>CM066322.1:94217716-95417716 GCA_033807775.1 Saussurea involucrata
CAAACGTCGTCAGATTCAGGTATGGAGGGGCGAATAATGGATAATGTGACTCGGCTGATGAATGCTTCAATGGAGAGGCAAGCAGAGATGATGAATACTGTAATGGGGAGACAGGCAGAGATGTTTACGAAATTGATTAATGATCGAAATGTGGAGCCAAGGAGAACAGTGACCGATACTAATGTGATAAATCCGACTGTAAATCCAGGAGTGGAGACAGTTAGAAGGGTTGACAGAAACTGTTCTTACAAGACGTTCCTAAGTTGTAAACCACCAGAATTCAAGGGAGATGATAATCCAGTGGTTTGTATGAACTGGATAAGAGAAATCGAGCAGGCTTTTCGTGCCTGTGAATGTACAGATGAGAGATCTAAGGTGAGATTTGGGTCACAAATGTTGCGTGGCAAAGCGTTGCAGTGGTGGAATGTGTTATCATCAACTGTGACTGAGGCAGCTTTGAATTCCGTAACTTGGAGTCAGTTTAAGGCAAAGATTTTAGAAGAATATTGTAACGAGCATGAGATGGACCGAATTGAAGAAGAGTTTCGGAATATTAAGAAGGGTAATATGTCGGTGAGAAAATATACCGATGTCTTTATGGAGAAGCTAAATCTTGTGGGGCACGTGGCTTCAACAGAGAAAGAAAAGATTAAGTATTACTTGAAAGGTCTACCAGCAGATATGATGACAAGAGTTCGTAGTTCAAAATCTGCTACCTTGAGGGAGACGATTGAGGAAGCAAAGGTGATAGAGGAAATGTATGTGAAAGATAAGGAGGAGAAAGCGCAGGTTGGGGAAAAGAGAAAATGGGAGGGTCGTTCCGAACCTTCTCCGAAATTAAGATTATTCGGAAAGAACATTCTCAATGATTCTCGTAGAGAACCGGGTTGGTGTTCAAAATGCAAAAGTAAACATTTTGGCCAATGCCGTGTGGTCGGAAATCAATGTTTCAAGTGTGGGAAGATGGGACATATGGCGTCGAGTTGTACAGTGCCTGGGTCGGTTTGTTTTGAATGTCAGCAACCGGGTCATTTTCGAAAAGATTGTCCGAAGTTGAAAAGAGGAGGAGATCAGGGAAGAAAGCTGGATATTCCCAAACCAACCGGTCGTGCATTCCAAATGACTGCTGATGAAGCGAAGGGGTCAAAGGACGTGGTCTCGGGTACATTTCTTATAAACTCTATTCCTGCACGTGTGTTGTTTGATAGTGGTGCAAATTATTCTTTTGTATCCAAGTTGTTTCAACATAAGTTAGCTATGCCGGTTACTACTCTAGGAGATGCCTTAGTAGTCGAAATAGCTAATGGAGTTCAGACTTTGGTTAAGGAGAGCCTGGCCGATTGTAAGATTATGAT
Source organism: Saussurea involucrata (assembly GCA_033807775.1). Taxonomy (NCBI): domain Eukaryota; kingdom Viridiplantae; phylum Streptophyta; class Magnoliopsida; order Asterales; family Asteraceae; genus Saussurea; species Saussurea involucrata. Next base: position 94,219,072 of record CM066322.1, read on the forward strand.
AGAGAGAACAGAATTTCCGATTAACTTGTTGTTAATGGAAATTGGGAGTTTTGATATTGTGGTAGGGATGGACTGGTTGAGCAACAACCAGGCAGAAATTATGTGCGCAAAGAAGTTGATTCGAATTCCAATGGGCGAGAAAGATAGTGTATTTGTGTTCGGAGAAAAACAGGAAGGAGAAATTCCGTTGATTTCAGTGATGAAGGCACGGAAATGTTTATTGAAAGGGTGTTGGTCTTATCTAGCCTATGTTATTGATACAAAGTTAGAAAAGAAAAATATTCAAGATATCAACGTGGTGCGTGAGTTTCCGGATGTGTTCCCGGATGACCTTCCAGGTTTGCCAGTTGAAAGACAGGTGGAATTTCGTATCGATATTATTCCGGGATCGGCACCAATTGCACGAGCACCTTATCGTTTAGCACCTGCTGAGATGAAAGAGATGATGACTCAGCTTCAGGAGTTATTGGATAAGGGTTTCGTAAGACCAAGTTCTTCACCGTGGGGAGCTCCAGTTTTATTTGTTAAGAAGAAAGATGGTACCATGAGAATGTGTATTGATTACCGAGAGTTGAATAAGGTAACTATTAAGAACAAGTATCCGCTTCCGAGGATTGATGATCTATTTGATCAACTCCAAGGTGCGGGATGCTTTTCAAAGATAGATTTAAGATCTGGATACCATCAAGTGCGGGTAAGAGATGAAGACGTTACAAAAACAGCGTTTAGAACAAGATATGGACATTATGAGTTCCTTGTAATGCCATTTGGGTTGACAAATGCTCCTGCGATATTTATGGATTTGATGAACAGAGTGTGTCGACCATTTTTAGATAAGTTTGTCATTGTGTTTATTGACGACATACTTATTTATTCAAAGACTGAAGAAAATCATGAGCAGCATCTTCGTGAAGTCTTAGAAGTTTTAAGAAAAGAGAAGTTATACGCAAAGTTTTCAAAGTGTGAATTTTGGTTGAAGGAGGTGCAGTTCCTAGGTCATGTGATTACTTCTGAAGGAGTTAAAGTAGATCCTTCAAAGATTGAAGCGATGACGAATTGGGAGACACCTAGAAGTGCATCTGAGATAAGGAGCTTTCTGGGATTAGCAGGTTACTATAGAAGATTCATAAAAGATTTCTCTAAGATTGCATCTGCGTTGACGTTGTTAACTAGAAAGAATGAGAAGTTTGTTTGGACGGAGAAACAGGAAACAGCTTTCAGAACTTTACGTCAAAAACTGTGTGAAGCACCTGTACTTGCCTTGCCAGAAGGGACAGAAGATTTTGTCGTGTATAGTGATGCTTCAAAGATGGGTTTAGGATGTGTGCTAATGCAAAGGGGCAAAGTGATTGCCTATGCCTCAAGACAGCTTAAAGAGCATGAAAAGAATTATCCTACCCATGATTTAGAGTTAGCAGCAGTGGTGTTCGCTTTGAAGTTGTGGCGACACTATTTGTATGGAACAAAGTGTACTCTTTTTACTGATCACAAGAGTTTGCAACATGTTTTTTATCAGAAAGAATTAAACATGAGGCAGAGAAGATTGTTAGAATTGCTTAAGGATTACGATTGTGAATTGCATTACCATCCTGGTAAAGCAAATGTCGTGGCTGATGCCTTAAGTAGAAAAGAGTATGGTGGGTGTTTGAAATCGGTAAATGTTAGAATTGATGTAACGTCAATTTTGATGGAAAAGATCAAAGAAGCACAAGTGATTGCTTTGCAAGAGGAAAATATGAAAGAGGAAGTAATGGGTAAGCAACATCTTCAGTTGACTGAAGATGGTCGGGGGATTAAATTGTTTCAAGGAAGAGTTTGGGTGCCTAAAATTGGAGGAAATCGAGAATTGATTCTCGAAGATTCTCATAAATCTAAGTATTCCATTCACCCTGGGAGTACGAAGATGTATCGAGATTTGAAATTGCATTATTGGTGGCCAGCAATGAAAGTAGATGTGGCTCGAAAGGTACAAATGTGTACAACATGTTCGTTGGTGAAAGATGAACATCAGAAACCGTACGGAAGTTTCCAATCCTTGGAAATTCCGGATTGGAAGTGGGAGAAGATTACCATGGACTTTGTGACGAAGTTACCAAAGACGCAAAAAGGTAACGACACAATATGGGTAATCGTGGATAGATTAACTAAGAGTGCTCATTTTCTAGCAATGAAAGAGGCATCACCAATTGAGAAATTGGCAAAGTTGTATATTGATGAAGTGGTGTCAAGGCATGGTATACCGGTGTCGATAGTGTCAGATCGTGATAGTCGGTTTACCTCGAGATTTTGGCGATCATTGCAAGAAGAATTGGTTACTAAAGTTAATTTGAGTACTGCTTTTCATCCACAGACCGATGAACAGAGTGAGCGGACTATTCAAACTTTGGAGGATATGCTCAGGTGTTGTGTTTTAGATTTTGGTGGTAACTGGGATACGCATCTACCGTTAGTAGAATTTGCGTATAACAATAGTTATCATTCGAGCATCGGGAGAGCACCCTTTGAAGCGTTGTATGGTCGTAAGTGTAGAACTCCGGTGTGTTGGCTAGAAGCCGGGGAGAAACAGTTTGCTGGTCCAGAGTTAGTACAGCAAACAGCGGATAAAGTAAAAGAGATTCGGCAGCATATGAAAGCAGCCCAAGATAGACAGAAAAGTTATGCTGACCCGAAGCGGAGACCAAAGGAATTTCAAGTTGGGGAGCGTGTGATGCTCAAGGTATCCCCATGGAAAGGTGTGATAAGGTTTGGAAAACGTGGGAAGTTGAGTCCTCGTTTTCTAGGACCTTTCACCATTGTTGAGAGAATTGGGTTACAAGCTTACAAGTTAGATCTTCCACCAGAGTTGGAAGGAGTTCATAATACTTTTCATGTATGTTATCTTCGGAAGTGTTTGGCCGAAGAGGAGGATGTGATTCCAATCACAGATGTGAGAATAGATGAAAAGAGTCGTTGTGTAGAGGAACCAGAAGCGATTTTAGAAAGATCGGTTAGAAAATTACGTAGTGGTAAAGAGGTAGCTATGTTGAAAGTACAGTGGAAACACCATAGAGGTACTAATGTAACTTTAGAGTCAGAGGAGAGTATGAGGAATAGGTATCCTCATTTGTTTACCTAGCTTTGATTTCGGGGACGAAATCATTTTCAAGTTGGGGAGTATTGTAACATCCCAAATTTTCAGTTATATTATTTTGTGAATTACAAATTAACTTGGGGTTAAGTTTGTAATTGTTTAAAAGTGTTGTTGAAATAGATTTTCATGTTGAGGGTTTGTTGTGCAATTCTTTGAAAGTTGGAGGTTTATTTGGTAATATGGTTAATGACTCATGTGTTTTTAGTGAGGTGTCATTAAATTAGCCATGTTAGCTAAATGTGTGGGTTATGTGCATTGTGTGTGTGTTCGGTTTTGAGAAGAGAAACCGATAGAGAGATTGAGATAGAGAAATCGAGAAAGAGAAGGAAGAAAAGAGTTGCTGGGAATTCTACAATCAGTTGTGAGTTTGAAGAATCATAAGGTAAGCATTCCATTTTAATTCTTCATCTTAGTAGTAATAGCATTGTTAGAAGAATTTGATGGGTTTTGGGTAAATTATGATGATAATGAGAATCTGAGTTTTTGGATGTGTTAAGGTAAGGGTATAAAACATATCTGCAAATTGGCATAAACAAACATGGATTAAAAGTATAAAAAAATCTGGGTTTTAGATGTTTTTAGTGGACTAAGACTTGGATGAATATCATCGAAGTCGCAACCTTGGGTTGCGACATTCATGATTGTCGCAATAGGCTATTGCGACTTAGAGTTGGAGTCGCAGCAGACCATTGCGACTTGGCTTTGGAATCGCAACAGTTAGTTGCGACTTGGGGTGAAATCGCAATGGGCAGTTGCGACTTGGTACTGTAGTCGCAACAGTTCACCGCGACTTGGAATTGGAATCGCAATAGAAGACTGCGACTCCAGTTCACTGCGATTTGGAAGTGAAATCGCAATAGGTGATTGCGATTTCAGTTCATTGCGACTTGAGATGTGATTTTGAGAGATTAAGGATTTTCAGTTATAGAGGGTTCTGTTTTGATAATTAATATCAGTATGTGTAATTGAATAATACATTAAGCTGTGGTAGTGAAGAAAGGAGCCCTTTACGTGTTAAAAAGGATTAAAAGGAGTAATTAACGCATCAGGTGAGTTTATTCAACTCTCTTTAAAATTCAGTAATTAATCTTGAATTAGATGCTTTATATGTATGCATGAATATGTCTTATGTGGATTTGATTAAATTAGAGATAAGCCAAGAGGGCGATTAAAAGTTGTGTTATGTTGGTTACCATGTTAAAGTTTCCAAGATGAGTTATATATGAAATTGATGAACTAGTATTTATTATTAAACTTGCATGCTAAGTTTGATTATCTACTACATGAAATTACTATGTGGTTATGAACTCTAATTATGATTTGAAGCTTGATTGAGTTATTAACTTCCATGCTAAGTTAAAGAGGAGATAATTAAGAGATTTAGATGAGGAGATATTAATATTCTTGATATTATATATATATAGAATATGTTCGGAGAAATGATATACCGTATGCTGGACGCATATAGTAGTATCGATTATTACATATATTATATTATGTGATTATGTGCTTTTACTAAAATAGGCATCCGGTCACCGAGGGCACTTGGGTACGGTATGATGGGAACCGATTACTCGCCATAGACCAAAGGGATGTAATTTTAGTAATTGGGTGAACCTTGAATCATGAGTCTCGATTTGAGTATCGCGATATTATAATCCCATGGGGGCCATTGATTCTGAGGTGGAATGCGGAATAAGCAGAGTTTGCTTAATAATTCCCATTTCGATTTGGGAAGATCGGAGATTTCCCTGTGATGAGAGGAAGACTAGAGATAGGCATAAAGTAATTTGTAATCTCTACTTCCTGATTAAGAAATAGGCAGGTTTTGACTTGTAATTTCTTGTGTGTGATTATTGATTATGAATCTGGAACGATTCAGAGTTAACTCTTATATTGTTGTTGCGATTAAATGAGTTAGTCGTAGGAAATTTGAATTGGGGTAGATTCCCCGATTTGAAAAGGAGTTGTCGTACGGTAAGATGGGTGAGAACAGGTTTGAGTTATCTGTTCATGTTTTAATTATTAATTTTTTTTTGATTTGAGTATCCTCACTAGGCGAAAGCATAATGTTTCAAGTTGAATCTTCTTACCAGGTACAAGCTCCGGGAAATAGCGGGAATGAGAGACGAGAACTTTTGGAAAGATTCAGACTTAGAGATACTGGAGGATCTAGAGATTTTTGATGCTTTTGGGACGGTTGTTTAGATAACTGGATTAATCTGATTGTTATGTCATGATTAGATTAATAAGTTATTTAAGTACTGACGTTTGTATATAGAAACCTTACATTTGATCCTCAGGTTATATAAGTTTGAAAGTTTTTGATCATAACTTGTGGTAAATTTTAAGGTTTAAATTGACCCTGTTTTTAGGGTGTTTCATTGTGGTTGGGATTCAGTTGCGTCCTCAAACAAGTGTGTACGTCGTGCACTTTTTTAATAAGTAACGCCCCTCCTTTCTCTCCCGCGGGCCTCGCGTACAACCTCCAACTACAGTTTTCTCTCGCACATTCAACTACGTATCTGCCTTTGTCGGATCTCGGCGTGTGACTTTCGAAACCCTTTTCCATGAACTTAAGTCCGACCTGACTTGCCAAGTGATCTTTCGAATCAAATATCTGACCTACTTCTAACCTTAAACTGCGATTATAAGGTGTAGGTTCGTAGGTTTGTGTATGGGTATTCTAGTCTGGAAGAATAGGGGGCATATCAAAATAGTCATTTAACTGACTAAATGATTTATTACTAGGGGTATATTCTTCGTCCTCATCACTATCGGTATCTGATCTGTCTATATCAGCACTACCCATTTTGAAAACATAGGTTTCGTCATCAGCAACTCCAGCACAACGTCCTTCTTGTGGTTGTTGTTGTTGCGTCTCCGGAACATAATCAGGAGTACAGTCGTTAAGACCATATGCATGATCCAAATGAACTGTTGGGCCGTAGGACGGCTGAAATTGAGAATCAGGCTGCTCCATTTAGAGGTCTTCGTCATCAGCGTCGTCATCACCTTCGTCGTCACCGTCGTCATCACCGTCGTCGTCACCTTCGTCATCGTCTTCGTTGCACACCGAGGATTCAGCATACACATAAAGTAATAGAGGTCTTTCTGATTTAGCTGCAAAGTGCATAAAACCAGAGATATCCCCATCGTTGGATAACTCTACAAATGACCCATCATCATTCTTGAACACTAACTTGCAAACAGCCGAAGGGTCGATTTCACATTTTTGCATGGTGTATGCAACAAACTTCTGATAAGAAAAGTTTACTGGCAATTTTACACCATGCTTAGATTTATAATCAAAATTCCACACATTGTTTTCTTCCACCCATTCACCATCGTAACAGAAATATAGCCTAGCTTTTGCAACAGATGAACTCATTTTTTCAGTGGTATCTCAAAAACAAAATACTGAAGAAAGAAAGCAAGAAAGCAAGAAAAAAGGATGGAATGGGTGTGAGTTATGGATTGCATTCTACTGATATTTATGGATGAAATCTCATTAAGGAAGATGAATTGAAACCACAAATTGGTCTTCCAAGTACAATGATTCAACATTGATGAAACATGTCAGTGAATTTCAACCACAAATTGGTCTTCGAAGTACAATAATTGTGGAAAAAAACAGTAAAAGCATGCAAAGATTCGTGCAAAAAGAACCAAAATTGCAATTTTTTGTCTGATCGCGGGATGGTCGCGGGATTAGTCGCGGGGAGGGACCAAAAGTGTCACCGCGGGCATAGTTGGGGGGTGCTGCGGGACGTTTTGGCCAAAATAGCGGGACACGTGCGCCCTATCCCGCGATCGCGAGACCCATCGTGGGATTTTTGGGTATTTTGGCAAATTCGAAAGAGAAATGAGTATTTTGGCAAGTCAAAGTCAAAGTCAAACTTTAGTTATTTTAATTAAATTCCCTTTATTAAATATATTTCTGAAAATGTATAAATAATTTATTAAATAAAATTTTGATTATAAAAAATATTTGATCATTAATTTTTATATAAATAACTTTTTTTAATTATATATTAAAAATTAAATTTGATTGTTTTATAAAATCAATATTGAATATTATTAAACATTGTGTTTAATATAGTTTTTTTTAATTTGTTAGTAATAAATTAATCAAAATGTAATTTTAAAAAATTAATCAAACATTAATATAATAAAAAATAATTTTTTAAGTCAAGATGATATTTAAGAATTATATTATAATAAAGGGAAATTAATTAAAATACCCCAAGTTTGACTTTTTTTTACCAAAATACCCTAAATCTCTACCGCTTTACCAAAATGCCCTAAACTTCCGCGGTGGGCCCCGCGATAGCGGGCCCCAGCCCACGTGTCCCACACCTTTGGCCAAATATCCCGCGAAGGTCCCTCAAGAATGCCCGCGGTACAGGTTTGGCCCTTCAAGAATGCCCGCGGGTACACTTTTGGCCCCTGTCCCGCGAGGGTACCCCGCAGTGGTCCCGCGGTATGCCGAAATTACATTTTTGGCCCCTGAAGTTTGTGGCAAATTTAAAAAAACATTAATGGTCCCTATAGTTTTTAGGTTATCATTTTATGTGGTTTTTAATGTATTGTTTCCTTTCCATTTTAATGTTTTTAATATAGAAATTAACTTAAGAAAATGTTTTCCCCATTTTAAGTTATTTAACAAGGAAATTAATTAACAAGATCATCTAGAAATTATTGCAAATCATCTTCCCAACCGAAACGGATACAGTGCAGGTAAACAAAGAAATCTATTACTGGAAGGCGTCCTGGAGTCCAGTGATCAAGTTAACCTTTTCCTTGATCACGTCCTCCATTCCCATGTAGTCCGATTCGAGTTCTTCCAGTTCACCTTCAGCTTCCTTAATCTGTCGTTGCAGCTCCCGAACGTGAGCCCTAGTCATGGCCAGTTCTCGTTTCTTCTTCGCTAGATACTCCATTTTCCCCTGCTGAATCCCCCTGTTATGGTTCCACGTAGCCTTTACCCTTTCGATATCGGCGTTCGCCTCATCAATGGCTTTTTGCACTGCGGGAGTAATTCGTTGACTTTGTGGAATACCCGTCGGCTGGGTACAATGATACATTAGTGGGGTTCTCATGCCATTATCGAAGTGGTAATTGTCGCATGCCATCTCCCAGTCTGCTTCCTCCTCAGCCGTGAATGGATAATCGGCCGCAGTTCGCCCATACTTTCTCCACTCCTCGTCTGTTTCCGGTACCTTCCAGGTACTCCGGCGAGCTCCATCGTTCAGTGGTTGGTAGGCTGCCGAACGTGAAGTTCCGGCCACATTCGCCGACATGTTCCCCCTTGATCTTGAACCTCCAGCCATAGTGTTAAGAAAAGCGAGAGAATGTTTGTAAACGGTGATGAGAGAATGTATAAAAGATAGATAGCAAGTTGTGAATTACTACTTTATCATGCCATCTACTTATAGCCGTGAAAATGTATGTTCTTGATCAGGGATGTGGATATGGTCAAAGATTTCGTCTGAAAAGTTCACTGCAAGATTCGTTTGAAAAGAGCCTGTAAGATTCGACTGAAAAAGTAACTGCAATATTCGCCTGCAAAAGAGCCTGTAAGATTCGACTGAAAAAGTAACTGCAATATTCGTCTGCCCTTGAATAAAGGTCTTTCATTAGGCTGAAAATTAGTCTTTAAGTAGTCAAACATAGCTAATTAATGAGAATTTAGATCAGATTTATATGGTACTGTCAAATGCAAGTTTCTATAATATAGATACTGTTCTACATTACATAATACCAATTTTTGCATCATATGAATCAATTCCAGACAACAAGAACCAATACACCAATTTTCAGATGAAATTTTTGCATCATATGAATCAGTTCCTTTGGGGTCAATATCTAATCTCCTTGACCACCTTTGGATGCGGTCACATTATTGAACTTTCTCACTGCTTGTTGTATATGACTGTAACAGGAATTCTGCTCTTGAATAAAGGTCTTTCATTAGGCTGAAAATTAGTCTTTAAGTAGTCTAAGGATTAATGCACATGTGAATCAAGAAATAAATGCTTGTGCATCCAATAATCTCTGTATTAGGATTACCGCAAGTTTCATAAACCTACTTACTAGGTGTTGGAAAATTTTAGTAAAAATATGGGTTTTACTAAACTTTGGACACATTTAAATATATATATATATATATATATATATATATATATGTGTTATATATAACTAACTCTTAGTAGGTTAATGTTCTCCTATATGAGAGCTTCGAAACGATATATAATGCGTCCAAAACGGAGTATGTGTGAATGAGATATCGATACTCAAAGTAGAGTAATTGGATGAAATTAGCAAAAACCAAATGGAGTATATGTGAATGAGATATCAATCACAATACTTTAACAAAATAAGTTAACACTAAAAATAACAATTATTTAATGTTACATAAACAACCTAACGTTGCTGTATTTGACAATGTGCATAAATGGTCTCCGCCATATGGTGGCGAAACTCCAACACCACATCTTCGGTGCGGGAAGGGTGTAATTCTACCACATCGCCTTCAATCAAGGCGCTGACATTACGGCATAACCAAACACCGCAATCCGCATTGATCCCTTTTTGGCGTGGTACATTTTTGGCGGTGTTATGACGAAAGTACTCCGCCCTATCGAAACGGGCCCTATCCTTGATCATATCAAAGAACAACGGCAGCTGAACTTTAAATTCGGCAAGACGGGCATCCAAAGCGTCTGTAAGATACGGGCATGGTCACTGTCATATAGGGTCATCTTCATACGATCAAGTTCAAACACTCCGAGCACCCAATGTTTAGGATGAATGCAGATAGGGATGTAGACCTGAAATATTACAATATGTAACGTCCCAAAAATTACAAGGAATTTAAACCCTTTTTAAAAAAAAATAACATCTCATTAATTAAACTCATTAAATCATTCAAAACGTTTCGTTTGCAACTCAATAATCAATATTCTCTAGAAACAGTAAACAGCGGAATAAATGGTTTAAAAATGATAATCGTAAATCTTAATAACAATCAGCTCTTCACGCGCGCCAGTGTGTACTCGTCACGCCTTGGAACCACTCGTACCTGAAACCACAATTTATTGGGAAAGGGTAAGCACGAAGCTTAGTGAATTCAAACACCATAATTAACACAGTTATTCCACACTACCCCTAAAACAGATAGTTGCATATAAACAAGCATACAAGTCTACGAACAAATCATAAACATGCATACTTACACCATCCCACCCAAAAGGCATACGTCGGTCCCACCGACCACACGATAACCGTGCAAGCATTACCCGGTCCCACCGAGTTTCTACGCAACCCGCGTATACAATTTCGGCCCCACCGAGCTCCTACGCCACCCGCGTATACAAACTTCGGCCCCACCGAGTTCCTACGCCACCCGCGTATACAAACATCGGCCCCACCGAGTTCCTACGCCACCCGCGTATACATGACAATAAAGGTCTCACTAGACACCCCACTATCTAGTCCCACATCACAATTAAATAAAGCTACCACACACGTGCTACCGTAATGTAAAAGTAACCGATATTAAAAATAGTGAGAGAACTCACCTCGTAAGCTCGCCTAGCTCACAAACAATAATTCAAGCTCCACAAATCCAAGATCACTTCCCGACACCTAAACGAACGTTAAAACGTATCAACACGAGGCCCGGACCCTAAAACATGACGCACGATTAAACTGTCGCTAAAACGACTTTTTGGCCTAGAAAACCAGGTCTGTTCGGGACCTGTTTCGACCTCCTTAAACCCAGAAAATCCTCAATTAAAATTAACTACCCGCTAGGTCCGGGTCTTAGCTTTCCAGGGACGTATTACACGCGTCCTAACGATTTTTCTATAATTTAATATGGATTTTACAAAAACGATTTGCAGAACAGCGAAAAACAAGATCTTTCAGTACAAAACGACGATTTGACACTAGCTAGGGTCCGAACTGGTTTTTGCACAAAACAGAGAAAAGTTACTAGACTCAGAATGGGAACTTTTTGCACTGGTTCCATCCCAATCCGACATTCCTAGCAGAAGTTATGCTCGATACAAAACATGGACAGAAACTAAGCAACTCACATGAAATGATAACAAATGATCACAATTCCATTAAGTCAAAGCTTAACCCAAACAGCCCCGGGAAGCCTAAAACTTACTGGAACAGATCATACCAAGGTGTAACAACAGCCGTGCACCACCCCCCTTTGCCGCCTCCGGCGGCGGTGGTGGTCGGCGGCGATCACGCACACACGTACACACACACACACACCACCCTCATATCATCGACCCTCTCTTTCGATCGCTCTACGCGAGCCCACCCGCACACACAACCACACATGACCACGACCGCCCACGCCCGGCCACCACAGAGGCGGCGTGCGGCGGTGGTTGCTTCGCCGGAAAAGAAAAGGAAAAGGAAAAGGAAAAGGAAACGAGAAGAGAAATGTACCTCTTGACGATAACGATACCGCAGCAAGAAAACAACAACTCTTCCTCCTTCTCGACTCTCTCCCTCACGACCTCCTTCTCGCCGGTGGTAACAGCTCCGGCAGTGGCAGCGGCGATGGAGCTCTCGGTTTCTCACTCTCTCGGGTTCTCTCTTCCTTCTCGTCCTTTTCTCCAGCCGACGGTCACAAGAAAAAAAAAGGAATACGAATGGAGCCGTAGGGTTTGTTATGGTTGCTTTTCTTTTGTTTGATGATCACGGCACCACACACACCAACAAACCAATCACAAGGGCCGATTTTTTTCTTTTTCTTTACTGCATGGGCCGAAACCCATGAGGGGGTTTTGGCCTTTGACACTTATAGCCCCTCAACCTACCAACCTCTCGCAACTAACCAAAATTTCGATAATTTAACGATTAGACCCAACTCGACTAACCCCGTTAACGGAAATCACGATAAATCAAACTTGAAAGAAAACAAATAATAAAAGAAATTACATACCGGGGTACGGGCTTTACAACTCTCCCCCACTTGGATTAGGCTTCGTCCTCGAAGTCTAGACCGGCGAATAACTCGGGATAGTTTTCGCGCATCTCCGCTTCGGGCTCCCACGTCCACTCTGAACCTTTCCGGTGCTGCCACTGAACCTTCACCAATCCAATGACCTTGCTGCGCAGGTTCTTCGTCTTTCTCTCAACGATGGCTATCGGCTTCTCCACGTAGTTGAGTCTTTCGTCAATCTGAATGTCCTCGAGAGGGACCACGGCAGACTCGTCTACTACACACTTCCGTAGTTGAGAAACGTGGAAGGTGTTGTGGATCAAACTCAGCTCATCTGGTAACTCTAAACGGTAAGCTACCTTTCCCACTCGAGCAATAACCTTGTAGGGTCCAATGTAACGGGGCCCCAACTTTCCTCGTTTGCGAAACCGAATCACCCCTTTCCAGGGCGAAACCTTCAACAACACAAAGTCGCCCACCTGAAACTCTAGATCCGATCGTCTCTTGTCGGCGTAACTCTTTTGCCGACTCTGGGCAGTAACTAGCCGCTCCCGAACCATTTGAATCATCTCAGTCGTCCTCAGTACGATGTCGGTGCTCCCCAACACCCGCTGACCAACCTCGCCCCAACAAACGGGCGTCCTGCATTTCCTACCATACAACAACTCGTACGGCGGCATGCCAATACTAGAGTGGTAGCTGTTGTTGTAGGAAAACTCCGCTAGAGGAAGGTACTGATCCCAGCTACCTCCAAAATCGATAACACAGGCTCGAAGCATATCTTCGAGGGTCTGAATAGTCCGCTCACTCTGCCCGTCCGTCTGCGGATGAAAAGCCGTGCTAAAGTGTAGCCGTGTACCCATCTCCGACTGAAACTTCTCCCAAAACCGGGAGGTAAAACGAGTATCCCTGTCGGAGACAATCGAAACTGGCACCCCGTGCCTGGCCACAATTTCTCGCACAAACACCTCTGCAAGCTTCTCCGCCGATGAACTCTCCCTGATGGCCAAGAAGTGAGCGCTCTTAGTCAGACGATCCACAACTACCCAGACAGTATCACTCCCCCGCTGAGTTTTGGGAAGCTTCGTGATGAAATCCATCGTAATCTGCTCCCACTTCCACACCGGAATCTCCAACGGCTGTAACTTTCCATGCGGTCGTTGATGCTCTGCTTTGACCTTTCGACAGGTCAAACACACTTCAACACATTTGGCGACATCCCTCTTCATGCCGGGCCACCAATAATCTTCTCGTAGGTCTTTGTACATCTTAGTAGCTCCCGTCCAACAGTATCTGTCGGTTCCCACCAGTGAAGGGAACCCAGACTCTACCGTACCGAGTCACTAAGCCTCGACTATCACGGACAAAATTCGGGATTTCTCCCGAAACTCTCTCGCGTTTGGCATTCTCTTCCAGAATTGCCACTTCCTGGGCGCTACCTATTGGTTCAAGAAGAGGTGCTACAACTGTCAATCGCTGACACAAACCCCTCAGTGGTTCGCCAACCGGATGTCGGCTAAGGGCGTCGGCGACCACATTTGCTTTACCGGGGTGGTAAAGTATCTCACAATCATAATCCTTGACCACATCGAGCCACCTTCTCTGACGCATATTCAGATTTTGCTGGTCCATCAGGTATTTGAGGCTCTTATGGTCAGTGTAGATCGTACACTTAACGCCATATAGATAATGCCTCCAGATCTTTAAGGCAAAAACCACTGCTCCCAACTCTAGGTCATGAGTCGGGTAGTTCCCCTCATGAGGCTTCAGCTGCCTCGAAGCGTAAGCTATAACCTTGCCGCGTTGCATAAGCACGGCACCCAGACCTTGGTGTGAAGCGTCACAGTACACCACCAAGTCTTCCATGCCCTCGGGCAAGGTTAACACCGGAGCCTCGCACAATCGTCTGCGTAGCTCCTCAAAAGCCCTCTGCTGCTCTTCTCCCCAGCTAAAAGCAGCAGACTTCTTCGTCAAACGGGTCATGGGCAACGCGATCTTGGAGAAATCTTGGATGAATCTCCGATAATACCCTGCCAACCCTAGAAAACTTCGTACTTCGGTGGGAGTCTTCGGCACTTTCCACCGCATCACCGCTGAAATCTTGGCCGGATCGACCATAATACCGTTCTGATTCACGACATGTCCTAGGAATTGGACCTCTCGTAACCAGAATTCGCACTTGGAGAATTTAGCATAAAGCTTTTCTCGCCTCAGAACCTCTAAAACTTCCCGCAAATGCATCTCGTGCTCTTCTTTCGTCTTTGAATACACGGGAATATCGTCGATGAACACAATCACCGGTCGATCCAACATTGGGCTGCATACCCTGTTCATAAGATCCATGAACGCTGCTGGTGCATTGGTGAGCCCGAAAGGCATCACCACAAACTCATAATGGCCATATCGTGTGCGAAAAGCCGTTTTCTCTGTATCTTCACCCCTCACCCGCATCTGGTGATACACCGACCTCAAATTAATCTTAGAGAACCACGAGGCTCCCTGAAGCTGGTCGAACAAGTCGTCAATCCTGGGCAGAGGATAACGATTCTTGACCGTAAGCTTATTCAACTCACGGTAGTCTATACACATTCGCTGAGACCCGTCCTTCTTCTTCACAAACAGAATCGGGGATCCCCACGGTGAACAACTCGGTCTAATGAACTCCTTTTCAAGAAGCTCCTGCAATTGAGTGTACAACTCCTTCATCTCCGGTGGAGCAAGGCGGTAAGGTGCCTTGGCTACCGGAGCAGCACCTGGAACCAAATCGATACGAAACTCTACCTGTCGTTCGGGAGGTACCCCCGGTAGATCATCGGGAAATACATCAGCAAACTCCCGTACAACTGGCACGTTCTCCGCAGTCTTCGTCTCTTCCTCAACGCGCGTATCTATCACATACGCTAGAAATCCCTGCCCACTATGCTGAAGGTATCTCCGAGCTCTCGCAGCTGAACATATCGCCGAAGTCCGTCTCGGCGAGTCTCCCTGAACCAACAGTTCTCCCCCGCTTGGGGTTCGAACCCGCACTTGTTTGTGACGACAAACAATCTCCGCATCGAACGTATCCATCCAATCCATGCCCACGATCACACACAGCTCACGCATCGCAATTGGAATCAAATCGATGGGAAATCTCACGCCCGAGATTTCCAACGTGCATCCCCGATACACATCCGTGACCGTCAAGGTCCTACTATCCGCCACCTCAACCACAAGAGGACACACTAACCTTCCTACTACCTGGCCCAAACTCTCGTTGAACGCGCGAGACACAAACGAATGAGTAGCCCCGCTATCAAACATTACAACCGCAGGCACTGAGTTAACTAGAAACGTACCTAACATACAATTTAACAACATATAAATACATGGCATAGAAAGGAAAGAATAAAACAAGAGAGTGATTAGATGTACCTGTCACCACTTTAGGCGTCGCCTGCGCCTCTTCCACCTTCAGCTGGTGGACTCTACCTCGGGCTGCCTCCGTCCCCGGCTGACCCGCTCGACCGTCGGTGATGCGCAGTGGGGCATTTGCAGGAGCCCTCTGTGCACCACCCCCATCAGCTGCCCTCGCGTTCGGACAATTGGCCTTCACGTGGCCCGTCTGCTTGCAGTTAAAGCAGACCATCAACGACAATTTACAATCCCGGCTGATATGACCAGACTGCCCACACTTGAAACATCCATCCGTCCATTTCCCACTAGCATTTCTGGGTTTAAACCCACCGCTCCTCGAACTCGCGCGCGAATCTATGAACTTCGATTTCTTTGGCACCGTAGAGATTGGCGTCACCGTCTGTGCTGCCTTTCTCTTCTTTGCTTGGGTCTCCAACTCCAGTTCCCTCCTCCGGGCCGCGTCCATCATCGCTGATAAAGAAGCATACTGCGTCGTGCTTACGAATTCCCTAATCTCGGTACGCAGCATGTCCTTGTACCGAGACATCTTCATATCCTCCGAGGCGGCATACTGGGGACAAAACAATGCCATCTCGGTGAACTTCTTATTCATCTCCTTCACCGTCTCGGCTGTTTGCGTGAGCTCCAGAAACTCCTTAGCAATCCGCTCCATCTCCACCGGAGGCACGTACTCGGCACGAAAACGAGTGACGAACTCCTCCCAGGTCAAGGTAGTGCGCTCGGCAAGCGTCAATGCCGTGGCACACCAATCCTTCGCCCCGTCACGAAGTAAGTTCACTGCAAAGCGGACCTTCAGATTATCCGGGCAGCCACTGGTCAGAAAAGCGCACTCCATGTCGGATATCCAACGCATACTGACGATCGGATTCGGGTCTCCCTTGAACTCAGGTGGAGAACAGGCAGAGAGATCTCGATACTGAAACTCTCGAGTACGGGGCTGTCCCCAAGCAGGTGGTGGAATCGCTGCAATCCGCTCCTCCATCAGAATCACCACCTCATCTCGGATGGCAGTGATAATCTCGGGGATCGCCTCCCCGATCGCATGTGCTACCTCAGCAGCAATCATCTCTCTAATTTTCTCCTCAGTGATCCCCGCCTCAGCCCGTGGCTCGGCCGTGTTGTTTCTTCTAGTGATGGCCATTCTAGGAAAAGAATTTACAATGAGTTATTAGCACATAATAACTCATACTAACAACACCCACGCTCAACTCCTTGGATTCCTCGTGACTTCCCCGACTCGAGCATTGATCCTGTGCTTCCGGTAGTAGGAGCTCTACTACTACCATCCACACCTATCATCGCCCGTTCCAGGTTCCATCCCAAGGGGTCCAAGTAGTTTCTCGCCGAAACTATACACATATGCCGCACCGGTACGTACTCACTCTTCCTAGCTCCCTAGGAATTCCATCCCAACCACTACCCTTGCTACAACCGAATCCCTACTAATCATAACGAGTGGCCTCGCGAATACCCGATCATATGCAGTGCGAAACAAATAGACATTCGAATACAAGATTCTATCCTAGAACGGTTGGACTCAGACAAGAGCTGCGCAATAGAACTAAATCAAATATTCTAAGGCTATAAATCTCTTACTGCATACAACCTAGAGGGCATCCACTTAGTAACCTATCATAATTAGCATAAATTCCTAATAGCAAGCAGTACAACATACAGCATAGTGTCAACAACAGGCAATCCCGCATGCATACCCTATGATCTAGAAAGCAATACAACACTAAGTAATGTACCTTTCCCCTTTGGCTCCGGCTGACTGTACACACTGCGCCCTCGATCACCGTTCCTCAAACGGATTTTTCCTTCTTTTTATTTCCCAAAAACTTTAAAGAAAATTTTATAGCCGCAAACTTGAGATCAAACACACCGAAATGCGTTTGATTCACTCAAGCCGTGCTCTGATACCAAGTTGTAACGTCCCAAAAATTACAAGGAATTTAAACCCTTTTTAAAAAATAAAATATCATCTCATTAATTAAACTCATTAAATCATTCAAAACGTTTCGTTTGCAACTCAATAATCAATATTCTCTAGAAACAGTAAACAGCGGAATAAATGGTTTAAAAATGATAATCGTAAATCTTAATAACAATCAGCTCTTCACGCGCGCCAGTGTGTACTCGTCACGCCTTGGAACCACTCGTACCTGAAACCACAATTTATTGGGAAAGGGTAAGCACGAAGCTTAGTGAATTCAACCACCATAATTAACACAGTTATTCCACACTACCCCTAAAACAGATAGTTGCATATAAACAAGCATAGAAGTCTACGAACAAATCATAAACATGCATACCTACACCATCCCACCCAAAAGGCATACGTCGGTCCCACCGACCACACGATAACCGTGCAAGCATTACCCGGTCCCACCGAGTTTCTACGCCACCCGCGTATACAATTTCGGCCCCACCGAGCTCCTACGCCACCCGCGTATACAAACTTCGGCCCCACCGAGTTCCTACGCCACCCGCGTATACATGACAATAAAGGTCCCACTAGACATCCCACTATCTAGTCCCACATCACAATTAAATAAAGCTACCACACACGTGCTACCGTAATGTAAAAGTAACCGATATTAAAAATAGTGAGAGAACTCACCTCGTAAGCGCGCCTAGCTCACAAACAATAATTCAAGCTCCACAAATCCAAGATAATTTCCCGACACCTAAACGAACATTAAAACGTATCAACACGAGGCCCAGACCCTAAAACAAGACGCACGATTAAACTGTCGCTAAAACGACTTTTTGGCCTAGAAAACCAGGTCTGTTCGGGACCTGTTTCGACCTCCTTAAACCCAGAAAATCCTCAATTAAAATTAACTACCCGCTAGGTCCGGGTCTTAGCTTTCCATGGACGTATTACACGCGTCCTAACGATTTTTCTATAATTTAATATGGATTTTACAAAAACGATTTGCAGAACAGCGAAAAACAGGACCTTTCAGTACAAAACGACGATTTGACACTAGCTAGGGTCCGAACTGGTTTTTCCATAAAACAGAGAAAAGTTACTAGACTCAGAATGGGAACTTTTGGCACTGGTTCCATCCCAATCCGACATTCCTAGCAGAAATTATGCTCGATACAAAACATGGACAGAAACTAAGCAACTCAAATGAAATGATAACAAATGATCACAATTCTATTAAGTCAAAGCTTATCCCAAACAGCCCCGGGAAGCCTAAAACTTACTGGAACAGATCATACCAAGGTGTAACAACAGCCGTGCACCACCCCCCTTTGCCGCCTTCGACGGCGGTGGTGGTCGACGGCGATCACGCACACACGCACACACACACACACACACACCACCCTCATATCACTGACCCTCTCTTTCGATCGCTCTACGCGAGCCCACCCGCACACACAACCACACATGACCACGACCGCCCACGCCCGGCCACCACAGAGGCGGCGTGCGGCGGTGGTTGCTTCGCCGGAAAAGAAAAGGAAAAGGAAAAGGAAACGAGAAGAGAAATGTACCTCTTGACGATAACGATACCGCAACAAGAAAACAACAACTCTTCCTCCTTCTCGACTCTCTCCCTCACGACCTCCTTCTCGCCGGTGGTAACAGCTCCGGCAGTGGCAGCGGCGATGGAGCTCTCGGTTTCTCACTCTCTCGGGTTCTCTCTTCCTTCTCGTCCTTTTCTCCAGCCGACGGTCACAAGAAAAAAAAGGAATACGAATGGAGTCGTAGGGTTTGTTATGGTTGCTTTTCTTTTGTTTGATGATCACGGCACCACACACACCAACAAACCAATCACAAGGGCCGATTTTTTTCTTTTTCTTTACTGCATGGGCCGAAACCCATGAGGGGGTTTTGGCCTTTGACACTTATAGCCCCTCAACCTACCAACCTCTCACAACTAACCAAAATTTCGATAATTTAATGATTAGACCCAACTCGACTAACCCCGTTAACGGAAATCACGATAAATCAAACTTGAAAGAAAATAAATAATAAAATAAATTACATACCGGGGTACGGGCTTTACACAATATTAGACAACTTAGTTAGCAACCAAACAACTTAAATAAAATAAGAGTAAAACGATTTACATACCGTATCGACGATGGACCAAGAAACCCCTTCCAGACCGTTGCACGAGTTAGCCACAGAGGTGGGACCTTGATGAGGATGGAGCATGTAATGAAAGAAAATACTGGGCATGATGCTCCACCTCGTGTCTGGTCCACGGGATTTTTGGAGCATGGCGACCCAACAATCCATGTGCTATACATAAAAAATAGATGGTTAGACATGTAATATAAATATATTTGATTATATGACTATAGTTAAACTTCATACTAACCACATCCTCTAACTCAGAGTCCAAAGGGTTATCTGCCAGCAATACTTGGAAAAAGCGGGGGTTGATGTCCAGGCTCAAGTAAGGGACGAATATCATGCGGGGGACGTCACCAGTCCGGCACATCCTCAATATATCCGATGCCGATAGACGCTCCGGTGAAGGCACCTTTCCCTTTTTCTTTCCCGCCTTCTTTCCTCCCTTGTTTCCCCCCGCTTTCTTTCCCGCTTCCTTTGCTTGCTTTTGAGGGGGCGGTGTCGTAGATTTTTGCTTTGTCCACGGGGAACCCCAATATTTTGAACGTTTCTGCTCCCGCTTTTCAGGGAGCGGTGTCCCCTGTGGATCTACAACATCCATCGGGTCATATTCCGGCTCCGAGAAGTGCTCCTCCAAAATTTCTGGCTGACGGAAGTCCTGTCCCAACCCCATCGACTGAAAATTAAGTTATTAGATGTTTTAAGTACAATTTAGGAAATGTTCACAATTAAACCAAAACTACCAAAATAACTTACAGTCTGCGTGTAAGCTGGCGGTGTGACGTACGACGACCCCGGCATTTCCGGCCTGTAATACTCTGCGTCCGATAGGCCAAGGAAGTCCATGAACGACGAGCCCCCTGCACCCGACATCCCGACCTGCGTGACATTGATCATTATTAGTCCCACAAATTTAGGAACTAACATATAACTATAATGGTTACTCAGTGTGACTTACACTCTCCGGGATTGACGAATAGGATGTGGTGACAAACGGTGGCATTTGGGATGTGTATCCCCCTGCCCCCGACATCCCGATCTGCGTGACATTGATCATTATTAGTCCCACAAATTTAGGAACTAACATATAACTATAATGGTTACTCAGTGTGACTTACACTCTCCGGGATTGACGAATAGGATGTGGTGACAAACAGTGGCATTTGGGATGTGTATCCCCCTGCCCCGACATCCCGACATGCGTGACATTGATCATTATAAGAGTTACAAACTTAGGAACTAACATATAACTATAATGGTTACTCAACGTGACTTACATTCTCAGGGAATGACGGATAGGATGTGGTGCCAAACGTCGCATGTGCCCCCTGTCCGAACGGAGCGGGGATCGGCGTCGTACTCGACAGCTTAAACAAATTTAGAACGTAATATTAATATACAAACTAAAAGATCATGGACGATAAATTAAGTTAAACACTAACATTTACAGCGCGAAACTGTCTGTTGAATTCCTCGAGATCATCAAGACGCTTGTGTACTGGCGCCCTGAATTCCTCCAGATCATCAAGACGCTTGTGTACTGGCCCCCGAACGTAGTCCCACAGGTCGTGTAAAGTGCCATAAGATGGCTCGGTGGAAGTCGGATCTTGATGGGAGGAGGAAGGGGGCGCCTCATATCGATCGTAAGGGGGCGGCTGATATCGATCGGAAGGGGGCCTCGCGTCGTCTTCCTCGTCTTCGTCAGATGGGGAAGGAGAGGGACGTCGGACTCTTGCCGCCTCTCTGTCAATAAAGGCCATGCTGTTTCTGTACCAAGGCGTGTTCCTCTCGTAGGCAGTAGGCACAAGGTTATCGAAAGGCAACATCGGCGGCTAAATATATGATAAAACACAAAAAATTTAATAAGCGGGACTAATGTATGCAACATTGTAAACATAGTAAAAGAACTTACACGTCTAGATTGACTGAAGAACTCAGTCCAAATTGCCCTATTTAGGGAAAGACCCCCCCGGTCCCAACGAGTTCCCCTAAGTAATCTGTCATCGCGCTTGACGAAATATTGGACGGCTGCGGGAAACATCTCCAAGATCCATATCTGGAATTACACAAGAAGAGCAAGTACGTAAAAAGGAAAGTCAAACAGTTTGTATGTATTATTATTTATGTTATACTACGTATATAACCTTGAAGGCGTATGTAAAACCACAAAGATTCATCTTGGCACGTCGATCGGGGCGTCTGGCAATGGCTCGGTGCAAAATAGTGTAGCAATGTGTCCAGATGTGGCTACCCTACGGGTACCTGTTAAACACATCAAAGACCTCGACGACCCTAAGGACCGTCTCGGAAGCAGTCTGGCTCCACTCACGGCCCATGAAGCCCATATCCACGATCGCCACCAAGCATACACGGACAACATCGGCGTCGCTTAGGAACCTAAGGCCCTCTTTCGTCGTCTCCACGACTGCCTTCAGCTTCAAACGAGATGCATGCACGCCCCAAACCCTACGAACGAAGGAGCAGTCTGCTAAGGGAGGAAGAGGGGGAGCCTCTCCAAAAAGAAGTGTTGTAATTAGACAGAACTCACGACGCCCAAACCGCAATTGATGGCCGAAGAAATCAAAATGCATCTCCTCCGGCTCACCATTGGAGACCTCGACCTCCAACTGTAGAAACATGTGGACTAGCGTGGGGTCGCCACCAGAGTAACTCAGATCCATCCATGGACCGAAAAGGGTCCCTCTAAAGATGTCCTCAAGGGTAGCTGCGCGATCACCTAATCCCCTGAAGCGGTCTCTTAACTCCACCATGTAGCCAACTTTGCACTTTAACGTCAAGTCAATGTGAAATAAATCCCTCTACATAGTCATTCACGGATGTTATAGTTAGTGTTATATATAGATGTTTTTGCTTGTTTGGTTTATTGTGTTGATAATTATTCGTTTGTTTTAGTTTTAGAAAAAGAAACCACTCAATCCATTGGACTTCCAGGTAGCAGGGGAATCACAAGGATTGCTTAAATCCCGACATACCTTAGGGCTATTTACACCCGTTTGACAAATCCAAATAGATATGTTGCGGTTTATTTTATTTCAATATATAATAGTGTTATATATAGTATGTTGCGGTTTATTTTATTTCAACATATAATAGTGTTATATATAGATGTTGCGGTTTATTTTATTTCAACATATAATAGTGTTATATATAGATGTTGCGGTTTATTTTATTTTAATATTCATACCATTTATTTACGGAAATTTATTTATGGCTAGGAACCTCAAAAGAAGTTTAGGGACCTAAGTTGTCATTCACCAAAGTTTAGGGACTCAAGTTGTCATTCACCAAAGTTTAGGGACCCAAGTTGTCATTCACCAAAGTTTAGGGACCTAAGTTGTCATTCTTAAAAGTGTAGGGACCTAAGTTGTCATTCTTAACATTTTTTTTATAAAAAACACCATAACATTTATTTTTATAACAAACACTTTAACATCTTTTTTTTTATAAAAAAACACTCTTAAGAATTATTTTTATAAAACAAACTCTAACATTTATTTTTATAAAAAACACTTTAACATCTTTTTTTTATAAAAACACACTCTTAAGAATTATTTTTATAAAACACACTTTAACATCTTTTTTTTATAAAAAACACCATCTTAACATATTTTTATAAAAAACACCATCTTAACATTTTTTTTATAAAAAACACTCTTAAGAAATATTTTTATAAAAAACACCATCTTAACATTTTTTTTATAAAAAACACCATCTTAACCTTTTTTTTTATAAAAAACACCATCTTAACCTTTTTTTTTATAAAAAACACCATCTTAACATTTTTTTTATAAAAAACACCATCTTAACATTTTTTTATAAAAAACACTCTTAACATTTATTTTTATAAAAATACTCTAACATCTATAACAACATACAAATATCACATTATAACATACAAATATCACATTCAAACATAAAAACATACATATCATATATTTTAAAATTTAAACATAGAACAAATATCATATTCAAACATATAACAAGTTATAAACACTCTAAGAACATACATATCATATATCTTAACTTAAAATAACAACATACAAGAAAAGAACAAAAAACTTAAGAAAAATTTACCAAATGAGTAACACGAGCCATCTTCAAAAAACCCGAGCGCGTATTACACACGATAAAATTGAGAGAGTTTGGGAGAGGAGAAGAGAGGAGAGATTAAAAAATTGTGAAGTGTGGCCGTTTGGTCCCCCCCACCCTCTCTTATTATACTTGCGGCGACAATTAGGGTTTGGTGGGGGGTTGGTGTGCATTAAATTTTTTTAGGGTTAACCCCATACCGATGCGTGGCGGGTTATCCCGCGATCGCGGGCAACCTCCGCGGGCAGGGACCAAACCTGTACCGCGAGCATTCTTGAGGGACCTCCGCGGGATATTTGGCCAAAGGTGTGGGACACGTGGGCTGGGGCCCGCGATCGCAGGGCCCACCGCGGAAGTTTAGGGCATTTTGATAAAGCGGTAGAGATTTAGGGTATTTTGGTAAACGAAAGTCAAACTTGGGGTATTTTAATTAATTTCCCTATAATAAATGGTCAAAAAAATATACTGATATTTTTATTGATGTTTGTGGAGAAGGTTGGGAATACCCGCCAAACCAAAAAGGCAAGATTTGCTTGCTCCTTGCTCCGCCACGTGTACTCACAAATTTCACTTTTTTGTTGATCCACCAAATTTACGAGTGGTCAACCCACTCACACATCGCCAACACCAACACCCATACATACACCGCTCAAACTTCACTTCTTTCAATCGAATCTGCCATGGAAGCAACTTCGCAGATTACCTCTTGCAGAATCGACTCTCTTTCTCGCTCCTTACCGTCAAAGGATGACAGCAGCAGATTCACCGCCGTCCGCCGTTCCTTTCCGAGCATTGTTAGGGTTAAGCGTCGGAATGGAGTGATTCGTGCGGTGGCAACTGAGCCCAAGCCCAAGCCCAAGGGAACCGAAGCTAGACCGTCCAGAACCGTCAATGGATCTTCAATTAACGGCACTTCCACGGTACATTTGGACTTGTTGTTTTTGAATTTAAGTTAGGGTGAAGAAGTATTTAGGTTTCAATTTAGATTGTTTTGTTTGCAGAGAATGGAGACTGTTTCACAGGAGATTAAAAGAGTTAGAGCTCAGATGGAAGAGAATGAGCAGTTGGCATCACTTATGAAGGGGCTTAGGGGTCAAAATTTAAGTGACTCTCAGTTTGCTGCCGATGATGTTGAACTTCGCCTTGTAGAGGTCCTATTCTCAATCTAGATTATTCATTTTATGAATTTTTTATTTGTATGAGAATTTTATTATGTGGCTTAACTCTAAACCGGTGTGCACATATATGTTCTTATATAAAATTTTCTAGATTTTAATACGTTGTGTTGTTGTGCACTTTGTCAGACTGATGAAAGTAGCGAATTTCTGCCAATGGTATATGACCCTGTTAGTATCTCCGCATATTGGGGTAAAAGGCCACGAGCTGTTGCCACTCGCATCATACAACTGACTTCTGTTGCAGGAGGATTTCTTTCACGGCTTGCGTGGGACGTGATAAATAAAAAGGTTAAAGAGGTGAGTGATCGTTCATTTTATTTGATCAAGTGTTTTGGGGTTTGGATCTTTGCAAAAGCGCAAATTACATACACGTCGCTTTTGAAATGTTGAGGCGAGCTAATTGTGGACCCATTGGCCATTTTGGTTGCATCCTAAAAGTAGATACGGTCTCACCTGTAACACCCTCAAATTCGGAACGAGCAACTAGCTTTAATTTCAATAAAATCACCAAAAGTAGATAAAATCATTTCTACAGTTCATTCCTGAAAATACCTCAGAATTTAAACATTATACTTTCCACAACTATAAACTTAAGACGGACGTTACTTAATACAACTCAAGTTGCTAGTCCCAAATATATGCGGAAGATTCACTAAATCGAGATCATCTCTCGTGCACTCTACTAGCACTCGCCACTTCACAGTGTAGCTAAAGCTACTCCCAACCTGAGCCTGTTGCACATGCCGACAAATAAAAAGGGTTAGGCTAACGTCTAGTGAGTTCAAGCATTTTATCATGACTATATAAAATCATAAATCATGAAAGTAGTAGTTTTAGCCATGATTTCAAAAGAGTTCACTTTAAACTCAAGTCACCCGTTTTCCAACTCATACAATTTCCATATTGAAATCTTTAATATAGCACGATTTCCAAAATTGACTCATTTCCAAAATCATCGTGAATGTGAGATAACATTCAATTCTCAAAACGATTGAATTCATAAATATTTGCCATTATCCCAAAATATCCCAAAATATGGATGAAACATAATCCACAACTCATATAACGTGGAAATGCAAATCTCATAAATATGATACGTTACCGAAAACATGGATAAACACAATTACCTAAAACATCACACACGGATGAGATATAAACCACAACTTACATACCATGGAAAAACAATCCATATAAATATAACACGTCACCGAAAACATGAGTAGCAATAAATACCCAAAACAACACCTTTCGGTGACGGGGGAGACCCGTATACATCGCACGTGACGGAACACTAAAGTGGGTCACTTACTATGTAATAAAAACACCCACGTGGATTACTCTCGTAACTGAGCTCAATCACTCCAGATCTATTGCCCGCGAGACTAGGGAGTTCCTAACTTCAACCACTCCAGGTCTATACATTGGGTCACTCCAAATCCACAACAGCACATTAGGGATTACACCTTACTGCCCATGAGACGACGCCCGACCATATAGGTCCACGCCTTACTTATCATGGAACCCAATGCCTATCCCGTGCTAAGCACATATAGGGAATTACACCTTACTGCCCATGAGACGACGTCCGACCATCTAGGTTCACGCCTTACTTATCATGGAACCCGATGCCTATTCCGTGCTACAAAAGAAACTAACGTCTCGTAAACTGAGCTCAATCAATCCGGACCTCTTGCCCGCGAGACTAAGGGGAAAACTCAAATGCCTATGGATCCATGGCCAACAAGGTCTAAAATATTACACGACCCCAAACATATAAACCAATGCATTTCAAAACATGCAATTCCCTAATAACATAAATCGTGATCAAAACTCAACTCTGAGCTATCAAAACGGACAAATGTCCCCAAGACTTAAGAAAATCCAATATCGAGCCACAAACTCAACTAACTCGAAAGATAATTCATAAAAGTCATAAAATGACATTAAATACAACAACACACACCGGTTGCCAGTAAATACTTCAAATCCATGAAAACCCAAAATAAAATCTTGGATCGGGAAAACCTTCATTTCCAAAGGACTCACACCTTTACATTTCCAAAACATCTCATGATGTACTATATGCATATTTCCAAATTATCTCCAAATGCATTTTCATAACAATAGACTCCATTTATCACATAAATCAATATCCCATTTCATATAAAATTTAGCTTATCACATTTTTCCAAAATATTCAAAAGTAGTGTTTTACAACATTTACCACAATTAATACCTCAAAAGGTAAAATCCACCAATTAACTCAACATTGATAATTTTCAGGTAAAACACATAATTACTTGGAAAAAAAAATAACATTTTGGCATGTACAAAGTTTTCGCAAAGTAACTTGAACTCACCTCGCTAGATTAAGCTAAATCTAGATTTTCCCATACGTATGCTCCTTTGAAGAAGTCCGTATCTTCAAGTCCAAATCTTCCAAAACCTAAATCCATAAGTTTCCAACCATAAATATTTATCCCCAAACACTTAGAATCATTTCCCCCAACATATTACACCAAAAATCACCAAATAGATCAAAACCCTAATTTCCAAAATGAAGAGAAGAGGAGATTACCTCAACCATCAAGTGAATCCACCAACCAAACACTTCTAGTGTTACCAAAGTGAGCCCCAATCTTCATTTCATCCAAAGGAAGGAAAAGGTTTAGGTGAGGGTTGGGTAAAACCCTAGAAAGTGTAGAAATCTTACCAAAACGAAAGTGAGAAGAAGGATTCTAACCTCCATCCATAATCCCTTGTTAAGAACTGAGAGAGAAACTTTGATTTGCAAGATTTATGGCTTCAAGAGCTCCAAAAATGATTTAGAGGGTTAGGGTTTGGTTTGGGAGAGTTTAGAGAGAAATGGGTGGAATAGAGAATGAAAGGGGAATGAAATCGTGGGTTTAAAACACCCTGGAACCCGCTCGCGATTGTGACACGGCGAGAGTGACCATGTCACAATCGCCGGGGCACTCTCGCCCGCTACCAAAAATGCCCACGGTACAAACTCGGCGAAAGTGACACTGCGAAAGTGACCATGTCACTCTCGCGAGTGTCATACTCGCTGGACCTCCCAAAACGCTCGGTACATTCTTAGCGAAAGTGACCATGTCACTCTCGCGAGTGTCATACTCGCTGGACTTGTACCGAGTCCAAACCTGGCCAATTTCTCGAGGGATCCAATTAGCATTACGCGTCCCACCTTCCAATGCAACACCTTGTCCTTCTAATAAATCTAAATGGACTATTTACAATTTGAGTTAGGATTTTCGGGGTGTTACATCACCCTAATGGTAGTTTAAGTAGCGGCTCTTTGCTTTCTGCTTCTGAAAAGTTCATTCACGTTGGTCCTCCAACCATATTGACCCTCTTATATTATATGTGGTAAAATTATGTAGGTCAGTAAGTTTGTCATATAACATTCATGATGATAATCTGCTGCTGCTATAATTTCCCAAGTTACTATAAAAGGCATTTTTGTTTACTTCGTAATTCTGTTATGTACAGTAGGAATGTCTACTATTTGGATGTGAAGATGATGGGTGCTCAATTGATAGTTTTATATATGTAATTATTACCCTTATCATGAAATTTTGTCTTCTATTGTTTGGTGCCCGTTTAGATAAAACTGTTCTGGGATTTCTTTGCAAATGTTGAAGCACATTTATCATTGAAAAGAACTTTAATAAGATAGGCTGATGCTCCTAAAGTTGCGAGTCAATATGTGATTGTTGCAATTTTCATAGGATGAAGTGTGCTACAAGGAAGAGAACACAAATAATGATCCAGCTAGCACTTCATCAATAGCTTAAATTGTGCATTTTTACATGTGAAGCTTCATCCTTGGTGCTCACCTGATTCATATTTCTGTATCACTTTTCTTATGTTAATCAGAATGAAGTAGCTAGGGCAATTGAGTTGAGGGAAATTGTAACCTCTTTGGGTCCAGCATACATAAAACTTGGGCAAGCATTAAGCATTAGGCCGGATATATTGTCACCTGCTGCGATGACAGAGCTACAAAAGCTTTGTGATAAGGTAAGATCAGACTTCTCTAATCAGCTGTCTATGCAATCAACTTGAATTGATAAAATAAACTCGAACCTTTCTTGTTACCAAAATGACAAGTGTTAAGATGTGTTCATCTAGTATATGTGCATTCAGAGGCTCTCATTGCAGGACTTTTGTTTTATGATTGTGGAAGGTTCCATCATATCCAGATGACATTGCCATGGCACTTTTAGAAGAGGAACTTGGACAGCCGTGGTACAACATATATTCAGAACTCACAACCTCCCCTATAGCAGCAGGTGACTTCATCATCACCACTCCTTTTCAGATATTGTCTGGACCCCCCCCCCCCCTCTTTTTTATTGAAGAGTGAACGCTCATTTGGTCTCCCTCACTCTTTATCTATATTATGTTATTAGGAATACACTTTTTTGGGGAGAATATAAGCTGTTTATGCATATGGTTTTTGAGTTGTTGCAAATTAAAAAAAGAAGCACCTAACGTTTACCTCTGTTGTGAATTTTGCAGCCTCACTAGGGCAGGTGTATAAGGGTCGACTAAAGGAAAATGGGGATTTGGTTGCTGTTAAGGTACAGCGTCCTTTTGTGCTTGAAACGGTAACTGTTGATCTGTTCATCATAAGGAACTTGGGATTGGCTCTTCGACGCTTTCCTCAGGTAATGTTGTTCAAAACGCAATTCCATATTCTAATTTTCCTTTCTATATATCTAGTGCTCCTGATTTTTGGGGTAAAGAAACAAGTGGTTTATGGTATTTGTCCTCTCATTTCTAGATCTCTGTGGATGTTGTTGGATTGGTTGATGAGTGGGCTGCCCGTTTCTTTGAGGAGCTTGACTATATTAATGAGGGTGAAAATGGAACATATTTTGCAGAGATGATGAAGAAGGACCTGCCACAAGTAATTGTTGCCTTGTAATTAAATACATGCCGTCTTTTTCAGAGACTTGCAAATTCTCTACATGGACTATGATAAGATTTTTCTTCGACATATTTTAAGACGATCTTGTGGTCCAGGTTGTCATACCTAAGACATACACTAAATACACATCAAGGAAAGTTCTTACTACACAATGGGTAGATGGTGAAAAGCTTTCGCAAAGTAAAGAAAGTGATGTTGGGGAGCTGGTTAATGTTGGAGTTATATGCTACCTAAAGCAGGTAAACTTTTTTTAAATAAATAAATGGCATTTTTGGAGAAGATATTAACAACTCTAGTTTAAAATAATTACACATGAAATTTGATATTAACGTCTTGTCTACATTTGGTACTTTCCCTACTATATTTTTCTGCATATTCGGTTGTTTTTAAATTTCATGCTAATACAAAAACAATAGGAGTACTCAGTCCTTTTATATGTTGTATGCATAAAGGGCAAATTGCTTCTCGACAACTGTAAAGCCATTGATTTATTTTGAAGCTTGTTTTGCTGCAATTTGGCACATCAATGTGCTTGAAAATGCATTGGAAATCATTTCTTTCTTGGCTTTTGTGAATGTAGTTGCTTGATACAGGCTTTTTCCATGCTGACCCACATCCTGGAAATATGATTCGCACTCCAGATGGAAAGCTGGCTATTCTTGATTTTGGTATTAACTTTATCATCTTTTAGTAGTTGTTTTGTGCAAGTTCTTTCCACCTGTTCTAGTGCTAAATGTGTGAATAAATTGTGCACCAAAAAGGAACTAATTATAACTCTTTTGCTGACAGGTCTGGTAACAAAATTGACGGATGATCAAAAGTATGGGATGATTGAAGCTATTGCTCATCTTATTCATCGAGATTATGATGCTATTGTTAAAGATTTTGTGAAACTTGGTTTCATTCCTGAGGGGGTAAATTTGGATCCAATATTGCCTGTTTTAGCCAAAGTATTTGACCAGGCCCTTGAAGGTGGAGGAGCAAAAAATATCAACTTTCAGGAGTTGGCGGCTGATTTAGCACAAATAACATTTGACTATCCATTCCGCATACCTCCTTATTTTGCTCTTATAATTAGGGCAATAGGAGTGCTCGAGGGTATAGCTTTAGTAGGGGATCCTGAATTCGCCATTGTAGATGAAGCATATCCATATATTGCACAGGTATAAATTATATATTGAACTTTCTAAGCATGCTTCATGAATTGCTACGTTATAAAGCATTCATATTCAAAATCTGTTCTGATATATGTATGAAGATATGACCTAATACTATAACACAAATGACTAACCACTTTGGATTTTGAAAAATATTATCTATCTTCATTCTTTTATGTGAACTTCGTATCAGCTCAGTCGTTATATTTTCTCAATGAATCATCTCCATATTTATCTAAACAAAGTTTATGGTTTTTCTGTTGTATAATGTCAGAGGCTACTTACTGATGAATCTCCGCGTTTAAGAAGTGCTTTGCGTTACACCGTATATGGAAAATCTGGTGTTTTTGATGCTGAAAGATTTATAGATGTGATGCAAGCTTTCGAGAGTTTCATAACAGCAGCCAAAAGTGGTGGTGGAGAGGATCTAAATGGTGGTATGGCTGAACTTGGTCTTCTGCAAAATCAGACAAACTTTACATTCCCCAATCTAGAATCAGGTGGATCCCAAGAACAGCCAGTTCAAACAAGAGCAGCCTTAGCGTTTCTGTTGTCTGACAAAGGGAATTTCTTCCGAGAATTTCTCTTGGATGAGGTACTATCGTTATTCTTTTGTCATCTCATCAAAAAAGAATAACAAAAATAAAACAAAGTTAGAGAAAGGTTCCTCGAGTACTGTTTTATCCTTTATTTTGCTGCATTTTGTAGCTTTAAAGCATGTCACTACTACATTAAGATTGTATAAATATTCCATAATATAGTTGTTGGCCAAGAATCTTGAAGTTGCTTCTTGTTTTTCTTGTAAACAGATTGTGAAAGGCATTGATGCTATTACCAGAGAACAGTTGGTCCAAGTTATGGGAGTATTGGGAATCCGAAATCCTACCCCAGTTTTCAGCATGGTTCCTACCTTTGGAACCATCAGGCCCACGGGTTTAATTCCTTACATAACCGAGGAGGACAAAGTTATACTGAACAATGTTCAAAAGATTCTTCAATTTCTAACTGCTGGAGATTCAAGACTACAATCACCAGATCAGGTACTGAAGTGCTTTACTGTTTCCTCAAGTATTCATTTAATATATATATATATATACATCTGACTCTAAATTTTGATGGTATTGATAGTTAAGGTCATGTTTTACCCTCTTATCAGAAAGTATTGCATTTAGAGTTAGGACTTGCATCTAGCATTTTCTGATAACTTTCTCATATACAAAGACATCCCTGATAAATATATCTATATAAATATATATATGTGTGTGTGTGTATATATATATATATATAAAAGCTTCAGAATGGTTATAGGTACACTTCTTAAGAGATTTAAAAGTGAGGAATGAGTGATGTGTGCATTCATCGTTACTGATTATGATTTGATGCAACAGGGTTTAGATGTGAATCGTGTCATCCGAGAGCTGCTCCCAATAATGCCAGGCTTATCAGCTAAAGTGGTACCTGAGGTGCTAAGCAGGTTATCTTCTCGTGTTATGGCACGTTTGATCCGGGATACATTTTTGTATTAGAGTAAGCATCAAGCAGCCACTCAATTGTGCATATATCCATAGGAATTGTTTGTGAACTTGTATAAATAGATCAATTTCGTTTGCCAGTCTCCGTGGCTTGCTTTGCTGGAACTTTCAGTTGTGTAGGCCTGGACAGCAGCCAACTCGGCAAATGGATACATGTAACAGGGAAATCATATATAGAGCTTAAACATATGTCAAATAGTCTTTGCCAAATACCAACTGTGATTTTTATGTTTGTACGAGTAAAGACCAAATCACTCCAATGGGCCATTTGTAAATTTGGTGTAATACTATTTCATTTAACACCAATTGGGGAAGATAAAAAAGGAATATGCCTAAAATCTTACATTTTGGTGTAGAAGATTTACCGTTTGCACCAACTTTTTATAGATTTGGTGTTACCCATTGGAAATGCCCCAAGTATATCACTTCAGAATCACCAGTGCTATGTGTTGGGGACAACTTTGATTTATGTTTGGTGGAAGGAGGTATTAAGTTTTTTTGGATAAAGGGAATAAAGTAACACCATCGTCGGCGAAAACAACTCATCGGGGATGCTCTTGTGTTGTGTGTAGTCTTTGGAGGGTTTGAAGTCATGCAAGTTTTAGAGTTCAATATGCATTTGGTCATTTGGGTGCATGTTTTCTGGTAAACTGCTTACAATATTGCAGTGTTTGCCAATAATCCCTCCCTTTGAGGACTAAAAAAGGCATAAACAAATCAATACACAACAAATGCACAACATTTCATATATTTGCTACTGCACAGCTTCTTAAAACTTTGAAAAATATTCTCTAACATTCTTTAAAACCATGGAACCTAACTACTAAACAGAGCATCGAATGCAACACTTTGATACATTTATTCAAAAGAAAAAGAACTACTTACATCATGACATAAAAGGCAGTCTACGCTCTCCCGATGCATAAGAGATGATATTCTTCTTCAACGGCGCAAAAACATTTGCACCATTGAATGCAGCAGCTCGTAATATATTAAGCGGTCCAAAATCCACGGAATACGCTTTCTGGAAACCATCCAGAACGGCCATCATCGCTATATTCGCTGTTTTCCTATCTGCTTCGTACTTCTTCAACAAGGTTACCTGCACAAATGATCCACCCCACGTCTCTATTAATAAACACTAGCTATCGAAAATATGTGCATTTGACCTTTCAAGTCAAGGTGGTCTCAAAACCATCCCCATCAATGAAAGGCCAAACTCCTTTCTAAAGTGACACATCAGTTTTGCAATAACATCACACATCAATGAAAGCTCAAACTCCTTTCAAAAGTGGTCCCCACTACCACATCACCACTACTTTAGAGCGTCTCCGACACCTATGCTAAAATGGGAAAAAGTGGAATTTTAGCATTTTTGTTGCTCCAACAACTATGCTATCCTCAATGCTAAAATAGAGAAAAGAGGAGAGAGATTGTAAAAATCTCTAAATAGATAGTTTCCCCCTAAAAGGCTAAAACTATTATTACCCCCAAAAAGCAAAATCTTCCTCTCCCAACTTTCCATTTATTGAATATTTTAATAATATAATTAAATAAATAGAATGTTTTAATAAGATGATTAATACTAGAGTTGCTAAAATAGAATAGTTGTTGGAGTTTGATGCAAATTTTTTTAGAGATTTTGAATTTGTTTACTATATTTTAGAAAAACTTTAGCATAGCTGTTGTAGATGCTCTTATAATTTATATTTACATATTTTAATAATTTATAATATCATATTTGGGGTGCGTTTGGTACGCATACAGGACTGGACGGGCGAAAGTGATGTAAGCTGGTGCAAGAATATCGGAAGGTTTTAGGTCAATTAGACATGGGTAGTTCAGTAATTTACCTATCTTGTACCATCTCCTGAATTTTATTGGATAACAAGTTTTTGTCTTGTCATGTTCAGTCCCGTCCCATTTACCAAACACACCCTAAAATTCTAACCATAAAAAGTGGAAAGGGTAACACATCATTTACCTCACCGATATCGGATCCCACTGCAACACCATCAGCAATGACATTCGAAAGTGAGGTTGCATCTCCATACCCCATGTTAACTCCTTGACCAGCCAAAGGATGAACGGTATGAGCCGCATCACCAATTAAAACTACACGCTTTGACGCATACTGGTTTGCATGCATCAACGAAAGCGGAAAAGCCATTCTCTGTGAAGCTAATTTCACCACTTTTGGTGGTAGTTCAAATCCCTCGTTAGCTGATGATGTCACATCTGGTCTGAAAAAGGAAGAAAGCACATGGCCGCCAAATACCCGTGATTCAGGATGAGGACCGTATCCAAAATCAAGAGCATGGTTTACGGCTTTCACAAAATCATCCTCATTCATTATTTTATGGTTTGATGCCTCTGTAGGAGACATGGTCCAAACGATGTTGCTGAAGTTGTCACCAATAGGCAAAAGTGCAATGGGACCCGCAGGTAGAAATCGTTGCCATGCACAGAAGTTTTCTGCAGGATGTTCAACGGTGCAAATGACTGCACTCTGCGAGTAATTCCAACCAGTGGTTTTGATTCCTGCTAACTCCCTAACATGTGACTTGGACCCATCGGCTCCAACCTGTTACAAACACATGAATCTGAGATAAACCGCAGCCCGGTAGCCTTGTCAAATATGACAAAGGCCATGTTCGGAAACCATAAGCTACCTTATTTTTGGAGCTTATTGAGAAAAAAAAGAACCCCGTTTGGTTAGCCATAAGCTAGCATTCTGAAAAGCTACTTCAAGTAGCGTTTCAGTAAACTCCATGGCTTTCCACTTTTTTTACCGTTCATGCCCCTTATATTTTCCCAAATTTTTTAATATATCATTTTACCAAACATCACTAGTTTATCTGCTAACAGCTAGCTGATCAGCTAGTTTGCCAAACATAGTCAAAGGTGTCACGTTTTTCTTGAATGAAGATTAATAATTAACCATCAATGCATCTTTTTCTAAGAAAACAAACTTCATTCACATGAAATAATAGATTTCCAATATATGAAAACTTACCACCAACTTAGCATACAAGTTTGTGCCATCACTCAGTCCCAACTTTGCTAGATTTGCAAGACTTTTTGATTGTGAGGCTCCTGTGGCGGAAACTGATGAACGAGTTGGAAGTGACATTGACGACAATCTTGTGGGATAGATTGTTTTCTTGAAATCTTTGTTCTGTTCAGTTTGGATTTCCATCAGTCAAATGTATATAGAGCTATGTGTAAAACCATTAAAAGATATATATATATATATAGAGAGAGTCCTAATAAATTGTAAACCATCATTTTCGTGTAAACCATGTAAACCGTCGATTTCATAGGTTTTTTTGATGAATTTTTTTTATGGAATTGTTTATTTTGATGAAATTGTTTCATATCATTCATTTCTTGATGAATTTTTTCTATGAAATTTGTAGTTTCATAGGTTTTTTTCATTCTTATGAAACTGTTTCATATATTTTCGTTTTCACCTATGAAACTACGAATTTCATTAAAACAATTTATTAATCCTCTTACAATTTATCACCCCCCTCTCTCTCTCTCTATATATATATATATATATATATATGTGTGGGGGGGGGGTAGCAATAGGGATTCCAATAATCTCGATGGCATAGGGGAAAAGAAAAGACCTGCTGAAACATAAATTACTTACCTGTAAACATGACAATAAAGATTTATGTAGCACCTTATTCTCCACAACACAACTGAGTTGAAATCCCAGAAAAGATCATTAGACAGTATGACAAAAGGTATATAAGAATTTTAGCGAACTGAATAACTATATTCTTACCCTAAAACATCTTTGTCTGCATCTCTTGCATTATACCTTGTGTATCCGTAGCCAGTGTAATCCCAAACCTAGTAAAAAGCAATTGATCTTCAACCACAAGTCATGATAAAATTACGACCCAAATTTTCGAAACAGCTCCAATTACATAATATCATCCAAAGATCATAAAAAAGCCGAAACTTTACACTTGATTGAAATGATTACATAAATTCAATATTAAATCTTCAAAATAAACATCATCATCACAGTCATAATCAAATCCTGAATGGCACCTTCAACAAAACTCAAATGACAAAGATTTCCATTGCCTTAATTGCAGTATTTTTCAACAAGATGGGTTACACTTGGGCATTGTTTGTTTTTTTGAAGTCTATACACGACTGTTCTTTTTGTAAACTTAGAAATGTCTGAATCTGTGTAATTGTCTATTTTACCCTTCAGTTTTTTTTTTTTTGGGAAGGGTGTCCTAGGCTATGCCTAGACTAATCTCGGCAAATTATGACGGCAAGAAATCAGCCCTGATAAACTCAGTGGCCACAATTGTTGTGTACGTCTGGATTCGAATCTTGGACAGATGGGATATTCCACCACCTCCCCTAAGGCCTTAACCACTACGCCACAACCCTTGTGGTTCCCTTCAGAATATTATAGTATTGAGTTTATATACATTTATGCAATTTCATTTGTTTATTCATGATCATTACAAAATTTACATCTAACAAGGCCAAAGTTTCATAACGACTAAAATCAATATTCATTATATTCAAACCCTATTAAAATATGTCAATCGATAAAATCAATAAGCATAATTATGAAAACCCTCCCTTGCTCGATTGAATCAATTTCTGATAGGTGAGAATCGATTTGTGAGAGGTTAATCGATTGAGAGAGGATCGATTAAGGTTAATCGACTGAGACCTGAGAGGTACGGATCCGATTGAGAGCATGCGATGATATGGAACAATAAGAGACAAATAAGGGATGGTTTACATCTGATAAAATAAGAGGACGGTAAGAGATAAGTGGCTCTGAAAAAGGGAAAAACAAACGGTCTAAATTTTCTAACCTTTTACGAATAAGTGATAAGAGGATATTAAGAGGTAAAAAAATGGAAAACAAACATCCTTAAAAGGCTAGTGAGCTTCATGGTTTTTCAAGCATGTTGACGTCAAACATATAACACATACATTTCCATGCAACAAACCAATTATGATAACATTTAATAAAGCGTGAACACAATTTTCCAACAAAACACGTAAAATTATAGCACAAAAAATTTACCTGAAATCCAAAGTCCTAGAGTCACACTCACAAAGATAATTTGTCTCGCTACTGCACCTAGATAACCGAATACCCATAATAATCTATTCAACAAGTATCTTTACAAGCCTCGCAACTTTCCAAGTACAACGATGGTTTCGCAAGCCTAAAAAATTGAAGTTCATTCGTGACCATTTGTCACAAATGTTAAATTGATGTCCTAAATTCCAATTTTAACAAATTACAGCTTATGGATAGATCCACCTCTTAAACTCGTTGAATTAAGTTCTAAGGTGCTAATTCATAGTGTTTAGGAGATGGGTTTATCCTTAGATTTTAATTCGTTAAATTTGGAAGTTAAAACTTCAATATAACATATGTGACGAATGGTCACAAATGAGCTTCAAGTTTCGGCTTGTGAAGCCAATGTTGGACTTGGAAATTTATGAGTCTTGTAAGATATTTGTTGAATTAATTTTATGGGCATTTGGTTATCAGGTGTCGTTAGCAAAGACCAATTAGCTTTGTGAGCGTGGCTCTAGGGCTTTGAACATCAGGTGAGTTTCATGTGCTATATTTTTACGTGGATTTCATGCAATGTTTTATTGGAAGATTATGTGTTAAATTTTATCATGATTGGTTTGAAACATGCAAATGTATGTGTTATATATGCATGAACATGTTTTGTTACACACTGGTTTATGTGTTAGTCGGGTTAACTCACACAATGGGAGTGTGTGCGCCATGGGTAATATGATAGTCCGCATGAGAAATTTTCTTTGTATGCATGATTCGTTGCATGTCGACATTGTGGTTTGGTTTGACAAAAATGTGTTATTGCCGGTTTGTCTCATGCATGTGATGTATGCGACCGGTGTGTATAGTTTTACCTGGGGGTTAAAGCATTTTCTACGAATATGCATGCTTATTTGAACAAGATGTTTCAAACTTAATATTTTGAATTATTATTTGTTATTGTTAACATCAACGTGCACGAAAACCATAAAGCGCACTAGGCCTTTAAGTCTAACCTCTTTTGTTGAAAAATATTGCAATTAAGACATTAGAGAGCTTTGTTAGTTGAGTTTTGCTGACAAGATTTGATTACGACTGTGTGATGATGTCTACTTTGATATTTTGTACTTTGAAGATTCAATATTGAATTTATGTAATAATCTCAACGGTCTAACGTAGATCTTCCATTGTCATATATTTTTTGATGATCCCGGGATGATATTATATAATTGCAGTTGTTTCAAAATTTTGGGTCGTTACAAGTGGTATCATGGCCACTTAAACACAATCTTTATATAAACATGAGATCAAAGTTCCTCTTGAAAAAAGTATTCAAGTTCTGAGGCTGCTTCAAGAAGAAGAATAACCAAAACTTTCTATCTGACGTTATACAATATGTATATTGATGTTTCCGTGAAATGTCGACAGTTTATGATACTAGCGTATAATATTTCATTTCTGAATGGTGAAACGGTAAACTATGGCACAAAAGATTGCTTTAACAGCTACACAAATTATGATCTTGCATTCTATTAATAACTATTACCTGCATTCTATCAAAATAGGCATGTCGATGCTGTTCCACATATTGCCAAGCACCAATGTCTACAAAATAGAAATTCCAATTATCGTTTATGGACCAAATAGTAAAACATTTCATATTTTCTGCCAATTAAATGCTTTGAATTAAGATAGATCATGTAAAGTAAATTATTTTTCCTCCCCCACCCCAAACACCCCCTCATATTATTATTTTTTGGCACACAAATTGGGGCAATGTCGGCTTTGCTTTTTTCCAAGTACCAAGTGTTAGATGGATACTTCAAACAGAATAATGAGGAAGATGTGAAAAAGGGAAACGCCTCGAGAATAGAGATGACTATATACCATGTCCAATGTAAGTGAGAGGACTTTTAATATCATTTACTAAAATGAATCTCTGGAGGCTTTGGGATCAAGTTCTCATTAGCCAAAGAAAAGACCCCCCAGGAACCTTACTGGAGCAACTAAAATCTTGGAAATCAATTAGCTTTATTCTTATATATATATATATATATATATATATATTTATCTATGCAAATACCATAATATGTGTTTTGTTATTCTTTTTGTGATAAAATGCCACTTAAGGGATAATAGCCACACACCACACTGTATTTAGTGTAATTAATAATAAATAAATAAATAAATAAAACTCTCACTATGATCTTTTTTGCAATGTATCATGTGGAACATGATTTATCCATTGCATTCCTTTATCTACACATAAAATATGCACTTAGGTTTCATATGTTATATGACCGTATCCCCTTGCCATTTTTTTTTGCTAAAAAGGCTTGGAAAGAAGCTGACAAGAACAGAAGCTGACAAGATTATAGAACTTAATACCTTTAAAGAGAGAAATAGTTGCAGGTGTGACTGTACTGACCCTCGGATCTGGGGGATCATCTTTCTTGATGGAGGACCCATTTGTCAAAGCAGGATTGCTGTCAATGATGGCAATAGACAACTGCTTTGTCAATGGCATGCTTGCTGCAACAACCAGACGGGAAATAAAGAAAACTTGCATGAAGAACCCAATATATAAACTATAAAGATCCAAACAAATAAGATCCAGAGAAAGAGCTTCAAATAGTTGATCCTCACAAAATTCATCATAAATAGAGAATTGAAATGAAAACAGGAAATCATGAACATGAGGTTGGCTGAACAAGGTACACAAATACCTAGTGAACAAGCCAGGGCCATCCCAACCATCCCACCCCCAACAATAGCAATGTCATACTGAGGAACATCATTTGCAACACCTTGCTCATCCTTGAGCTCCTAGAAAGGAAAGAGTGAACAAAGTCAATGATAAGCAATAGGATTGCAGAGAACTGATAGTTGCCGAATTAATGGAAGAACCAAATACTTAAGAAAAGTTGTTAACCAAATCTGGCAACAATATCATATAATCCTCCCAATATTTGTGATTAGATGAAGTAATTGCTCTTTTCCCCTATCCATCTTCCTTTATTTTCCACCTAAAGTTCTAATTTAAATCTGCAGAAGCCCCTTTCTTAATAGACTGGGGTCTACAAGTACGTATTTGCTATAAGACAAACCACCAAATTGGCATCGAAAGTAAGGTGGCACGGACTAACAAAATAGAAAACATGCTAGTCGCAATGACAGCAAACAAATATATCTCAAATGGAATAGGAAACCAAAAACATTACTTTGTTAAATTGGTTACTGTGTGGAACATTATTTAATGTTGCTGGTGCATCATTGCAAAATGTCCTTGTGGCTAATTTCGATACAAAGATGTTTGAAGCAAGCCTTCTTGTTGCAATCAACCTATTCCAACAACAAATAATAAATTATACATCTGATCAAGAAAAGATTAAATAAATGCATGAGAAGATTCACATATATGACAAAGTGGGACATAGTTGGCTTAACTCGGTTGTTTAAATTAACCTCTCCCCATATCAATATGATAGCCAATATAATATTTCCTTATCTTTTTCATAATGTTGAACTTTTAGCTGATCTAGGGTCATGTAATTGTACTTGTCTTAATTATCCTGAGTATGATCTTTCTCTCCATGAAGGAATTTCAAAGGTTAATTATCTTACAAGAGTAAAATTGGAAGAAGAATTTTTTTGCAGTGATAATAACTACAGTTATAAATAATGTCCCAAGACCAGAAAAAGATTAACATTTTGGTACAGAGGGAGTATGTTGATTCCTCCACTCCCAAGGAGCAACACTTGATTTTCAACGATAAACCTAGTGCTTATCAAACAGAAAATCGGATATCAATTTAATTACTAATTGACAACCAACAATTTTGGTTAGAAAGTTTGATGAGCTCATCAAGTTCTCTAAAAACACATGAGAAGCCACATCAAATTTAAACTTCAAAACTCCACCATTTGATTTCCCCAATTAAAAATCATCTTCGTTCCAAAGGAATGGAGTACAAGATCAGGTATCAGAACACGTTCCACGACTATCAATGCAAGACCGATACTCCTATTACTCGTTCTTCACAAAAACAGAAGCTGTAACTCTTCGAATTCAAACAATTTTATGCTCAAATGAAAAAAAAGAATCGAAATGGAATCATAGTGATTAAGCTTCAAAGTTTGCACTTAACAATTCAATAATACGATCATATATCATAAATTGACTGGATATTTACCTCTAAATCGAAAGGTAATCAACACTATACGTAGTTAAATTGAAATTGGGAGAAATTATTTACCTGCTCATGTCTCCTCGTGTGTTCAACGACCGAGCAAGAGAGTGAAAGAGGAGGAGGAGGAGGGGGTGGGGGTGCTGGTAGGAGGGACAACTTTTTTTTTCTTTATGGACAGTAGCATGTTTACGTGGCTATTTAGTGGACCCAAATATTGGGCTTCTGTTATCTAATAGGCCCAAACAAAAGGTTCTCATAATACTTAGCCCAGGGCCCAAAATAAATTCGATTCACCCTCTGGTCAAAGTTAAACCATTAGGGTCAAAAATTCCCAATAGAAAAACATCGCTCTAATTTGATAACTTGTTTGTGCGATTCGTACAATTAAAAAAATCAGAGTAAATTACTTTGTTGTCCTTTTTTTCGTTTAAAGTATATAATATTTAGGGAAATTAATTAAAATACCCATAATTTGACTTTGACTTGCAAAAATACCCACATTCTTGCTGATTTTGCAAAAACACCCATTTTTCCGCGGTGGGCCCCGCGATTGCGGGTCAGTGCCCACGTGTCCCAATGTTTGGCCAATATGTCCCGCAGACCCCCCCCCCCAACTATGCCCGTGCTAACCACTTTGGCCCTTGTCTCGCGGTAGTAGTTCGCGACGGTCCCACGATGGGGGAAAATTACATTTTTGGTCCTTTTTGCACGAATTTTTGCATGTTTTTACTGTTTTTTTCTACAATTATTGTACTTGGAAGACCAAATTGTGGTTGAAATTCACTGGCTTATTTCATCAATGTTGAATCATTTTACTTGGAAAACTAATCTGTGGTTGCAATTCATGTTGGTTGTTTCATCAATGTTGAATTATTGTACTTGGAAGACCAATTTGTGGTTGCAATTCATCTTCCTCAATGAGATTTCATCCATAAATATCAGTAAAATGCAATCCATAATTCACACCCATTCCTTCCTTCTTTCTTGCTTTCTTTCTTCAGTATTTTGTTTTTGAGATACTACTGAAAAAATGAGTTCATCTGTTGCAAAAGCTAAGCTATTTTTCTGTTACGATGGTGAATGGGTGGAAGACAACAATGAGTGGAATTTTGTTTATAAATCTAAGCATGGTGTAAAATTGCCAGTAAACTTTTCTTATCAGAAGTTTGTTGCATACGTCATGCAAAAATGTGAAATTGACCCTTCTGCTGTTTG
Organism: Saussurea involucrata; assembly: GCA_033807775.1. Taxonomy (NCBI): domain Eukaryota; kingdom Viridiplantae; phylum Streptophyta; class Magnoliopsida; order Asterales; family Asteraceae; genus Saussurea; species Saussurea involucrata. Next base: position 94,262,093 of record CM066322.1, read on the forward strand.
CAAGTTAGTGTTCAAAAATGATGATGGGTCATTTGTGGAGTTATCCAACGATGGGGATACCTCTGGTTTTCTGCACTTTGCAGCCGAATCAGAAAGACCTCCATTACTTTTTGTATATGCCGATTCATCGGTGTGCGACGAAGACGATGACGAAGACCTCCAAATGGAGGAGCCTGATTCTCAATTCCCGACGTCCTACGGCCCAACAGTTTATTTGGATCATGCATATGGTCTTAACGACTGTTATCCTGATTTTGTTCCGGAGACGCAACAACAACAACCACAAGAAGAAGAAGAAAAAGAAGACCAATAAGAACGCTTTGCTGGAGTTGCTGATGACGAAACCCATGTTTTCACAATGGGTAATTCTGATATAGACAGATCAGATACCGATAATGATGAGGACGAAGAATATACCCCTAGTAATAAATCATTTAGTCAGTTAAATGACTTTTTTGATATGCCCCCTATTCTTCCAGACCCGAATACCCATACACAAACCTACGAACCTACACCTTATAATCGCAGTTCAAGGATACAAGTAGGTGAGATATTTGATTCGAAGGATGACTTGGCCACACAGGTCGGAATTAAGTTCATAGAAAAGGGTTTCGAAAGTTACACGCCGAGATCCGACAAAAGCAGATACGTAGTTGAATGTGCGAGAGAAAGTTGTAATTGGAGGATGTACGCGAGGCCCGTGAGAGAGAAAGGAGGGATGTTAGTTATTAGAAAGTTGCACGACGTACACACTTGTTCGAGGACGCAACTGAATCCCAACCACAAACAAGCCAACAAAAGGACTTTGGGTGCGATACTAGAAAGCAAATTTCTTGATGCTAGCTAGTCATTGCGTCCAAAGGGCATCGTGAGCGATGTACACCAGCAGTACGGGGTCACAATTGGTTACCACCAAGGCTGGCGTGCGCGATGTAGGGCACTGCTAATGGTTAGAGGTACGTTTGAGGAGTCGTATGAACGACTCCCAACGTATTTATATAATTTGCAGCTGCAAAATCCAGGTACGGTCACCCAGATAAGGACCGATTCAAATGGACGGTTTGAGATGTGCTTCGTTGCCCTTGGACCCGCGGTACGCATCTTACACGTCATATGTTTACACATTATGTGCATCCCGGATTGATCAAGTAACAATGAATATGATTGAATGATAATCGTTTATTGACTGAATGTGGAGAGTTACAATAATGGAATGATGAACAAACTCTCCCTCTCTCTGTTAAGCGCACGGCTAATCTCTATGAAAGGCTAACCTAATTTTCAAACAAAACAAACTTTAAATACCAAGGGCTTAGACTCCAAAGCCCATGGCCCATAACCTCTAATAAGCCCATTAACATAAAAGGCTTTTACAAACAAATAAAGAAAACAAAATATTTTTCTTTATATCACTTTCTATTTTATAGGACTTTTAGTCCTAACAATCTCCCCCTAAAGTTATATAAAGAAAAAATATGGTCTTGGAATCTTCATGTCTTGATCTTTTTCCCCTCTTGAATCTCTGAAACACTTTAGTGTTTCTTGTCTTCATGTCTTTCACGCTCCCCCTTGAAATATGCTCTTAGTCTTCATAGTATTACGAGTTGAACCACGAGTTGAATTGGCTTTGAAAAACTTCAGAACTTGTTGAACCAATATGCTCGAAGGAGGAATCAACTTGTAGCGAACACTTCTTGGTAAGGGATCGAAGAATCATGCACTTGTAGTCTTGACAGATCATAACAGTTACTCCCCCTCAACTTTTGCTTACTCCCCCTCAACATGATAATCTGGGTCTTTAAACTTTTATAACGTTTCTCCCCTCATGATGATGATACATGTCTTTGAATCTATATCAGTGCTCCCCCTCATGATGATTTGAAGCATCTTGAGCATCATGTAACTTCAAAGACAACACTGATGAGTAGCAAAAAACCCAGATAAAACTGCTATAGTAACCAATATGGGGTAATCAACTAACACAGAAACACATAGTAACTGTTATCACACCAATTAAAATAATTGTGTGGCCTATGTTCAGAGTTGGCATCGTGGTATCTCTGATAGGACTTCCAGTTATCACTGAAGTAAAATTTAAAAAATTACTTCTCAAACTGTTCCGAAAATATCACAAAGATATGCGAGTGGAATCACATAGACTCGTGTATGTGTGAAAGAAATAAATTATATCAGTTTGGCTCAAAAATTGATTTAACCTGGGACGCAAGTTAAAAATCAATAGACACAGTGAAAAGAAAATGAAGTTCGGAGACCGGAGCAGATGTCTTCCTTTTTCAATATCTAAGACCTCCGAGTGAGGAATAGATAGATTATATGCTAAATCTCCGTGCATTTATGAAACAAACATCTTTTGTGAGATGCTTGAGTGGCTGGGTGGGGTGACTCGAGTTATCGACACTGGGTCTATGTTTGTTTCAATATTCATCTCTAAAGAACAAGAATGAATAGATTATGTGGTTACCCGGATAACTGACTCGGTTTGGTAAGGACCAATAATTCTTTTAAGTCCTGTCACAGCCTCACCATTTATCTTTTCTCTCGAAACTCGTCTATGCATCTAGACCCCTCACTGTTGTCTATAAAAGGGATGTGTTTCTTCGGTAGGTCCTTCCGGTTCTGGATAGACCATAGAAACGATGTAATTCCTAACACTCCTTTAATGAACCAAATAAAACAATATGCACACATTGAAGTACGAGTCCTGAACTGATTTGTTCAGAAGTCAATCTTTTAAGAACGAGTTCTGAACTGAATTATTCAGAAGTCATTAAAAAATTAAGTTCGAGTTCTGATCTGAGGTAATCAGAAGTCAATAAAAAATGATAAGGAATATCAAAGAACAAAGTCAAGCGCGAACTAGAATGACTCATTGAGCACATTATGGTCAAAAATCAAACAAAGAATAGAGAGTTTAATTGTGAAGAACAAGTAACAATTAATATATCAGACAAGAAGGGAATCATTAATAGAAACGACGTACTATAGAGACAAAATTTGAATTCAAGCGAGTGTATTTCCATCGAAAAATCAACAAGATATATGAGACATGGAAATAACTAAGTCAAGAAAATATTGGACGTGACAATCATGGAAGTGAAAATCAGAGAATAACAAACACAAGTAAGTTATCCAGAATGAATTACCACGGTTCTTTGAATTCACTGAAAAATTCATGTATATGTCAAATACCTGATGCTCCCCCTCAAAAATAGCATAACCTTTGAATGCAGTCATGTGAAAAAAAATCGACTGTTGTCACACATGACATCCCTGCAAAATAGATCCGAAAGATTTTGGTATCCATGCTTTGATGGATCCTTGATGGTTAGATGCTTTGGCTTTAAAATGGGGATTGGGGACACTATAAGTACCGTACCAGTTATTGACATACCTTGGATGCACAAAGTCACTCTTTCCACAATGAGAGCAACATATCTTTACTCGGTTTAGACTGATCAGCTTAGCTATAGGGTAAACATGAGCACATGAACCAGTCTTGGAAATAAAAGATTTTGTATCAACTACAGGAGAATTCTGAGACATGTTTCCTTCACTGTCTTATGTAGTTGATTTCTTTCTCCAAACCATTTTTACCTTTCTAAAAACATGGTTATCTGAAAAATCATTAAGCTCACTGTCAGAGGAACTAGAGTAGTAAGATTGTCTCTTGTGAGAATTGCCGGTTTTCGAACGTTTCTTTGACCGTCTTTTCAACTTAGATTTTGACGATTTTGGTTGAGAAACGTTTTTGGGGGCAGAAGTGGAACACTCCCCTCTTTGAAAGTTAACCAGTGAAGGCATTTTGTTATGAAATTAAACATGGCTCACAAGCTTTGGAGCAAAGTCGATCTTAGAAATATCATCATCTTGACAAGCTGAGGAATTCATGAACTCAGAATATCGGTGAGCAGAGTCAAGTGGATTTGGACAGTCTGAGTCGGATGAGGAACAGTTAAAGGAATCATCCGCAAAAGGATTGTTGAAATCAGGGAAAAGATTCCTTTGAACTGATTCGGATTGAGCCGCTTTACCTTTATTTGGTGAAAACAAAGGCTTGTCATCTGTGTCAAGGGACACGCCTAGAGAAGCTTTACACGAGGACTTATCCGAATTAGTAGGAGATGGGTCAACTGAGATGGTTTCAGGAGTGACAGGCTTCATTGGAGTATCCACTGGACTTACCTTAGCCATTTTACTCGTTAGAGCGTCTGCCGCCAAGGCGAACAGTTGAGAAGTCAACTTTGCAATCTCGGTTCGATAACTGGCTCTTTCTGAATCGGATAATGACTCGGTTTTGTTCTTTTTGAGCTCATTGATGGTAGATAAGAGTACAGTTCTTTCGGTTTCAAAAATAATCTTATCTCTCAAAATTGATTCTTCAAGTTTAAAAATTATGTTTTCCAAAATCAAAGGTGGAACATAACGTTTGAACTCTGAGTTGGCATGAGAATCATCATCTGGTGTTGCTTGAACCAGAACTGGAGTTTCCACAGTTTTGGCAACAGAACAGATGTCAAAATAATCATTCGAGAGATGAGGTGTTTTGTTTTTCAGATGTGAAGCATTAAGAGTTTCATACACGAAAGGAACTTGTACAATAATGTTTTTCTTTGGTGGCTCATCTTCCGAATCAGGTTTGTCATTTGCAGGATTTTCCCCTACTTTTGGTAGTGGAATACCTGTTTTGCATTTAAGGTCTTCCTCTTCCTCATCTTTATGAGACAGTTTGGTCCACTCGATCTTATACTCAGGATAATGCTTATCTAGGCCCAAAAAGTTGAATTCATAAAGGGTGGGAACCTTAGATAAGATTTTCTTAAGGTAACACGGATTATCATATCCGAGTCCCCAAAGGGCGTTATAATACTTGAATTCCTTCGGTTTATTCAAATGAATCGTTTGGTCTGTTTGACCTCGCTTGTAAAGTTTGGATTCAAGATCCTTAAGCTTGTTAGTCAACTTATCATTTTCTTTTTGAACGGTTAAGCGAAGATTGACAATCTTATTATTCTCTTTCTTGAGACTTACTGAGCTTTTCGGTGATGTCAGATAATTGGGTTTCTAGGGATTCGGCTCTTTTTGAAATGGCTGAGCATTCAGATTGATAATTTTATATCACACATTTATCCTCAACCTTTTCAATAGCTAGTTTGCCTATGGTATCATATTTTATTTTAGCATCGGCTTCTAGCTTAGAGATTTGCGCTTCTAAATAAGAAACTTTCTCTTTGAGCTCAGAGTAGTTTGGATAAGACATTGTTACTTGAAAGAAATGATCGTGAGACAATTCAAGATATCGATCTAAAGGAAATCAGACAGTGTATCAAATAATACACAAATGTCCCCCTTCGGTGACTTAGCACGGGGGTCCCGCTACCCGGTTAGCGGGTGGGGTCAAGAGGCAACGCCCTTGCGGGGTCTGGAGGCAGCGCCCCGAGAATATTTTTTAAAACTGAAGGGTCTGAACACTCTCGGATTTGTGATCCGGGTGTGGTTTCCCGGATAGAGAATCCGGGAATTTGGATCCGAGAAGGAAGTCCGGGACCTGGAGAACGGGACTTAGAAATCGGTAAAGGATCCGGAATTTGAGATCCGGAATGTTGGATCTGGATAATGAGATCCGGAATGTAAGATCCGAAACCGGAATTGGTGATCCGAAATGGAGGATCCGGAATCTAAGGATCCGGAACAAGGGATCCGGAATTCAAGATTCGAAATCAGCAACAAGGATCCGGAATCTAAGGATCCGGAATTTAAATAGGAGTGTGGAATCCAGAATCAAAATCGGAATGAAATTAAAATACGTACTGGATCCGGTTTTGGATACCGGAAGTGTATACTGGAAGTGGATACCGGAACCGAAACTTGTGATCCGGTACAATGTGGGATCCGGAATCTATAAGATCCAGAATTCAACCAGTACCGGAACTCAAGAACAGTCCCGTGTTCAAACACTGGAACTCGAAAACTTACCTGGAAATCGAATCTGCACCACTTTTGACTTGGGTATTTTCTGCAATCACTTTAGAACCAAAACAAGCAAGTAGGGAAAGCAAAAACAACTGACCAAATCGATTTATCAAGCACTTTTGAAGCAAAAATTGAGTTTTTGACAAGAACAGAGAGTATGAAACCCAGAAACCAAAAATCTCAAAATTGATGATTGAATGCTTAATCAAAACAGCTCAAAACTTGATATGATTTCAGAAACACAACAAAGATGATTTTCAAGCCTCAATTTCAAGTTTTTACACTAAAATCAAAGCCCAGAAAAATCTTTTCCAATGAAACAGTCGACTAAACTTTTAATGAGCGGAATAGAATTTTACCTTTTGATCGATAGCTTTGTCCTTCTGCTCTGATACCAATTGTGGATCCCAGATTGATAAAGTAACAATGAATATGATTGAATGATAATCGTTTATTGATTGAATGTGGGGAGTTACAATATTGGAATGATGAACAAACTCTCCCTCTCTCTGTTAAGCGCACGACTAGTCTCTATGAAAGGCTAACCTAAATTTCAAACAAAACAAACTTTAAATACCAAGGGCTTAGACTCCAAAGCCCATGGCCCATAACCTCTAATAAGCCCATTAACATAAAAGGCTTTTACAAACAAATAAAGAAAACAAAATATTTTTCTTTATATCACTTTCTATTTTATAGGACTTTTAGTCCTAACACATTATAAACTATAACATTTACAAAGGGAAACCACCTACGTTTTTGCAGATCCGCACATTTGTGGCAAATCTGCGTCGTGTCCTGTTAATAGACGCTGCCCATTTAAAGGGCCCTTACTTGGGTATGATGTTCCTAGCGGTTGCCATGGACGGGAATAACTCCATCGTTCCCGTAGCTTTCGGAGTAGGCAAGTCCGAAACCGGGGAGGAGTGGACTTGGTTTCTGTCCATGTTGAGACAAGCTATCGGAGACCCGCAAGGGTTGGTGTTTATGTCCGGCAGGGCTCCTTCCATAAGCGCCGCAATCTCTGCCATGTACCCAAATGATAACGCCACTTTTTGGCGTTATTTTCAGTTCTCAAACCAATGAGATTGGCTTGTATTCAAGTAAAAAGGCGTGTATTTTACGGTTTATCTAGTGATTTATACAGATTATCTAAAAGGCGGCAATCATCGAGAAAAGAAGCTAAAAAGAGCCCAAAACGAGTCCAAACGAAGCCTAACGGAAGCCCAAAAGTCAAGCCCAAGACCCGCAACCAAACCAGGACCCGATCTGCGAACCATAAATCGACCCACGCAGCAAAAAGCATACGCGCGACTTGCCACGCGACTTGCAAGTCGCGTGGTAGGTCGCGTAACCCACTGTTTGTCGATTTTAAGCTGTTAATTTCGGGATTTAGGTCATTCATTCGATACGCAACTTTCACACGACGGCCAAAGCAGTTCCAGGGGCGATTTTCAGAGCCGAGTGACACCTTTTGGAGCGACAAGGGAGGATCAATCGAGGACACGTTCACGACGCAAGTAGATTCAATCACGGGAGAAGAGAGTTCATCACTACATCTTTCACATTCACCACGATCACAGTGATTATGTTTACATACGTTTTCGTTTCTCTTTCTCTTGTGTTTGAATCCCCCAACATCATGAACTAATCTTTAGATGTTGGGGGTTGGATTGAATTAGGATTGAACATATAGATGGATGACGAGTGACTTTTATCAGTTTTCCGATTTAATGAATGCATGTGATTTTGCTCTTAATGCGATTGTGAATTTGGCCAATTTACGATTGATTTGTTGTTGTTAAGTAAGTTCGAGAGAGTTAATTATCAAATAGAACTAGAAATCACACGCCTAAGGTAAGAAAGGATAGAGATATACTGAGTAAACCTTAGTCTCATTATAATCTTGTGCTTAATGTGTTTTGAACTACATAGGGTGAGATCGAGAGATTTAACTATGTTTTCAAGATAAAACTCATGGTAGCTTGAGAAAGAACCGTGCTGTACAAATATAGCCGTTGTAACTCGAGAGAGAACAATGGTGAGATCAAGATTGGGTATTCATTAACGGAAATAACTGGTATTTGTTTTAAGTTTGATGTTTATATGTGAAAACCTAAGGATTTCCAACCCTCAACTATTTTCTCTATCTGAATTCCAAAGCTGTTCATTGTTTGTCTTGTGTTTGATTTATTTTCTGCAATTAGTAGTTTAATACCAACCTCTCAATTTTCGATAGTTCAGTTAATAGCAATTATAGTAATTGTGATATTTAGTTCCTAGTTTCCCGACAACGGCGCCAAAAACTTGATAAGGCTAGGTATCACCCCACCTAAATCTCACCGCAAGTGTACGGGTCGAAGTCAATATCACTCTCGTTTTTGGATTGCTAAGTTTGTCTAATTTCTGTTGCAGGTACTAATTGGCTTATGCCAAGCAAAACCCGCGGAAAGGAAGTCGAGCCGATCGATCCGGAAATCGAAAGAACCGCCCGCCGTCTCCGCAAAGAATCAAAAACCAAAAAAAGACATCAAGATCGATATGGGCGACGAAAGACCACCTCCACGCAATAACCCACCACCACCACCACCTCCGAAAAGACGTCCTATGCGGTCGTTTGCCGACCCGAATGTGGCAAGGGCACGCATAGGCATTCAAGCACCAACCACCGCGGCTAAAGATCCCCACGCGTATCTACGGGCATTTGAACGGATCTGCAATACGTTCAAGATCAACGGGATAGAAGAGAACGCAATCAAGCTAAGACTTTTCAGTTTTTCCCTAAAGGGTAGAGCTGAAATCTGGATAGAGGGTCTACCATCAGATCTTATCACAACTTGGGTAGACTTGAAAGCTGCTTTCCTCCAAAAATTCTTTCCTCCGAGCAGAACTGCCCCACTAATGGCAGAGATCACCCACTTCGCGCAATGGGACCAAGAAACGTTGTACGAGGCTTGGGAACGTTACAAGGAAATGATCAAGAAATGTCCTCATCATGGCTTGCACGGTTGGGTCATCATCCAAACCTTCTACAGTGGACTCCACCCGCAATTTAAGAACGACATCACAGCTGCGGCGGGTGGAGCATTAATGGATAAGTCTTATGAGGAAGCGTGTGAGCTGATCGAGAATCTGGATGGACATAGTTTTACTACTCCACGATCCGATGTTAGAAGAGTAGCAAGTGTGCAGGAAAGTAGTGAGCTGAATGAACTGAAAGCTCAACTAGCCTTTATCACGAATCATCTGAATAGAGGTAATCCGGGAGAACCTGATCAGGTTCAGTTTGTGCAAAACCGGAACCAGTCGAGGAACGACCCTTTCTCGAACACCTATAATGAAGGGTGGAAAAAGCACCCTAATCTTTCATGGGGTCAACCTCAACAACAACCAGGTAATTCGTCTAACTCTTTTAATTCTTTTCATACTAACAATGCTTACCGTCCTCCAGGTTTCAACCAAAGGAACGAAGGACCATCCGGAGAGAAGAAGTCGGGACTTGAGGACATGATGATGAAGTTCATGACGAAGATAGAAAGCACGGTTGAGGGATTAGCGAGCACGGTGAGTACAGTCAAAGCTGCAACCGATCAGAATACGGCTTCAATTAAGATTCTCGAGAGGCAAGTGGGGCAGATTAGTGAAGCTCTACAAAACCGACCTCCCGGAACCTTTCCCAGTCAAACCGAAAGGACTAACCAGGAAACATACAATGCCATTTATCTGAGAAATGGTAAGGAGCTGAATGGAGAGCCATTACGAGAGTCGTCATCAAGGGAGACCGGTCCGAAAGAGAAAGAGATCGAGAGCATTAAAGTGACTGAACTAGAAGCTGATAAAGAGTGTGCAATAAAAGAGAACTCGGAGGGTGAAGAGAGCAAGCAGTGTGAAGAGAACAAGCTAAAGCAACCACCGGTCAAGCCGGAAATTCCGAGAGTGCCATACCCGAATAGACTGAAAGCAAATAAGGATGATGTTAATTTTTCGAAGTTTATTGATGTATTTAAAAAACTAACTATTAACATCCCTTTTGCAGATGCCTTAGCACAAATGCCCTCTTACATGAAGTTCATGAAAGAGATCTTATCCAAGAAGAGGGCAATCGACCACCAGTCTACAGTTGCACTTACTGAGGAGTGCAGCGCGATCATTCGGAACAAGCTTCCCCCGAAGCTTAAAGATCCAGGGAGTTTTTCTATCCCTATTCAAATTGGGAAGTTTTCTTTTAATAAAGTATTATGTGATTTAGGGGCGAGTATTAACTTAATGCCTCTCTCTATTTTCAGGAAACTCGGATTGGGGGAAGTGAGCCCAACATACATGACGCTGAAGCTCGCAGATAGATCAATCGTGTACCCGTACGGAGTAGTGGAGGATGTGCTGATCAAGGTCGGAAAGTTCTACTTCCCGGTGGACTTTGTGGTGCTGGATATCGATGAAGATGAAGAAGTCCCGCTTATTTTGGGAAGATCATTTTTAGCCACGGGCCGAGCGTTGATAGATGTGGATGAAGGAGAGATAACATTTAGAGTCGGTGGCGAAAAGATAAATTTCAAAATGTTCGAGAAGGTGCGAGGACGAATAGAAGAATCCGCGAAGAATCGCAAGTGTGGGCGATCCAATTCTACGGACACCGAGCCAAGCTGAGAGCCACACAGTCGTGCCACGACTTTAACTACGGCGCTGGGTGGGAGGCAACCCACCAAGGTTTGCGTTTTCTTCTATTTCCAGTTTTGAGTGTGTTTTAATTCAAAAAAAATGTGAAAAATCGAAAAATGAAAAAGTGAAACAGAGGCTTACGCGACTTGTGCCGCGGCTTACAAGCCGCGTGCCAAGTCGCGGGGCCTTTTGTTTGGTTTTCAGTTTTTTTTGCGTTGTGTGTTTCATTCTTCGTTTTCTTTCGCTCTCTTTTGCTTGTTTAGTTTGTTTTTGCATAGTGCCCTTCCCCGCCATCCCCGATGTCTTCCAACTGGGCGTTCCAACCTTTCAAGAATCCTCCTTCATCCGGGCAAAACAGGTACGCTCTAAACTTTGCATAATAACGAGTGGTGTAAGATGTTTGTTCGTGTTAGTTAAACGAGACGCAACAAACCTAAGTTTCACTAGGTTTGGGGTGCCTCATCTTTCACATCTACACACTCAATTCTTTAGACCCTGTGCAAATCTCGGTTTTACCGAGGTTTGGGGTTGGATTTTATTGGCAAACCTAGGCCACGACCTAGGTTTGGGGTGCCTATTTTAGAAATTTTGGGTTTTCTTTTTCTTGCTATGTAATGCCTTGCCCATCCTTTTTATACCTATAATAACTGCACAATGATTCGAGTCGCATCACCTACGACTTTACTTGCACATTGGGGACAATGTGTGGGTAAGGTTTGGGGTTGCCCAATCGGGCCCAAGTTATGCACGTAGATTTCCTGCACTTCTGAGTGTCTAGATCATAATAGCTAAATTTTTTGTTTTGAATGATTGAGACCAACCATTGTGGGAAGAATCTTGTGATAGTGACGTGACCGTTAGGGAAGGACCGGGAAAGGACATGACTAGGGACATTAGTGGAGACCACCCGATAGTGAGTTTTGAGCCTAAAAGACGTTTTTCAGTTCGAGGGATTCATACACCTAATTCTTATACACTTTTTCGAATTCCTTGTCGTGAATGTAGAATGATCTCGCTACATTATTGCATTGAGTAGCAAAGACGAACCTCGGGATATTGGGTAAGGGTATAGTAGACCATATCATGTGGACCTTAAGATATGATTCCAGGCATTATGTGTTTTGTTTTTAACCATTTTAGCTATCGTTCCCTTTCACCCTTTTGTGTGTATCCATAGCCCTTTTGCAGCCAAACACGCACCTTATTCGTTTCTAAACCCACCAGTACACCTTTAGCCATAAGCCTTAGCCAACCCTTATCCGAAAGTGTGTAAATCAAAGGCAGTGATGAACTACGAAAGATAGAGCAGAAAAGAATAGAACATGCCAGTCATGAGAATAAAACGGGTCAATGTAACCCGAGAAATAGAAAAGATAGAAAAGAGGGCCAATGATGCCCCAAACAAATAAAGAGGACCAATGAAGTCCCAACTGAAAAAAATAAATAAAAAAAATACAGTTAGTCAGATAGTATTTATAGCAGCTGAATAAGAGAGTCAAAGCGACTCCAATAGTGACAAAGAGGGCCAAATGATAGAGGCTGAAGTAGAGAAGTTCGAAACTGCCAATGATTGACACACCAAGGATCTTTGAACCATTTTACCCTTCGTTTCTCAACCATAGCCCTAGCCCCATTACAACCCTTGTAAAGACCTGGATGATCTTTTGGAAGATGTGATTACGGTATACGACCACCCTCATCGATATTCCCTGTCTTGCTACTTGACTCCTTCTGAGATCAAATTTTTAGACAATTGTGCGTCTTTCCTTAGAGTTGTCATGTAATAATTTGAGTATTCTTGTACATAACCTCCTTAAACATGACAACACGAGCGATAACCTAGGCTCGAGTGCAAAGAGAGTATCCCGTGAGGTAGGGTCGAGGCGAAATGTTTTCCCTAGTATGTTTGGACCTAGTCTAACCCGAACGTAATCGGAACAGTCACGAGTTCAACTCCCAATGGAAGGTCATAGATCAAACGAAATAAGAATGAGGCGAGAGTGAGATAGATATTCACGGGTATGGGAAATCACCGATGCACCACTTGGTACCAATTGGGAATTGTGCAGTTATTATTATTATTATTTCACTTATGTGTGCTTTATTTCTATTTTATCGCTAATTTGCTTGGGGACAAGCAACGCTCGGTTTGGGGATGTTGATAACGCCACTTTTTGGCGTTATTTTCAGTTCTCAAACCAATGAGATTGGCTTGTATTCAAGTAAAAAGGCGTGTATTTTACGGTTTATCTAGTGATTTATACAGGTTATCTAAAAGGCGACAATCATCGAGAAAAGAAGCTAAAAAGAGCCCAAAACGAGTCCAAACGAAGCCTAACGGAAGCCCAAAAGTCAAGCCCAAGACCCGCAACCGAACCAGGACCCGATCCGCGAACCAGAAATCGACCCACGCAGCAAAAAGCATACGCGCGACTTGCCACGCGACTTGCAAGTCGCGTGGTAGGTCGCGTAACCCACTGTTTGTCGATTTTATGCTGTTAATTTCGGGATTTAGGTCATTCATTCGATACGCAACTTTCACACGATGGCCAAAGCAGTTCCAGGGGCGATTTTCAGAGCCGAGTGACACCTTTTGGAGCGACGAGGGAGAATCAATCGAGGACACGTTCACGACGCAAGTAGATTCAATCACGGGAGAAGGGAGTTCATTACTACATCTTTCACATTCACCACGATCACAGTGATTATGTTTACATACGTTTTCGTTTCTCTTTCTCTTGTGTTTGAATCCCCCAACATCATGAACTAATCTTTAGATGTTGGGGGTTGGATTGAATTAGGATTGAACATATAGATGGATGACGAGTGACTTTTATCAGTTTTCCGATTTAATGAATGCATGTGATTTTGCTCTTAATGCGATTGTGAATTTGGCCAATTTACGATTGATTTGTTGTTGTTAAGTAAGTTCGAGAGAGTTAATTATCAAATAGAACTAGAAATCACACGCCTAAGGTAAGAAAGGATAGAGATATACTGAGTAAACCTTAGTCTCATTATAATCTTGTGCTTAATGTGTTTTGAACTACATAGGGTGAGATCGAGAGATTTAACTTGTGTTTTCAAGATAAAACTCATGGTAGCTTGAGAAAGAACCGTGCTGTACAAATATAACCGTTGTAACTCGAGAGAGAACAATGGTGAGATCAAGATTGGGTATTCATTAACGGAAATAACTGGTATTTGTTTTAAGTCTGATGTTCATATGTGAAAACCTAAGGATTTCCAACCCTCAACTGTTTTCTCTATCTGAATTCCAAAGCTGTTCATTGTCTGTCTTGTGTTTGATTTATTTTCTGCAATTAGTAGTTTAATACCAACCTCTCAATTTTCGATAGTTCAGTTAATAGAAATTATAGTAATTGTGATATTTAGTTCCTAGTTCCCCGTGATTCGATACTCGTACTTCTCTAAGTACTATTACTTGACTTCGACCCGTACACTTGCGGTGAGATTTAGGTGGGGTGATACCTAGCCTTATCACCAAACGTCCCTCACGCCTTATGTTGTCGACATTTGGAGATGAACGCCAAAGGCCAGGACAAACGTATTACCACCTACCACGATGTCTAATGGAAGGCATGCAAAGCATATACGGCTCGGGAGTTTGACCGGTACATGAATGTTCTACGAGTTAGTGCCACAAAAGCAGCCAAAGTTATGGACGATGTTGGACCAGAGAGGTGGTCCGCGACCCATTTTCCTGCACAACGGTATGACATTCTGACCTCCAATAGTGCAAAGTCGGTGAATGCACTCTCCCGTTTTGCGCATAGATGTCCGATTGTTACTCATATGGAGTACTTTTGGGCCTTTCAACAAGAGTGGTACCGACTTCGACGCCGAAAAGGAGCTGAGCTGTGTAATAGACTCACACCAGCGGCGGAGGAGATAGTTCTCCTTAGGGCGGATCACGCATCGGCATGGAGGGTAAGCGAAATCGGGTATGGGAGGTACCAGGTTCGGGATAACCAACTTGACGCGATTGTCAATATGACCGACCATGTTTGTTCATGTTTCCAATGGCAAAAATATGGGTTACCGTGCGGCTATGCCATCGCTGCGGCAAGACATATGGGTCATAGAGATTGCAGCGACTTGGCTGTAAATTTCTTCACGTCCAAAACTTACCGGGCAACATACGAAGAGGTAATAAATCCAGTTGGACCCCCTGAAGCATGGGTGTCTCCACCCGACCCCCTTCCGCCATGCTATCCACCGTTAAACAATAAGAACAGAGCCGGGAGACTAAGAAAGAACGATCGACGTCCATCACGTGGTGACGGTCCGATACATCAAAAATGTACCCGATGCCAATGCGTAGGACATACTCGTGGAGAGTGTCCAACTCCCGCCCCTTCAACCGTGCCAAGGAGTAGACGTTCAGTCAGCCAACTAAGTAACACGCAGGGCCCGTCGGAGCTTGAACCACATGTAACTATATCATATGACAGCGTTGATCCGAACATTGATTTCTCTTGATTGGGACGATAAATATTGTATGTTTAGTGCTCTTGTTTTGATATATAACATGATTTTATCTACTTTATCGACCCGTGTAATTTATCAAACATAACTTATGTACGTTGTAATTTAGTAAAATAAGGGACCGAAGTTGTAATCTAACAAACAAAAGAGACCTAAGTTGTGTTAGAGCAAAGACATGCAACAACACTTAAAAAACCCAAACTACATAAAATGATAACCTAAAAACTAGAGGGACCAAAAATATAATTTTTTTGCCCAAAACTAGAGGGGCCAAACTTGAAAATTTCGCCCAACCGCGGGCTACGTGGCACGCGTCCGCGATTGCGGGACCCACCGCGGAAAACATGGCTATTTTTGCAAAAAATTCGAGAATGTGGGTATTTTTGCAAGTCAAAGTCAAACTTTGGGTATTTTAATTAATTTCCCTAATATTTATATACAACAAATAAAATAAATAAATTCATGTATGATTTTTGGCTTTTTGGAGGTTTGAATTCTTGATCTTTCAAAAGGCCAAATGCTCCAATACCGCTAAGCTAAAAGCCCTTTGGTATGTTTGTTGTCCTTGTGATTTCCTAAAAATTGTGATTTTTGTTATGTGGTTTAAAGATTATAGTTTTTTGATTTTTGTTTCTAATTTTTTTTAAAGGTAAAGGCACTTTTATTACCAAATCATAAACCAAACGATACAACGGAAGGAAACAAAAGTACCAGAACGAACAACCCAAAGTTAGACGAGCCCGAAGATTTTTTTTCTATGATTTTTAGTTTATTGTTTTCGTTCTTATAATTTATAATATGATGTTGTCTCGGTCCTTGTGGTTTACAATCCTTTACTGCTTTGGTTCCTTATATTTTAAGGTAGGAATTAACTCAAGGACGAAAATAACAATAAATTGTAAACCATAGGCACAGAAACTTCAATATCTAAACCTCAAGATCGAAAATCGAAATTACTACCAAACTATAGGAACAAAAATTATAATTTACTAAAAAAATATAATGATATTTTTATCTCATTTTGTAACACCTCGAAATTTCCATAATTATTATATAATTATTTTGGGAAAATGTCTAAAATAATGGGATGATATTATTTTAAACGACATGTCGAAGGGTCAAAGTGTAATTGACCAAAGTTTGAGTTTTTTTGTGAAAGTGTAAACTTTGGGGTAGTTTTGAAAATTGGAGAAATTGGAGTATATAAAATGGGATGTTGGCCAAAATTGAGATTATCTCAATTTTGGGCTTTGAAAGTCTGTTCAATAGCAGGAAGAAACCAAATCCCCTTAACTCTCAATCGGTAAGAAATTGAGGATCTTTTCCAATTCATATTGTTTGAGATTGATAGTATAAGTAAAGTTGACTTCTGGTTAGGTTTTGAATCGTGGAATCAAGTTGAATTTGGATTTATGCTGAAGACTTTGGGACGAAGCTTTGTTCAAGTGAGTTCATCTACTGTATTGTTTTAATAGAATCTGTCAGTGTATTGAAATAGCTTTATAAGCTTACTGGTATCTTTAAGAATTGGATACAAAAAGGGTTGTATAAATTTGAGCAGAAAACAATCGAAACAGACTTGAAATCAATTGAATCCGGAAGTTGAAGTTTCCGGATTATGTTTTCCGGATTGGTTCCGGATACCAGATAATTTTGTATTCCGGATAGGTGTCCGGATGATTTTAACCGGATACTTCCGGATTTCGGATAGTTGTCCGGATAAAATTACCGGATTCCGGATGGTTCCGGACTTGGAGTCCAGAATACTTTTCCGGATGTTACCGGATCCTTGGGTTTTCCGGATGTTACCGGATAGATGTTCCGGATTTGGTTTCCGGATAGGATTCAGGACTGTTTCTGGACTTGTTTCCGAATTAGTTTACTGGACAAGTTTCTTGTATACTTGTGTATAATGTTGTACTGTTTAAATGTTTTTACGAATACGAAACATATTGTGATTTTAACAGTACGAACATAATTATAACTCGATTGAGATTATGATACAGGCATTTATGTGTATTGAGTAAATATGCACATATGTTAGGAAGTGTAATGGATCCATAGGCACTAGTATTATGTGAACACGTGGAATAGGCGTGGACTAATCGTAATTCCCGTTGATTTGATAAACGTGGAATAGGCGTAGACTAATCATAATTCCTGTTGAATTGAAACGAGGAATAGGTGTGGACTAATCGTAATTCCCATTTCGTACTGACATATACTAGGAAATGTAATGAATAGGCAAAGTAGAATTGCTATTCATATTGAAACGATGGAATAAGCAAGGTATAATTGCTATTCATATTGAGAAGTGGAATATGCAAAGTAGAATTTCTATTCATATTGAAATGATGGAATAGGCAAAGTAGAATTTCTATTCATATTGAAACGATGAATAGGCAAGGTATAATTGCTATTCATTTTGAGAAGTGGAATAAGCAAAGTAGAATTGCTATTCATATTGAAATGATGGAATAGGCAAAGTAGAATTGTTATTCATATTGAAACGATGGAATAGGCAAGGTATAATTGTTATTCATATTGAAACGTGAAATAGACAAAGTATAATTGTTATTTCCGCTTTCTATTGGTAGATTAAGAATAGGCAAAATATAATTGCTATTTATAATTCCATCCCAAGAAATATGTATGGCGCTTAATTGAAATTTCTTGGACGTGAGCTGTAAACTAGAATCCGTGGTGATTCGTAGTGGCGCTCTCGAACACGATACTATGACATATTTAGTGTTGTCATATTCATGGAAACGGGTATGATTCCTGTTAGGGTCAATTTATGTTGAATAGAAGTTCAGGGGCTGAATTGTATTTGTTTAAATAGAGTCTTGTTAGTGAACGGGCCGTGGGCTTGTTAACCACGGGCCCAGAGTATTTAATGTGTATTAGCCTTAGAATTATAGGCTAGTTGTCTATTTTGCTTTCCAAAACGTATTATAAAACTCTCTCAATATTGAAAGCTAATTGGATGACCAGTTGAAATCATAAGCTTTGTTATTCATCTATTGATTTCACATTGTTCGTTGCACGGATCTGAGACTCTCAATTGGTATCAGAGCAGACGGACAACTCGATTCAAAGTGTTCTTTTGAATTCTGGTAAGTTTTCCAAACATACGGCTGTATTCTTGATTGAAATCTCATATTTTGATTCGGTTGAAATTGATCGTTCTCGTTTATTGCATTCTGTTATTATCATTCTTATTAGTGATTCTGCACGTTTCTGCAATCTAATTCGATCATCTGAGTGAGTTTTAAGCAAATTAAAGTTCAAAAGTTTTGGTTGTGTTCTTGAGAAAAATCGAATTTTTAATCATCAAAACTTGTTGTTTTTGCTTCAAAATCGATTTGGGTAGTGTTATTTTTGTGTTTGGTCGAGATCCTAACCTTTCAGGAACGATTTTGAGCAACCCTAGTCGATTCCCAATCGATTTGTAAACTCCAGCCGTTGTTTCCGGATAACAGCCCTACTTTCCGGATAATTGCTAAATCTTTCCAGACACGACTCAACTTTCCGGGTAAGTTCACTCATTCTCAATCTTTCCGGATACAATTGTTCCGGAAACTCAAAGTTTTCGGTAAAATATCTTATCCGGACAACTCAACGTTTCCGGTAACCTATTTTATCCGGACAACTCGAAGTTTCCGGTCAAGTTGATTCATTCCGGAACCTGTCATCCGGTAAGTACTTCATCCGGAAACCATATCATCCGGAAACTCCTTTCATCCGGTAAGTTTTGCATTTACTTATTTCATTCGGAAACTATTGTCATCCGGTAACCTTTTGTTATCTGGAAACTCAGTTTGTCCGGACACTTTCACTTGTCCGGACACTTCTGTGTATTGAACTGTTTTTCTGTGGATCCCAGATTGATCAAGTAACAATGAATATGAAGCGATTAATCCTTTATTGATTGAATGCAGAGAGTTACAAGATTAGAATGATGAACAAACTCTCTCTCTAAACATTGTTAAGCGCACGGCTAATCTCACCACTACTTCTCTGATTACCACCCTAATCACACATTAAATACCAAGGGCTTGACAGGCCCAAGCCCATTAGCCATAAAGCCCATTATCTTGAGAGGCTTTACAAACCAATAAATAACACTAATTATTTCTTTATATCACTTTCTATTTTATAGGACTTTTAGTCCTAACAATCTCCCCCTAAAGTTATATAAAGAAAAAAAAAACATGATCTTGGAATCTTCAGGTCTTGAAATTCTCTTTCTCTTGAACCTTTGACAGAAGTTGTCGTTGCTTGGCTTCAGGTCTTTCACGCTCCCCCTTGAATTATGCTCTTGGTCTTCTTAGAATCACGAGTTGAACCACGAGTTGAATTAGCTTTGAAAACTTCAGCACTTTGTAAACGGATAGAAGAACCATGCACTTTGTACTTTGTAATCTTTTTAGCACAGATCATAACAGTTACTCCCCTCGGCTTTCGCTTACTCCCCCTCAAATTGATAATCTGGGTCTTTGAACTTTTAAAACGTCTCTCCTCATGATGATGATCCGTGTCTTTGAACCTGTATCAGTTCTCCCCCTCATGATGATTGGGAGCCTCCTGAACATCATGTAACTTCAAAGACAACACTGATGAGTAGCAAGATACCAGATAAAACAAATATAGGGTAATCAACTAACACAGAAACACATAGTAACTGTTATCACAACAATTAAAATAATTGTGTGGCCTATGTTCAGAGTTGGCATCGGGGTATCTCTGATAGGACTTCCAGTTATCACTGAAGTAAAATATTAAAAATTACCTCTCAAACTGTTCCGGCAATATCACGAAGATATGCGATTGGAGTAACAAAGACTCGTGCATGTGTGAAAGAAATAATTTATATCTGATTGGCTCAAAAATTGATTTAACTTGGGACTCAAGTTAAGAAGCAACTGACACAGTGATTAGGAATGAAGTTCGGAGACCGGAGCTGATGTCTTCCTCTTTCAATATCTAAGACCTCCAAGCGAGGAATAGATAGATTATGTGATAATTCTCCGTGCATTTATGAAACAAACATCTTTTGTGAGATGCTTGAGTGGCTAGGTGGGGTGACACGAGTTGTCGACACTGGGTCCATGTCTGTTTCAATATTCATATCCAAAGAACGAGAATGAATAGATTGTGTGGTTACCCGGCTAACTGACTCGGTTTGGTAAGGACCAATATGTCTTTTAAGTCCTGTCACATCCTCACCATTTTTTTTTTCACTCCAAACTCGTCTATACATCTAGACCCCTCACTGTTATCTAAAAAGGATGTGTTTCTTGGGTAGGTCCTTCCTGTTCTGGATAGACCATAGAAACGATGTAATTCCTAACACTCTTTGAATGAACCAATAAAACATTAAGCACACATTGAAGTACGAGTTCTAAATTGGCATGTTTAGAAGTCAATCTTTTAAGAACGAGTCCTGATCTGAGTTGATCAGAAGTCATTATAAAATGTGAATGAAGATCAAAGAACAAGTTCAAGCGCCACTAGGATGACTCAGTAAGCACAGTGTTTGCAACAAATGAAACAATTGATCAGAAAGTTTAATTGTGAAGAACAAGTCACAATTAATTTACCAGAGAAGAACTGAATCATTAGTAAGTAAGGACGTACTATGAGAACAAAATTGGAATTCAAGCGAGTGTATTTCCATCGAAAAATCAGCAAAATATGTGAGACATGGAAATAACTAAATCAAGAAAATATAACACGTGGCAAACATGGAAGTTAAATCAGAGAATAACAAACACAAGTAAGTTATTCAGAATGCATTACCACGGTTCTATGAATTCACTGAAAAGTTCATGTTTGTGTAAAATACCTGATGCTCCCCCTCAAATGTGGCATAACCTCGAATGCAGTCATGTGAAAAGGTTATTCTGGGTTGAATCACATGACATTCCTGCAAAAACAAATCAAGAAGATTTTGGTATCCATGCTTTGATGGATCCTTGATGGTTAGATGTCTTGACTTTAATATGGGGATTGGGGATGCTATAGGTACCATACCAGTTGTTCACATACCTTGGATGTACAAAGTCACTTTTTCCACAATAAGTGCAGCAGATCTTTGCTCGATTTAGACTGATTAGCTTAGCTATAGGGTAAACATGAGCACGTGAGCCAGTCTTGGAAGTAAATGACTTTGTATCAACTACAGGAGAATTATGAGACTTATTTCCATCACTGTCTTCTGTAGTTGATTTCTTTCTCCAAACCATTTTTACTTTTCTAAGAACATGATTATCTGAAGAATCATGAAGCTCACTGTTAGAAGAACTAGAGTAATAAGATTGTCTTTTGTGAGACTTACCGGTTTTCGGGCGTTTTTGTGACCGTCTTTTAGATTTTGAATTTGAAGAATTGGTCTTAGAAACATATTTGGAGTTGGAACATTCTCCCCTTTTAAAATTAACCGGTGAAGGCATTTTCTCAAGAAGTTGAAAGTGACTTGCAAGCTTAGGAGCAACATCAATCTTAGAAAAATCATCTTCATGACAAGGAGTGGAATTCATAAACTCAGAAAATCTTCTTGCAGAATCAGGTGGAGTGTCGCCATCAGAGTCAGACGAGGAGTCATTCGCAAAGGGATTATCAAAAACCGGAAAAAGATTCTTTTGAACAGAATCGGGTTCGATGGCCTTACCTTTATCCTTAAAGCTCAAATCCTTAGTGATGGTGTCATCAGACACTCCCATAAAGGCTTTACATGACGAACTATCCGAAAAGATCTGAGCATCATCAAACGAGATTGTTTCAGTAGTGACCGGCGTCATTGGGGTATCCACATAATTCCCCTTAGCCATTCTCAGCGTTAAGGCTTCAGATGTCAAAACAGCCAGTTGAGACGTCAACCTATCAATCTCGGTTCGAGAGGACTCTCTTTCAGATTCGGGTAGTGTGTCGGGTCTATTCTGTTTGAGCTTTTCAATAGAATCTAAAAGTACAATCCTTTCGGTTTCATAAATGACGTTATCTCTTGCAATTGACTCTTCCAGTTTAAAAATAATATTTTCCAAAATCAGAGGTGGAACATAACGTTTCAACTCTGTTTGATCATTAGAGTCTTCATCTGTGGTTTCCGGAACAGGAGGCGGAGTCTCAACCGTTTTGGCAAGAGAGCAGATGTCAAAATAGTCATTGGGGAGATAAGGAATTTTGTTGTTTAAATACGATGCATTAAGCGTTTCGTACACGAAAGGAATTTGTACATTTATGTTCTTCCTAGGCGGCGCATCATCCGATTTCTTGTTATTTTCCGAAGAGGAATTATCCGGTTTAGGTTTTGCCTCTATTGGAGGTAGAGGTATGGCGGTTTGTCTTTTAAAGTCCTCAAACTCCTCATCTTCCTTAGATGCCTTAGTCCACTTGATTTTGTACTCTGGATATATCTTGTCTAAGCCCATGAAATCAAATTCATAAAGAGTGGGGACCTTCGACAGGACTTTCTTTAGGTAGCACTGATTATCATATCCGAGTCCCTAAAGCGAGTTGTAATATTTGAACTCCTTAGGCTTGTTCAAGTGGATGGTTTGTTTAGATTGACCAAGTTTGTAAAGTTTGGATTCAACCTCCTTAAGCTTAGTGGTCAATTTTTCATTTTCTTTTAAAACATTATCTTGAACTAAAATGCTTTTAGAAAATTCCTCTTGAGATTTCTCTAACTTTTGAGTATATTCAGATATTTGGGTCTCGAGGAGTTTAGCTCTTTCTGAATAGGCCGAGCACTCAGTTTGATAGTTTTCTATCACACATTTGTCCTCAGCCTTTTCAATCGCTAGCCTGCCTATGGCATCATATTTGATCTTAGCCTCAGCTTCTAGCTTAGAGATATGCGCTTCTAAAAGAGAAACTTTCTCTTTGAGCTCAGAGTAAGTCGGATAAGACATTGTTACTTGACATAAGTGATCGTGAGACAATTCAAGATATCGATCAAAAGCAGACAGGGTTTACTGATCCGGAATAGAAAGCCTGTTCAGTTTACTGTGGTGTGATCGAACTCATAGTTGTAGGTGTTTTTAGTAGAAAACATTCCGAGAGAATTTGTTCAGAATCACATTTTGAGTAACCCTGTAAAATTTCATTGCAAAATACTGATTTTTGAGAGAGTTATGATGATTTGAAGTTATGAAAGTTCAAAAATCACAAAACCTAAAAATCCGAAATTTACAGCTACCGGTATTAGAAGCAAGTCCCGCAAATGGAAAGTCCCGCAATTGAGAAGTCCCGCAACTGGGAAGTCCCGCAACTGAGAAGTCACAGAGAAATATCGGGAGTTGTGATACCGGGACTGGCAAACCGAGTCCCACAACTGAGTAATACCGGGACTAAGTTAGGTACCGGGAGATGTAATACCGGGAGATGGGGTACCGGGAGATGGAATATCGGGAGATGTTCACTACCGGGAGATAATTATACCGGGAGTTGTTCACTACCGGGAGATATCAGCACCGGGAGTAATCACTACCGGGAGATATCAGCACCGAGAGTTATCACTACCGGGAGATAACTATACCGGGAGTTATTCACTACCGGGAGATATCAGCACCGGGAGTTATCACTACCGGGAGATATCAATACCGGGACTTCGAAAACAAATCAGATACAAGAAAAACTTACCCGGTTCGATGAATTTCTGCAGTCTTGATGAGAAATAATCTGCAAGAACTTAGTACTAACAAGAAAACTAGCCCAAAAATACACGAAAACAATACTAAAACGAATCAAATAGCACTCTTGACAAGAAAAATTGATAATTTTCACGAACAGGGAGCAAAAACCAAACAAATCAAGAACTTAAAAATCAGTGATTTTTACTCAACCAAACGATTTGAAAACACAGAGAGATCTTAGAAAACCTATGAGAAGAATGTATCAAGCCTCAATTTTGGGTTTTAACACCAAAATCAAAGCAATCAAAAATTCTTGAGATGAACACAGTACGTACTTTGAATGATCAAGAAAAACCAGAAAAATACCTTTGAATCGATAGCTTTGTCCCTCTGCTCTGATACCAATTGTGGATCCCAGATTGATCAAGTAACAATGAATATGAAGCGATTAATCCTTTATTGATTGAATGCAGAGAGTTACAAGATTAGAATGATGAACAAACTCTCTCTCTAAACATTGTTAAGCGCACGGCTAATCTCACCACTACTTCTCTGATTACCACCCTAATCACACATTAAATACCAAGGGCTTGACAGGCCCAAGCCCATTAGCCATAAAGCCCATTATCTTGAGAGGCTTTACAAACCAATAAATAACACTAATTATTTCTTTATATCACTTTCTATTTTATAGGACTTTTAGTCCTAACATTTTCACTTAATCTGATCCGGATACTTCCAGATCAGACTTCACATCCGGATTCCTATCTGGTAAGCTCATTTCTATTGAATTCTTACCCGTTTCAAGTTCAAATCAGTCGTAGAACCTGCATTAGGATACCACTCATAGTGCCTTGCGTTAGGTTATCACTTTGAATTGAACACTTCGTCTGACGATCACTCCAGTGCAACTGAAGATGTCTTCACGCGACGCTCTTGCAATCGGTGCCGACTCCAAACCAACTTGTCTCTACCAAGGTGAGTACAGCTAATGGAGGGACAAATTCATCATCTTCATAGAGTCGAAAGACAACTTCGAGTACATTTGGCGAGCTTTAGAAAATGGGCCAATTCCTATACCTATGAAGACCGTTCCACCAGCTCAAGAAGATGGTGAGATACGCACCGTGAGGAAGACTCTCACTGATATGACCGACGATGAAAGAGGCATGCTTGAGGGAGAAAAGCATGCTAAGCGGTACCTTGTTCAAGCTCTCCCCAACACGATCTATACTGCCATCGACAGTTACAAAGATACAGCTAAGGGCATGTGGGATCAGGTGGAAAAGATGATGCGTCGGAGCGAAGTCGGGAATCAGCTGAAGATTATTAGCTCAATAACTAAGTTTGATAGCTTTAAACAGTGCACCGGTGAATTCCTTTCCCAAATTTATGAACGGTTATGTCTTCTTCTCAACGAGCTCCACAAGAACAAGATTACTCGTTCCAACACTGAGAAGAAGATGAGGTAACGGAAATTATGAATGAGAAGAAGACTGCATCCAAGCCAGTTGCTGATCCTCTAGCACTCATGTCCTCCAAACAAGGGAAATCTTCTGGCCGTCACTCCAAACGTGCTCAAAGGCAAAGCTCATCTGAGTCAGAACCTGAAGAAAAGGAAGATAGTGAGTCTGATAATGAACTATCTGAATTCAAGAAAGCTATGGCCATGATATCTAAATCGTTTCAACAACAAAAGTTCTACAAGAAGCCATCGTCCAATAATCAGCGCTACTCCACCTCCTCCAACAAGCGCCAAGATTATCAGGACAGGTATGAAGGAAAGAAGAAAGCCGATGAGCAAGATAAGTCTGAGAAGAAGGAGAAGACAGAGAAAGATGACAGTAAGAAGAAAGATGAACCCGTGACCTGTTACAACTGCGGAAAGCTTGGTCACTTTGCAAAAGATTGTCGGAAGCCAGTGGTAAAGAATGCTCACTACTACAAGGCGAAGCTCGCATTGGCTGAGCAGAAGGAAGCTGGAGCAGCTCTATTTGTGGAAGACGACTACTGGTTGGGTCGTTCTGATGATGAAAGCGTTTCTGATGGTGCTAATGCTTTCATGGGATATCATTCTCCATTCGATGAAGAAAAGTTAAGTCAGGTATGTGAATCTAACCAACAAGATTTCTTAAATCAAATGCAATCACTTGCTGAACGGGCAGATTCCTTTAAGGACACCTCTAATGAACAACTGCTTGAGATTAGATCACTATCTGAAAAGCTAGATGTTCAAAAGAGAATAACTGAGAAATATAAGTCTGAAAATGCTAATTTAAAAGACAAATGCAAAAATCTTTCAATAGCACCTAAGGACTTAAGGGCCAAATTATCGTAACTTCTGTCTCAGTTTGATCAGTGTATGAATGAGAAAGCAGAAATTGTTTATCAATGTTCCGCTCTTCAAATTCAGCACAAGGAATTTGTCGCTCAAATTCTTGATCTTGAAACTGATAGGCGGGTATCACCCCCCCTAAATCTTACCGCAAGTGTACGGGTCGAATCAAGTAATAACGTACGGTAAGTACGAGTATCGAACCAAAGGAACCAGGTGTCAAGTACCACAATGACTGTATAGATTATTAACTAGACTATCGCAAATTGATTTGGGTTGTTACTTATCAGAACACGAATTAAAACTTAATTAATTCAGAAAAGAGAGAGAGTTGGAGGGTTGGATTCCTCAGGTAAACAATTACTTAACGCACAGATTTGACACGATTGACATAACTGCCACATGACTGGTATAATCACAAACCATCACTATACTCTATCAAGCTATAGCAACATTCAGTCAACACTCTGTATCGTCATTCGATCTCAACAAAGATAATTGAACAAACAATGATTAAAA
This sequence comes from Saussurea involucrata, assembly GCA_033807775.1. Taxonomy (NCBI): domain Eukaryota; kingdom Viridiplantae; phylum Streptophyta; class Magnoliopsida; order Asterales; family Asteraceae; genus Saussurea; species Saussurea involucrata. The sequence goes on from CM066322.1 coordinate 94,288,745, forward strand.
ACCCACAAAGTAAGAATTATCATATTTCTATCTCAAATTCGACTAAGACATGAAGGATTAGATAAACCTCAAAACTTTTCTCAAACGTTAAAAGATTCATTAAATCAAATAATAGATGATCGGACTATTACAAGCATTAAGAACAATCTCACATGTTTCATCCATAAGAATCAAATCGATCGTATCTACTGTAAACCTAAATAATCATCCAACCATGATTCAAACCAACCCCCCAACATGAACGGATTAGTTCATATTGGGGGTTTCACAACTCAGAAAAGAATTAATAAAAACGAAAGTAAACATGTTGGTTCTTAAAAGAAATGAAATCTAAAACTCCCTGAAAAGCTTAATCCTTCGATGAATGAACTCGATTCGCCTTTTGATTCTCGTTGATTGATGTTTCTTGCCTTCTATTCGTCTTCAAGAATCGCCCTCGTGCTCCCAAAATCGCCCAGAAAGAGTCTACGGCCGTAACTAAGATCAGATGCCCAACCCTAGGTGAAAAAGAGGCTTTAAAAACGTATCAGGTCTTCTGCGCGTTTGTGGGCGCGTTTGGAGGCGCGCGCAGAGGCGCGCAGAGCACTGGAATGTTTGCGAAAATAAGCCTGCGCGTTTGTGGGAGCGTTTGGAGGCGCGCAGCTTGCGCGTTTGTGGGAGCGTTTGGAGGTGCGCTCAGAGGCGCGCAGAGCACTGATTGGTCTAAAAATCTGATTTTTCTCCTTTTTGCACTGGACTTTTGTAGACTTGCTCCGATTGCTCCAAAACTCTTCCAACATCATTCATCCATATAAACCTGTACTTTCTCATAAAAACCATTAAATTCTACTATTTTTACTCGGGAACTTACAACAAACAGAACAACTTCGGGATCAAAATAATGTCGGAAAACGACATTATCATAAACCAAACTCCACAAACTGATCAGACCATCCATATGAATAAACCTAAGGAGTTCACGTACTTTAACAAAGAATGGGGAATTGGATACGATAACCCACATTATTTGAAAAAGGGTATATCCAAAAGACCCATATTGTATGATTTTGCTTGTTTTGGAATAGATAAAATATATCCGGAATATGCTATAAAATGGACTGGTCCTCTTGAACTTGAAAAGGAAGAGGAAACTGAGGAATACAAACGCGCACACACGTCTCACATGCAACTTCCTTTTTGTTATGAGCCTTTAAATTATTCCTATCAGAAAAATAAGAAGTACCTCTCGAATGACTACTTCGATTGCTATAAGGTTGCAACGCCCAAGGATTCTTCCAAAAAGGATGAGGTCCAAGCAACCGAAACCAAGACTGAGACGGATGAGTTCAAACTCTATGTTCCCCCTCTCATCTTGGAAGCAAAGATAGTCGAGTTGGAGGAGTCACTCGAGAAAGAAAGGTCGAATTTTCAAAAGGAAAAGCAAGTGCTAATCAAGGAACTTGAAAATCTAAAATCGGTCAAAACCAAAACTGTGTCTGATGAAGGACAGGAAATCCTTCGGTGTGAAATCACTAAGCTCACATCACAACTGGTTGCCTTGGCAATAGATGTGATGCAGGAGTATACGAGAAATGGTCAGCTCCAAGAGTAGATTGACCAACTCCAATCTGAAAAGCAGATTTCACCCGATTCTTCCTCTAACTCATCGGACACGTCTTCGTGTAAAGCTTTCATAAGCAAAACCTCTTCAACACAAGACGATAAAGATTCTCAAGACGAGAGTGTTTTAAGGAATTTGAACTCTGATTTTTTCTTAGCTTCCGCACCAAATTCCCCAAAGCACACAAGCACTAAGTGTTCCTCGCCTTCCTCGACCGATTCAAGTCCTGTAATTTCGGATGTCGATTTTTCTGAATATATGAACTCCGAAGGCAATTATGAAGAAGAGTTTGAGTCGTTCCCCTTCGACAAACCTCTTCCGAGTCATACTGATTTTCTGTCTCCAGTAGTCAATCGACCGGTCAATTTTCTAAAGGGTGGCTGTTCAAAAACAAAGGCCCCAGCTGTGATTAAGATTTCTAAATCTCAACCCGTTTCTCAAAAAAAATCACAACCAAGGCAAAAGACCGAGCAATTGCCTACCAAAAATACTGCTTCTTCAAAAGTCACTGACCATGCTGTCCATGTTGTTTCAGATAAAAATGGCCGCGCTAAACAAGAAAAACCAAAGTGGCTAGCTAAGGAACCTGTCGAGGATGCAGCATCAAAGTCTTTCAATACTGTTTTTTACCCTAGAATGAACCAAAACAATTGTGCTTGGAATCATAGGAATGATTTTGTTAAACGCGCTGTTTCTTTTCCAATTAAACTTTATTCCATTCAGCAATTGATTCAGTTATCGCATGATTGTTTGTGTTGTTCTAGTTGTGGTTGGAATGACTTTGATGATATAAATAATAATGATTGGTTTGGGTCATATCATATATATAATCATACACCCAAAAGCAAACATAAAAAAACACCATACTCAACGGGGGTCCCAATCAGAGGTTAAACCACAGCAGGAGAGAAAACCCATTCCCAAACGGGTTTCTCCTACTGAGGTTAAACCGGCACCCAAGAGGCAACCTGCTACAAAACCAGTTCCTCCAAAAGGTGTAAAACCTACACCTAAGAGGCAACCTGTGCCAAAACCAGTTCCTTCAAACGGTGTTAAACCTACACCTAAGGGGAAATCTGTGTCAAAGCAAGTTCCTCCGAGAGGTGTCAAATCTAACCCTCCAGGACCCATGCAAATATGGGTACCTAAAATCCGCTAAACTTGTTTTTGCAGCACGGTCATGTGTGGTACTTAGACTCTGGATGCTCCAAGCACATGACCGGAAGGAGGGAGCTTCTCACGAACTACAAAGAAGAATATGGTGGAGACGTGAGATTTGGGAACAAAGACAAGGCGCCGATTGTGGGCTACGGCGACATTGTTCAAGACAATATCACTATCAAGAAGGTATCACATATCGCGGGATTGGGACACAATCTGTTCAGCATCGGCCAATTCTGCGACAAAGATCTCGAGGTCCGGTTCAAAGCCAAAAGGTGTAGAATACTCAATGACGATGGAGTGGAGCTACTGGTTGGAAAGCACAAGACCAACCTCTACACCATCGACCTCGCAGCCTTGAAGCCCGATAACCCTGTCTGCCTGATGTCAAAGGCGAATTCCGAACAAGCATGGATTTGGCATCGACGTCTTTCGCACCTCAACTTCAAAAGTATCAACAAACTGGTGCTGGACGGACACGTGAAAGGCATGCCCGAACTTTAATTCGTGAAGGATCGACTCTACGGGGCATGTGAGATGGGAAAGATGAAGCGAGCGTCGCATCAGCCGAAGGCAGCTCCGAACACGTCCCGGTCCCTCGAACTTATCCATATGGATTTGTGTGGACCAATGCGTGTTCAAAGCATCAACAAGCGCAAATACGTCCTGGTGATGGTGGATGACTTCTCATGCTACACCTGGGTCAAGTTCCTTCGCACGAAAGACGAAACTCCGGAACTGATCATCAACCATTTGAAGACCATCCAGTTGAATCTTCAAAGTCAAGTTCAGACTATCAGGACCGACAACGGGACGGAATTCAAGAATCAAACGGTGAACGACTACCTAACTTCTGTCGGTATCTCGCAAACCTTCTCGGCGGAATGCACTCCTCAGCAAAATAGAGTGGTGGAAAGACGCAACCGTACCCTGGTCGAAGCGGCTCGCACCATGCTTTCTCAGTCGAAACTACCGCTATTTTTGTGGGCCGAAGCGGTATCTACGACTTATTACACTCAAAACCGCTCCATCATCAACAAGCGGTTCAACAAGACGCCGTACGAGATCATCAACAAACGCATTCCGAACATCAAGTACTTCCATGCATTGGGATGCACGTGCTACGTCTTAAATGACAAGGACGATCTCGGCAAATTCAGCCCAAAGGCAGACGGAGGAGTTTTCATCGGATACTCCATGCAGGCTAAGGCGTATCGCGTTTACAACAAACGGACTAAAACCGTTATCGAAAGTGTAAACGTGACATTCGACGAAGCCGTAGATTTGGCTTCTGAACACAACAGTTCAGAACCCGGTTTAACTGGCGTGCTAGCTTCCGAATTTCCACGTTCGGAATCTGCACAAGCGACAGTAAATCCGAATCATGCATCTTCATTGAATGTTGATCTTTCAGATTTAGATTTATTGTTCAAGTATTTTTTTGATGATATATTTAACGGCTCTACCCCTCATGTCTCGGCACAACCTCGACTTGAAGCTGCTCGTATCGAGGATTCGGCGAATCTATCCGGTCCGCCGCCTTCGACAAGCACGCCTTCCATCATTGTGGAGACAGCTCAACCGTCATCATCAACCTCATCTGATACTATTGTCCCCCCCGGAGGAACCAGTAACAAACCCGGAGATCGCTCCGAAAGATTCGTCATCTGCAACAATCAACGATCAACTTCTGAACTCCTCGGAACCAGAAGTTGCTCAACCTTCGACGAATCCTCCCCCGTCTCCTCCGAGAAACCAACCGGCTACACTTGAAGCGGTACAAGACCTTCCATCTGGTAACTACATGGATCCGGACGCCTCCCATTCAACTCAACAGCCGCTTCCACACACCACCAAATAGACGAGAGCTCATCCCCTACATCAAATCATTGGTGATCCCTCCACTCCTGTTCAAATGCGAGGCGCATCAACCAACTTCTGCCTATTCTCCGGCTTCTTGAGCAAGATCGAGCCGACCAACGTCCGCGAAGCACTCGAAGATCCGGACAGGATCATAGCCATGCAAGAGGAGCTCAACTAATTCGAGGCTCTCAAGGTATGGCGACTGGTCCCACGTCCAACTCACAAGACGGTGATCGGAACCAAGTGGATCTTCAAGAATAAGAAGGACGAGGACGGAATCGTAGTACGCAACAAGGCACGTCTCGTGGCTAAGGGATACCGTTAGGAAGAGGGGATTGACTATGACGAGACCTACACTCCGGTGGCAAGGATAGAAGCTATACGTATGTTCCTTGCATACGCCACGCACAAGAACTTCATGGTCTTCCAAATGGATGTGAAGACTGCATTCCTATACGGCGATATCAAGGAAGATGTATACGTGTCGCAACCGGAAGGATTTGTGGACGATTCAAAGCCTGATCATGTCTACGTTCTAGACAAGGCGCTTTATGGACTCAAGCAAGCTCCAAGAGCCTGGTACAACACTCTGTCCGAGTTCTTGTTAAAATCAGAATTCACGCGAGGTAAGATCGATTCCACTCTATTTATCAAGAACGAAAAGGGTCATATTGTCCTAGTTCAAGTGTATGTCGATGACATAATTTTCGGTTCTACTAATCCTCAATATGCAAAGAACTTTGCCAAACTTATGGGACAATTTTTTAAAATGAGTATGCTTTGTGAGATGAATTTCTTCCTTGGTCTTCAAGTTAAACAACTGTCGATCGGGATATTCATAAACCAGGCTAAGTACATCCGGGATATTCTTCAGAAATTCCAGATGGAACAGTCCTCACTAATGAAAACTCCCATGGCACCCGGTACAAAGCTTCACGCCGATCCTAACGGAAAGGATGTGAACACTAAACTGTATCGGGGAATGATCGGTTCTTTGATGTATCTAATCGCAAGTAGACCGGATATCATGTTTTCAACTTTTCTATGCGCCCGATTTCAATCGAAACCAAAAGAGTCTCATTTAATAGCCGTCAAACGAATTTTTCGTTATTTACGTGGTACTGCTGATCTTGGCTTGTGGTACCCGAAAGAGACAGGTTTTGAATTATCCGCTTATTCTGATGCGGACCACGCGGGCAGCATGATGGACCGGAAGAGCACATCGAGGCATGTGCAGTTCTTGGGTGATAGCTTTGTGAGTTGGGCATCAAAGAAGCAGCAGTGCGTCTCTACGTCGACTGCTGAGGTGAAGTACGTGGCCGCCGCGAGCTGATGTTCTCAAGTAATTTGGATGCGCACCCAACTCAAGGACTACGGCTTCACATACGTAAAGGTGCCCATTTACTGCGACTCGAAGAGCGCAATTGCCATATCCAGCAACCCGGTCCAACATACTAAGACCAAGCACATCGACGTTCGGTACCATTTCATTAAGGATCACGTTGAAAGAGGTACGGTCGAACTCTATTTCGTAAATACTGAGCATCAGTTAGCAGACCTGTTTACCAAACCCTTGGACGAAAAACGTTTTAATACTCTGGTGTCCAAGTTAGGTATGCGAAATCTGAAGACTTGATCTGATTGTGTGCCCATTACAAGTTCCATATATCTACGAGAAACTGTCAACTCATCATCCGTTGTTTACACTCCGGATGATTGAGTACACACTTTCTCGCACTTGTATTCTACTTGTATCCGTTACACCATTAGGTTGAGTCTCTGTATTTACTAGGTAGATTTCGTTTGTTTCCTTTCTTTCCACGTGTGTTCCTTTTCTTTCGTACTGCCGTCTAATTTATTGGCTTATATCTGTGCTTTCACGAGTGTTCATGTGTTCAGGGGGAGACTCTACTGTTGAGGGGGAGCGTCACACATAATGTTTTTTAACTGATGAAAAGATTTTTTTGTGTGTGTGGATACTCTCGTGTGCATTTCACACTACGCGCACATTCTGAGGGGGAGCATCTAACTGGATGTTCATCATTTGAGGGGGAGCGAGAGAAAGTTCGTTCAAAAAGTCAAATAGTCCGATTTTTCTTCAAAATATGAGAGAGGACAAGATTTTTTTGAAGTATCAAAGTGTCCGGACAAGTCTCCGGACACCCATCAATTCGGACAACGTTCCGGACCGGATGGGTATCCGGGTAGACCAATCCGGATTCTTGGGTCCCTATAAAAGAAATCCAGAAACCCACTTCTCATTTATCCGGATTCATTTCAAAAACCCCAAAACCCCTCACTACTCTCTCTCGTCCGGACTCTCTCGCAAATCACAGTTCATACTCGTCTTTCGCTTCAAAATCAGGTATGATTCTTCACTTCCCCATTTAGATCCTTAATAGTCGAGATTCATGAACTTCACACCACTCAGTGACCACAGATTTGGTCGATTCACAGGTATCCGAACCCTAGTCTCGAATCGAACTTCGTACGGTCGATTTTAGGGTGTTTTGGCCTATTTACACTTACTCGTATGCGCATACTTGATCATTACAACTATTTTGGTGCTTGGTTAACTGTTTTCATGAGCTTTTGTCCACCTAAATGTCGTCCGGAAACATTCTAATTGTCCGGAAACTAGTATACGTATGATGATTTGTCCGAACACACTCAACATCCGGAAACCTAGTTGTCCGGAAATCTCAGGGTTTCCGGTAAGTTCAACTACCGGATAGTTGAGGTGTCCGGAACCCTATTTGTTCGGTAACATACGCCATTCGGAAACCTTTTTGTCCGGAATGCTCTTTTTGTCCGGAAACTTTCTTCCCATCCGGAAACCTTTGATGTCCGGATACTTTTGTCCGTATACCATGGATGGTCCGGAAAGTCTTGTTTTCCGTTGTTTTGTCCGGACTCCCCTAGTTATCAGTTCAGTATCTAATTATCTCACTGCCAAGTCCTCAATCTGCCTCAGATTGAGCCCATTATTGCAAATGTACGCGACTACATTTGTTCATCCGTCTTGAATACTAACTTTGCGTCTGTTTCAGATATTACATGGCGGGTCAAGAATAACATCAAAATCCTGAAGAGCAAATTCCTCTTCAAGAGGAATTTATCGACGAAGCAGCTGATAATGCTTTGGTCGACCCTGACCATGGCATGGAGTTGGAAGCCAACAACCACGAGTTGGACGCCACTGAGTTCCGACCACAAGAGCAACACCGTGTGGTCGTCAACATTCTACTATGTCACCCTCTCCGTGAGGCCCTCACTTCAACAGCTGACGTCCCTACTCTTTATGTTTATCAAGTATGGCTTACCGCACAAGTCATCACTTCTGCCAATTCACAGACCATCACGGCGAGGATCGATAACCACCCCTTCACGCTAACACCTGAGTCCTTCCGGCGTCTACTGTCACTACCCGAAGCCACCGCCGGCGGACATCAACGCTACGACCCCGCGGTCAATGACGTGACTCTATGTGCTCAAGTACGCGCACTCGGTTACAACCACGCTCTCGATCGACCCTCTGCATTCAACCGCAAGTATCTGGCGCCTATCTGGTACACACTGTTCACCATACTGAACATGTGTCTCTCATCCAGATGGAAGGGAATAGACCAGTGCACAGGCGACTTCCTGCGTCTATTCCATACCGTGTGCTACAACAGACACGTTGACTTCGCAATGATTATCTGGCGCGAAATGGTGCAAGCCATTCGACAAATTGGTGGGTCGAAGCAAAAGAAGTTCCTCCCATATCCTCGTTTCCTCTCACTGGCTGTGCGACAACATATGGACGCGAATCCAGAGATACCGCGACGCATAAACCATCCGGTATGTCCTCCCTTCCATTTATAATATATGGTGATTCGAAACCCGTCCAACGCCATAGCCATGCCCTTTCCTGAAGCCCTACTGGCACACGCAGACCCAAATGCACCGAGTGTGGTAGAATATAGGAGAGAGTTAGCTGCTCCCATGGTCCAGCCAGCACCGGAGGGACCTCCCCAGGGACATAGAACTGAGGGACGTGAGGGTCCTAGGACAAGAGGAGGAAGGGCCCGGGCAGCAGGGGCTCCCGGGCGGGGTGTGTTGAGAATACACGGGAGGGGAACCGGAGCGGGCGGTGCATTGGATCCTCGAGCTAGTACTACCCAAGCCGGAACAAGCCAACAACCCATTCCCATCACCCGAACGACACCCGAAGCTGGTACATCGTCTAGACCGATGCTTCACCATGACTCCGAGCCTTACTTATCTGATCCTCCTTCGCCTACCCGACATGTTGAGGATGTGGAATCCGACTCCACTGAGTCTGATACGAGCCGTACCATTCGGATATCCTTAATACCTACAAGTATCAGACCAAACCCATACTTTACCGAAGACATCCCTTTCGACTCACCGATACCACCTCTGATCCCTACTACCCAGCCTGATGCGGGAGATACAAGGAGACTTGAGGGAGAATATAGAACATGTGAGACGGAGGGAATTGAGGTCGAAAGCGAACCAAGAAAGATTAAGCCGTAAAGATAAAGAGGCTTCTGAGTGACCCCACACACGTGTCACCCGATTAGCCACATCTGCTATCCCGTCTCATCCGTTGGGACGGGGTATTGAAGAAGCCACCGTGGACCTAGCGGCGCAATTGCACAACCTCCTCAGCCACTCACCCGTCTCTCAAAAGATGGGTGTTTTCAACTTCTCACAGGGATCAAGCACAACTTCTACTGGTCTCTCAATCGGAGAGTACTGGTATTGAAACAAGAGACCTGCAACCCCCGGTCTCGACTTCTTTCAGTGCACCATTGAGTCTAGAGCCACTTGAAATATTACATTCTTCGGCTAGGACACAGGATGAGACTCACCAAATCGATGCTCTTCGTGACTCGATCGGAACTTCCGTAGTGTCTCCGCCTTTAAGCGGAACACGAGGATCGGAAGGAAATCCTACCACAACTACCGAATTGCCAACTATGAACGTAGGTGGCTCTGCCTCTAAGGTAGATGCCTCAACGGGTAATCTAAGTGACCCCGACGTTATTTCCACCGACTCTGTGTCAAAGTGATATCTGGACGGCGCCCTAAAGGCCGTCCGCGAGGCTATGGAACAACGCTTTACCAATGAGCTCGACAAACTAAAGACTCTGATCAAAGGTAAAGAGAAGATGGTCGAACCTGAAACTGCACCAACACCTCCACCGGCTCCCGTACAGCCAACTCTTTCGGTGGATACCCTGAAAACCATGCTTCTTGCTCAGCTGCTTCAACAATCTGAAACCGACGCCTCTACCGAAGCAGACCTGATCTCCGTTCTGAAATCACAGGTCACTGCTCCTTTGTCATCCATAACCACTCAAATGGATCAGCTTGACACGACTCTTAAGGACTTTCAACAAGCGCTCAACACGCTGTCCGAGAGAGTCAGATCACTCGAAGATACCTGCAAGAGTCAAGCAGGCGGTCTAAAGCAAAAGCACGATGATCAGGATGATCCTGATCACCGTGAGGGGGAGAATAAAAGACAAACATTACCTGAGTCCACCCTAATCATTCCTGAAGCTACTGTGGTTCAACAGGAACCCTCAACTGCGGCAACTACAACCGAAGCTGCACCCGAAGCCGAGTTGCCTTTAGCCGAGATGGTAATTGATATGGACATCTCCGATGACGAAGACCCGACAGTTGAAAAGCCTGAGGGAACAACACAGGAATTGGTCAACTTTGATACATCAGATGGATCTACACTCAATCTTATTGATTCAAACACACCGACCGACCCGCAGACCGAAGATGCATGGTATGAAAAAGCCGCCAGTGCCGTAAATCTCCAGGTAAATCTGGTCTTTCCAACTGATGAAGACGATAATGTTGACTACGACCAATTTCTGCTGCAAAATCTTTATGGTACACCCGTTCACTCTACTCAAGCCGCCGAGACTTCTACAAGACCCGAATCTACAACTGCTGATATTCCGTCATCTCCTCAACAACAATTGACAACTTCTGATCTTCCTCCTCCTCAACAGCAACAGATCCGATGGGAGAAGATCACGATATTTATTCCTCACCTGGAGGAATCTCTGAAAAGGCTGTTCGTCCACAGGTTACGCCCTATCGAGCCTTCCTTTTGCCTTGGTATTTACAGTTCCAACCCAGAATACCAAAGCCAGTACATAAACGCAATGAAGCGGTGTCTGCCAGTTAGCCAAGTCCGAACAAAGCACAGGATCACCGAAGTGCTGAATATCCAAACCGGCAGAATTCTGAAAGTTATGTTTCCCATCTTCACCGTCCGACGAGAAGACGGAAATGAATGGCGATTCTCTGAAGCCGACTTCCAGCACCTCCGACCGTTCGACTTCTATGCTATACTGAAAGACCTACGTACCAGAACTATCCGACCGCTTCAAGTAACCAAAGCGCTCGAAGCTGTTCGTCGATTCCTAGTCCGTTCCATCATGATGTCTTATCTCACGGACTTCCAAATGGCAATCGAGAACAGAGCCAAGAAGGTAAACCTATTAAAGCCAAATCTGAAAGCGCCCGAACTGAAGATGTATCCCGAGAACGCACTGCTTCTGGAACCAGAATTTGGGATAGTCTACAACAACGATCAGAATGAAAAGAGATTTCTTCGCTTCAGTCAGGTAGACAGATTCTGCGACGGCACGCTCTTCAAAGTTCAAGATGCTCTTCGAAAAATCATCTCTTTCGAATATGAAAATCAAGGCTCTCGTATGTTCCCAATCCGAATGAAACTACTGCTCGAAAAGCCTTAGAAGTGGTTGAAGAACGCATCGACTATCGCCGTGCCATCCGAATGTTCGAGGTACACTTTGCGCTCCGTAAAAGATATGTCGCGAACTGGCGCGAACTCGAACTTCAATTCAAAGGGGGAGATTGTTAGGGTCAATTTATGTTGAATAGAAGTTCAGGGGCTGAATTGTATTTGTTTAAATAGAGTCTTGTTAGTGAACGGGCCGTGGGCTTGTTAACCACGGGCCCAGAGTATTTAATGTGTATTAGCCTTAGAATTATAGGCTAGTTGTCTATTTTACTTTCCAAAACGTATTGTAAAACTCTCTCAATATTGAAAGCTAATTGGATGACCAGTTGAAATCATAACCTTTGTTATTCATCTATTGATTTCACATTGTTCGTTGCATGGATCTGAGACTCTCAATTCCCGTCATCGAAAGATGTTATGTGTACGGTAAGAAAGTTGGGATCAGGTTAATTTATACGCTTTGTTTACAATTTTGGTTTCAAAGCTTATAAAGATTTTGATTTGAAAATTGGATGTTCTCACTAGGCGTAAGCCTAATCTTTTCAAATTAAATTTTCTTACCAGGTACTAGCTCGGGAAGGGACACAAAAGGATGAGTGTCGAGGAGTACCAAAGTTGTTCTTTTGGATTGGTGATGGAGAATTTAGTGCTATAGGACATATTTTGAAAGATGTTGTGAACAATTGTTATAATCTAATTTTGTTGATCATGGATTAGATTAGCTGGTTGTTATGATAAACTTTTGTAGGTTTGAAACTTTTCACAAATTCTCCGGTGTAAATGAAAGTTTGAAATTGTGGTGGTAAACTCTGATAAATTTAAGGTTTAAATTTATTGAGAATTTAAGGGTGTTTCAATTTGGTATCAGAGTTGTGGTTTAAGTGAACTAGGTATGATCGTGAAATACCTAGACTTAAGCTGAGATGATTAAGTTATGATTTGTGAGATTGGGTAGAAATACTAAGACGGGATAGTCTTAGAGTCGACGGAAATACGTGAATTAAGAATTGTGATGATGGTAACGAGGATTCTTATGTATAGTATGTTCATAATTTCAATTAGCTACTGTTATTATGAATATATTGTTACGTAAGCGTACTTGTTTTTAAATTGTTATGGTGATTAATGAACGTTAAAGTATGTTTCTTGTGTTTGAGATCGTATATAGCCATTTCTTATGGTTATCCTTATGTGTTATACATAATACGATGGTGAATACACCAAACAGATCTTCCACTTCTTCAGGAGAGAGGGCGGCAAGTGAATGGGTGGAGAATCAACCCGGAAGGGGTGTGTAACACCCTCAAAATTGGAAAGAGCAACTACTAAAAATTTCGATGCAATAACCAAATGAGAATAAAAATCCCTTCTACAAACCATCCTTGGAAACGCCTCAAAATTTAAAACGTAAAAACTCTCACAATTAATAACTCAAGTCATACAACATGAACAAAAAAAGCCGGGTGTTACTTAACCCAAAAATAAACGCGGAAGACTTCACTAAGCAATTCATCTCTCGAGCACACTACTAACACTCATCTCTTCACAGTGTCACTAGAACTATTCCCAACCTGAACCTGTTGCACATGCCGACAAATAAAGAGGTTAGGCTAATGCCTAGTGAGTTCAAGAGTTTACATCATGATTAAATAATTCATTAGACAAAAAGGATGCAACTTAAATCATGATTTCCAAAATTATAAAAACATGAGTAAATCTCTATTATTCAAAACATCCCAAATACGGATGAGGCATAAATCACAACCCATAAAATATGGAAAACAATCCGTATAAATATAATATGTCACCGACAACATGGATAAAAGAAATACCCGAAACAACACCTTTCGGTGACGGGGGAGACCCGATTTCATCGAATGTGGCGGATACACAAGTTAAACCACAATTATAAGTTACAAGCATGTTTCATGGATGGAAAGGCCTATGACATCAACCCTAACTAGGTCTTTAGTCAATCTTGGACATCAACCCAAACCGAATCTTTAGTCCATGGAGACATCAACTCAAACCGAGTCTTTAGTCTAAGGAGACATCAATCCAAACTGGATCTTTAGTCTATTGTGACATCAACCCAAACCGGATCTTTAGTCAAGTGAGGCATCAACCCAAACCGGATCTCTAGCCTAGTGAGATATCAACCCAAACCGGATCTTTAGTCCACGGAGACATAAACCCAAACCGGATCTTTAGTCTATTGAGGCATCAACCCAAACCGGATCTTTAGCCTAAAACCACTGTAGATCCCAGTTTAATCAAGTCACAATGAATATGCAAGCAATAATCTTTATTGATCGATTGTGGAGAGTTACAATATTGGATTGATGAACATAACTCTCTCTAATCTCTATTACGCGCATAACCTGATCTCTCTAAGTCTAACCTAATTTCTAAACAAAACTCATTTTAAATACCAAGGGCCTAAGGTCCAAGCCCATGGCCCAGTTAACACACTAAAGCCCATAATATTAATTATGAGGCTTTTACAAACAATTAAATAAAACAATTATTTTCTTTATATCACTTTCTATTTTATAGGACTTTTAGTCCTAACAATCTCCCCCTAAAGTTATATTAAGAAAAATTATGATCTTGGAATCTTCAGGTCTTGATATTCTCACCCTTTTGAATCTTTGACAGATGTTGGCTTTGCTTAACTTCAGGTCTTTCACGCTCCCCCTTGAAATATTCTCTTAGTCTTCATAGTATCACGAGTTGAACCACGAGTTGAATTGGCTTTGAAAAACTTCAGAACTTGTTAAACCAATATGCTCGAAGGAGGAATCAACTTGTAGCGAACACTGCATGGTAAGGGATAGAAGAATCATGCACTTGTAGTCTTCACGGATCATAACAGTTACTCCCCCTCAGCTTTTGCTTACTCCCCCTCAACTTGATAATCTGGGTCTTTGAACTTTTAAAACGTTTCTCCCCTCAAGATGATGATTTGTGTCTTTGAATCTGTATCAGTTCTCCCCCTCATGATGATTAGGAGCATCCTGAGCATCATGTAATTTCAAAGACAACACTGATGAGTAGCAAAATACCAGATAAGACGTTAGGTAACAAATATGGGGTAAATATCTAACACAGAAACACATATTAACTGTTATCACAACAATTAAGATAATTGTGTGGCCTGTATTCAGAGTTGGCATTGGGGTATCTTTGATTTGACTTCCAGTTATCACTGAAGTAAAATTTAAAAAAAAATTACTTCTCAAACTGTTCCGACAATATCACAAAGATATGCGATTGGAATCACAAAGACTCGTGCATGTGTGAAAGAATTAAATTATATCTGTTTGGCTCAAAAATTGATTTAACCTGGGACGCAAGTGAAAATCAATTGACACAGTGAATGGAATATTAAGTTCGGAGACCGGAGCTGATGTCTTTATTTTTCAATATCTAAGACCTTATAGTGAGGAATAGATAGATTATGTGCTAAACCTCCGTGAATATATGAAACAAGCATCTGTTGTGAGACACTTGAGTGGCTAGGTGGGGTGACACGAGTTATCGACACTGGTCCATGTCTGTTTCAATATTCATCTCCAAAGAACGAGAATGAATAGATTATGTGGTTACCCGGATAGCTGACTCGATTTGGTAAGGACCATTAATTCTTTTAATTCCTGTCACAACCTCACCATTTTTCTTTTCTCTCCAAACTTGTCTATGCATCTATACCCCTCACTGTTGTCTATAAATAGGATGTGTTTCTTGGATAGGTCCTTCCGGTTCTAGATAGACCATAAAAACAATATAAATCCTACCACTCATTTCACACTTTTTTCATGCACCAATTATAGGGAATTCAACATTTAAATACGAGTTCTAGACTGAAATGTGTAGAAGTCGTAACTTTTAAGAACGAGTCCTGATCTGAGATGATCGGAAGTCATTATAAATTGAAATAATTGATTTCAAGAAACAAGATCAACCGCAAAACAGATAGACTCATTGAGCACATCATGGTCAAAAATCAAACAAAGAATAGAAATTTTAATTGTGAACAACAAGTCACAATTATTATATCAAAGAAGAAGTAAATCATTAGCAAGACGAACTTTGAGAAACAAATAGGAATTCAAACGAGTGTATTTCCACCGAAAAATCAACAAGTATACGAGACATGGAAATAAATAAGTCAAGAAAATATAACTCGTGGCATTCATGGAAGTTAAAATTGGAGAATAACAAACACAAGTAAGTTATCCAGAATGAATTACCACAGTTCTTTGAATTCGCTTAAAAAATCATTTATTGTGCAAAACCTTATGCTCCCCTCAAAATTGGCGTAACCTTTTATTGCTGTCATGTGAAAGGACTATTCTGAATTGTGTTACACATGACATTCCTGCAAAACAAATTAGAAAGATTTTGGTATCCATGCTTTGATGGATCCTTGATGGTTAGATGCCTTAATTGTAAATGGGGATTGGGGATGCTATAGGTACCATACCAGTTGTTCACATACCTTGGATGTACGAAGTCACTCTTTTCACAATAAGTGCCACAGATCTTTGCTCGGTTTAGACTGATTAGCTTAGCTATAGGGTAAACATGAGTAGGTGAACCAGTCTTGGAAATAAATGACTTTGTATAAACTGCATGAGAATTATGAGACTTGTTTCCATCACTGTCTTCTGTAGTTGATTTCTTTCTCCAAACCATTTTTACTTTTCTAAAAACATGATTATCTGAAGAATCATTAAGCTCACTGCCAGAAGAACTAGAGTAATAAGATTGTCTTTTGTGAGAATTACCTATTTTTGAGCGTTTCTTTTACCGTCTTTTAGATTTAGATTTTGAAGAAGTGGTCTTATAAACGTTTTTGGAGTTAGAACATTATCCCTTTTCAAAATTTACCGGTGTGGGCATTTTCTCCAAAAGTTGAATGTGACTTACAAGCTTTGGGGTAAAATCAAATTTTGAAATATCTTCATCATGACAAATAGAGGAATTCGTAAACTCAGAAAACCGTCGTGCAGAACCAAATAGGTTTTCACCGTCAGAGTCGGATGAGGAACAGTTAAAGGAATCATCCGCAAAGGGATTATTAAAGTCAGAGAAAAGATTCCTTTGTATCGAATCGGTTTGAACCACCTTACCTTTATTTTGATGACTCAAACTCTTGTCATCGGTGTCATGAGACACACCTAGAAAATCTTTGCACGAGGAACTATCCGAACAAGTACTTGACGGGTCAACCGAGATGGTGTCAGAAGAGGTAGGCTTCATTGGAGTATCCACGGGACTTTCCTTAGCCATCCTTCCAATTAAAGCTTCTGCCGCCAGGGCGGACAGTTTAGACGTCAATTTAGCAATCTCGGTTTTATAACTCGTCCTTTCTGATTCGGATAATGACTCGATTTTGTTCTTTTTGAACTCGTTTATTGTAGATAAAAGTACAGTTCTTTCGATTTCTAAAATGACCTTGTCTCTCACAATTGATTCTTCGAGTTTGAAAATGATGTTTTCCAAAATCAGAGGTGGAATATAACGTTTCTGATTGATCATGAGATCCTACATCTGGTGTTGCCTTAATTGGAACTGGAGTTTCTACAGTTTTGGCAAGAGAACATATGTCGAAGTAATCATTTGAGAGGTAGGATGTTTTGGTTTTCAAATAAGATGCATTAAAGGTTTCGTACACGAAAGGAACTTGTACATTTATATTCTTTCTAGGTGGCTCATCTTCCGATTTAGGTTCAATATTTTTAGGCTTTTCCCCTACTTTTGGTAGAGGAATTCCTGTTTTTCTTTTAAGGTCTTCCTTTTCCTCATCCTCCTGTGACGGTTTAGTCCACTTGATCTTATACTCAGGGTATGTCTTATCTAGTCCCAAAAAGTTGAACTCATAAAGGGTGGGAACCTTAGATTAGATTTTCTTAAGGTAACACGGATTATCATATCCGAGTCCCCAAAGAGCGTTATAATACTTGAATTCCTTCGGTTTGTTCAAATGAATCGTTTGGCCTGTTTGGCCTGTTTGACCTCGCTTGTAAAGTTTGGATTCAAGATCCTTAAGCTTGTTAGTCAACTTATGATTTTCTTTTTGAACGGTTAAGCGAAGATGGACAATCTTATTATTCTCTTCCTGAGACTTATTGAGATTTTCGGTAATTTCAGATAATTGGGTCTTTAGGGTTTCTGCTCTTTTTGAAATTGTTAGCTCCAACTTCTATGTAAAGAAGTATTGAAAAATAGGCTAAGTATATAACATCGACAGAACCTCTGCCAAGACACCGCAAGAAGACTCAGCAGAAGACATTCACAGAGGACAAGGCCACATAGCTTCTATCACACCTGACAGAGCCTCTGTGGTATTGAAGACTTAGAAGAATCTGAAGAATGAAGATCAAGACAAAGACGATAGTGCTTCTCACGCTCTCTGCTGTACGAAGATCCTGAAGATCATTCGTACAAGGCGTGCCCTGCACATTCCACGTGTCAACCTCTGATGGGTTACAGTCTTTGCAGATTTGCGACGCACTACATTAACGTTGTACCTGCTGCAGTCCACGATCGTGTCTTTGTACCCTTGTCCTTATTGTCTAGAACTTGTCCCCTGGTGAATAGTATAAATAGAAGGTGTTGGTGCAAGTGTACCACATCTCTATATATTTATATATATTTATTTTGATGATTACAAACACACCGTATTATTGTTTATCTAACAATCCTATCCAAGTGTACAGTTCTTGAAGAACACGAAGATTTTATCTGAAGAGTTCAAGACGGAAGATTTACGTTGTCATTAGTGTTTATAATTTATAATGATAAACACCCTAAAATAATATACCACTTGGATATTTCTAAAAACCCAATAAATAATTTATTTAAATAAAGTTTTTTTTAGAAGATCTAGCAAGATTTTGCTTTTTCTGACGCAGGTATACCGCGAGGTTCAGCAGGTATACCGCGGCGGCTTGATGTTACCTCTGATTGATTGGTCGTACTTTTTTCTGACGCAGGTATACCGCGGTGTTTAGCAGGTATACCGCGGGTACAGTTGGGCGGTATACCGCGATGTTTAGCCGGTATACCGCGGGTACAAGTTTACGTTTGTTTTGCAGGGTTGACTTTCTCTTCTGACAGTGTACTTTTTACTGCACGGTATACCGCGTGCATTTGGCGGTATACCGCGAATGCATGTATCCGTTGGAAGAGCTGCTATATAAATGCATGCGATGGTGGAGAAAAAAAAAAAAACAATACAGATACAACCAACACCATCACTGCTCATCTGATCTCTCTCATTTATAATATATATATTTTATAAAACCTTTTTTATAAAATATCCAAGTGTGAGATATTATACAAGAGTGATTACCCATTGTGAGTTATACTCCTCTTGTAAGTATTTGAATAACGGGTGTGTGATCCTGTACATCTCAATAAGCTGAGGCTTAGAGAACCGTTTACTTTGCTCTGTATTTGGTTTGTATTCTACCGTAAAGAATACATTTATTGGATCGTGTCGGGAAGTGTCTCGGCTGCTGGTTTATCACAGTTGGTGGTAAATCAGTAAATCTCCGTGTCAAGTATCTCTTACCTTTATCTCTTTATTTATTCCGCTGTGCTTTATTATATTTGTTTATATAAACTGCTTTGCATTTATATTTATTTATATAATCTCTGTGTATTTGTTTATATTTACACTCTTCGTTATTATTTGTATACTCTGATTTATTTATACTGTTTCTGTACTGTATTTATTTGTAAAAGAATTTTTGAAAGTAAAAGATTTAAAATACAACCTTACCCCCCCTAGGTTGTCTAACATTTGGTATCAGAGCAGGGCTTTCAAAAATTATCTGTTTAAATTTTTAAAGTTATTTCTTTAATTCTTGTTATGGCTCAACAAAATGCTTGGTTTTCTAAATCTCTCCTTATTGATTTCGAAAATTTTGATCTTTGGGCAAATTCTTTTGAACGTTATGTTCGTGGGATAAATCAAAAAATTTGGGATATTATTATTAAAGGAAATTTCAAACCCACAAAATTTCAAAACAACAAAGTTGTTGAAAAACCTAGCTCGGAATGGTCCGACGAAGATGAGGCTAATTATTGTTTAAATTATGAAGCCAAAAATTTTCTCTTTTCGGTTCTTACTAACGATGATATTGAGCGTGTTTATCTCTTTGAAACTGCTCGTGATATTTGGGAGAACTTGAACATCACCTATGGTGGAAACTCAAAAGAAAAGAGAGACGAAACCCGAGATCAAAGAAATGAAGAAACGTGTCTCATCGTCGACTGCGAGAAAGAGGTATGTACTTCATACTCAAGTTATTCTAGTTGTAGTGATAACGATGATGATATTGATATGTTAAATGTCTCTTTTCAAAAATTGATTGTTCTCGTAAATAGCTATAAAAATGAGAATGCTAAATTAAAAGAAGAACTATTATTATGTCAAAATGAGTTGAATAATTGTAAACAAACCATTGCATGTGATAATAAAATCAAAAATGAGTTAATTGATAAAGTTATCACTTTAGAAAAGAAAGCATGCGAAAATATTGTTTGCAAATCATGTGATGTTTTAAATAAGAAACTTGCATGTTTAAATAAAAAGTCACATGAAAATATTATTTGTGCAAAATGTGATATTCTTAAAAATGAAAATGCATGTTTAAAAGCTAAATGCGATTCATATGAAAAGGACAATATGTTAGCTAATGCATTTCAAAATAGCAATGATAAAGTGCTTAAAATGCTAAATATGCCTAATCGTATAAATTGCCGAAAAGGCATTGGTTCAAATACGTGTATTGAAAAATGTGATTGTATGCCAATTAAAAAGGTTTTTGAAAAACCTAAATTTGTTGTTAAAAATAAAACGCAAAAACCTCCGTATGTTCCTAAAATGAATTATGTGAATTATATGTCGAGAAAATCACATGCGTTTATGTATAATAATAAGTTTGCGAATCCTAAGAAAAATGTTAATCCGCATACTTCTTTTTACGTCTATGATAAATACGATCGTAAAATAAAAATGGTTAGAAAATGGATTCCGAAAGGAATGTTTAATGTTGATAATCCGGGTGGAATGCGTTTATGGTTTTAAACCATTTTTATGGTTTTATATGTTGTCGTATTTTGTTTTATGTCGACAACATATTTTTTGCAGTTTATGTTTTATACTAACTGTTAAAAGGACCCATAAGAAAAGGGTACCACGAAATATTTTCTTTGCCTTTTGTAGGTGTTTCCTGACGAGGATATAATACGTGTTACCTGCCGAGGTTATAATACGTGGTTTCCTGACGAGGTTATAATACGTGGTTACCTGCCGAGGTTATAATACGTGGTTTCCTGACGAGGATATAATACGTGTTCCCTGACGAGGTCATAATACGTGGTATTTTTTTTATCACATAAAATCAACCGAAAATCGAAGCCTTAAGATCCGTTTTGGTGCAAGTGTTTCTTTTTGGTTCTTTTGTTTCATGTCATTTATTATGCTTATTTTATCCCTCAAATTTTATAAAATCAAATTGATATCGTTATTAATTTGAGGGGGAGCGTTTTATTATCTTTACCCATGAGTTTATGCTCTCTCAATTATATGCATATTTTGAGGGGGAGCATCTCTCGAGGGGGAGCATACCGTCTTTCTTAACCCTTTTTGCTTCGACAAACGGGGGAGAGAAACCGCATATGCTCTTGCTTAGCGGTTGTGTTTGTCATCATCAAAAAGGGGGAGATTGTTGGTGCAAGTGTACCACATCTCTATATATTTATATATATTTATTTTGATGATTACAAACACACCGTATTATTGTTTATCTAACAATCCTATCCAAGTGTACAGTTCTTGAAGAACACGAAGATTTTATCTGAAGAGTTCAAGACGGAAGATTTACGTTGTCATTAGTGTTTATAATTTATAATGATAAACACCCTAAAATAATATACCACTTGGATATTTCTAAAAACCCAATAAATAATTTATTTAAATAAAGTTTTTTTTTAGAAGATCTAGCAAGATTTTGCTTTTTCTGACGCAGGTATACCGCGGCGGCTTGATGTTACCTCTGATTGATTGGTCGTACTTTTTTCTGACGCAGGTATACCGCGGTGTTTAGCAGGTATACCGCGGGTACAGTTGGGCGGTATACCGCGATGTTTAGCCGGTATACCGCGGGTACAAGTTTACGTTTGTTTTGCAGGGTTGACTTTCTCTTCTGACAGTGTACTTTTTACTGCACGGTATACCGCGTGCATTTGGCGGTATACCGCGAATGCATGTATCCGTTGGAAGAGCTGCTATATAAATGCATGCGATGGTGGAGAAAAAAAAAAAAAAACAATACAGATACAACCAACACCATCACTGCTCATCTGATCTCTCTCATTTATAATATATATATTTTATAAAACCTTTTTTATAAAATATCCAAGTGTGAGATATTATACAAGAGTGATTACCCATTGTGAGTTATACTCCTCTTGTAAGTATTTGAATAACGGGCGTGTGATCCTGTACATCTCAATAAGCTGAGGCTTAGAGAACCGTTTACTTTGCTCTGTATTTGGTTTGTATTCTACCGTAAAGAATACATTTATTGGATCGTGTCGGGAAGTGTCTCGGCTGCTGGTTTATCACAGTTGGTGGTAAATCAGTAAATCTCCGTGTCAAGTATCTCTTACCTTTATCTCTTTATTTATTCCGCTGTGCTTTATTATATTTGTTTATATAAACTGCTTTGCATTTATATTTATTTATATAATCTCTGTGTATTTGTTTATATTTACACTCTTCGTTATTATTTGTATACTCTGATTTATTTATACTGTTTCTGTACTGTATTTATTTGTAAAAGAATTTTTGAAAGTAAAAGATTTAAAATACAACCTTACCCCCCCTAGGTTGTCTAACAGAAGGCTCATGTTGAACTCTTCCATCAAGCTTTGCACGACGCACACACCTCTTAGAGAAGAATTCTTGTAATACTTTCGGTGTTCTTTATAATCGATACACAGTGAATCATTGAGTTAAATATCTGTGTTATTTATACTCTGTGTATTTGATATTGTGTGTCTTTCTACCAAGCAATATCTTTTTAGTTCGCTAAAGCGCTTCCGCACCCTTATTTGTTTGAACTAATAGATACTTAAATCATTGTTGAGTAAAATAGGAACCAACAATTGGTATCAGAGCCATCCTTGATTTTATATAACAAGAGATCCTCTCTTACAATGATTTTTGGTAGAAATTTGGAATGTTTTTAACCTGTTCTTTGTTATTCCAAAACAGCCTCTGTTTTTCTGCCACTCTCGACTAGTTCGACTTTGGTAAACTTACAGAACATGTTTCTTCGGTTAAAACTCCATTTCAGTGCATTGCTCAAGGTTTTTAAGCTTATAAACACTTTTCGAAGCATCCACTTGATCATCTGAAAGATTGCAGTTCATACTCTGTCTTCTGGTATTTTTTAAAACCTCTTTCAAAATGGCGAACACGAACAACTTTTTCACCGCTGGTTCTCTAACCAAGCCACCCACTCTACTCAGAGATGAGTACCCTCAGTGGAAGATACGAATGATTCACTTCTTCGAGGGTACTGACAAAGAACTCGTCTACTATATCAACAATCCTCCTTTCGTACCAATGATCACAGTACCTCGAGTACCTGCCACAGATGACACACCAGAGATTCCTGAGCACGAGAAACCAAAGACCAAGGATAAGTGGTCCAAGCCAGATTAGGCAAAATATGAAGTTGCTCAGAAGACCAAAAGACTTCTGATAATGGCCATCCCCAATGGACTCTTCCAATCCCTAGATGCGTGTGAATCTGCATACGATCTATGGAAGGAACTGGAGAAACAATTGGAGGGAGGGGCCAAGACTCAGAAGAACCGCAGAGCCCAATGCATCAACGAATACTACGCATTCAAAGCTCTGCCGACATAGTCTCTGCAGTCAACATATGACAGGTTTAATTCTTTGATAAACAAGTGCAGAAAGTTTGGGATCCACAGAACTTCTGAAGAAAACAATGTCATGTTCCTAAAGAGCCTCAATAAAGAATGGCTCCAGCTGTCTATGTCCCTACAAACTAATCAGGACTTAGACACCTGGAGCTTATCAGATCTTTATGGAACTTTGGCAGCCCAAGAAGCCCAAATCTCCCAGGCAAAAACTCAAACTGCCGGGCCTCTGGCACTTGTTGGGAAGACTACAGAGGCAAAAGAGAAGCCTAAGAAGGAGAAAGCTGTGGAGGAGAAAAAGGACAAGAAGAAGAAAGTGACAAGTGTTGATAGTTCTGAGGAGGAGTTGGTGGAAGAAGAGGAGGCAACAATGGCCTCTATAGCTAAATCTTTAGCACTTTTGACAAGGGAATTCAACAGAGGATACCAGAAGAAGTCGGGTTATGAACGCAACGGGAGAGATGATCGTGGTGATTCAAGGAATCAGGGAATAGAGGGATCGAATGACCAACAGAGGTCAAATGACAAGAGTGATAGAGGTGGTGACCGACAGAGGTCAGACGACAGAGCTGGCAATGCTTCCCAGAACCAGGGATGTTTCAATTGTGGTAAGCCAGGCCACTATGCTGCTGACTGCAGGAGCAAACCTAACCGCCCTCAGAGGGATTATGTTTTCTACAAAAAGAAGGTAGAATATTACGCTCAGAAGTCGCTCATGGTGGAGCAAGAGAACTGGTTGTCAGATGAATCCTCTGATGAAGGCGACAAGAAGAACGCCTTGTTCAGTGGAATGGCAGAGGTCAGCTCCTCAGAATCTGATAGTGAGCTATCCACTTCTGACTCTATCTCAAATGAAATCGAAGAAAATTTACTCAAACTAACTGTTGAATACACTGAACTTAAATGGACTTGTGACAATGTTCAAAAGAAACTTGCATTCTTTGAGAGAGAAACCAGACTTCTCACTCAAGAAAAGGCAAAAATACTTCAAGAAAAGGAAGAGATTGAAACAAATTGGAACAAACACCTAAATCCTTTGAAAGAAAAGATTTCTGAACTCAACTCTGCCTTAAAAGCTAAATCTAAAGAACTTATGGATGTTGAGAGCGACAGAATGAATATCCTAGCTCTTAAACACTATTTTCAAAAGGAAAGAGAAGTCCTCTGTCAAGATCTACTCAGAAGAGATCTTTTAATTAATAAATATCAAGATGCATAGAAGGTGTACGAGAAAATTAATACACAAATACGGAGACGGGGAATTGGCTTCTGTGATATAGATCCATACACTGGAACCAAAAGAGTCAAGTCTTTGTTCTCTCTATTTCATATTGGAAGTACAAGAAAACCTGGATTTCCAAACCTACTCTCTGTAAGTAAAAGGCGAAAAGTCTCTAGGGAACCTCACGAGAGGAAACCTCTGAAGATGATAAATGTGTGGTATCAAAACACAGATTTGTCACCTTCAATCTCTGTCAAAAGAGAATCCAAACCTAAAAAATATCTGAAAACTCAAGATCAGATAGGAATCTTCAATTTTGGTGACCCCGAGACTCAAACACAGGTTGCTTTTGTCTTCATGATAGACTCTGAAAAGAAACTATCGGCAGAGGCACCTGAGTTCAAGCCTACCTCTTTAGAAGAAAAACTTAAAAATATCTATGCAAAAGAGTTGATGGAAATCGGGAAAAATAACTTTTATGAAAACTTCTGTACATCCTCTGTCGATCAAAATCTCTCTGATGGAAATCTTAATAGATACTTCTGTTGACTTGGAAGATAGTCCCATAGAAAAGGAAGAAAGCGAGTATGGCACATGCTCTGAAAGTCCAGCCTCTGTCGAAAGAAAACTAAGTGACTCAACCTCTGTATATGAGGACGATTCATCCTCTGACAAATCTGAGACTGACTCTAAGTCAGAGATAGTACCTTGTGACTCAGAGGATTTTAAGCTACCCTCTGGAGTTCTTAACAGAACTATTCCTCCTAAGGAGAAAATCACAAGTGTTCCTATCTGTCCAGACTTTTTGGACATGTGTATACAAGCCAAAACCTCTCTTGAGCTTGAGAAATTCAAACAACAAAAGGAAATGTCTTCTCAAAATCCAACAAGTTCAAAGACTACAAAACCCTTAAGGCCTTTTAAAGAAAAACTAACTTGGCAACAAAAGGGTAAGTGGGTTGAAAATAACAACTCTTTTACTTCTGTGACAGTGAAACCTGCAGAAGTTCACCACAGAAGAAGGGGACCACAGAAGGCTACTCTCCACAGAGATTTTCCAAACAAACAATCTAGTCTACATAGGTCTTCTTGTAATAGGAAGCTAGATGCTAGAATAGACTGTAATAAAGCCTCTGTACCCTGTTTCAATGTATTTAATGAAAAGTTCAAGCAAATTTCTTTGCATATTAATTACTGTCATTGCTTTGATCTCATGTATAAATTGAATCAACACTTCTCAAGCCCACATTGTTTCCTCTCTTTGCCCAAAAAGAATGCTAAATTCAAGGGAAAGAAGAAACAAAATGGTTCTTCAACAGAAGTTAAAACCAAACCCAAGGATGCTAAGGAAACCTTGAAGACCTCTGACAAAAAGGGACCCATTTGGATATGGGTACCTAAAAATCTCTGATTGTCTTGCAGAAGCAGTATGTGCCGATCTGGTATCTTGACTCCGGGTGCTCGCGGCACATGACTGGCGACATAGGTCTACTATCCTCCTACAAAGACAAACTCGATGGAGGATCTGTAACCTTTGGCGACAACAAGAAGGGCTATATTAAAGGCTACAGAGTCATCAAAAAGAAAAACATTTCAGTATGCAAAGTTGCATATGTGGATGGCCTAAAGCACAATCTTTTAAGTGTTAGCCAACGCTGCGATACTGGTTTCGACGTTATGTTCAAAAGAACTTTCTGCTCTCTGCAAGGAGAAGATACTGGAATCAAACTTATGCGGGCTGAACGAAGAGGAGATCTATATCTTATGAACTTTAGTGTCAAGAACAAAGAAGACAAGCTCTGCTTTGTCGCTTGTAAAAACGAAAAAGCCTGGTTATGGCACAACAGGTTCTGGCATCTGAACTTTCATACTCTAGACAAGCTTGTGAAACTTGATCTTGTTAAAGGTATGCCGAATGTTAAATTCAATAAAGATCATATGTGCTCAGCATGTGAAATGGGTAAGCTCAAGAGAGCTTCCCACAAAGGCAAGACTGATGTGTCTTGTCCTAGGCCTCTGTACATGCTTCATGTTGACCTCTGCGGTCCAATCGCTACGCAGAGCCTAGGAGGCAAGAAATACATACTAGTGGTGATCGATGAATACTCAAGATACACATGGGTAGAATTCGTCAGAAAGAAATCAGATGTTCCTAACATTCTGATAAACCTAATGAAAAGGATCCAGGTTCTGTACGAGTACAAAATTCAGAAGTTGAGAAGCGACAATGGCACAGAATTCAAAAACTCTGTCATTGAAGCCTACCTCACAGAAGAAGGCATCTCCCAGAATTTCTCTGCAGCACGCACTCCTCAACAGAATGGCGTAGTTGAACGAAAGAACCGAACGCTTGTGGAGGCTGCCAGAACTATGCTAACAACGTCTGGATTGCCGATTTCTTTCTGGACAGAAGCTATATCAACAGCATGCTATACCCAAAATCGATCATCCATAGTCAAAAGGCACATCAAGACTCCTTATCAATTGATCAATCAGAGGCGACCCAACATAAGGTTCTTCCATGTATTTGGATGCAAGTGCTTCGTTCTAAACGACAGAGAAGCCAGAGGGATGTTCGATGTGAAAGTGGATGAAGGAAATTTCATAGGATACTCTGCCACTTCAAAGGCTTACAGAGTGTATCTTCTGCGGTCTCGATCCATTGTGGAAAGCATAAATGTCTCTTTTGACGATTCCTTTCAAAAGACTTCTGAACAAATCAGTTCAGAACTCGGTCTGAAGAAGGAATCCTCTGGCATCTCAAAGACAAGAGAAGCAGACCTAAATCTGTTATTTGAAGAGATGTTCCATGACGATATCGATCCCTCTGCTGGAGCCGTTAGAGCCTCTAGAGAATCATCTTCTGTAAACCAAACTGAGTCAGGTATATCTCTAACTGGTCCATTAAATACTTCATCCTCTTCTGTGAATCATGCAGATGCTAATGCCGAGGGGGAGCGAACAGAAGATGACACAAGCAAAGATACAACAACAGAGGCACTGGAAATACCAACTCCAGCCACAACAGAGGAACCGATACCAGAGGAAAATGAGGATTCAGTCTCCATCGCATCATAGGAATCAATTCCAACTCTTATCCCAACACTTCCACAAGCTGAAGAACCAAGCTCTAGCATAGAAGTACCATCCACAACAGAGGTAGCACCAGAACCACAGTGTGCAACCACATAAGTTCAACTTGATGATGCTAATGACCATCTTCCAAGAACAACACAATGGACGAAGAGCCATCCTCCGAGCCTTATAATCGGCGACCCTTCTGAAAAGGTCAAGACAAGATCAGTCACTGCTAATTTTTGCTTCTTCATAAATTTTATCAGTGTGATCGAGCCAAAACGTGTCTCTGAAGCCCTAGATGATCCAAACTGGGTAGATGCAATGCAAGAAGAGCTTCTACAGTTTGAGAGAAACAAGGTATGGACCCTAGTTCCTCTGCTAAGAGGGAAACAAGCAATAGGAACTAAATGGGTCTTCAGAAACAAAAAGGATGAGGATGGGGTGGTCATTAGAAATAAAGCGAGATTGGTGGCCAAGGGATATTGCCAAGCAGAAGGCATTGATTACGATGAAACTTTTGCCCCTGTCGCACGGCTCAAAGCAATAAGAATCTTCTTAGCCTTCGCAGCCCACAGAGGTTTCAAAGTTTTTCAAATGGATGTAAAATCTGCCTTTCTGAATGGTGAAATCCAAGAAGAAGTATACATCCAGCAACCACCAGGGTTTGAAAGTTCCAAGTACCCAAACTACGTCTATTATCTTGACAAAGCTCTGTATGGACTGAAACAGGCTCCAAGAGCATGGTACGAACGTCTTTCAACCTTTCTTCTCAAAAATGATTTCGACAGAGGTACAACCAATAATACTTTGTTTTATAAAAGAAAAGGTGATGAGATTCTGCTTGTACAGATCTATGTGGATGACATTATTTTTGGTTCTACAAATGCACAACACTGCAAAGATTTTGAAAAACTCATGCAGAGCGAGTTTGAAATGAGTATGATGGGAGAATTAAACTTCTTCCTCGGACTCCAAGTAAAACAATCATCAGAGGGTATTTTTATAAATCAAGCTAAATATGTCTCTGACATACTTTCAAAATTCAGTCTCTCTGATGCCTCTGTAATGAAGACCCCAATGGCCACTGGAAATAAGTTATACTCAGATCCAAATGGCAAATCTGTAGAGTGCAAGCTCTATAGAGGCATGATTGGGTCCCTCTTATACTTGACAGCAAGTAGGCCTGATATAATGTATGCCACATGCCTCTGTGCAAGGTATCAGGCTAACCCAAAGTAATCCCACCTCATTGCTGTAAAGAGGATCTTCAGATACCTTAAAGGAACCAAAAATCTTGGGCTCTGGTATTCGAAGAACTCTGGCTTTGATCTTAAAGCGTACACAGATTCAGATTATGGAGGATGCAAGCTTGATCGAAAAAGTACCTCTGGGAGCTGTCAATTCCTGGGTGGTAAGCTAGTCAGCTGGACTTCGAAGAAGCAGAACTGTGTGTCTACATCTACAGCAGAAGCTGAATATGTTGCTCCCAAGTTCTGTGGTCACAACATATACAAGATACCCATCCTCTGTGATTCAAAAAGTGCCATTGCTATCTCTGCCAACCCTGTACAACACTAAAAAACAAAGCATATCGATATCCGTTATCACTTTCTGAAGCATCATGTTGAAAATGGCACAATCGAGATGTACTTTATGTCCACTGAATACCAGTTTGTAGACTTATTTACCAAGACACTTGATGAAAAAAGATTCCTTTTCTTGGTAAGTAAGTTGGGTATGATAAACATGAGTTGAATCCTCTGTAAGTAAGGCTTGATCCTCTTGTATATATGTATATATTTAAATTCTTCTGCATGTAAATTCTTAAAGTCACCAAAAGTTCTGTGCCCAACAGAGCCTCTGTGGGAATTCTCAGAACCCTTGACAATCTCCATAGAGCCTCTGGTGAGTTTGACCTATGTTCTATGCATTACTTATCTTATTTGATCCAAGCATAGGTCAAGGGGGAGCAGAAGGAGACCTTGAATTAATCCACAAAAGTTGTTAATTCAAGAGGGATCCAAAGAGGAGTCGTGGTCAACAATATCCACAGAAGTTAGGTAGTTTGCCGAGCAAAGGAAAACCAAAGGAAGAATGTCTCGCACAAAACCTTTTTCCTAAACAGTTTTCCAGGACACAAACTTTCAAATATGTCCTAAAAACAGTGTTTAAAACAGTGAAAACTCTGGATGATCAAAAAGTTTCATAAATCTTTAGTTATTAGAAATTTGCACTCATAGAGCCTCTGCTGGCTTCAACAGAGCCTCAAAGCCTCTGTAAATACAAATTCTGCACTAAAGATTTATCGATCCTCTCCAATGGATTTTCAAACATTTCTGGTAAAGGTGCAAGCATAAGAGGAGGTGAAGAGTAGGTTTCAGATCACGGAGCTCATTCCACTACAGAGCTTCTGTTGATTATGACAGACATCTGCAAGTAGAAATGCCCACGCGCTAAGCATTAATGGGCCATGCACGACGTCTAATCGTGTTCTAAAACTTCTGACGTGGCAAACTTTCATTGGACGTGCATGCCACACGGTCTTCTGAAACATCTCACCAGCAGTAAAACTCGAGTGCGGACCCCAACTGTAAATTGAATTCACTTTTAACAGTGGAATTCTATCCGTTTTCTACCCCACTATATAACCCCGTTCACCTCATTTCTCATTCCTGTTACGAATTTACTGATATCTTCTTCTCTGGCGAACATTGCAAACCTGCAACTTCTACTTTATACTCACATTCTCCAAGATTAAAGCAATGGCTTCAACCTCAAACACTCCGGCGAACTCCCCAACCCATTCAGAGCACTCACAGAACCCGAACATGGCCGGAAATATAGAACAAGACAACTAAGGTGAGTCAGTAGCCTTTACTCCGACAACCCACCTTCAAAACTTTCTGGAACATGAGCACTTTCAACGTGTTCTTCCCTTGAAACCCAATAATCATTTCCTCGTTCCCTCAAGAACTACATTTGGGGAAGAACATGCCATTCTCATGAACATTCTGGAAAACCACTATCTGTTCCCTCTGCTAACCAGGAATGTTAAAGGGATTCCTGCCAGATACCTCTACCAATTCTGGCAGAGCTTCTTCTATGACCAAGACACCAGACAAATCAAAGGCTCCATATCCCAACCTGGCCATTCAGACTACATGGAAATAAAATTCAATAGAACCATGTTTTCTCTTGAATTTGGCCTACCTACAAGAGGACTTCTGGGCATAAAGAAGTATGTAGAGGAACCTTCAGATGCAGAACTCTGTGAGTTTGCAGAGTGGTTGGGCTACAATACAAAGTTGAAGAAGAGGAATGACTTCAGAAGAAATAGGTTCCCACCTCTGTGGAATACCCTTTTCTCCATCCTAAATAGGTGCCTGACTGGAAAGATTGGAAGCCCAAACCAAACATCCCACCAGATAATGGCAATCATGTACGGGGTGTACTATGATCTTCCTATGGACTATGGGACCCTTATGATGCAAGAGATAGTTAACACCATAGATCACAGAGTTTCCACACAGAGGACAAAGGGACCCTCAAGCAATTATCTTCCCCCACTACAATTTCAGAGAATTCTAGGTGTACTTCTGGAACCCCTAATTCAATTAGAAAAATGGCAAATGGATGGACCAGTGGTTAAAACCTACCCTATGGCAAAGAATACCCCAACAGAACATGAGGCTGGGTACAACTTCTGCAGACCTCTACCAACCAAACTTCTGGCATATGCAAGCGACGAAGACCTTAAGATAGCATATATACGTGATCACAGGACTCCTGAACCGAGTCCAGTGACACCTCCGCGTCTAGGAGCCTCTATAAGTGACCAGGTAGTAGAGAGAATGAGCGATGAGGAGTGGGCAACGGCCTATGCAAAACACCAAGAAGTATAGGAAAAATTCCATCTTCAGAGAAGCCAACTAGACACCTCTGCTTCAAAGAGCAAAACCTCTGCCACCTCCTCTAAACCAAAGAAGGCCACCAAGGCAAAGAAAACTGCTGAGGGAACCTCTTCCAGTGTTGCACAAACCCAACACTCTCCACCACATGAAACCGTGGTTGGATCTTCTACACCTCCCCCTCCTCCTAAAGATAAGAAGAAAAAGAGAAAACACAAGTCTTTTGAGGAAGGTGCCCCTAAGCCAAAAAGAAAGAAAAGCAAGAAGCAAACCAAAAAGCCTCACACTCCTCTGCAAACCATCGCAGAGGAAACTGAAATGGTCGAAGAAACCCGTTAACAACCTCTGCAATCCCCAACTCCTATCAACTATGCAGATCAAGGTCACTTCTCTGCTTTTATCCAAAGACCTGATATTGCAGACTCTCTAGACACCTCTGGCTGGAACGCAGAAGCCCTCTCAAATCAATCAACAAAAGCACCAGACTTCAGAATCTCTGAAATTGATTCTGACTTGGAGGAAGATGACCGAACTCCTGCGGATATACATGTAAAGACACCAGAAGTCTTACTAAACCCCTTCCTCCATCCCGGATTCGATGTACTACGAAAGAGTCCAGAGGAAGTGGTAGCCACAGAGGAAATGGTTGATTTTGATGAGATAGAAACTAGCAGAGAAATCGTTAGGTTAGGGTGTATGACAGAGGCTGAGGCCCAAAACGATGCCGAAGTTGGAAGAGGCACACAATCCCAACCAACTCCCAGTGCAACCCACATTTCTATTACCGCCAGTCTAGTGGCAGAAGGTAATATTGAACAAGAGCAGCACGGCTCGACCCCAACCCAAACTGACCGAGCAGAGGAAACTCTTTCTACCTCTGTGCCATTAGAAACTGGGGAAACCATTCCAAGGGAGTCCTCTCCAAAGGACTCACCTTTAGTTTGTGATCCCTCACCCCAGATCACATCTAACATCCCTACAGAGGAATTTGTTTCCTATGCCACACACACACACGTAAATCCAACCGGCTCTTCAGAGGAGCCTAGAGTGCACAAAGACGAAGGGACTCTAGACAAGTCCCCAAGTCAACCTAAGGATATTCCTGTACCCATCTCTGGAGTGGATCAGGACAATGTTCTTACCAGAACTTCTGTAGAGCACGAGGCCTCAAAAACCTCTGCTCAAGGATCATAAGGAAATCCTTCCACCCTCAACATCAACACAGGGGTGACAGAAGGTGTCCCAGGAACAGGGACTCACTCTGGGGATGCATGTGTTCCCCCAGAGGTTACACTTAGTTCACAAGTTTCAAGGGATGAGTTCCAAACCCTTGTTACCTCTGTGGACAACACATTGAAAGAGTTGAAAAGCTCTTTTGATTCTTTTGCAGATACCACTTCCAGGGCCCTTACTGATCTGAACACCAAAATGGACAATTTGTCCACAGAGGTGAGAAATGATTGCACCCAAATGAACGCAACTGCAACAACCTCTGCTACCACCACTGGCGCTGAATTCGAGAAGGCCACAACCTCTGCCTTCCAAAGCTTTGTCAAAGACCTACTTGAAAAGCTGAAAAAAGAGCAATCCCCAACTTCTACGGGCCTTACTCCTGAAGATTTAAGGAAGGCCCTAGAGCATGTCCAGGAATAAACTACAAGGGAAAATCTGGCCATGAAGCCCTCCGACTACATGACCAGAGCACAGATCATAGAACTTGGCCAAGGGGTACTCGACCAGGTCACAGAACTCATTAAAGCCTTCACTGCTGCCAACGCCAACTATGTTAAAGACTTCCGAGCAAGCATGGGCAAAATGCGCTTCAACACAGAGGCAGAGGTCCATAACCTTCTAGGCATCTGCGATGACTTGTGTGCTAAGATGATAGCCACAAGTGCCTCACCATCCAAAAAGCCAGAAGCGACGTGCAGAGCAGAGGGTACGAAAGATAAGGGTCAGGATGACTCTGATGATGATTCTGATGGATCATCAGATCATCCTGAGGGGGAGAAGAGAAGAGAACAAGAACAAGCTGCAAACAAAGGTTTACCTG
This sequence comes from Saussurea involucrata, assembly GCA_033807775.1. Classification (NCBI taxonomy): domain Eukaryota; kingdom Viridiplantae; phylum Streptophyta; class Magnoliopsida; order Asterales; family Asteraceae; genus Saussurea; species Saussurea involucrata. Next base: position 94,322,405 of record CM066322.1, read on the forward strand.
CACCACAAATATCAACAGAACCAATAAACCAAGCACCCCCATCTGAAATTCAAAGAGGAACCCAACAGAAGACCACAAAGACAACACCCACCTCTGTGGAAACAACCTCTATCAATATAGAAGATCTACCATCTCCAACCCCCAAACAAACTGAACAGTTTCAAATCCTGACATCTTCTAAAGAAGACCAACCAACCCCTACACCCAAACCAACAGAAGACAAGCCACTTTCCCCAACACCAAAAACACCAGAAAAACCCAAGCTACCATCTCCTACACCAGAAGCGGCAACGACAAAACCTCCATCTCCCTCACCCAAAACCAGAACCATGTCCATTGCTCACAAATAAAGGAAATATCTGAGCAAAACAAAAGAAGCCTCACCAACCAAACCTCAAACCAAACCCCCATCACCAACTAAGTCCCCTGCAAAACCAACAGAGGCAACCCCTACAACTACAGAATCACCTCCATCCATCCCCTCAGAAACTTCAAAGTCAAAGCCAACAGAGGTAACCAAATCACAACAAGCTGAACAGCCTAAGGCCAAAGACAAAGGGAAGGGAATAATGACAGAGGAACCCAAAAAAAAAAGCCGAAGCATCAACCCACAGAGAAATTGATGAAGAGCGCCTTCGATGCCTTTGTCACCCCGAAACCTGAAGAAGAAGATTGGGCTTTTGGTATCGACACTCTGTCAAACAAGCCAGTACTTGACCCTAAGGAGAAACCCACAGATGATCGAGTGGCCAAACTGAAAAGTGACTTGGATGCTCTGCGGAAACCGATGCCACCACCTCCTGTTCAGCAAAGAAAAATGGAAGAGGTGGTGCACAAGTACCTATATAGCAGAGCAGTCAACGATCCTCTGCCACCATCTAAACTGCACCCTGACCTTCTTAAAGAGCTACGAGATCAATTATACAGAAAGAAAGCCAAACCCGTCAAAGAAGTCTTCTCAAACTCCAAGATAGACAAGGTCATCTACTGCAAATTGTCCCATACCCACGGAGGAGAGGTTCACTACAACCTCTACAGAGTCAAGAGGGTAGACAGATCAGAAACCACTTTCTCAGATGCAGATCTGAGAAATCTAAACCTCTATGACCTACCTGATCTTCTGCAATGGGCAAGGCAGAGCTACGGACGTAGACTGGAAGTCCAAAGAGCTTATCGAGAAATCAGGACGGCCATGCACGAAAGACTCTTGATGTATAGTATGACTGACTTCCAACTGGGACTCGACCTTGGGGGTAAGAGGTTTGAGTGTCCCACCTCCAGAAGATGACTGCCCCCCATTTGCCAGACCAAACTCTATCATTACTTTTCTAAGGATTGGGTACGTCTTTCAAGATCCTACTAGAAAATTGAAGCTATTCCTAGAGGTTGATTGCCAAAAATACGCGACAAGTACTTTGGTAGAGTTCAGAACCAACCTCTTGGAGCACAGAGGAACTGAGTTCATGGATCAAGCTTTAGCAAACAGATTGATAGAGGTCATTGATTCTGTCATCAACTTCAGAAACCTCTGCATCAGAATCTACCGTGAGCTAAAAGATGGAGGACTCGGAGGACACAAAATCGACGACTTCCCAAATGCCAGAATCTGACTTCCATAACTCACCTTTGCTTACTTTTCATATCATGCACTGTAATCTTATGTAAATGCCTCTGGCATGATCTTATATGAAAGTAAACATTCAACAGAGGTCAATTACTTTCTTTCGTGTACTTAGCCAAGAAAACCATGCATCTTTCAATTTTTTTATTTTTCAATACTTAGGGGGAGATTGTTAGCTCCAACTTCTATGTAAAGAAGTATTGAAAAATAAGCTAAGTATATAACATCGACAGAACCTCTGCCAAGACACCGCAAGAAGACTCAACAGAAGACATTCACAGAGGACAAGGCCACAGAGCTTCTGTCACACCTGACAGAGCCTCTGTGGTATTGAAGACTTAGAAGAATCTGAAGAATTAAGATCAAGACAAAGACGATCGTCCTTCTGACGTTCTCTGCTGTACGAAGATCCTGAAGATCATTCGTACAAGGCATGCCCTGCACATTCCACGTGTCAACCTCTGATGGGTTACAGCCTTTGCAGATTTGCGGCGCACTACATTAACGTTGTACCTGCTGCAGTCCACGATCGTGTCTTTGTACCCTTGTCCTTATTGTCTAGAACTTGTCCCATGGTGAATAGTATAAATAGAAGGCTCATGTTGAGCTCTTCCATTAAGCTTTGCACGACGCACACACCTCTTAGAGAAGAATTCTTGTAATACTTTCTGTGTTCTTGGTGTTCTTTATAATCAATACACAGTGAATCATTGAGTTAAATATCTATGTTAATTATACTTTGTGTATTTGATATTGTGTGTCTTTCTACCAAGCAATATCTTTTTAGTTCGCTAAAATGCTTCCGCACCCTTATTTGTTTGAACTAATATATATTCAAATCATTGTTGAGTAAAATAGGAACCAACAGAAATGGCTGAGCATTCAGATTGATAGTTTTCTATAACACACTTATGTTCAGCCTTTTCAATCGCTAGCTTGCCTATAGTGTCGTATTTGATTTTGGCATCGGCTTCTAGCTTAGTGATTTGGGCTTCTAAATGAGAAACTTTCTCTTTGAGCTCAGAGTAAGTTGGGTAAGACATTGTTACTTGAAAGAAATGATCGTGAGAAAAATCAAGATATCGATCTAAAAGAAATCAGACGGTGTATCACAGAATACACAAGTGTCCCCCTTCGGCGACTTAGCACGGGGGTCTGAACACTCCCGGATTTGTGATCCGGGTGTGGTTTTCCCGGATAAACAATCCGGGAAGTGGGATCCGGGAAAGGAGATCCGGAATGTGAGATTCGGAATTTGAAAATCCGGTATGCAAAATTCCGGAACCGGGTTATGGGATCTAGATCGAACAGAAACCGGAGTCGGACAGGAACCGGGTTTAGAACCGGAACCGGGTGAATGCGAAACCAAGTCAGAATCAAGAGAATCGGGACCGTATCCGGGTTGGATTCCGGAACCGATATGCGGATGGGGAACCGGAGCCGGGATGGAATCCCAATACAAATATTCCGGAACCGATATTAATCCGGTATGTTTCCGGAACCGGTAGTAAGTCTGGCAAAATTCCGGAACCGGTTTTAATCGGAACCGGATTTAGATCCGGTATTAGCCGGAACCGGATTGAGAACCGGTATGGGTATGGATCTGGTACGAGAATAGGAACCGGAACTCAAAATTTGAGTCCCGTATTCAAACGATTTGCAGAAAAAAATACGTACCTGGAGTCTCAAAATCGCAACTTTTTGACCGAAAAGCTTCGAATAACTTCTGCAAAAACTTGAGAAACACACCCAACAACCACATAAAGCAAAAACAACTACCCAAAGAGAGTTTTAAACCACTTTTGAGCAAAAAATGAGAATTTTTTCAAGAACAGAGTATTCAGAACCCAGACTTGGAAAAATTCAAAATTGATGATTAAGGAATTATTAAATAGATCCAAGAATTGGTAAAGATCACTAAAAGAGTAATACCAACGATGTCTCAAACAATAATTTCGTTTTTAACACAGAAATCGATGATTAAAATTCTAACCTCGAGAACACAGCGCCGTTCTTTTTAGATTTGAAGAACACATAATCAAAAAAATGATACCTTTTAGATTGATAGCGTTGTCCCTCTACTCTGATAGCACATGTTAGGATCCAAGCGCTTACCACTACGCCAAAAGCAATTGCTGGTGGAGAAGGCTCAACTTTTTTCCTTATAGCGAAGCAGCCAGCGCCACGTTTTGATTTAGGAAGATGTTGGTCAATGACCCAACAATCCCCCCCCCCCCCCAGCATTTGCCAGCACTAACGAGAGCTTCGCTAGAAGTCAATGGCTACACACCATGCCTTTGACATTTTTTAAATTCACTCCATGGGATTCGAACCCGTGACCTGCTCTGATACCACATGTAGATCCCAGTTTAATCAAGTAACAATGAATATGCAAGCAATAATCTTTATTGATCGATTGTGGAGAGTTACAATATTGGAATGATGAACAGAACTCTCTCTAATCTCTATTACGCGCATAACCTTATCTCTCTAAGTCCAACCTAGTTTCTAAACAAAACTCACTTTAAATACCAAGGGCCTAAGGTCTAAGCCCATTAACACACTAAAGCCCATAATATTAATTATGAGGATTTTACAAACAATTAAATAAAACAATTATTTTCTTTATATCACTTTCTATTTTATAGGACTTTTAGTCCTAACAACCACCAAGTTCAACCCAAACCAGATCTTTACCTTGGGATCTCACCATCCAAAACAAGCTTGTTTAATTTAGAAATTTACACATGACTCCAAAAGAATAACCAACGTATTCAAATCATGTAATTCCCAAATAAGATGCAATATATGCAATTATAACCAAAGCTCTACATCGAGCTATCAAAATCGGACAAATATCCTCAAGACCCAACAGAGTCAAAAGCCAAGCCATAAGCTTAAAAGATCAAATAACCATTTGTTTAAGTTAACATATGCAAATGAAGTGTAACTAACCCACATTATGCAAATACATGCTCCAAGGCATGAATAGTTCAAAACCCCCTTCATTGCCACTTTCCAATGAATTCAAAACATATATACATATATACTCAAACTTTATAAGTTGATAATGTGTATAATTCGCAATGATTTATACAACCCAAAAAGTACCAAGAGTGCATAACTGTCAAATGGTATTCACTTATGAGACAAAACACTCAAAAAGGGATATTCTCAAATAAAACGCAATTAAGTGCATAACACATCCAAAGCTCCATCTCGAGCTACTAAAACCGGAAAACACCCCAAAGACCCATTTGAATACAAATCAATCCCTTAGAGGCAAAATAAACGTTTGGTTAAATACATGAGCCATCACAGTTACATAAACCAAAATACATCGTTATCAAAAGTCTTTGTCTCTTGACCCTCAATTGGCCTACGGCCCAAAATCAAAAGGTTTACAATTCCCAAAATGTTAATAAGGTCGAGAATGACCAAAATCCACAACTCACACGTTCACATTTTCAAAACGTACCATATCATAAACATTGCATAATCTCAACAAACACTAAAAGTGTATTTTGACCAAACAAACTCCGCTTATGCAATAAATTAACCAAACACTTTCATTTATGATTTATTTGTCAATTACCCAAAATCCCAAATGTGGGTGTTTTACAAGATTTGTAAAGGTCAACACTTCAAATAATCAAAATCCACTAAATAACTCAACATTTGATAATTTTATGTAAAACACATAAACACTTTAAAAAAAACATTTTGGCATGTACAACGTTTTCACAAATCAACTTGAACTCACCTTGCTAGATTTAGGATAAATCTAGATTTTACCCCAATAAGAGCTCCTTAAAGAAACTTGAATCCACAAGCAATTCCTTCAAACCCACTTAGGTTTTGATGAAAACCTAGAAAGCCCTAATTTTCTTGAAGATGGAGGTGATGATGATGAACCCTTGATCTTTGCTTCCAATCCACCACCAAATACCCCTGAATCTTCCCAAAACTAACACTCTATCCTCAAAAATCTCTCAAAGACGAAACCATAGCAATTTGAATCGCCAAAAACGGAGTAGAAATGAGAAAGATATGACCAAATGAAGAAAGAGACTCAAAATCGGATTTTATGCACTACAGCCGCCCACGAGAGTGACATGCGAAAGTGACAGTGTCACTTTCGCCCAAAATGTACCGAGGGGCGAGGGCTATATTTCCTCTGTGAAAGTGACATGCTAAAGTGTCAGTGTCACTCTCGCATGTCACTTTAGCCCAGAAGGTACCGAACACTGTTTTGGCCGTAACTTCTTCGTTTTAGCTCCGTATTCGTTCTGGAAAAGCCCATTGGATTCGTATTTCACTTCTCCATCCAACAAGACTATAAAATCTAGAATTTAATCAAAAATCCTATTTATTCTATTTCTCTTCAAAAATCGATTTCCACATCGATTTGAAATTATACTTACCCAAAAATTACGGGTGTTAAAGGGTGGAAGTAGGGTGAGTCCACCAAGGCCATCCATTCTGGGAGAAAGAGGAAGTCAAACACATAGAACGAATGTCGGTACTTCCAATCTTGTGATGACAGAATCTACAATGGAGTCTCGAATGATGGAAAATTGATGTGGGTCATGAATAATGCACTGACTCAACAACAGGAGATGTTTATGAGATTGTTTAATGATATAAACGCCGAATCACAAAGACCGGAGTTGGGTACTGGTACTAAAAATCCGCCTGTTAATCCGGTGCGGAATTTGAATAGAAGAATGGAGAAAGTTTGTTCCTATAAGACGTTTCTGAGCTGCAAGCCACCTGAATTTATTGGTTCTGATAATCCAATTGCGTGCATGAATTAGATTAGAGAGATAGAATAAGTATTTAGATCTTGTGAATGTGACGAAGAATCAAAGGTCAGATTTGGATCCCAAATGTTGCGAGGGAATGCTTTGACATGGTGGAATATCGTTACATTAACGGTGACGGCTCCAGTTTTGGCAGCCATGACCTGGGAGTCATTTGAAAAGAAGATATTAGAAGAATATTGTAATGAGAACGAAGTGGACCGGATTGAAGAAGAGTTTCGAACACTTAAGAAGGGTACTTCTTCAGTAAGGGAGTACACTCGCGTATTCCTGGAGAAACTAAACTTAGTGGGGTATGTGGCCCCAACTGAAAAAGAAAAGATCAAGGCTTACTTGAAGGGTCTGCCGGTGGATATGATGTCAAGAGTCTGAAATTCTAAAGCTTTGACGGTGAGGGAAACGATTGAAGAAACAAAGATTATAGAAGAAGTCTATGCAAAAGATAAAGTTGAGAAAGCTCAATTGGGAGAGAAAAGAAAGTGGAAAGGTCGATCGGAATCTTCGCAAGGACCGAAGCCCTTTATCGAGAACATTCATTTTGAGCCTCGACAAGAACCTAACTGGTGTCATAAATGTAGGAGTAAACATTTTGGGCCGTGTCGGGTAGTATCGAAGGAATGTTTTAAATGTGGAAAGAGTGGTCATCAAATAGAGAACTGTCCCATCCAAGGACCAACCTGCTATGAATGTAAGAAGCATGGTCATTATCGAAGGGATTGTCCAAAGTTGAAGAATAGCGGGAATCAAGAGAAGAAACCCAACACCCCAAGATCAACGGGCTGAGCATTTCACACGACGGTGGAAAAAGCTAAGAAATTGGCGGATGTAGTTTATGATATATTCCTTGTAAATTCTATACATGAGTGTATATTATGTGATAGTGGTGCTAACTTGTCTTTTGTATTACAATCTGTTATTAAAAGTTAGCTATACCAGTCACTATTTTGGAAGATGCCTTAATAGTTAAAATAGCTAATAGAGGTCAAGTCTTAGTTCGGGAAAGACTTGAGGATTGTACAGTTTGCTCCAAGGAGACCTAAAGAGTTTCAAGTTAGGGAGCGGGTAATGTTAAAGGTATCTTCGTGGAAGGGCATATGATTTGGAAAACGTGGAAAGCTGAGTCCTTGTTTTCTTGGATCTTTTACGGTGATTAAGCATGTAGGATTTTTAGTCTACCCATTGAAGTTTCCACTTGAACTGGAAGGAGCCCATAGCATATTTCTTGTTGGTTATCTTCGAAAAGGAAGAATAGATATCCTCATTTGTTTGTATAGTTTAGATTTCGAGGACGAAATCATTTTCAAGTTGGGGAGATTTGTAACACCTCAAAATTTCCATAATTATTATATAATTATTTTGGGAGAATGTCTAAAATAATGGGATGATATTATTTTAAACGACATGTCGAAGGGTCAAAGTGTAATTGACCAGAGTTTGAGTTTTTTTGTGAAAGTGTAAACTTTAGGGTAGTTTTTGAAAATTGGAGAAATTGGAGTATATAAAACGGGAAGTCGGCCAAAATTGAGATTATCTCAATTTTGGGCTCTGAAAGTCGGTTCAATAGCATGAAGAAACCAAATCCCCTTAACTCTCAATCGGTAAAAAAAAATCAGGATCTTTTCCAATTTATATTGTTTGAGATTGATAGTATAAGTAAAGTTGACTTCTGGTTAGGTTTTGAATCGTGGAATCAAGTTAAATTTGGATTTTTGAGAAGACTTTGGGATGAAGCTTTGTCCAGGTGAGTTCATCTACTGTTTTGTTTTAATAGAATTTGTCAGTGTATTGAAATAGCTTTATAAGCTTACTGATATCTTTAAGAATTGGATACAAAAAGGGTTCTATAAATTTGAGCAGAAAACAATCGAAACAGACTTGAAATCAATTGAATCCGGAAGTTGAACTTTCCGGATTATGTTTTCCAGATTGATTCCGGATACCGGATAATTCCGGATAGGTGTCCTGATGATTTTTACCGGATACCGGATACTTCCGGATTCCGGATAGTTGTCCGGATAAAATTACCGGATTCCGGATGTTTCCGAACTTGGAGTCCGAAATACTTTTCCGCATGTTACCGGATGCTTGGATTTTCCAGATGTTACCGGATAGATGTTCCGGATTTGGTTTCTAGATAGGATTCCGGACTGTTTCTAGACTTTTTTTCGGATTAGTTTACTGGAAAGGTTTCCTGTATACTTCTGTATAATGTTGTATTGTTTAAATGTTTTTACGAATACGAAACATATTGTGATTTTAACAGTACGAACATAATTATAACTCGATTGAGATTATGATACGGGTATTTATGTGTATTGATTAACTAGCGCTCTAATACCAACTGTAACAACCCACACTAAAGTTAAGCCAAACAACATCCACAATATAAAATAAACTGCCAAAATGGCCCACACTGTCTCAATATCAAAATTCAAAATTTAGGTTCGCGGAAACAATCCTAGTTACAGCTGAGAAATGTATCTATCAAAAATAAAGGGAAAGTCTTCTAGTTCCACTAATAGCAAGCTCCCACTCACATCTTCCCCCTTCCTCTAGCCAAGCCCTCTAAAACCTGCTTACCTGAAAAGGGTTTTAGTTTTGAAAGCGAGGGTTAGACCACAAGGTCTAGTGATATCCCTAAAATAACAACATTCGCACCACACATAACAATTTAAAAGAGTTCACATGAAGTAGTAAACAATTACACCCTTATTAGTTAAGACAAACACACATATACCGATGTTCCACGCTTGGTCACGTTCACACTTGTGACATAGTGTTAGGGCACACACCCGCCCCCAATAACTAGTCGAAATCTATTCATTTATTCCGTATCGGACACACTCCCCATAACAATCATAATATTACCTCTTTAGCATGCATAATTAAGCCACGTACAAACATGTAGTTCAATGTATAAATGAACAAGTAATCAAATCAAGTATCGCCACGCTTCGGTTTAGAAAGACTCACCTGATGTCCACGCTAAGTGTCCTTACTCGAAACTGCTATCCTCTATCCATACCTACATTTGCACCAACACACAAGAGTGGATAAGTCACCCAACTACCCACATAACACTCCAAACCCCAAGGCATTCACAAAACTCACTGCCACACAAAGTCCCGGACACCGTTCCTTTTCCCGAACACAACCAATCCGGGAGTATCCGGATTCCTGCTTTCCGGACACAACCAATCCGGACTCTTCCGGATTCCGGTACCTTCCGGATTTCTCAACACTTTTCGGGAAATCTCTTTCGGACTCCCAAGGGTTTTCGGATAGAGCGCCTTATGGACAATGGGGTTTTACCGAACGATTCCATTCCGAAAACATTAATCATTTCCCACAAATCTACACGAGACTTCTGTTAAGCCACAACAAGAAAAGATGCATTATTTCTAAACGATTTGCAAACTACTTCCTATGATTTCCACATTGGTTTAGCTAGGAAAAGCACACAGACCACAATACCTCTCTTTTTAGTGAAATACAAAAGTTACCAAATCTCCACCACTCCCAACATTCCTGATTAATTCGAAGAGATAAAAGAGGAGAAGATTACCGTGAAAAGGATGATGATTCTCCAAGCCTTAGCTCCCAAATCAAAGCCTTCCTTCCTAAAAATTGAAATGTTGCTCCACACAGGTTTCTTTACCCTAGCCGCACAATACTCAATAAGGAAATGAAGGGTTTTAGGGATTTAACCCTAATTCCTTTATTCTTACAAGGGCCACCAATGTTTCCTCCTTCACACTACACACACACACACACCAAAATTCCTTATTTACAAAAATGACCCGGTTATTACAACATCCTCCCCTCAAAAGAATTCCGTCCCCGGAATTCCATCTTCGAACAAATGAGGAAAACGGATCCTCATGTCTGATTCAACTTCCCAAGTTGCTTCCTGTCCATTATGGAAGCGCCACTGAACTTTCACCAGCGAGATCTCTTTAGTTCTCAACTTCCTGACTTTGCAATCTACGATCGCCAACGGCTCCTCAACATAATTTAAAATTTCGTCCACACGAATGTCTTCTAACGGTAGTACCATGCTTTCTTCGGCCAGACACTTCCTCAAAGTCGACACATGAAAGGTCGAATGAACTCCTGGAAGTTCCTCAGGAAAATTCAACTTATATGCCACCTCGCCCACACGTTCGGTGATGGCAAACGGCCTGACATACCTAGGCCTTAGCTTCCCTTTCTTTCCAAATCGCACAACGCCTTTCCACGACGACACCTTAAGCATCACCTTATCCCCCACCATGAATTCAATCGGTTTCTTTTTTTTTTGTTCGCATACATCTTTTGGCGGTCCTGAGCCACCTTCAACTTCTCCCTTATCACACTAATCTTATCGGCAGTCAACTGCACGATCTCTAGTCCTGCCATCTGCTTCTCTCCCACTTCATTCCAACACAACGGTGTTCTACACTTATGCCCATACAATTCCTCATAAGGTGCTGCTTGAAGACTGGCGTGATAACTATTGTTATACGAGAATTCGATCAATGGCAGATGAGACTCCCACGAGCCCTTAAAGTCTATCACACAAGCACACAACATATCTTCTAATGTCTGAATAGTTCTCTCACTCTGCCCATATGTCTGAGGATGGTAGGCGGTACTCATCAAAAGTTGCATACCTAACTCTCTTTGAAGGCTCTTCCAGAAGGACGATGTGAAACGACTGTATCGGTAAGAGACTATGGACTATGGCACCCCATGCCTGGTCACTATTTCATTGACGCACAACGTCACCAACTTCTCTAACGAATCATTCTCCCGAATAGGTAGAAAGTGAGCCGACTTGGTGAGACGGTCTACTATCACCCAAATGGCATCATACCCCTTCGGGGCCCTTGGTAGCTTCATGACAAAGTCCATCGTGATACTGCCCCACTTCCACACCGGTATCTCTAAGGGTTGCATTTCCCCATAAGGTCTTTGATGCTCTGCCTTGACCTTCAAACAGGTCATACACCGCTCAACAAAGTAAAGCAACGTCCTTCTTCAACCCCAACCACCAGTACATTTGCCTCAGATCTCGGTACATCTTATTGGTTCTCGGATGTACCGAATATCATGATTTATGCGCCTCCTCCTAAATACGTTCCCGCAAATCTCCCAACTTAGGAACGCACACTCGGTTCCCCAAACATTTCACACCACACCCATTACACTCCAAGGATGCCACATAACCGACGATCCTCTCACTTTTCCATCTTTCTTCTACATGAGCTTCATCTTGGAACTTCTTATATTCTTCTAGGAGATTAGAAGTTACATCGACTCGAAATGCCACCACTTTAGTTGGCTCCCTTCTTTCCTTCCGACTCAAAGCATCGACCACGACGTTCGCTTTACCCAGATGGTAAAGGATCACACAATCATAATCACTTAACAATTCCACCCATCGCTGCTACCTCATATTCAGCTCCTTCTGATCGAACAAGTGTTTAAGGCTTTTATGATCGGAGTAGATCTGACACCTAACTCCGTAAAGATAGTGTCTCCATATCTTTAGTGCAAATACTACCGCCGCTAACTCCATATCATGAGTAGGGTAATTCTTCTCGTGCTCCTTCAACTGATGGGATGCATAAGCAATCACCTTCCCACCCTGCATCAGAACGCACCCTAGCCCTAACTTGAATGCATCGTTGTAGATTACAAATCCTTATGTTCCACTAGGCAAAGATAAAATCGAAGCACTACTCAACTTGTCTTTCAACTTACTGAATGCTGCTTCCTGACCCTCCATCCACTCGAACTTAGCACTCTTCTTGGATAAAGCGGTCAAAGGCGTAGCTATACGAGAAAAGTCTTGAATGAACTTCCGATAGTAGCCCGCTAAGCTAAGGAAACTCCTCACCTCCGATGGTGATCTCGGTGGTTCCCATCCTCTAATGGCCTCCACCTTGGTCGGGTCCACCTTGATTCCCTCTCCCGACACCACATTCCCCAAAAATTGGACTTCCCTAAGCCAAAACTCGCATTTGGAGAATTTAGCAAACAACTTCTCTCGCCGCAACAAATCCAACACTGAGCGAAGATGCTCTCCGTACTCACTCTGAGATCGAGAATAGATGAGTATGTTGTCTATGAACACAATCATACACTTGTCTAACAGCGCACTGCACACCCGATTCATTAAATCCATGAACACCGCCGGAGCATTGGTCAACCCAAAGGGCATGACTAGGAACTCGTAATGACCGTACCTTGTGCGAAAAGCTGTCTTAGGCACATCTTCTTCCCTCACCTTCAATTGGTGATATCCGGATCTCAAATTATCTTCGAGAAGAAACTCGCCCCTTGCAACTGGTCGAACAAATCGTCGATCCTCGGAAGCGGGTACTTATTCTTGACGGTCACCTTGTTAAGCTCGCGATAATCTATGCACATCCGCATAGACCCATCTTTCTTCTTGACAAACAGTACCGGTGCTCCCCAGGGTGACGAACTAGGGCGTATGAATCCCTTGTCCAGCAACTCCTGCAACTGCATCATCATTTCCTTCATATCCGCCGGTGCCAACCGGTATGGCGCAAGCGCTATTGGTGCCGCTCTAGACATCAATTCGATCCTAAACTCGACTTGTCGATCCGGGGGTAAACCCGTCAAGTCATCCGGAAATACCTCCGGGAACTCACTCACCATAGGAACATCTTCTATTCCTCTCTTCTCTTTCTTAGCGTCAAACACATACGCTAGAAACCCCTGACACCCCTTCTCTAAACAATGCCTCGCCTTCATCACCGAGATAAGGCAGGACTTACGCTCACGCCTATCTCCATAGATTACCACCTCTGACTTATCAGGCAATGCGATACGGATCATCTTCTTATTGCACACGATGCTAGCACTATTACTGGCCAACCAATCCATTCCCACAACAATGTCAAACTCTCCCATACCCATTGGGTACAACCGCAAGGGAAAAGAGTGACCCTCTACTTCAATACTACATCCCTCATACACCTCCCCCACCAAGACTCGACTATCATCCGCAATCTCTACTTCAAAACCACACTCTAACCGCTTAGGTTTAACATGCAGACACCGAGCAAAGACTGACGATACAAACGAACGGTTTGCACACGAGTCAAATAACACTATAGCAAATTTCGAATTAACAAGAAAGGTACCTATCACCACATCCGGCACATCAACCGCCTCCTCCGTCGACATATGAAAAGCCCTAGCTTTCGCTCGAACTGGCTCCACTTTCCTTTCTCCACCCCTTCCTCCTTGACCCCCACCAAAACCAACCGAAGACCCCTTCCTCAACTGTGGACAATCAGGTTTGATATGATCTGGAGAACAATACAAATAGCAAGCCCTCGGGTTAGGACACTCTCGAACTATGTGTCCCAACTTTCCACACTTGAAACAACCATCAGGTTCAAAGGAACACTCTCCGTGATGCACTCTGTTGCACTTTCCACATGGCCTCTCACCGAACCTTGGTCCCACCCGCAGCTCGGGCTTAGAGACCTTAGACCTTTTCACATCCTGAATAGGTCCTTCCCATTTTCTCTTATCCACATTCCTCTCCGACATTTGTCGATTCTTCTCCTTCTCAGTTAACTCTGCCACGTCGACCGCCGCCTGAAAGGTCACGGGGCCACGGTTCTGCACAAGCTCTCTCACACTGCTCTTTAGCCCCCAGATATACCTCTCGATACTCCTTTCCTCAGTAGGCACATATAAATCTACAAAACGCGCCTTCTCGATGAACTTAGAGATGTCCTCCTGCACTGTCATCAAACCTTGTTCAAGCCCCAGAAACTCCTCTTCCAACTTCTTTACCGCCGCCAGTGGGCAAAACTGAGCCTTGAACCTCTTGGTGAACGTCTCTCATGTAGTCGTCTTTGCTACCTCTGAACCCTTTCCATCCGTCTCGATATCCCACCAAAAAATGGCATCTGCCTTCACCATGGACATAGCAAACAACACTTTATCTCCCTCGGCACACTTACTCGTGTCGAAGGCTAGCTCCATCTCACGAACCCACCTCAGAGCCAAGACCGGGTCGCGCTCCCCGCTGAAAGATGGAGGCTTGCATGACGCAAAAGTTTTAAAAGTGCACCCTTTCACTGCCCTTGATTCACCCGCCACAAACGGGGTCAACTGAGAGTGATCTCCCACTTCAGTTGGAGGTAGGCTAGACGTTTCAGTCCTCATCTCATTCCCACTCGTAGTCCGCCCATCCGATGCAGACCCAGTTCGATGCTTCAACAATGCTTGTAGTGTTTCTTACAGTTTGCCCATCTCAGCAGTGAACTTTTCCTCAGTCACGAATGCCTGGTTATGATTTCGCCTCGGGATTTTTGACTGGATTCCTCCTCCCATAGAAGTGGTACTCTCGTGCTAGGATGGCTTGCGCACCTCAGGTGCTCCTATACTCTTAGCCCGACGGACAGTCGGCGCCTTCTTCCCACCTCGAGTGACCATTCCAGTTTCTCCTGCATAGGTGGCCGCTCGTTGGGGTGCCCTTCCCCGACCTCTTCCATGGCCTCCGCCCCTCCCGCGGGTGGCCGCCTGCCTCGGAGGATTCACCGGTCCTGTTCCCACAATTGGCACATACCTACTTCTCAAACTTCTTTCTGACATTCTTGATTACTGAAACATCATATGATAAAACATCTTAAGGCAACAATCCCAAAATAACAAGGCTCAATAAGCACAGTCATGCACCTGTAAATTCGCAATTACACTGGCCAGGTGTAACTTCAAACTTACCTTACATGATAGTTCTCACCACCCTATATTCATGTCCCCAGTGACGTCTCCCTAGGCCTTCCTAATTTCTCAGTTGTACTTCCTAATTCCCACAGTTTAAGTTTAGGCCCGTCCGGTCACCTAAATCTCTTAAACTAGCGATCTGATACCAACTGTAACAACCCACACTAAAGTTAAGCCAAACAACATCCACAATATAAAATAAACTGCCAAAATGGCCCACACTGTCTCAATATCAAAATTCAAAATTTAGGTTCGCGGAAACAACCCTACTGACAGCTGAGAAATGTATCTATCAAAAATAAAGGGAAAGTCTTCTAGTTCCACTAAAAGCAAGCTCCCACTCACATCTTCGCCCTTCCTCTAGCCGAGCCCTCTAAAACCTGCTTACCTGAAAAGGGTTTTTAGTTTTGAAAGCGAGGGTTAGACCACAAGGTCTAGTGAGATCCCTCAAATAACAACATTCGCACCACACATAACAATTTAAAAGAGTTCACATGAAGTAGTAAACAATTACACCCTTATCAGTTAAGACAAACACACGTATACCGATGTTCCACGCTTTGTCACGTTCACACTTGTGACATAGTGTTAGGGCACACTCTCGTCCCCAATAACTAGTCGGAATCTATTCATTTATTCCATATCGGACATACTCCCCATGACAATCATAATATTACTTCTTTAGCAAGCATAATTAAGCCACGTACAAACATGTAGTTCAATGTATAAATGAACAAGTAATCAAATCAAGTATCGCCACGCTTCGGTTTAGAAAGACTCACCTGATGTCCACGCTAAGTGTCCTTACTCGGAACTGCTATCCTCTATCCGTACCTACATTTTCACCAACACACAAGAGTGGATAAGTCACTCAACTACACACATAACACTCCGAACACTAAGGCATTCACAAAAACTCACTGCCACACAGAGTCCCGGACACCGGTCCCTTTCCCGAACACAACCAATCCGGGAGTATCCAGATTCCTGCTTTCCGGACACAACCAATCCGGAATCTTCAGGATTCCGGTACCTTCCGGACTCCAGTACCTTCCGGACTCTTTCCGGATTCCGGTACCTTCCGGATTTCTCAACACTTTTTGGGAAATCTCTTCCGGACTCCCAAGGGTTTTCGGATAGAGCGACTTCCAGACAATGGGGTTTTACCGAACGATTCCATTCCGAAAACATTAGTCATTTCCCACAGATCAACACGAGACTTGTGTTAAGCCAGAACAAGCAAAGATGCATTATTTCTATATGATTTGCAAACTACTTCCTCCGATTTCCACATTGATTTAGCTAGGAAAAGCACACAGACCACAATACCTCTCTTTTTAGTGAAATACAAAAGTTACCAAATCTCCATCACTCCCAACATTCCTGATTAATTCGAAGAGATGAAAGAGGAGAAGATTACCTTAAAAAGGATGATGATTCTCCAAACCTTAGATCCTAAATCCAAGCCTTCCTTTCCAAAAATTGAAGTTGATCCACACATGTTTCTTTACCCTAGCCGCACAATACTCAATGAGGAAATGAAGGGTTTTAGGGATTTAACCCTATTTCCTTTATTCTCAGAAGGGCCACCAATGTTTCCTCCTTCATACTACACACACACACCAAAATTCCTTATTTACAAAAATGACCCGGTTATTACATAAAACTTTGAACAAAATGATTGTAAATTCATTTTGATAGTCTTTTATGGAGAAAAAACTAAGAGAAAAATTACTAATGATTTTCAAAAGTAATATAAAAAACAATTCTACATGTTTATCACATGACAATTTATCTTGGAAAAAAAAGATTTAGAGTAAACTCTAATTTTGGTCCTCGTGGTTTACTGAAAACTTTGAAAGTGGGACCTGAACTTTAATAAGTCTAAAAGTCGTCCTCGTGGTTCTCAATTTGCTTTGAAAACAGTCCCTAGTCACTAACTTCGTTAAATTTCTCCGTTAGATGAAAGGGTATTCTTGTCAACTACCTTTATTACCAATTTTTTTTAAACATTACGCAGATCTTGAACACCCCCTGATTTGTTTAGAGCGACATTGCAACCAGTGTCCAGCATCCTTCTTCTGTACCAATCACCATCGCCATCTCCCTCCATCCCGATGACCGTCCTTCTTCTGTGCTCATCGCCCATAACTATCGACCATCACCCTTCTGTGCTTCCGGCGACTATAATTTTCAGACCCAAACAAGTAACATCTTCATTTCAAATCTAGGTCTAAAACCCCCCTTCTTTGTTTCCTGCATTCGTATTTTCTCAAATGTCTAGATAACATTGTTTGTCAATAGAACATGTTTTGGTGCCTTAAATTTAATTATTACGTACTGGAATGATCTTTCATTCATTTATAGGATTACATGCTAATAGCAAAAAGGGGGGATATTTGGACAGTAAGTGAGCTATATATATGTATGTATATATATATTAGAGTATATATTTATTGGTTTTATTTTGGATTTACACATTATTAATTGATTATATATATATATAAATAAACAGGGATATCAATGAGGTGATCAGGAGGTCGAATGCATCTCCATATGAATTGTTGGTTTCTTTGGCAGTGAACAGTGTTCGTGCATTCAGAGCGATTCCAATCAAAATTGCACCCCAAAGGTTAAGAAGGAAGGAAAGAAGCCTTACGACTTGATTTAACGGAATCCTTTGATATTTGGTCATAAAAAGTTGGTGAATCTTCTGTTGTGGACAATACAGTACCCGTCTTCCAGAATCCATTTCTATTGTTAGGCCATTTGTGTTCAAAATTATTATTGTAATTTGAGTTTTGATGTAGTTTGAGAAAGAGGACAGTGAATGAGAAATTTGTATTCTGTTCTAGGAACCTGTTCATCGGTTGGAATATAATCTTGGTTTTGTTTTCAGTTGGCTTTTCTGTCCAATTTTAGATGCATACATGTTCATACGAGATCAAGACTTTTAAATTTGAGTTGAACAAATTTCATGTTGCTTTTATCAAGTTATGACTCTAAGAAATCAACCGGAAAAAATAATGTCAAGAATTGCTTGCCTTGTGTATGAAGGTGATGTGCAAGAACATCTAATGGGAAAGATTGTTAGAGATGTGGATGATGGTAATGGGGGAGACCATGTTGTTGATAACTTATTGATTAATTTTCTAGTGGTTCAGAAACAGAATTACTTAAGAAAGCTGGACAATTTAGACAATTCCATTGAGAAGAAATTACTTGTGCAAGATTATAACTTAAAATTTAAATACAGTTGTCCAATAGCTCTACTACATAAGGACAAAAACATGCCATTTTAAAACATATTTATGGTTGTTGTATACCACAAAATACCAACCACATACAACAACCACTTATTTAGCCTATTATTGTTCTCCAACCACTTATTTAGACTGTTTTAAATCTGTGTAGTCAAGTTTATTGCTTTTACATCCACATTCCTTTCTTTGTTTTGTTAAATACCAACCACATACATAAACCACTTATTTAGACTGTTTTAAATCTGTGTAGTCAAGTTTATTGCTTTTACATCCACATTCCTTTCTTTGTTTTGTTAAATACCACCTGTAACACCCTCAAATTTGGAACGAACAACTAAATAAAATTTCAATAAAATACCCAACAAGATAAAATCATTTCTACAATTCATTCCTTAAATTACCTCGGAATTTAAAACATTATAATTCCCCCAATAAATTAACTTAAACGTGTGTTACTTAAACACGACACAAGTTGCTAATTCCAAATACGTGCGGAAGACTTCACTAATTCAAATCACCTCGCGAGCACTCTACTAGCACACGACCTTTCACACGTGTCACTAGAACTACTCCCAACCTGAGACCTGTTGCACATGCCGACAAATAAAAAGGGTTAGGCTAACGCCTAGTGAGTTCAAGCATTTTATCATGACTATATAAATTCATAATTCGAGAGGAGTGTAGCTTTTTAGTCATGATTTCAAAAGAGTTTACTTTAAATGTAAAGCACCCATTTTCCAAATCCCACAATTCCCATAAATGAAATACGTAATGCAATATGATTTCCAAAATAGACTCATTCCCAAAATTCCACGAAATAGGGTGATATACCATTTGACACTCAAAATAATTAAATCCATAATTCAATTTGGCATTATTCCAAAAACATCCCAAACACGGTATAAACATAATCCATAACTCATATAACATGGAAATGCAATTCTCATAAATATGATACGTTACCGAAAACATGGATAAACACAAATACCCAAAAACATCACACACGGATGAGATATAAACCACAACTTGCATGAGTAGCAACAAATACCCAAAACAACACCTTTCGGTGACGGGGGAGACCCATATACATCGCACGTGACGGAACACTAAAGTGGGTCACTTACTATGCAATAAAACACACACGTGGATTACTCTCGTAAACTGAGCTCAATCACTCCAGATCTATTGCCCGCGAGACTAGGGAGTTCCCAACTTCGACCACTCCAGGTCTATACATTGGGTCACTCCAAATCCACAACAGCACATTAGGGATTACACCTTACTGCCCATGAGACGACGCCCGACCATATAGGTCCACGCCTTACTTATCATGGAACCCGATGCCTATTCCGTGCTACAAAATAAACTAACGTCTCGTAAAACTGAGCTCAATCAATTCTGACCTCTTGCCCGCGAGACTAAGGGAAACTCAAATGCCTATGGATCCATAGCTATCAACGTCTAAATATTACACGACCCCAAATAAATAAACACATGCATTCAAAACATGCAATTCCCCAATAACATAATTCATTATCAAAACTCAATCTTGAGTTACCAAAATTAGACAAATGTCCCCAAGACTTAATAAAATTCAATACCGAGCCACAAGCTCAACTAACTCCAAAAAGGTAGTTTATGAAAGTCATAAAATGACATCAAATATAACAACACACACCGTTTGCCGGTAAATACTTCAATTCCATGAAAACCCGAAATAAAACTTTGGATCAGGTAAACCCTCATTTCCAAGGACTCACACCTTTACATTTTCAAAGCATCTCATGATGTACTATATGCATATTTCCAAATATCAATAAGATGCATTTTCACCACCAATAGACTCCATTTATCACATAAATTAACAACTCATTTTTATGCATGATTCATTCACCACATTTTCCCAAAATTCCAAATATGAGTATTTTACCATATCTACAACCATAAATATTTTAAAGGTTAAAACTCATCAAATAACTCAACATTGATACTTTTCATGTAAAACACATAATCACTTGGAAAATAACATTTTGGCATGTACAAAGTTTTCGCAAAATAACTTGAACTCACCTTGCTAGATTTAAGCTAAATCTAGAGTTCTCCAAACGTAAGCTCCTTTGAGAAACTTGCATCTTCAAGCCAAATCTTCCAAAAATCTAGATCCACAAGTTTCCAACCATAAATAATAATCCCCAAACACTTATATATGTTTCCTCCAACATAAGTCATCCAAAAACACCAAAGATATCAAAACCCTAACCTCTTAGATGGAGAAAAGTGAGAATCTTACCTCAACCACCGCCAAATACTCCTGGACCATTCAACATACTTCAAAACTCTTCCTAGATCCTTGAAGATCTCTCAAAAACGAAACCGTAGCAACTTGAATCATCAAAATCGGAGTTGTGGTGCAAAGGTTATGAAGGTTTGAAGATTAGGGCTGAAAATCGCGTCTTAATACCCTAGACCCGCTCCCGCGGTTTTGAAGTCGCGCACTATCCTGCGCGGGTCCTAAACAGAGACTTGCGCGGCTTGGAAAGTCGCGCACTATCCCGCGCGGCCCCTTTTTGACCCGATACTGTTTTGGCCGTAACTTCTTCGTTATAGCTACGTTTTTGCTCCGGAAAGAACTGTTGGACTCGTATTCGAATTCCTCATCCAACAAGACCATAAAATCTAAGATTTAACCCAAAATTATATTTTTCATATTTTTCTTAAAGATCGGTTTCACACTCATTCGAAATTGTGCTTATCCGAAAATTACGGGTGTTACAATCCTCCCAACCTTAGAATGATTTCGTCCTCGAAATCTAGTTCTCACACGATCCATAGCTACCGCGCCCAACACATTCCAAGTTCCTTCTATTTCAACCAGATTCGAATCTTAATCCCCACAGAATTTCACATAACAACTTCTTGGTGTTACTCACAACGAGTCCCTGCTTAGTCATATCACACATACATCCAATTGAAAGCCTAATCTACTGGAGTGGCTTCCGAATACCAGACTTAAGTTGTCTCCCAAC
This sequence comes from Saussurea involucrata, assembly GCA_033807775.1. Lineage (NCBI taxonomy): Eukaryota > Viridiplantae > Streptophyta > Magnoliopsida > Asterales > Asteraceae > Saussurea > Saussurea involucrata. The sequence goes on from CM066322.1 coordinate 94,343,895, forward strand.
CTTAAGTGATCCATACTATCCAACGACAGATTCGAGCTCCCCAATCACTCCAGATCCACATGCTCTTAAATTTTGTCTTCAAACTAGACCAAAGTTCAATCACCACCGAAATCAATTAAAATCTCTGAATCCCAAATATTCCTGCCACTTGGACTAGCATTCATTCTTAACGGATTCCATCGATTCAACACCAACGGTCTTCATTGACTCGTCAATTACACAATCCCAAAGGTGTGTCTAATCATCAATCATACAATCGACAGGTTTTCGTACCACACAAGAAAAGTCATTTCACTAAAACCTCTTATCACAATCGAGCATCTTAAGGATATTACAACAATTACCATCATTTCTTTAAAATCGGACTACAATTCCCCGATTACACTAACGGTGCTTGGCTTCAAGCCCAAAAGTCGACACCTAACGTAACACCAAGTCGAATCACCACAGACTCTACACACGAGCTTCACTCATCGAGTATTCCCAACAAGATCAAAATTATCAATACGGCGTCTAAAGGGTCTCACATACGAAAGATGACCAAGACCCCAAAATAAGATCCCCAACCAGAAAGGTTACCACCAACCTCAATATAAACCGTTGCGAATCAATTCTCTTAATTACAAAGTGCATCATCCGCTCAACCGATGTCATTCGGTCTACGGTACTACCACGCGTGAAATAACCAACCTTCCACCGCCAAAGTGTTACACACACACACACTTACCCTTAACTGGGTTACTTACCATTTCCAAGGTCCTAATGAGTTCAAGGTTTACAAGTGCGTTATTCGATAAATATGCCAATCAACAAAACCTTTCACAAAATTTCAACGTAAGGATTTTCATATCAAATAAATCGTACGCATAGAAAAGCTACTATCATTAATTCGATTGTTATGCAAAACGGACACGCTCGTCCTAAATATGAAAATCATGTTGAGAATTATTCCATCACAGTTCAGTTTATTCACAAAACGCAAAAGCATAATAAACAACTTCTTTTAAAATGAATCGTCACAGCTCTAGTATGGATTGACTTGTAACATGCACGTAAAGTAACTGCTCGACTTTAAACATGGTGCAACAAAAGACGTGCACGTATTTCAAAAGAAGTCCCACGACATTTGACTCCAAAATTTCTCCTTTAACCATAAAATGGCATGGAACACGGATCACCAACAAAATGTGCGCGCGTCAGTTTCTTATACAAAATGATGAAACGGTTTGCACATACACCTTAGTCAACACAAAATGACTTGTGCAGTTTCCATATTTAAAACAAAACTCATACGTTCCCATCACTTGAAAATATCGACTAAAACATCATAAAACCACAAATTGGGGTAGGCATGCAAGCTCGTAACGCTTTCTTAGAAATTTCTTGTAATGACACACTCATGTACCAATTAACTCACCCCAAAATTTCAAAGATGGGATTCTTTAAATTGATTTCCAAAATTTCCTCAAATGGTCACATAACGACACACGAGCAAAACGTTTCCGACAAAACTGCACACAACAATGTATTTTCCAAAAATATATGAGGAAATAAGTGTTAATAAAATAAGCACCCAAAAAGGATTCCGACCGACTTTAAGTCTTGAATTGCACCAATAGTGTGCGTCTATGTTTAAAACATGAGAAATTCCACGCCCCATAGTTTTATGCAAAAAAATTCTAAAATCTTCATCACAAAGCATTTTCCTCAAAGTTACGTATTTGGAATCTAAACGTCAAACATCAATGCAAAAATGTATTTGTTACAATACTCAAAACGCACATTTCCTCCAAAACCAAAAGGTTTTCAATTTTCCAAAATATTCGGCAAATCGCAAATTGACCAATGTCAATGACTCATACATTCGTGTTTTTCAAATATCATGCATCGTAAACCATTTGTGATCCCCACACCACTAAAACATGCTTTGACCCAACGGTCCTTCATTTAAACAATGAGTTAGCAAAATAGTTTCACTCACGATTCGTTTAATCAAAGTGTCAAAAAACAATGGTTACCAAGCTATGCATACCCCTAAGTCGATATAACGTCTTTACATGAAATGGTACTAAAACATTTAACTCACCGAAAGCGCACCAAACAAGTCATCATGAAATGTCACCAAAATATTCTTTCATGCATCACTTAAGCCACGTATAAGTCAATCCATACACTGAACTATATGCAACGAAATATTTAGTAACACAAATCTTTTGAAAGAAAAGTTACACGACACTAGAGTTCCAAACTCATCTCTTTTTAGTCGCCTTATGGCATAAAATTAAATTTTCTCAACAAAACTCGAGTGGGACAAAATACCCACATAACTTATAAACCTTTCACATAAGTAACTAAAGCATGCACCTTGTGAAATTATACTCACACGACTCAACATGTCGTAAAACAAACTCTATGAACCTCAACGAACTCAATGACTCCAAGTCAAGAAAACGGCGCTAAACATCATGCTTCCAAAGCCAAATTGTTATAAGCAAAATCATAAATGAGACGCCAAAATCCTCAAAATCCCCTTCTAGGGTAATACCACATAAACAACATTGTTTAACAACTCACATTAAACAAAATTCCCAAAATAACTTCACATAGACATAATGGAAAATAACTTTCCGTCCAAACTCTAACATATGTGGAGGAGATCCAATGTTAAAGTCACAAGCCGTAGTTATTGCCCAACATCTCAAACCTCATAAAAATACGATTGTCATTACATCCAAAACAAATGTTGAACAACAATGAAGTAAGGCAAAACAAATCCCGGCGGAGTTTGCAACTCCCGCAATAAAATGGTTTTATGCACGTTCCAAACCATGATCTAAAATCTTATGTGTATGCTAAACATTTCTCAAAATTCATAACACAATCCAAATAAGGATTTGAAACACAAGAAATAATTGATGCAATTTATTTTCAAATTAAACTTTGTGCATGACTTAGTCGGCATTCAACGTCTCAACTCATACCCTTCCAAATCCCTCCGGTCCACTATTGTCATCCGAATGTTTTAACCTCTTAAGGTAAGTTGAGAATTACATCAATTAACTTTACGGTTTTTCCTCAAATCAAAATCGGCTCATTAGGCCTATGGTTCTAATCCAACCATCAATCTCGACCCGAAATGGTCTACTTAAAGCAAATATCATGCTTATCGTCACTCTAAGTGACTAATACTAGAATCGTCCATCTATTCCAATGACTACTAGTTTAGAACCTCCTTCACTACCCCAACGATCATCATACTAAAGTAATTCAAGTACGCACATGTAACTAGTAGATTCACCATGACACTGGCCAGGTGTCACTATGAACGCACCGTACATGATTATCCTTGTTACTCTCAACGTGATTCTCGTTTCTAACAACATCCATTGACCTCGAAACATCCTATCTTAAAGTGCCTAAAGGTGAATTTCACTCTCATTTACTTAAACAAACGCTAGTTTGAGTCTAGGTATCCAAAATCAACACCTAAATCTCTCAAACTTATGCTTTTATACCAACTTGTAACACCCTCAAATTTGGAACGAGCAACTAAATAAAATTTCAATAAAATACCCAACAAGATAAAATCATTTCTATAATTCATTCCTTAAATTACCTCGGAATTTAAAACATTATAATTCTCCCAATAAATTAACTTAAACGGGTGTTACTTAAACATGACACAAGTTGCTAATTCCAAATACATGCGGAAGACTTCACTAATTCAAATCACCTCGCGAGCACTCTACTAGCACACGACCTTTCACACGTGTCACTAGAACTACTCCCAACCTGAGACCTGTTGCACATGCCGACAAATAAAAAGGGTTAGGCTAACGCCTAGTGAGTTCAAGCATTTTATCATGACTATATAAATTCATAAATCGAGAGGAGTGTAGCTTTTTAGTCATGATTCCAAAATAGTTTACTTTAAATGTAAAGCACCCATTTTCCAAATCCCACAATTCCCATAAATGAAATCTTTAATGCAATATGATTTCCAAAATAGACTCATTCCCAAAATTCCACGTAATAGGGTGATATACCATTTGACACTCAAAATAATTAAATCCATAATTCAATTTGTCATTATTCCAAAAACATCCCAAACACGGTAAAAACATAATCCATAACTCATATAACATGGAAATGCAATTCTCATAAATATGATACGTTACCGAAAACATGGATAAACACAAATACCCAAAAACATCACACACGGATGAGATATAAACCACAACTTGCATACCATGGAAAACAATCCATATAAATATAACACGTCACCGAAAACATGAGTAGCAACAAATACCCAAAACAACACCTTTCGGTGACGGGGGAGACCCGTATACATCGCACGTGATGGAACACTAAAGTGGGTCACTTACTATGCAATAAAACACACACGTGGATTACTCTCGTAAACTGAGTTCAATCACTCCAGATCTATTGCCCGCGAGACTAGGGAGTTCCCAACTTCAACCACTCCAGGTCTATACATTGGGTCACTCCAAATCCACAACAGTACATTAGGGATTACACCTTACTGCCCATGAGACGACGCCCGACCATATAGGTCCACGCCTTACTTATCATGGAACCCGATGCCTATCCCGTGCTAAGCACATATATGGAATTACACCTTACTGCCCATGAGACGACGCCCGACCATCTAGGTCCACGCCTTACTTATCATGGAACCTGATGCCTATTCCGTGCTACAAAATAAACTAACGTCTCGTAAAACTGAGCTCAATCAATTCCGACCTCTTGCCCGCAAGACTAAGGGAAACTCAAATGCCTATGGATCCATAACTATCAAGGTCTAAATATTACACGACCCCAAATAAATAAACACATGCATTCAAAATATGCAATTCCCCAATAACATAATTCATTATCAAAACTCAATCTTGAGTTACTAAAATTGGACAAATGTCCCCAAGACTTAATAAAATTCAATACCGAGCCACAAGCTCAACTAACTCCAAAAAGGTAGTTTATGAAAGTCATAAAATGACATCAAATATAACAACACACACCGTTTGCCGGTAAATACTTCAATTCCATGAAAACCCAAAATAAAACTTTGGATCGGGTAAACCCTCATTTCCAAGGACTCACACCTTTACATTTTCAAAGCATCTCATGATGTACTATATGCATATTTCCAAATATCAATAAGATGAATTTTCACCACCAATAGACTCCATTTATCACATAAATTAACAACTCATTTTTATGCATGATTCATTCACAACATTTTCCCAAAATTTCAAATATGAGTATTTTACCATATCTACAACCATAAATATTTTAAAGGTTAAAGCTCATCAAATAACTCAACATTGATACTTTTCATGTAAAACACATAATCACTTGGAAAATAACATTTTGGCATGTACAAAGTTTTCGCAAAATAACTTGAACTCACCTTGCTATATTTAAGCTAAATCTAGAGTTCTCCAAACGTAAGCTCCTTTGAGAAACTTGCATCTTCAAGCCAAATCTTCCAAAAATATAGATCCACAAGTTTCCAACCATAAATAATCATCCCCAAACACTTATATATGTTTCCCCCAACATAAGTCATCCAAAAACACCAAAGATATCAAAACCCTAACCTCTTAGATGGAGAAAAGTGAGAATCTTACCTCAACCACCGCCAAATACTCCTGGACCATTCAACATACTTCAAAACTCTTCCTAGATCCTTGAAGATCTCTCAAAAACGAAACCGTAGCAACTATAATCATCAAAATCGGAGTTGTGGTGCAAAGGTTATGAAGGTTTGAAGATTAGGGCTGAAAATCGCGTCTTAATACCCCAGACCCGCTCCCGCGGTTTACCCCGCGGTTTTGAAGTCGCGCACTATCCTGCGCGTTGCGCGGCTTGGAAAGTCGCGCACTATCCCGCGCGGCCCCTTTTTGACCCGATACTGTTTTGGCCGTAACTTATTCTTTATGGCTCCGTTTTTGCTCCGGAAAGAACCGTTGGACTCGTATTCGAATTCCTCATCCAACAAGACCATAAAATCTAAGATTTAACCCAAAATTATGTTTTTCATATTTTTCTTAAAGATCGGTTTCACACTCATTCGAAATTGTGCTTATCCGAAAATTACGGGTGTTACACCAACCACATACAGAAACCACTTATTTATCCTTTTATTGTTCTCCAACCACTTATTTAGACTATTTTAAATCTGTGCAGTCAAGTTTTGATGGACATAAATGTTGTAACAACCCAATCCAAGACATGCCCAAAACAAGACATATATAATGATATATCGCCAAAACTTGGCCCAAGGTTCACACCATCAAAATAACAAAACTTGGGTTTGCGGAATAACCCTAATACAACTGAGAGTTTCTAATAACAAAAATGTAAAGGAAGTCCTCTAATGCCACGCCATGCCCGCTCTCACGCCTTCTCTTTACCACTAGAGGAACTGCCCTTAACCTGCTTACCTGAAAAGGGTTTCAGTTTTCAAAATGCGAGGGTTAGACCACAAGGTCTAGTGAGATCCCTTAGTTAAAAACACACCACATTTATCATTTAAAACTTTGCAAAACATAAATCAATATGAAGTTTGGCAAATAACATATGGGACACACCCCCCATAACACATCACACTATGACATATGGGACACACCCCCCATAAGCGTCATACCATCATATATGGGTCACACCCCCATAAGCACCGCATCAGATCGTATGGGACACACCCTCCATATAGCTCACATCATGCATAAGTAACATATATGCACATACATTAAGTAAACACGGTCGTACAAGTAAATAAACAAGTACCATCAAGCTTTGGCTAGAAAAACTCACCTGATTTGCTTACGTCCTTCTCCTACTCTGACTCGCACTTCCAAACGACCTACCTGAGCGAAAGGATGAAAACGCATAAGCCGACTGCATCACTTATCCGGACAAAACCCCTTTTCCGGACAACACCCTTTTTTCCGGACAACACAATACTCGGACAACTCGATACCCGGACAACTCTATACCAGGACAACTCTCCATTCGGACAACATCACATCCGGACAACTCCTATCCGGACAACATCACATCCGGACAACATCACATCCGGACAACTCCTATCCGGACACACACATCCGACTGACGAACACTTACCCGGAAACCTTCATCTGAACAACGTGTCCGGACGTCCAGGGAGGTTTCCGGACGTCGACCTGCTCCCTTTTTGGAGCTAAAATTAACTAAATAGATCGAAATACTCGAAAGGAAGATTTGCAGCAATACCAGAGTCATTAACCTCAAAAGTTCCTGAAATCCTAGCAGCTAAATCACACTACAGGGTCCAAACTCTTCCATTTAGTCTCATAACCCACTTTCAACACCAAAACCCCAAAATAACCATTCTGATAATCAAACCACAGATTCGAGATTAAAATGAGTGTTTACCTGGTGATTTCCTGCTGCAAATTCGAATCCCAAACACACCCTGGCTTTAGATTTCCAAGCACCAAGCTCCTTCTTCTCCAAAAATCACAAGAGCTCCAAAAAAACCCTTCTCCCTTTTCTTTCTCCAAAACACAGCCGACACAGACACTCTAAATCAGTCAAAAATGGAATGTTTCTAGGGTTTTGTGCCCATTATATACCTTGTCCTATTTTACAAAATACTACCCTCAACTTCCATTTATAATAAATCCACCACAAGACTTGGAACCCTTCCTTTTTGGACACGGTTACTACAACACTCCCCCCTCAAAAGAATTCCGTCCCCGGAATTCCATTCTCGAAAAGATGGGGGTACCTGGTCCTCATTTCCGATTCCACCTCCCACGTAGCCTCCTTCCCTTTGTGGTATCTCCACTGAACCTTTACTAGACGAACCTCTTTATTCCTCATCTTCCGGACCTTACTGTCCACGATTTCTATTGGTTCCTCCACGAACGTCAAATTCTCGTCAATACTGACATCCTCCAACGGAATGGCCACATCAGGCTCGGCCAAACATTTCTTCAAGTTCGACACATGAAACGTCGAATGAATTTTGCTTAACTCCTCCAGCAACTCCAACCTGTATGCCACCTCACCCACTCGCTTGGTGATGGCGAAAGGTCCAACGTATATTGGTTTTAGTTTCCCCCTTTTCCAAATCGGACTACTCCCTTCCACGGTGATACTTTGAGCATCACTTTATCCCGGTATGTAATTTCGTTTTATTAATTCTTTTCTTTTAAGTTTTATTTATCGTGGATTCCGTTAGCGGGGCTAGACGAATTGGATCTTATAGTCAAAATATGTCATCAACATTGGTTAGTTGCTAGAAAGATATAGTTGAGGGGCTAAGTATGTATAAGGGCCAAACTTGTGTGGAAGTTCGGCCCATGCAACCCAACTCCATATTCCTTGTTTGTTTAGGGATTGTGTCGTGGGTACCAAGGAGAAAACCCTACGGGATATTTGTTTTCCTTATGGATTGACGGCCGGAGAAGAAAAACGAGAAGAGACCGAGAGAGAGAGTGATCGCGAGAGAGAGAGAGAGAGAGAGAGAGAGAAGGCGAGAGGGAGGGAACTCGCCGGAGGCGCTGCTGTCGCCGGAGGCCGCCGCCACCAGCTCAGTTCGTCGGAGAAGTCGAGGGAGAGAGGAGCAACCGTTGCTAGGTAAGTCGTCCGTTTCGTTTCGTTTTGTTGTGTTTCGTTTCCTTTCCTTTTCGCTTCCTCCGGTGAAACTACCACCGCCACACGCCGCCGCTACGGTGGCCGTGGGTGGTCGGCAGTGTGTGTGTGGGTGGTGCGTGGGTTGTCCAGCCCTAATTGCAACCCGAACCGTTAAGCCAAACGCGAACCGTTTTATAAAGCTATCAGTTTATGAAAATTCTAGTGTGCTGTCCAGTTTTCGTGTAGTCATAACTTTTCCGTCGTAACTCCGTTTGAGCCGAAACTGGCGCCCACGGTTCTAGTTCGGGGTCGGGCTCGTTTTCCGTGTTTTAGCGGAAAACTGGTTCGGTCTCTAGCTGGGTGAAAAAGTGGTCGCAAGTTCGGTGTTTCGTCATTTCATGTGAAAATTTCTGGAATCTGCCTTTATCTTGCGAAAACCATAACTTTCTGCTCGTAACTCGGTTTGGGGTGAAACTGGTGTCAAAAGTTCCATTTTTGAGTCTAGAAACGTTTCTGTGTTTTGTGCAAAATCCAGTTCGGAACGTAGCTTAGGCCAAATCGTCGTTTTATACTGATAAGTGCTGTTTTTCGCTGTTCTGCGGGCTGATCTTATAAAATCCGTAATTAATTGTAGAAAAATCGTTAGGAGACGTATAATATGTCCTTGGAACCCTAACTCAGAGTACTTTCTGGTCATGAAATAATATTGGGAATTTTCTGGGTTTAAAGGGGTCGAAACAGGTCCCGAACAGACCTGTTTAGTGAGAACGGAAAAATAGTTTTAGTGACGGTTTAAGCGTGTGTCGTGTCATAGGGTCCGGGTCTCGTATTGACACGTTTTAACATGTATTTAGGTGCTGGGAAGTGACCGTATTTGTGAAGCTTGAATTGTGTTATTAAGCTGGGCGCGCATTCGAGGTGAGTTCTCTCACTGTGTAGTTAGGGGTTGTATGCATGTCATAATAGTTTGTATGTACTATTGTCTTTGTGGTGTGAACTAGTTGTTTGTGGTGTGTAATATTTGATTGGTTTGAATGCTTGGTATAAATGTGTTACATTACAATTCGGTGGGACCGAGGCCTCGATGGTACTGAGGTGTTGGTTACATTACAATTCGGTGGGACCGAGGCCTCGATGGTACTGAGGTGTTGGATACATTACAATTCGGTGGGACCGAGGCCTCGATGGTACTGAGGTGTTGGATACATTACAATTCGGTGGGACCGAGGCCTCGATGGTACTGAGGGGTTGGATACATTACAATTCGGTGGGACCGAGGCCTCGATGGTACTGAGGTGTTGGATACATAATTACTTGTAGATGTTTACTCGTTTTATGTAACTGTGATGTTGTTGCTTATGTGCGGATAGGGGTGATGTGTATATAATTCCTATCTGCGCATGTGTTGGAATTCACTAAGCTTCGTGCTTACCCTTTCCCAATAAACTGTGGTTTCAGGTCCGAGCGGCTTCAAGGCGTGACAAGTACACACTGGCGCGCGAGGAGAGCTGGTTGTTTTATGGTTTTATTAATTAAACGTTTATTCCGCTGTATTTTTATTATAAAGTTAATAATTATGAGTTTGCAAACGAAACGTTGGGATTCATTTAATGAGTTGTTATAAATGAGTTGTTTATTTAAAAATTTAAATTTGCTTGTAATTTTTGGGACGTTACAACTTGGTATCAGAGCACAGCTTGAGTGAATCAAACGCACCTCGGTGTGTTTGGTCTCAAGTTGCGGCTGGGAAATTTTCAAATTCGTTATTAAATCTTTTTGGAAATAAAAGAAAAAGTAAAAACCCGTTCGAGGAACGGTGATCGTGGGCGCAGTGTGTACAGTCAGCCGGAGCCGAAGGGAAAGGTACAATGCTTAGTGTTTTATTGCTTTCTAGATCATAGAGTATGCATGCTAGATTGCCTGTTGTTGACACTATGCCGTATGTTGAACTACTTGCTATTAGGAATTTATGCTAATTATGATAGGTTACTAAGTGGATGCCCTCTAGGTTGTATGCAGTAAGAGATTTATAGCCTTAGAATATTCGATTTAGTTCTATTGCGCAGCTCTTGTTTGAGTCCAACCGTTCTAGGATAGAGTCTTGTATTCGACTGTCTATTTGTTTCGCACTGCATATAATCGGGTATTCGCGAGGTCACCCGTTATAATTAGTAGGGATTCGGTAGTAGCAAGGGTAGTGGGATAAGAGGAAGTTCCTAGAGAGCTGGGAAGGGCGTTTATGTATGAGTACGTGTGCTAGATTGCTTTCTAGAACATAGGAGTATGTATGCTCAATTGCTTGGTGCTTATTACACTGTATTGCATGTCTGCTGCTTGCTATTAGGGATTTGGCAGTAGCAAGGGTAGTGGTTTGGATGGAATTCCTAGGGAGCTAGGAAGAGTGTGTACATATGCCGGTGCGGGCATATGTGTATAGTTTCGGCGAGAAACTACTTGGACCCCTTGGGATGGAACTCGGAACGGGCGATGATAGGTGTGGATGGTAGTAGTAGAGCTCCTACTACCGGAAGCACAGGATCAATGCTCGAGTCGGGGAAGTCACGAGGAATCCAAGGAGTTGAGTGTGAGCGTTGTTAGTGTGAGTTATTATGTGCTAATAACGCGTTGTAATATCTACCCAGAATAGCCATCACAAGGAGGAACAACTATAGTAAACCTGCTAGTACAAGTGTGTACTTGACTTGCTTGAGGTGATGATCGTTGGGGTAGTGATGAAGGTTCTAAACTAGTAGTCGTTGAGATAGAAGGACGTGTCTAGTATCAATCACTTGGGGTGACGATAAGGATGTGGTTTGTTTTAAGTAGACCATTTCGGGTCAAAAAAAAAAAAAATTGGCAATTGTGCTAGAATCATAGGCTTTTGAGCCGACTTTGATTTGAGGAAAACCCGTAAGATGATTTGATGTGATTTCCCAACTTGCCTTAAGAGATTTAAATGTCCGGATGACGATTGTGGATCGGGGAGTTTTGGAGGGATATGAGTCGAGACATCGAATGCCGACTGAGTCATGCACAAAGTTTATTTTGAAAATAAAATTGCATTAACTACTTCTGGTGTTTCAAATCCTTTTAGGGATGGTGTTTTGGAATTTTGGAAAATGTTTAGTACACACACAAGATTTCGAATTATAGTTTTGAAAATGCTTGAAACCGTTTTATCACGAGAGTTGAAAACTTTGTAAAAGATTGTTTCATTTGTTTATTTTCCAACGGTTCCTTCGGGTACGATGTTATCCATGTTTTGAGGTGGTTAAGATGTTGGGTAAGTGACTACGGCTTGAGACTCTAACATTGGAACTCCTCCACATGTGTTAGAGTTGAGACGAAAGTTACATTCCACGATGTCTGTATAAAGGCTATTTTGATGATTTGTTTAAAATGAGTTTGGAATTCTAGTGTCGCTTAACTTTTCGTTCGAGAGTTTGTATTGCTAAGTGTTTTATTGCAAATAGTTCAGTGTGTGGATTGATTCATGCGTGACATAAGTGGTGCATGGAGAAATTTTGGTAACATTTCATAAGGAGTTGTTTAGTGCGCTTTTCAGTCAGCTAAAGGTTTTATTGACATTTCGATGAAAATGCGATTTATCGACTTAGGGGTATGCATACTGGGGTAACCTTTGTCCTCGACATTTTGATAAACGAGTCGTGCATGAAAATGTTTTAGTTCCTTTTTGTCGAAACGAAAGACCATTTGATCCAAGGAGTGTTTTAATGTTGTGAACATCATGCATACGATTACAATGTGTTATATTTTGGAAATATAAATGCGTAGATTTTTTTGACATTCGGTTAATTTAGAATTACCGATCATTTCTTTTTGGAAATTAAAAAAAAACTTTTGCTTTGGAGGAAACGAGTATTTTGAGCAATTTCGATAAATACATTTTTTTTAAACTATAATGTTTTGACGTTGTATGTCCCAAGTACGAAACTTGAGGAAGTGTTACAAGCTTGCATGCCTGCCCCCAGTTTGAGATTTTAGGAGGTTTTAGTCGATATTTCCAATTAATAGAAGCGAACTGGTTTCTGTCTTCAAGTTTGAAACTTACACGAGACAGTTATGTTTTAACAAAATATAGTTGTAAACCGTGTCATCGTTTTGTGTGATTAGCTGACGCGCGAAAATTTGTGGAGCACCCTGTGCCACGTCATTTTATGATTAAAAAGAAGAATTTTTGAATCAAATGTCGTGAAGCTTATTTCGAATTATGTGCACACCTTTGTCGCACCCTGTTTAAGGTCAAGCGGTTACTTTAAGTGCACGTCATGAGTCAATCCATACTGGAATCGAGGCGGTTCATTTTAAAGAAATTATTTATTACGCTTTGCTTTTGTGTGAGTTAACCGAACTGCAATGGAACGATTTTCAACATGATTTTCTTATGTGGGACGAGCGTGTCCAGTTTTGCGTAACTATCGATCAGGTAATAGTAGTTTTATTACATACGATCTTTTTGAGATGAAAATCCTGATGTTGAAAATATTTTGTAAATGATTTTGTAAACCAATTGGGGAAATGTGCTTTTAAGCGTCATGTGTCATTTTGAGAATTTTTAGGGTGTGAGTCCTTTTGGAAAACTCTTTTGTTTAACCCGTGTTGAGTCTGGGACTAAGGTTGATTTCAGAGTATTGCTTGCTTAAACTTTGTTTAAACGCATTTTCCGACCTATGGGTCTAGCAAGCGTGGAGCATTTTGCTCGGTTTTGACTTGGAGTTAGTCATGGGCCAATTGCCCGTTTTTATTGGCTCGATGTGGAGTCTAGTTGATGAGTTGTCTTTGTCGCACCGTTTGGCATTCTTTGCACGTTGAGTGTTTACATGTTTGGGTGAGTGAGTCAATCCGGAATAGGCATGTTGTTGGTAGGCTGTTTGCTTTGGATCCTTAGACACGTTAGTCAGTCGTTGGTAATGGTCGGTTGGGTATCTCGGGGGGGACCCCGATATTCATGTGTTTTAACCTAGACTTTCCAGTAGGTACTAGGAGGATATAGTTGTGGGCACTTACCTGGGAGGTAGTTCCGGTGTGCTGGGTCTTGAGGCGTTACCTGGGAGGTAGACGTCAAGGTGTATCCTCGATACGGTGTGACTTGGCTTCGTAGAGCAAGTGTGGATGATAAGTAGACGGTGGAAGGTAGATATTCCACGCGCGTTAGTACTGTAGGCCGAATAGTATCGGTTAAGGGATTGGTGCCCTTTGTTATTTAGAGAATAAATGCGCATCAACCATTTTGAGGTAGGTGGTATAATTAGGTGTCGACTTTTGGGCTTGAGGCCAAACACCTTTAGTATAATCGGAGAGTTGTAGCCGATTTTAAGATAATCTTGGTGATGGTAGTAGTAACCCTGAAATGATCACTTGTGATGAATGGTTATGGTGGAATGACCTATGTGTGTGTTAGTTGATTTGATTGTGGGGAATATCTATATGTGTTAGTGTCTAGGATAATACCACGCTTATGTGATTCTTTGTAATCGGTTGGACCGATGTTCGGCGGGTGGCCGATGTTTGTTATTGTAATCGGTTGGACCGATGCTCGGCGGGTGGCCGATGTTTGTTATTTTAATCGGTTGGACCGATGTCCGGCGGGTGGCCGATGTTTGTTATTGTAATCGGTTGGACCGATGTTCGGCAGGGGGTCGATGTTTTGTTAATATAATTAATTGAAAATTTTTGGAGTCTATTAGAACTCGTGGGAGTTAATCGTCAGTTAAATGGTAGGAATGATCGGATTCGAGTATCATGTAGGGTACATCGGTGAGCACTTTAGAGTGGTTAGAGCTTGAGATTGACTCGGGAGGATGAATCATCTAAGGTTGGGAGACAACTGAAGTCGTTTATCTAGGAATGATTCCGATGGTTGGAGTGTTCTTCCAATCGCGTTTTCGGCATCCTAGAAGGAGTACGTTAGTTAGAAAAGTATTCGAAAAGTTTTAGAAGGGGTTTCAAGTGGACTAGGGAACTCGAGGCTGAGATGCGGGAGAATTGTCTAGAGCTGTTTGCGGATGTAGACTTCGGGGACGAAGTCTAATCCAAGTGGGGGAGAGTTGTAAAGCCCGTGTCCCGGTATGTAATTTCGTTTTATTAATTCTTTTCTTTTAAGTTTTATTTATCGTGGATTCCGTTAGCGGGGCTAGACGAATTGGATCTTATAGTCAAAATATATCATCAACATTGGTTAGTTGCTAGAAAGATATAGTTGAGGGGCTAAGTATGTATAAGGGCCAAACTTGTGTGGAAGTTCGGCCCATGCAACCCAACTCCATATTCCTTGTTTGTTTAGGGATTGTGTCGTGGGTACCAAGGAGAAAACCCTACGGGATATTTGTTTTCCTTATGGATTGACGGCCGGAGAAGAAAAACGAGAAGAGACCGAGAGAGAGAGTGATCGCGAGAGAGAGAGAGAGAGAGAAGGCGAGAGGGAGGGAACTCGCCGGAGGCGCTGCTGTCGCCGGAGGCCGCCGCCACCAGCTCAGTTCGTCGGAGAAGTCGAGGGAGAGAGGAGCAACCGTTGCTAGGTAAGTCGTCCGTTTCGTTTCGTTTTGTTGTGTTTCGTTTCCTTTCCTTTTCGCTTCCTCCGGTGAAACTACCACCGCCACACGCCGCCGCTACGGTGGCCGTGGGTGGTCGGCAGTGTGTGTGTGTGGGTGGTGCGTGGGTTGTCCAGCCCTAATTGCAACCCGAACCGTTAAGCCAAACGCGAACCGTTTTATAAAGCTATCAGTTTATGAAAATTCTAGTGTGCTGTCCAGTTTTCGTGTAGTCATAACTTTTCCGTCGTAACTCCGTTTGAGCCGAAACTGGCGCCCACGGTTCTAGTTCGGGGTCGGGCTCGTTTTCCGTGTTTTAGCGGAAAACTGGTTCGGTCTCTAGCTGGGTGAAAAAGTGGTCGCAAGTTCGGTGTTTCGTCATTTCATGTGAAAATTTCTGGAATCTGCCTTGATCTTGCGAAAACCATAACTTTCTGCTCGTAACTCGGTTTGGGGTGAAACTGGTGTCAAAAGTTCCATTTTTGAGTCTAGAAACGTTTCTGTGTTTTGTGCAAAATCCAGTTCGGAACGTAGCTTAGGCCAAATCGTCGTTTTATACTGATAAGTGCTGTTTTTCGCTGTTCTGCGGGCTGATCTTATAAAATCCGTAATTAATTGTAGAAAAATCGTTAGGAGACGTATAATATGTCCTTGGAACCCTAACTCAGAGTACTTTCTGGTCATGAAATAATATTGGGAGTTTTCTGGGTTTAAAGGGGTCGAAACAGGTCCCGAACAGACCTGTTTAGTGAGAACGGAAAAATAGTTTTAGTGACGGTTTAAGCGTGTGTCGTGTCATAGGGTCCGGGTCTCGTATTGACACGTTTTAACATGTATTTAGGTGCTGGGAAGTGACCGTATTTGTGAAGCTTGAATTGTGTTATTAAGCTGGGCGCGCATTCGAGGTGAGTTCTCTCACTGTGTAGTTAGGGGTTGTATGCATGTCATAATAGTTTGTATGTACTATTGTCTTTGTGGTGTGAACTAGTTGTTTGTGGTGTGTAATATTTGATTGGTTTGAATGCTTGGTATAAATGTGTTACATTACAATTCGGTGGGACCGAGGCCTCGATGGTACTGAGGTGTTGGTTACATTACAATTCGGTGGGACCGAGGCCTCGATGGTACTGAGGTGTTGGATACATTACAATTCGGTGGGACCGAGGCCTCGATGGTACTGAGGTGTTGGATACATTACAATTCGGTGGGACCGAGGCCTCGATGGTACTGAGGGGTTGGATACATTACAATTCGGTGGGACCGAGGCCTCGATGGTACTGAGGTGTTGGATACATAATTACTTGTAGATGTTTACTCGTTTTATGTAACTGTGATGTTGTTGCTTATGTGCGGATAGGGGTGATGTGTATATAATTCCTATCTGCGCATGTGTTGGAATTCACTAAGCTTCGTGCTTACCCTTTCCCAATAAACTGTGGTTTCAGGTCCGAGCGGCTTCAAGGCGTGACAAGTACACACTGGCGCGCGAAGAGAGCTGGTTGTTTTATGGTTTTATTAATTAAACGTTTATTCCGCTGTATTTTTATTATAAAGTTAATAATTATGAGTTTGCAAACGAAACGTTGGGATTCATTTAATGAGTTGTTATAAATGAGTTGTTTATTTAAAAATTTAAATTTGCTTGTAATTTTTGGGACGTTACATCTAGACTTTTCTTCTCCTTCTTAGCGTCTAACACATATGCTAGAAAACCCTGACACCCCTTTTCTAAACAATGCCTCGCCTTCATCACCGTGATGAGACAGAACTTACATTCACGCCTATCCCCATAGATCACTACCTCGGACTTATCCGGCAATGCGATACGTATCATCTTCTTATTGCACAAAATGCTAGCATCATTACTAGCCAACCAATCCATTCCTACCACAACATCAAACTCTCCCATACCCATCGGGTATAGGCGCAAGGGAAAAGTATGACCCTCTACTTCCATACTACACCCCTCATACACCTCCTTCACCAAGACGCAACTATCGTCTGCAATTTCAACCTCAAAACCACACTCTAACCTTTTAGGCATCACAGACAGACACTGAGCAAAGGTCGGCGATACAAACGAACGGTTTGCACCCGAATCAAACAACACTTTAGCAAGCTTCGAATTAACAAGAAATGTACCTGATACCACGTCAGGCTCATCAGCCGCCTCTTCCGCTGACATGTGAAAAGCCCTAGCCCTCACTCGGCCTGGTTCCACCTTCTTTTCTCCACCTCTTCCTCCTTGACCCCCTCCCGAACCACCAGAAGATCCCTTCCTCAACTGCGGGCAATCAGGTTTGATATGATCCGGAGAGCCACACTGGTAACACGTTCTCGGGCTAGAACATTCCCGCACCATGTGCCCCAGTTTTCCACACTTATAACAACCATCAGGTTCAAAGCAATCTCCACGGTGCACTTTATTACACTTCCCACACGGTCTGTCACTGAACCTCGGCCCCCCCCGCAACTCGGGTCTAGAGGTCTTAGATCTCTTCACATCCCGCACGGGTCCATCCCACTTCCTCTTATCCACACTCCTTTCTGACATCTGTCGGTTCTTTTCCTTCTCGGTTAACTCTGCCACATCGACCGCCGCTTGAAACGTCGCGGGGCCACGGTTCTGCACTAGCTCTCTTATACTGCTCATCAGTCCCCACACATACCTTTCAACTCGTCTTTCCTCAGTAGGTACATAAACTTCAGCGAAACGTGCCTTTTCAATGAACTTAGAAGTGTATTCTTGCACAAACATCAACCCCTGCTCAAGTCCCATAAACTCCTCTTCCAATCTCTTCCTTGCGGCCAACGGGAAAATTTGGGCTAGGAACCTTCCAGTGAAAGTTTCCCACGATGTCTTCTTTGCCACTTCCGAGCCTTTACCTCCTGTTTCCACATCCCACCAAAAGATAGCATTTGCCTTCAGCATTGACATGGCAAACAGCGCCTTGTCTCCTTCAGCACACTTACTTGTGTCAAACGCCAGCTCCATCTCCCGAACCCACCTCATTGCTAACACCGGGTCACGTTCCCCACTGAAAGATGGAGGCTTGCAAGACATAAAGGTTTTGAAGGTACACCCCTTAACAGACTTTGACTCTCCTGTCACAAATGGGGTCACTTGGGAGTGGCTCCCCACCTCAGTTGTAGGTAATTTGGATGCTTCAGCCTCAGTTTCTTTCACACTTTCAGTTTGCCCTTCCGATGTCGACCCAGTACGATGCTTCAGCAATGCCTGCAAAGTCTCTTGCAGTTTACCCATTTCAGCAGTAAACTTTTCTTCCATCACAAAAGCCTGGTTGCGGTCCAGACACGGACCCTCTTTCCCTGAAGCGGTACTCTCAGATTGGGTCGGCTTGCGTACCTCCGGTGCTCCCGCACTCTTAGCCCGACGGACGGTCGGCGCCTTTTTCTTACCTCTGGTCGCCATCCCGCTATTCCCAGTCTGGGTGGCAGCTCGTCGGGGTGCTCTTCCCCGACCCCTTCCACGGCCTCCGCCTCTCCCGCGGGTAGCCGGTTGTCTCGGAGAACCCACCGATCCACCCTCCAAAATCTCCTCCACGTGGATTTCCCTCGCCGGCACAGACCTACTCCTCAAACTCCGTTCTGACATTTCAACTACTGTAACATTACACAAAATATAGATTAACAACCGCCCCAAAGTAACAAGGCAAGAGTGATCCCCGTCATGTACCTGTAAATTCACAATTACACTGGCCAGGTGTAATCCCGAACTTACCTTACATGATAGTTTTCACCACCCTATTATGTACGCATCCCAGTGAGGTCTCCCTAGGCCTTCCTATTTTCTCAGTTGTACTCTACAGTTTAAGTTTAGGCCCATCCGGTCACCTAAATCCCTTAAACTACGGCTCTGATACCATTTGTAACAACCCAATCCAAGACATGCCCAAAACAAGACATATATAATGATATATCGCCAAAACTTGGCCCAAGGTTCACACCATCAAAATAACAAAACTTGGGTTTGCGGAATAACCCTAATACAACTGAGAGTTTCTAATAACAAAAATGTAAAGGAAGTCCTCTAATGCCACGCCATGCCCGCTCTCACGCCTTCTCTTTACCACTAGAGGAACTGCCCTTAACCTGCTTACCTGAAAAGGGTTTCAGTTTTGAAAATGCGAGGGTTAGACCACAAGGTCTAGTGAGATCCCTCAGTTACAAACACACCACATTTATCATTTAAAACTTTGCGAAACATAAATCAATATGAAGTTTGGCAAATAACATATGGGACACACCCCCCATAACACATCACACTATGACATATGGGACACCCCCCATAAGCGTCATACCATCATATATGGGTCACACCCCCTATAAGCACCGCATCAGATCGTATGGGACCCCCCCCCATATAGCTCACATCATGCATAAGTAACATATATGCACATACATTAAGTAAACACGCTCGTACAAGTAAATAAACAAGTACCATCAAGCTTTGGCTAGAAAAACTCACCTGATTTGCTTACGTCCTTCTCCTACTCTGACTCGCACTTCCAAACGACCTACCTGAGCGAAAGGATGAAAACGCATAAGCCGACTGCATCACTTATCCGGACAAAACCCCTTTTCCGGACAACACCCCTTTTCCGGACAACACCCTTTTTTCCGGACAACACAATACCCGGACAACTCGATACCCGGACAACTCGATACCCGGACAACTCTATACCAGGACAACTCTCCATTCGGACAACATCACATCCGGACAACTCCTATCCGGACAACATCACATCCGGATAATTCCTATCCGGACACACACATCCGACTGACGAACACTTACCCGGAAACCTTCATCTGAACAACGTGTCCGGACGTCCAGGGAGGTTTCCGGACATCGACCTGCTCCCTTTTTGGAGCTGAAATTAACTAAATAGATCGAAATACTCGAAAGGAAGATTTGCAGCAATACCAGAGTCATTAACCTCAAAAGTTCCTGAAATCCTAGCAGCTAAATCACACTACAGGGTCCAAACTCTTCCATTTAGTCTCATAACCCACTTTCAACACCAAAACCCCAAAATAACCATTCTGATAATCAAACCACAGATTCGAGATTAAAATGAGAGTTTACCTGGTGATTTCCTGCTGCAAATTCGAATCCCAAACACACCATGGCTTTAGATTTTCAAGCACCAAGCTCCTTCTTCTCCAAAAATCACAAGAGCTCCAAAAAAACCCTTCTCCCTTTTCTTTCTCCAAAACACAGCCGACACACACACTCTAAATCAGTCAAAAATGGAATGTTTCTAGGGTTTTGTGCCCATTATATACCTTGTCCTATTTTACAAAATACTACCCTCAACTTCCATTTATAATAAATCCACCACAAGACTTGGAACCCTTCCTTTTTGGACACGGTTACTACAAATGTACCCAATTGACCAAATCCAGGACTGGATTAAACAAATCACACAGTAAAAATTAAGATTGCTCTTCTGTTGTTTAAGAACCATAGTAAAAAATCCAAAACAAATTGCAGCTCCCACTGTACTCACCCTTATACTAACTTTTTTTATCTGTTTAAGCAATAAAAAAAACCAAAATAATTGAACCTCTTTAACTACAAACATAATCTGTTTAACAAAAAAAGTCCTTGAATTATGGCCTGGATTCTTGCACTTATCACATGTAACAGTCTTCCCAGACCTAGGAAGTTTACCTGTTTTGCCACTTTTCTGATTTGTTTCTTCACCTGTCTTCTTTCTCTTTTTCTTTGGTCGGCCAATCTGTGTGTGATGCTTTGGTGGAACCAGGGTTGTTGGGCAACCAGATGAATGCCAAAACATGCTTCCGTTGATAGGCTCTATCTTGAAGTTGTACATTTCCTTCCATGTGCTAAGCCGGTATACAGGATCCACCCAATCTTCGGGTATCTCAACAGATGCTCCATTCAATGTCATGTTCCAGTTAGTTGCCACAGCATGTTTGCAAGGAATTCCTGTCAAGTCCCACCTCCTGCAAGAACATGTTCTTTGTCTGACATCAACTATACACTGATCATTCCAAGGCCCGGATACCTCATATCTATCTCCCCCATTCCAATCCACATGGTATTTTGATGCTTCTTTCTTGATTGTATCCATCAACTTTGTTGCTGTTGGGGTCAATGGTCCATTGCAAGTAGATATTACTTTAAGGACATTCACAATCCTTTCTTCTAACGGAGTTAGTGACTAGGGACTGTTTTCAAAGCAAATTGAGAACCACGAGGACGACTTTTAGACTTATTAAAGTTCAGGTCCCACTTTCAAAGTTTTCAGTAAACCACGAGGACCAAAATTAGAGTTTACTCAAAGATTTATTAAACATCAAAATTCAAAACCATCTAAATAATTTCAAAAACATATATTAAAATTTACTTTATTAGACCATGATTTTATTCTCAAGGCACCCAAAATGATTTAAATCACACAAACAAAGCACCCATCATCATGACATGTTGAGTTTTGGTGTGACAACTTTTAAATTTTTCCAACAAATCAAGAACTATCCTTTTCTCTTTCTTGAAGAATGTTAGAGGGTATGTCATGATATCTATTGTACTTGAATGTTCTTAGCCTTATTATATGAGGCCTTACTAAAGAAACAATTTTTTAGCAGATTTATATATATTTAGATATGTGATGTTATAACTAAACGAAGAGAATATATCTTATACGTATGTAGGATTTGGAAGGTAGAATGTATATACGTTACTTCTATACCAATGAGTAGAGATGTTTCCATGAGAACGTTCACCTTGCAAATAAGTGATATCAGGTATTTCGTAATGGTTAGTGTTTCCAAGTTTTCTTATTGCTAAGCATATCGTTAAGTATCTTAATTGATTTACATTAATATTAATTTTCTTGTTGTATTTAGTAAAAAGGAAATGCATGTTGGCGTCAAAGATAAAAACTTAATTAGCTGATCAAGAATGTTGATCATGGGGATCATGAGGATTTCGATAACAAAACAATTGATAAGAGATTCTTAAAAAGTCAAATAATGATCCATTCAATGTGAATGTTATAAACATAACGAATCTGGAAAGTGAAATTTATAGATTAAATTGGCGTTTGTTTTTTAAGAGGTCTGAAGTCTGAAGTTTTATTTCACGTCTGATTAATAAGAGGTGGCGCTTTAAGAGGTTATAAGACATCAGGTTACCTCTTCTAATTTCAGATGTGTTTCAGACTTAAGAGCCTCTGAAGTCTGAAAAAAAATAAACGATCTAAACGTATAAAGGTCTGAACGATTCAGACTTCAGAGGTATTAAGAGGTTTAAAAAAAAAACAGTATGTCATATGTACAAAGTGCATTACAAACGTTGTTGTTTTTCTATGTACACTTTTTATCCCATCGGAACAAAGAAGTAATCCCCTCGTTTGTCCTTTAAAAGTATTTTAGGCAATAATTGATTGCAACTTAATTTAGAGTAACTGCATGCTATTAAAATAGAATGTTATATGTTTTGATTTTTTTAGAATGTTATGTTCCCTTAATTGTATCAAATTTACAATATATATTTTCTTAGGGACCGTTTATCAGATAACGCTTACCGGCAAGTGAAATTAAACTTATTACTTTATCATATAACATTCTCGGTCATCAAAGTCGATTGTCGGTAAGCGTCTTAAACTTGGTAAACGCTTACCGACTAAAAGTATTTTTCCTCACTTACGGGGTAAGACTCTTGGTCCTCGTTGCCTCTTATCGGATAAGATTTTTGGTCTATATCATACTCAAGCAGTATGATAAATACTATTTATAAGCGATTACCCAATAAACATTTAATAAACGACCCTTAGTTGTATCAAAGTTATAGTATGTCCCACAAGATGGAACTTTTAAAGTAAATGCTCTAAAACATGTATCAAAATGAAGTACATTTCATTTTGATCAATCTATCTTATAATATATTATTTTACATGTGTAAGTTTTATTAATCTCAAAAGTTTAAATATTTAGTAAATAGTTAAATATGTTATTTAAACCATGAATAAAAGTAATTATTAGATCTATTAATCATATTTTTAATTCATATGTAAACATAAACTTGATTGCTTTTCTTTTGAAATTATGTAAAGAAAGAAAAGAAAAGCACCAAAAAATAAAAAAACATTTCACCTCATATATACTCAAGTGGAAATGCACAAAAGTAAAGCCTAGTGGGGGAAAGCATGAGTGCACATTTTGTACACAATGGTCTCATTTTACTTTTCTTTCCTACCAAAGATCCCATCTCATTATCTATTAACCAATTCTAGACAAATTATTTCATCATCAAAACACATACCCAAACCCAACTTCTACCTCTCCATCCACCACCTTTCATTATCTGCAAAGACTCGAGAGTCTATTGATGCTGATATACAAGAACATTGATCCGATTCAATGTTTAGATGTTATCGTCACGAAATACTAACATATTATACCCCATCAGCTTTCTTGGTTTGAATATTCTTACCCAACAATAATGGTATATATAGAAAACTAAAAGTATAACTGAACACGCTTTGTGGTGCTCCAAGCTATCTGTACTCCTGGCGGCGTTGACACATAACCGGTGCACCTCTTTAGTCTACTCTTGCTATGTGCCATCAAGATCCAACAAAGGGAAAGAAGAAGAAGAAAAAACAAATAACAAATCAACCAACACAAGGTGTTCTTCGCCTACACCATCACCTAGCTACATCTACATCAAACAAAGATCATCATCTTCATCACCATGGGATTGTTATTGAAGATGAACGAGTTTATGTTGACGATCACAAAGCAAAGATCAATAGTGTTAGCAGTGGATCAAGAACTAACATGAATGGTGGCACCAAAATGCCACAAACACTCGCTCCTCTCAAGAGTAATCTCAAGAAATCGACAATAATCCATGAGGAAGTCGATCAACTTATAACGGGAATAAGAAAAGTTAGTTGGCCAGATGCTTATGGCAAAGATATAGCACATATTAAAGAATTTGAGCCCAGGTAACCCTCTTGCATCACCAATATTTGACTTGTGAACTTTTGTTGTTTTTTGCATCGTCAAGTCTTAAACTGAACATTTAATCTTGTTGGATTGATAGTGTGTCGGGTGATGGAGATCTAGAGGGAGTACGCAATTCATGTGTATGTGTAATTCTATGACAAAGGTGTTTCCGATCAACCAAGATGCAGGTTTTGCTTCAAGTTCTTAATGTTCGTTAACTGTATGAATTGTTCAACTCTTATAAGTTTGTGGTATGTCTAATTTTATGACACAGGTATTAGGCATTTTGGTAGGTTTTGCAACAAAAATTAAAATTATATCATGATTGTTTTTAACACGCAAAAAATACGCGACATACATTCTTACATCGTGATTATGTCTTTGAAAATATATTTGGTACTGATCTAACTGGTAATATCTTACCATCGTGATTATGAGTCTTGTAGATATATTTGGTATTGATCTAACCAGGAATATCTTACTAAGGTTTTAGTTAATTTGAGGGAAAAGTCCAATAAAACCCAATGGACTTTAGTATTATGAATGATTAAGTCTTTGGAAATTTTTTTGGAACAAATAAACCATTGCACTTTTCATAATCTGTTAAATAAACCATTGGACTTTCTAAAACCTGTTACATACATCCTTATAACTTATAAAATTGGTTAATGTGTTAAAAATAATTGAAAAAAATATGAAAAAACCAAACAAACTTATATACTTTAAACTATTAAGTCCTTATACATTTTTTGAACGAGAAAAAATACAATTTATAAAACGAAACGAATATACCATTTTTCATTACTCTTCCCAAAACATATAAAAGTTGTATCAAAAGCATAAATAGATGTACATAAAAGTTAAACATAATTTACCAAAAATTGAATCAAAATATACCAAGAGTTACACAAAGAAATGCCAACAGTTGCACCAAAAGGTCTACAGATAAACAATCAGACATATGTTCACTTGAATTATCGTTTATAACATGGTTAAGATCATCACTGCAGTCTGATGCCATTTTGTGAATAGGAATAACGACTTCATCACGATTACAAATTAAAACAAAATGATATCACTAAATAAAAGCATTACTGTAAAGATGTAGTACCAATTCAAGATAAACATTTTAAATAATTATACGTATTATTATTTTTTAATTTGTAGTTTACCTGCTATTCAAGCTGCGTACAATTTTAAACAATTGTAAGTATTATTTTTAATACTTATATATTATACCTTATAATTACAGATTAATCTTATATTAATAAATAAATGACCTTAAAAGATATAAAGTGTAAGTATTACAAATAATTCGTACCTATTTATGATATAAGATTAAATAAAAAATATTCAATATTGGGCTCATTTGAACGTATTGACGAGACAATTATAATGGTGTGACTTGTAAATAACGTATTTTTTAATATATAAAATGTGAAGTGTAATGTTTTTCTAAAAAAAATGTTTTCTAATTCATTTCTTTTTATAGCCAAAAACAATTCTTAAACAGGAAAAAAATATTTGAACAATTTTTTGGAACAAATAACTCCTTAGACATTCTAAAATTTATTAAATAAACCATTGGACTTTTGGAAACCTGTTAAATACATCCTTGAAATTGTAATAAGGGTGTATTTAACAGGTTTCCAAAAGTCCAATGATTTATTTAACAATTTTTGAAATGTTTAAGGGCTTTTTTGTTCCAAAAAATTGTCTAAGGACTTAATCATTCAAAACATTAAAGTCCATTGGATTTTTTTAAACTTTTCCCTTAATTTGAAGATTATCTTTTGATTAGATTTTTATTTTTTGTTTGCAACAAAAACTTTTATGAGAGTTTATGGCCTCTCAAGATTTGGTGGGGTGGATTATACCCAATAATAACTTTTAGATTTTGTTGGGTTTATATTCAAGCCTATATATATAAGTTTAAGAATTTTTAAGTTTAGAAATTTGTAACATCTTGTTTGATATAAGTTATGATTGTGTATTAAGCTTCTTGTCAAGACTTGATGCATTAATTTTTGTAATAAAATAGAAACCATAGTATTAGAATTTAGAGTAAATTACATTTTTAGTCCTTGTGGTATGTCAAAAATTTCTATTTTCGTCCTTATGGTTTTGAAATTACAATTTTCATCCTTATGGTTTATAATTCATCACTTTTTTGTCCTTGTAATTTAAGTGTTATTGCTATTTTCATCCCTATGGTTTACAATTCATTTCTATTTTAGTCCTTCATACTTAAAAGTAGTATTTTGGCCTCAGGGACGAAAATAGAAATGAAATACAAACCATAGGGATGAAAACCGAAATTTCTAAACCACATGGATGAAATCCACAATTTATAGCAAACTACAGGGACAAAAAACGTAATTTACTCTAGAATTTATTTATTTGAAAGGTGAAAATGGAAAGCATTGGGGCCAACAACGTATGGGATACAAGGTTATCCAAATGGATATCATCGGGGCCACAAAAGAATTTGATTGACCAAAACAATACACGAGACGAGCTTCCTTGTTCTTGGCTAGGTCTTTTAGCCATACGAAGGGTCGTGCCACGAGCAGAAGAACATCGTTGAGACACCCTTAGGCATTTGAACGGAAAACAAAGAGCAATGTGTTTTATAACTTCTTAGTCAGTTCTAGGTGATGTTAAGGTAAAATAATATCGTTTGACATTAAATCTAATAATTTTATTTTAAGTACTACTTAAATCTATTTTAAAAGTTATATGAGTTTTCATTTTCAATAGTTTTTTTTTTTAAATTACAAAAGAGTTCGAAGGTAAACCACATTGTGATAGCCAAAGTAAACCACAATTCAATATTTGTGAAATCTCAATCCACATTGTGCCATGTCATTTTTCATGGTTTTTGCTTTTATATATATAAAGATTAACTTGTTTGTTTGTTTGTTAATAATCATTATTTAAATTAGTGACTTCAATTCTATGAACACAGTTTGTTTACTTTTTCTTTATGAAGAGGCATTTCAAAGTTTAAATCAAGCGATTTATTTATTTTAAGTACCATGTTATTTTTAAGTACATTATATATTCTTGTTTTCAGTAGTTTAAAAAACAGAATCACTAGTTTTTACAGAGAAATTGACCAAACTAGTTATTTTGGACGAAACTTGTTACTTTTTAACTCATTTTTCAATTGACACCCATCACTTGCACTAGTCAATTTTGTAACTTGCAAGATATAATTCAATTACATACGATTTTAGTGGTCGGCTTGTAAAATGGGTGTGACTGCTTGCGAAATGGGTGTGACGGTTTACGAAATGTTCTTTCGGCTTTCAATACAGCCTACAATAATCATATTTTCTATGTATATAAAAAGTACATTTTATAAGTTGTAAAATAGACAATTACAAAATCTTGTCTATTTTGATTTATACCGGAAAAATTGAGCTAACAAGTGAAAGATTCGTATAAATAACTAGTTTGATAAATTTCCTTTCATAGTAATACTTTGCTTTTTGTTTATCAATATCCATTACTTAAAATCAGTAATTTCGATTTTGATCAACAAGTTTTATTATATGAAAACGAAGAACTTAATTATTACATTCTTTGATAATCAAACCAATCCAACAAACCTAAATAATATATATCTCACTCGAAAACTATATTTGAGATGAGATATACATATACATATATTACAAATTTCCATTGCTGGTACATATTATTTATTGGCATGTAAATAAAGAAAAATACAATCACAAATAGAAGATATTTGGGCACATCAAGAGATAGACTAGGGTGGACCAATTAAATGGACACACTATGGAGGACCAGGGTCTCGACGGTTAGCCCAGGTCCGAACCCAAACAACACCCCCCAATCGAGCCCCTCACCCGTGGTGTTGAACCCATCTGTAGCCGAAGCGTGTCGCATTTCGTTTAGGATAAACAGCACACAAGCACTCGACATGTTTCCGTATTCGCTCAGCACGTGTCGTGTGGCCCGTAATTTATCGGGCTTCAGGCTTAGTTTTTCTTCAACTTGGTCCAAGATCGCGGGCCCGCCCGGATGCGCGATCCAGAAAAGCGAGTTCCAATCGAAAATGCCCAAGGGTCGAAAGGCCTCTAATAGGCTCTTTTCGATGTGTTTAGAGATAAGCCCGGGAACGTCTTTGAGGAGATGAAACGTAAGCCCGACTTCGCGAAGGTGTCCATCGATTGCGCCCTCGCTATCGGGGAGAATAGTTTGGGACGCGGAAACAATCTCGAAAAGAGGCTTCTCTACGCCGAGCAATGGGTCAGCCCCGACTATTATCGCGGCTGCACCATCGCCAAACAAAGCCTGACCCACCAGGCTATCGAGATGGGTTTCATTGGGCCCGCGGAAAGTCACTGCGGTGATCTCAGAGCAGACCACCAGTACGCGGGCCCCCTTGTTGTTCTCGGCCAGGTCTTTGGCCAAACGCAGGACAGTGCCACCAGCAAAACAACCTTGCTGGTACATCATTAGGCGTTTGACTGAAGGCCGAAGGCCGAGAAGCTTTGTGAGCTGATAATCAGCTCCTGGCATGTCAACGCCACTAGTAGTGCAAAAAACGAGATGGGTGATTTTCGATTTTGGTTGGCCCCACTCCTTGATTGCCCGTGTCGCGGCTTCTTTCCCGAGCTTTGGTACCTCCACGACCACAATATCTTGTCGCTCGTCTAACGAAGGTGCCATGTAGGCACAAATGTTGGGTTTTTCTTGCAAAATCTCCTCCGTCAAGTGCATGTATCGTTTTTTGATCATAGATTTATCACCTGAAAACATTATACGATAAAAAAATCAATATTACGAATCATGGTTACTTCATGACCAAATAAACGTATATATATACGATTTAATGATATCTTACACATGCGTCTAAATTTCTCTTTAAGTTCTTTTTTGTGCTCGCTTTTTGTAACACGAAAATAGTAATCGGGATACGCGCTTTGAAGCACGCAATTAGGCGGTGTGGCGGTGCCGATGGCCATGATGGTGGCTGGACCTTCGGCTCGTGTCGCCTTACGGAAGTCTTGGACGGTGACCATGTTGATGAGGCGGGGTTAGACGGTGGCGATTGGTGGCAGATGGTGGCAAATTTGGGTGTTGATGGAGTGATGGTTGGAAAATTGGAATTTATAGAACTGAAGGCGGTAAGGGTAAAGGGTTGGGTACGTCGACTGGTGGATGCATATCACATGTATAACTCCCCCGTCTCAATTCGATGGCTGGCACGTGACCCACACTTGCCCATACAACTTTCAACCCCTTCCTCTTTTCATTATCTACGGTGTGATTAATTTATTGTTTTATATTATTTTTGATGACCTTGACCATTAAATTTATACTGTACTTCCATAATTTTAATCATGGTAATTAATTATTTATTTTTGGGTTTCTTTGGTCAAATTCAAAAGATTTGTTATAAAACATCAAAATGAATATTGTTCATAATTGGAAAAGAGTATTGAAATCATATTTTCATCTCGAAATCATATGTTCATAGATAAAAATATGAACAATGTTCATAAAACATGGTTACATTGTTGATAAAACAGGTGTTCATAAGTGAACCGGTTTACCACATACCAACAACACTAATGTGGTCATAGGAGAACTACGTTACCACAAACAACTGTTGCAAAACGGGTAAACCATATTACCACATATTTTAAAATGTGAACATTGTTCATAACAATAAAATATAAGACTGTGTTCATTGGTGAACTTGAGTAATTATCAAAAAAATAATTGATGCGAAAAGAAAACTCCCTAATATTTTCCAAAATTACACTCTATTCATGATTATTCATTTACGTTTATTAAGAATCATCTTTTAATTTATTACAAAATGGTCTGATGAATTTACTTTATAGATTACAAAAATTAAAGAGTATGATTGATTCACATAGTTAACATCTATTATTAGGTTAACAACTGAACAATCAATATTTTAACATGCATTCTGATCGATCTTCAAATTAAGAAATAATGTTTGATCACCACATGTAATTTCATTTTTTTCAAACATAAACTTTGAATTTCATTTTTAATAAGGAGTTATATTAATTTCGTATTCTCAATATATAATAAAAATTTATATTTTGCATACAATGACATATTTATGTGCGTATATATATATCCACGTCACCTTGTAATTTGAAATCATATGTTATACGTATGTGTCCAAAAATCATTTGGTCCATATATATATATATATATATACACTAGGTTCGAACCATGTATTACACGGGGTAATTTAAAAAAATAAATCATGTCAGAAAACTTATCAACTATTATGAAAGATTAATTTAAAGTAAATTGACGGCAAGCATAACAATTTGACTTTGAAAATATCATTAAATAATCATATGTTGATAACTGATATTATGTAGTTCAATTAAAATTAGAGAAAATAATATAATCATGATTAAGAATGTATAAATAATTAAATATACTATACTAAAATATTTGCATATTTATATTTTTGAAAAATGTTCGAACTCGTAATCCAAAAGTCAGTTGATAAGTGATATCTTTTTTTTCCAGGTAATTAAATCTCTTATGATAATTCTAAATTTCTAAGGGTATTTCGTTGACAGAATGGAATTTGATAGAATTGTAATTCGTCGAAGGAATTCGACTTTGAAGTAAAATATGATATGAAATTGCAAAAAGAAAATCACGACAATTTAGTGATTATTTGTATCAAATTCCATACTAATTTCAACAAATCCCATACTAATCACGACACATTAATTCGTATATATTTATGATATTTAATAATATAATTAAATCCAAAAATAATCAATATTTGGCTCATTTCGAAGGTATTGACGAAACGATTACAATGGTATAATTTGTAAAAAATAGAAATGTTTTTAATGCATTTTAGTTCATATACATTATTTATGTTTATATGATAAGAGTCTAAAATGAAAAATAAAAAAGTAAGAGATTAAAAGTAAACTACATACCTAATTATAAGGGTAGTAAATGTAACGTATAAATTAAAAAAATTGAATTAAGAAGAGATTTAAGGAGGAGTGAATGTGAGTGTGTTAATTGAACTTATAATGTAAACTGCGTCCAGATACATGTTTAGGCGAGAAAATACTGAAGTCGGCTTACCAGAAGACGACACGTGGCATGCTAGTTACTTATTTATTATATATGTATAGATATATAAGAAAAATGAAATAATAAATGGAGGCATTGTTTTGTAGACAAAAGATTGTGAGCATGAAATTGGAAGGTTTGGTGGAGTTGCAAGCCAACTTTCTGAATAATACCCAACTAACAACATAAGCATTTATTGAACTTTTTGTATCCAACCTTTACAGAAAATACTGAATATTTACGGTTAAAATATTAACCTTTTATAACAAAACAATAAACCTTCAAATCAAAAAACTTAGAACCCTTAAAGGAAGAACACGTCAAACATACATAGAAAACACACATTGAACGTTCCATGAAAATGGGGTGGTGTCACTAAAACCCAACTATATATAGGCTAAAAATCAAATATAACTCGACTAAATGTTATAAATCATGAAAACTAGTTTCATATGAAACAACATATGTGAAACCCAAGACCTCGTGAAAATGAAAAAAAAACATCCAATGGGTTTGAACTTAAACTATAATCATCAATATATATATATATATATATATATATATATATATATATTATAAAGGAAAAACCACAAAGATTGACTTGACACCATGAGGTTTGAGTATTGCTCAAATCTTGAAATGTGGTTGAGTTTCATCATCCCACATTGATGGAAAGATGAAAGTTTTGAACTAGAAAGTGACGATAAGAAAGGAGGAGTGAATACTTTTGTGTCAACTCATGTGGTTGGCTCATTTAGCTTACCCTACATTTACATCCACTACTACAGAATAGGGTTTTTTACACGGTTGTAAAGGGCTTTTTACACGGTAACCGTGTAAAAGCCAACCGTGTAAAAAAGACCGAGACCTTTTTACACAGTTTTGGACAGTTATTAGGCAGAACCGTGTAAAAATGTGACAAAAACCGTGTAAAAATAACTCAATTTTACACAGTTATTAGGCAGAACCGTGTAAAAAAATAGAACATTTTTACACGGTTGCTTGGCAAAACCGTGTAAAAAGGTCACCTCTTTTTACACGGTTGCTAATAAAAATAGTGCTAAAATGTCACATTTTTTACACGGTTTTAACTTGTAATCGTGTAAAACACTACTAAAAATAACATTTTTCCGGCAGAAAAATCCGCCAAAAATTCAGGCAGATTGATCGTTTTCGTCAGGTTCCAACAGCCGGAAGTCTGCCACTATTTTTTTTTCATTTTATTAATTTTATTGGCTAATTAATTAAATAAATAATTAGGTTTAGTTTTCCAACAGATTTTAGGGAGGATAAATCCAAAAAACCGCCAGTAATTTATCCACCGATAATTTAATTATTTTTTGATGAATTAATTTTTTTAAAACTAAATAGAATTAACGGCAAAATTATCGGCCACTATTTCATTGCTGGTTTTTTGTAATTTCAAAAAAACAACTAATTAACGTTATGTCTTTTTTTAGCATAAAGGAAATTTTTTCAACAAAAAAAACGGTCTACCAATAATCAGCTTTTTAAATATCCATAATCATTTTTTCTATACAAGTACACATATTTTAATAAATAATACATATTAAATTAACATTATAATTTTTACAATTATACTCTATCAAAAATAATGTTCATCTCCAAAGTTTAAATATTCAGCATCCTTAAGCACCATCACACTCATATCAAATTTTGCCAAACGTTCTCAATGGATATGACCTGCAATAACAATTACAAGATAAAAAATCAAATATTCAAGCATATAAAATAATTTTTTAAACTCTGGATACTTTTATTAAAAAATAGATAGAATATTTTTTTTAAATAGCTCAAGAACTCTTTTATGAAAAACATACCTTAAAACATTTTTTAGAAACAATCTAGAATAATTTTTATAAAAATAGATCTAGATTGTTTCCTTAAAAACAAATCAAGAATTTCTTTTACAAAAGACAGATTTGAAATGATAAAAACAAATCTTGATTCTTTTTTTGTAAAAAGTGGTTGGGAAATTTTTTATAATTTTTTTTGTGGGACTTTTTATAAAATCAGATCTAGATAATCTTTTGAAAAAACGATGTAGAATGTTTTTTATAAAAACAGATGTAGAATAATTTTCAAAAATCAGTTCAAGAAATTTGTTTATAAAAAACATAATTGAAATATTTTTTGGAAAACAAATATGGATTTAAAAAAACACGTATCTGGAAGTCTTTTAAAATAATAGATCATAAATATTTTGTTAAAACATATCAAGAAGATTTTGTAAAAAAAACATATCTGATTCTTTTTTTATAAAACAGATATAGAAGTTTTTTTTTCAAATCTGGAGGTTTTTAAAGAAAAAATAAGTGGAGGTGGTGGTCTTCAATAGAAGGTGGAAGAGATATACCTTGTTTGAACGGTGGTAGTCGTCGATAAGGGCGCGTTTGGTAGGAGGACAGGACATGACATGACAGAACAAGACAAAACAGTTGTTCAACGTTTGGTAAGACATGACTAAACCGGACAGGACAAGGTTGGACTGGTTAAATGACCAGTTTACCCCTAGTTAGTTGTTTGGTGTTTCTTTTTTACCAAATAATCAATCTAAATGAAAACAATCAAACACAAAAACATCTAACATAAATACTAATAGAAAAACTCACATTCATAAATCAATTGTTAACCAACTAGCAACATGTATCAATAGCCATCTAATAATAAAACAAAAAACCAAATAGCAACTAAACTGAGCTTGTACAACATCAACTAAAACAAACAGTAAGTTTTCAAAGTGAGAACAAGAATCAAAAATCTTGAAGTTATTGTATCAACAATCTGGCGTTATCTATATCAACAATCATGTATAACAAGCGAGAACAAAAGAAATCGATTACTTGAGAGCAAGTGCTTGGAAAGCAAAATCAGAAATTAGCAGAGAAAACAATCGCTGTAGAAGTGACCCCATAAATCGATCTCTGTTACCTGTAAATCGGTCTATGTTGAAGTTATCGTGTAAATCGATATCTGTAAAAGTTATCATGTAAATTGATCTTTGCAGAAGTTACCCCATAAATCGATTTCTACATAAGTTGCCCCATAAATCGATTTCTGGTGGTGAAGAAGACAGAAGAGAAATCGATCTCTGTAGAGAGGAAAAAGTCGATCGATGTAGAAGGAGAGAGTCAATCGACGAAGAAGAAGTCAGACGAGGGACACAAATTCTAGATGTAGAAAGGCGTGAAGTGGGTATATTAAAGGAAAAACTACAAAGAGTGATTTGGCACAATGAGGTTTGAGTATTCCTCAAATCATGAAATGTGGTTGAGTTTCATCATCCCACATTGGTGGAAAGATGAAAGTTTTGAACTAGAAAGTGGCTATAAGAAAGGAGGAGTGGATACTTTTTATGTCAACTCATGTGGTTGGCTCATTTAGCTTACCCTACATTTGTATACATAATAGGGTTTTTACACGGTTTTGGAACCGTGTAAAAGCCCACCATGTAAAAAAGTGCGAGACTTTTTTACATGGTTTTGGAACCGTGTAAAAATGTTTTTTTACACGGTTCCAAAACCGTGTAGAAATGTGACAAAAACCGTGCAAAAATAACTCAATTTTACACAGTTATTAGGTAGAACCGTGTAAAAAGATAGAACATTTTTACACGGTTGCTTGGCAAAACCGTGTAAAAAGGTCACCTCTTTTTACACGGTTGATAATAAAAATAGTGCTAAAAAGTCACATTTTTTACACGGTTTTAACTTGTAATCGTGTAAAACACTACTAAAAATAACATTTTTTCCGGCAGAAAAATCCGCCAAAAATTCAGGCAGATTGATCGTTTTCGTCAGGTTCCAACAGCCGGAAGTTTGCCACTAAATTTTTTTCATTTTATTAATTTTCTCGGCTAATTAATTAAATAAATAATTAGGTTTAGTTTTCCAACAGATTTTAGGGAGGATAAATCCAAAAAACCGCCGGTAATTTATCCACCGATAATTTAATTATTTTTCGATGAATTTTTTTCTAAAACTAAATAGAATTACCGGCAAAATTATCGGCCACTATTTCGTCCCTGGTTTTTTTGTATTTCCAAAAAAAACAACTAATTAACATTATGTCTTTTTTTAGCATAAAGGAATATTTTTTAAAAAAAACGGTCACCAATAATAATCAGCTTTTTAAATATCCATAATCAATTTTTCTATACAAGTACACATAATTTTATAAATAATACATATTAAATTAACATTATAAATTTTACAATTATACTCTATCAAAAATAATGTTCATCTCCAGAGTTTGAATATTCAGCATCCTTAAGCACCATCACACTCATATCAAATTTTGCCAAACGTTCTCAATGGATATGACCTGCAACAACAATTACAAGATAAAAATCAAATATTCAAGCATATAAAATTAGATATAAAATATTTTTTTAAACTCTGGATAGTTTTATTAAAAAATAGATAGAATATTTTTTTTAAATAGCTCAAGAATTCTTTTATGAAAAACATACCTTAAAACATTTTTTTAGAAACAATCTAGAATAAGCGGGTTCACACCCCCCTAAATCTTACCGCAAGTGTACGGGTCGAAGTCAAGTAATAGTACTAAAAAGTACGAGTATCGAACACAGGGAACTAGGAACTAAGAATCACAATTACTACAATTGCTATTAACTGAACGATTGATATTTTGAGTTGTGGTTTATAACTAATTAATTGCAAACAAACTAAATCAAACACGGAACAGTAAACAACTTAAGAAACTTTGATAGAGAAAACAGTTGAGGGTTGGAAATCCAATGGTTCTCACATATAAACATCTGACTCAAAACAATTACCAGTCGTTCTCTTTAATGAATACCCAATCTTTAGATCACCGTTGTTCTTTCTCAAGCAACAACGGGTTTTCTTTTAAAAGCATGGTTCTTTCTCAAGCAACCACGGTTTTTATCTTGAAAACACAAGTTTTATCTCTCGATCTCAACCTATGTAGTTCAAAACACATTAAGCTCAAGATTGTAATGGGACTAAGGCTTACTCGGTATATCTCTATCCCCTTTCTCACCTTAGGCATGCAATTTTCTAGTTCTAGTTGAGAATTAATTCTCTCGAACTCAATTGAAAACAACACAACAAGTGAAAGCTAGATAAACTCACAAAAGCATTAAAACCAAATCACATGCTTCATTAAATAAGAAAACTGATAAAAGTCTAAAGTCACATGTTCACATGCTTAAACCAAATTCATTCCAACCCCCAACATCTAAGGATTAGTTCATGTTGGTGGTGGATTCAAACACAAAGAAAGAAGATGGAAAAACGTGTGCAAACATAATGAATATGGAAACGATGAATGTAATGGTTACTCCCTTCTCGTGTGCTCGTATTTACTTTACGTGTTGAACATGACTCCAATCGATCCTCTATCGTGGCTCCAAAAGTTCCGAAAAACCTCTGAAAATCGTCCCTTAACTGCTCCCGTTCGTCGTGTGAGAGCTGTATTGAGAATGACCTAAAATCCGAAAAAACGCCAAACTTATTGGCTGAAACAGAGGGTTACGCGACTTGTCCCGCGGTTTGCAAACCGCGTGGAAAGTCGCGCGTGTTCTGATGGCCTCCGGGTCAGATTCGGGTCCTGGTTCGGGCGTGGGTCTTGGGGTTGGATCTCGGGCTTCTGTTGGGCTTCGTTTTGGCTCTTTTTGGGCTCTTTTCAGCTTCTTTTCTCGATGATTACTGCCTTTTAAATAACCTGCACATTTCACTAAATAAAGCGTAAAATCTCGCCTTTTTGCTAGAACACAAGCCAATCTCATTGGATTGAGGACCGAAAATAACGCCAAAAAGTGGCGTTATCAAGTGGGTATATTAAAACAAAAACCACTAAGAGTGACTTGGCACCATGAGGTTCGAGTATTCCTCAAATCTTGAAATGTGGTTGATTTTCATCATCCCACATTGGTGGAAAGATAAAAGTTTTGAACTAGGAAGTGGCTATAAGAAAGGAGGAGTGGATACTTTTGTGTCAACTCATGTGGTTGGCTCATTTAGCTTACCCTACATTTGCATCCACTACTACAGAATAGGTTTTTTACACGGTTGTAAAGGGCTTTTTGCATGGTTTTGGAACCGTGTAAAAGCCCACCGTGTAAAAAAGTGCGAGACCTTTTTACACGGTTTCGGAACCGTGTAAAAATGTCTCTTTTTTACACGGTTCCAAAACCGTGTAAAAATGTGAAAAAACCGTGTAAAAATAACTCAATTTTACACAGTTATTAGGCAGAACCGTGTAAAAAGATAGAACATTTTTACACGGTTGCTTGGTAAAACCGTGTAAAAAGGTCACCTCTTTTTACACGGTTGCTAATAAAAATAGTGCTAAAAGGTAACATTTTTTACACGGTTTTAACTTTTAACCGTGTAAAACACTACTAAAAATAACATTTTTCCAGCAGAAAAATCCGCCAAAAATTCAGGTAAATTGATCGTTTTCGTCAGGTTCCAACAGCCGGAAGTCTGCCACTAATTTTTTTTCATTTTATTAATTTTCTTGGCTAATTAATTAAATAAATAATTAAGTTTAGTTTTCCAACAGATTTTAGGGAGGATAAATCCAAAAAACCGTCGGTAATTTATCCACCGATAATTTAATTATTTTTCGATGAATTTTTTTTAAAACTAAATAGAATTACCGGCAAAATTATCGGCCACTATTTTGTCGCTGGTTTTTTTGTAATTCCAAAAAAGCAACTGATTAACATTATGTCTTTTTTTAGCATAAAGGAAAATTTTTCAACAAAAAAAACGGTCACCAATAATCAGCTTTTTAAATATCCATAATGAATTGTTCTATACAAGTACACATATTTTTATAAATAATACTGTTGGTCCCGAAAGGGTTATACAAGTTTATAGAAGAGGGAGGGGGGTTGAATACAAACACATAGATTTTACTTTTCTAAATTGTTTATTGATATTTATCAAACAATTTACAACTTGTTGCGTAACAAGATTAAGGAATAAACCTAATCTAAACAAGTTAAGAGACCACTAAGATTTCTTGCACTAGAAATAAGAAGGAAAGAAGATAAGAATATTACGAATAATATTCTAACACAAAGTAGTAGTGAGAAGAAGATGGCCGAGCACTTCATTTCTGAAGTAGGGTTTCTTCTTATACACTGCATGTATTAAATGCATATCAGTACAACTTTACACGTGGCAGCAACTGATTGGTAGACAACCTAGTAGCCGCATGATGAACAGTGTAGAATCAGAGTTGGTTGTACGATTCTGGACAAAAGGGACGTCCGTTCTGACAGATCGTACGGAGACGTGCAAGGGGGTAAGACAAAAGTAACTTGTAGAGGAAACTTCATGATCAACGTTCGTTGAACATTACTTTATCAACGAGTGATAAAGTTCAGCGCTCGCTGAAGTTTTCTACTTGTAACTTCACGTTGAGTGGACAGGTCTTGGCTTCGCTGATATCCGCATCAGTTCATTAGTAGACTTGTCGCTGGTTCTTTGGCTTGATCTTCGACTTCAACGTAGAACATGGTTGACGTGAACTTGTCTTCAGGGATCATAAGTAAACAACTAAAACTATCAGCGTTCATCAACAAGACTGAACAGGCTCAGGGCTTGCTGATGAACAGTTTCGCTGAATGTAGAAATTAAAGAGCATGAGTTTCCTATCAGCGGTACTGTAGAGACATAGTACTTATCAGCGATAGTGAAACTCTAATACATATTGTCTACTTACAATTTTCACTAAGTGTTTCTTAAAGAGTCATTATCAAATCACTGAGGGTTTGGATCAACAATCTCCCTCTATTTGATTATGACATAGCAATAAAAGAAAATTGCCATGTAAGAAAACATAAGGATAAAAAGAACTCATAAAATATTTGTCCCTTTTACTATTTTCTGGGATCTTTTTAAGTACTGATGGAGTAAAGTACATTCGTTGAAATTTTCCTTTAAACTTCGTAAAGATTACAGAGGGAAGTAGAAAAATTACAAGTACAACAAATAATAATTACAAGTACAAAAAGATACAAGCTGATAAAGATAGAAGAATTACAAGGAAATCCTATCAGCTATTCAGGTTCATCCTTAATGCGAAGTTCATCAAGGGATTTTGTCGTAGGGATCATCCAATCAGGGGCTTTTTCACCAAGATCCCGTCTATTCTTGGCTTCTTTGAAATATCAGGGGCTTCATGAAGTATCCGAGAAGATCATCTCTGAATCCGCACCAGTAGATGAGATCTCTGAGCTGTTCGATGGGAGTGATGGGTAGCTCAGAGATGCGTTGAAAGCATTCTCGTCCATCGTAGTCATTGAAGAATATACCATAAGGTTCGCTTAAGACTTTTCCAGGGATGAAGCATTCACCAGGGGGCAGGGAGATGTCGAGAGCTGAGAGATCAGGTTCAGGACCAAGAACTTCAGCGCGTGAGAAGCCAATTCCGGTTTCATTTCTGATAGGAGGACCTGTGTCTGAAGGAGTTGTCTTCTTCTTTGCAGCAGGCCTTGTTCTTCTTTGAGCTGGAGCAGGAGGAGGAGGGATATCCACAGCAGATGTAACCAAATCGATCTGTTTGTTTAAAACTTTCTCGACATGGTATTTGAATGTTGAGCCTGATTGCTGAATGGCTATTCTCATCTCCAACCACTTAGAGAAGCCGTACTTGCTGATTGATGAAGCATAAATGGTTTCCTTAGTACCATTTTCTCTGAGTATGTCGACATCAACAACTGGAACAGTTACTGATATTCTTCCTCTAATGTACACCTTATTGATTATGGAGACCTTGTATCGATAGTTCAGTCTTTCTTTGCACCATTCCAAGGTAGAGTCAGATACCTTGGTTTTCTTCACG
Organism: Saussurea involucrata; assembly: GCA_033807775.1. NCBI lineage: Eukaryota > Viridiplantae > Streptophyta > Magnoliopsida > Asterales > Asteraceae > Saussurea > Saussurea involucrata. The sequence goes on from CM066322.1 coordinate 94,384,079, forward strand.
ACTATCTTCTTGGCGTACTTCCACAATTGGCGTTGGACATCAATGGGAGTCTTCTTCAGATCAGGATCTTTCACCGAACGTTGAGCGAGCTCGATAGCATAAGCTTTATATCTTTCTTCAGCTCTTCTTTGTTCAGCGAGTTGTCTTTCAGCTTTATGGTGTTCAACGATCTCCTTTCAAGCTGTTTGATAATGGCTTCTCTCCTTTTCAGTTCATCTTCACTTAGCGTTTGAGGAGCTAAGGAAGGTCTTTTGTTGTGAGAGAGCAGTTGTTCTTCAGGTTCATCAGTCTCAGTGAAATCCAAGACTGGGATTATTTCTTCAGCGATAGGAGCTGGATTTATTGGAGTTGTAGCAGGAGGAACTTCAGCTGGATCCTCAAGCAGGGGAGAGGACTAGCTGAAACATAGCGATCGTTTAAGTAAGATCATTTGGGAGAAGGAGATAGAGAAAAGAATGGGGTTTAAGTGTATAGAGGTTTTATGGAGAAGAGAACTGAGGTTGAGAAGAGATAGAGGAGGGATGCAGTGTAAGGGAAGAGAGTGTATGTTACCTGACAAACTGGCTTGCTGAAAAGAATAGCCAAGTTGTCTTCAGATGAAACACCTTTGTTCTTGCCTTTGTCAGCTTCTGACGCTGCAGGCTTTTTGGTGGTCCCCTCCCCTGAAGTCTCATTGATGACTACCCCTTTTTTAGCATGGGCTCTTTTGATTGGCTGGACGAAGAAGTCGACGTCATCATCATCCTCATCATCATCATCATTGTCAGGTGATGCTGATGGTTCATCGTCAGCGATATCGACGTCTTCATCGTCTTCAACTTCTTCTTCAGATTCTTCCTCTTCAGCATAAGGTTCTGTGACGTCAGCTTCAGCTTCGAGTTGCTCCCGCTCGAAATCAGAGGGAGGTTTCTCGGTTCCCTCAGGGTTTTCAACTCCCTGAGGTTTATCAGCAGCGTCAGAAATAATACCCTCCACCTCAGAGTTATGGGGAAGGTCTTAAAGATTTTTCTTCTCCTCCTCAACATTATGGGGAAGATCTTCTTGATTCTTCCCCCCCTCTTCCACATGATGAATGGGGGAGGTAACTGGAATTTCAGCAGCAGCAGCAGCAGACTTTGGATCACTGTCTTCCAGGCCAGTGATTCCAACGTAAGTTTCAATCATTGCTATTTTGTCTTCTAGTCCATAAATAGCAGGACTGATTCTTTGAAGATCCTCTCGATCAGCCTGAGTAAAGTGCGATGGAGTGCAAGTCGGAGCATTCAGGCGGTCGAGAATTTTCTGTAGAAGAGTCTTGACAATGCTCACCTCTGTCTTGACGGTAGAGACCTCTCCCTTAAGAGTACCAACCTCTGTCTTCAATGAAGTGACTTCATTGGACATGGTGGTGAAGTTAGTGGAGAGGGTGCTGTTGGCGAAGTTGAGATTGTTGATGGAGGTAGAGTTTTCAGCGAGAGTAGTACCAAAGTTTCCAATGCTACCTTCCACATTCTCCAGATCAGCACTGGAGGCTTTGCCTTTGACCTCTGTGGTCATCTTTTTGAGATCCTTTCCAGCGTTTGCAACCACTGAAGAGTTTGTAGATAGTGTGGTGGTGAGAGATTCCACCTTTGTTGCCAAGTCTTTCAGGGTGTTTTGATATCTCCCAAATTAGGACCTGCAATAGTTAATAACTTATGAACAAAGGAAAGCTCAGAAGTTGGGGATTTTGAGAGAGGAGTGTTTAGGATGTTGTGTATACCAGCGGGATGGTTGACGAATTCATCGAAGGTTCGATAACCTGAAAAAGTTTCCATGTCACCTTCCAAAGAGCCTTGACGCTTGGAGGTTTCCGCAGTCCTGTGTTTTTATCCATCATCCCCAATAAAGTTTCAGCAGATGTATCATGGAGGATTATGTTTGTTGCAGAGAATGGGGGGAAAATAGGTGGAGTGTCCAAGGAGAGAGTGGGAGGAATGATGGTTGAGAAGAGGGTTTGGGTGAGGGGTTCAGCGTTAGATTTGCTGAGAATTACTTCTACAGTCCTTAGAGAGTCTGAAGGAGGGGGGGTTCTGTTCCAAGTTTATAACCTCAACGTTTAGAGACGCTGAAGTTGGTATGGAAGGGATGGCTTCAGCAGCTGTGGCAGAGCGTACCACGGAACTTTTCCAGCGGCTCTTGTGCAGAAAGAGTCGTGGAATCTTCAGCCTAGGTAGACTTGGGGGGTTGCTCTTGTGAGGACTTCTTGGGCTTAGCGGCGCCAAGTGGGGATTTAGAGGGTTTCCTTTTCTTGGAAGGAGAGGAGATTACAGCGTGGGTATCAGCGGTTGGGATTACCGCTGAGGTAGCTGCAGAAGTAGAAGAAGTAGGAGGGTTGAGAAAAGATAAGATAGTAGAAAGACTTACCTCGTTTGGCATGGGGGTGAAGTCGAGGACCTTAGCGCCAACCTGTGAGAGTTTCAGGTCACCCACCTTCGGGTATTTGTCCCTGAGTCCTTGTAGGAAGAGAGCGCTGACAAATTGAGGATATGGGACAGTCTTTTGTCTCTTCGCTTCTTCAACTTGCTGAATCATGTCGTCAAAGATGATTTTGGCCCAATCGATGTGTAGGCCCTTCAGCAGTGCATACCCCATAGCCTGCAGGGGTTGGGATGCTTGGTCAGAGGAACCAACCTTAGCTGTCATGCAGCTTATCAGATGAGCGAAGATGAAGTTCATCTCGCTGGGCATTTTTGATTTCTTGATCAGGGTCAGCTTCTTCTCAGGGAGCTTGTCTCTCCCTGTTTCCCACACATACTGTATTGCATCAAAGAATGCAATGAGTGTTTCTCTATCCGCTGGGTTTTTGGGATTTGGTAGAGGGACAAAGCATTTTTCTTTTGTGCCAGCGGGGAGGTTTAGGGCACACCTGATATTACCAGGTGTGATCTTGGAGGTACCATGGTCGGTGTAAAAAAGGATGACTTCGATTTCCTTTTTGGGGTCTTTGGTGGAGGTGATCATAGCTCGTCTGGAAGTATACCAGAACTGAGCGAGTAAGTGCTTATTGGCGGGAGGTGTGACGGTCAGAGCTGTGGATAGAGGACATGTCTTCAGAAAATTCACAGCGTCGTCTAGGTGTGTGACCTGCTTCTTTTGAGGGAAGTCGAAGAGAGCATAAGGGTTGTTGCCTTGAAAGTTAATTTGCTCGAATTTAAAGCCAACTTGAGGAGCTTTTGTGAGTACAGTAACCTCAGCAGCAGTGGGGGACTTAGCGGTAGGAGCTTCAGTAGTAGATGCCATTTCTGTTTATATAATATAAGAATGAAGAATATGAACAGAAGTGTCTTAAAATGGATAAAGTTCCAAAATAAGGGTTTTTAGAGTTTTGTAATTTCTATTTAGAGTAAGAAATAGAAATTAGGGGTTTTTCTAGTTTTGACAAAGATTCAAAATCTAGTGAACGTCTTATTTTCCAGTTTCCTTTTAAAGAAGGGAATCTGGAAAAACATATGAAGATACAAGTTTAAGATTTTTGTTTTAAACTTGAAGAACAATCATGAAGATTGTGTTCATAAAATCATGAAGAGAAATGATTTCATTTTTAAAAAGTTCTTTTGTTTGATCTTTTAGAAACAAGAATAAGATCGAAAACAAGTTTATTAGTTGCAAAATAAAATAAATATTAACCTGTGGTGTTGAAGAAGATGAAGATGAACAGGTTCTTGAGTTAATATTTTGAATGCAACAGAGAGTTCCTGCTTTGAAGGAGATGATGTTCGCGAAAAAGGTAAAAATATAAACGCAATGGGTTTATATAGTGAGAGTAGAGAGAGAAAAACTATGAGCGGGAAAGTTTTTCATGATGACACGGACATGTCCCTTGAATTTGATTGGACAAGGAAGACGAAACGGACGAACGTGTCAGAGAAAACGTGCCATGGTTTATCCGTTTGATGACGTCACAAACGTCTTTTCATATTTTAAAGTGTCTCTGAGGTTTTTGAAAAGTTCAGGGACATTTTGAAAAATAGAAGCACTGAATAGAAGTATCAGTGATAGTTTTAGAAATTTCAAAGTATCGCTGAAAGGAAGAGATATTCAGCGATGCAATTTGTTTTGAAATCTTGCATTCATATGCGAACGTCAGCGAGTAAGAAAGAACATACCTTGATATCAGCGAATCAATTTTGTTCAGAGAGAAGGTGATAGATAGGGTGATACAAGTTGTTTTATCCCTGATCAAATGTGAACCGCTGAAGATTTTATTCTTCTAAGTTCAGCATTCCAAGCTCGCTGATGAGAAAGTTAAATCTTGTCTCATCAAGAGGTTTGGTGAACAGATCAGCTAACTGAAAGTCAGTTGGGATAAAATGATGTTCTATATCACCATTCATCACATGATCTCTGATAAATTGATACCTGATTTCGATGTGTTTGGTCTTTGAGTGTAGCACTGGATTGTTGGCTATAGCGATGGCACTAGTGCTGTCGCAATAGATTGGAATTTTCTAGAGCTGAAGGTCATAGTCCAGTAGTTGATTTCTCATCCACAAGACCTAAGAACAACAGCTTCCAGCAGCTACGTACTCAGCTTCAGCGGTTGAGGTGGACACTGAATTTTGCTTTTTACTTGTCCAACTGACCAGCTTTCCACCTAGGAGCTGACAACCTCCTGTGGTGCTTTTCCTATCCAATTTGCAACCTGCAAAATCACTATCTGAATAGGCGATTAGATCAAACCCTGAGTCTTTGGGATACCAAAGACTTAGGTTAGGAGTACCCTTAAGGTAACAAAAGATTCGCTTTACAGCGATCAAATGAGATTCCTTAGGTTCAGCTTGATACCGTGCACACAAACAGGTTGCATACATAATATCAGGTCGGCTAGCTGTAAGATACAGAAGAGAGCCGATCATCCCACGGTACATCGTGACATAAACAAGTTTTCCAGAAGGATCTTTGTTTAGTGTCAGCGGTGGTGCCATAGGGGTTTTCATAGCTTAACTCTGAGTTAAATCAAATTTCTTCAGCATATCTTTAACATATTTTCCTTGGTGAATAAAATTCCTTTTTCACTTTGTTTAATTTGAAGACCAAGGAAATAGGTTAGCTCACCCATCATACTCATTTTATATTCAGCTTTCATTCTATCAGCGAAACGAGTACACAGATCAGGGTTAGTGGAACCAAATATAATATCATCGACATATATTTGAACAAGAATAATATGACCTTTTACTTTCTGGAAAAATAGAGTTGTATCGATTTTACCTCGCTCAAATTTTTCGATTTGGAGATAAGTAAAGAGAGTGTCATACCATGCACGAGGAGCTTGCTTTAAGCCATAAAATGCCTTATCCAGTTTATAAACATAACCTGGATGCTTAGGATCTGAGAATCCTGGAGGTTGTTTCACGTATACTTCTTCATTCAACTTTCCATTGAGGAACGCTGACTTGACATCCATCTGATAAACTTTGAAGTCTCTGTGTACTGCGGAAGCTAAGAATAGACGAATGGCTTCTAGTCTTACTACTGGAGCAAAGGTTTCGTCGTAATCTATACCTTCCTCTTGTCTGTATCCCTGAGCAACAAGACGATCCTTGTTGCGGGTTACAGTTCCATGTTCATCCAACTTGTTTCGATAGACCCATTTAGTGCCAATCACTGACTTGTCGGATGATCATTGAACGATCTTCCAAACTATGTTTCTTTCGAATTCTGTCAGCTCTTCTTGCATAGCGCTGACCCAGTTTGGATCTCTGAGGGCGTCATCTGTTTTCTTTGGTTCAATCAGAGAAATTTGAACTTCTGGAGGAGCTGAAGATTAGGCTTCAGCAACTTCTGGTATATCAGCCAAAGGTGACGTGGATTATTTCTTCTACAGTTTGTCTTCTTCGATTGAAGACTCTGAAGGCTTTGGAGACTGAGGAGTATCCAAGAAAAATTCCATCATTGTTGGTCCCGAAGGGCTATACAAGTTTGTAGAAGGGGGGGTTGAATACAAACACACATATTTTACTTTTCTAAATTGTTTATTGATAAATCATTAACAATTTACAACTTGTTGCGGAACAAGATTAAGGATAAACCTAAATCTAAACAAGTTGGAACACTAAGTTTCTTGCACTAAGAAAGAGAAGGAAATTACTAATAATAACCTATCTCAAGATTAGAAGGAAGACTCGACCAGAGTTTACGAGTGCTTCAAAAATGAAGCTGGAGTCCTTCTTATATACTGCATGCATTTAATGCATGGCAGTTTACACTTTACACGTGGCAGCAACTCATTGGTTGTATGTCATTGACCTTTGTAGACAACCTTAGTAGCCGCATGTTTGAACAGTGTAGTATCAGAGTGGTTGTACGATTTCAGACAATAAGGAGGTTCTTTTCTGACATATCGTTGATTCAACGCTTTACCATTGTTTATCAGCGAATGATAAAGTTCAGCGATAGCTGAAGTCTTGTACTTGATACTTCACGTTGAGTGGACAAATCTGAGTCTTCGATGATCCGCATCAGTTCATTAGGAGACTCGTCGCTGGTTCTTGAGCTTGATCTTCGACTTCATCGTAGAACCTATGTTGACGTGAAACTTGTCTTCAGGGATCATAAGAAAACAACTAACTTATCAGCGATCACCATAAGGACTGAACAGGCTCAGAGCATTATGGTGAACAGTGTTCGCTGAATGTTTAATCTAAAGAGCGAGAGTTCCTATCAGCGGTACTGTAAGGTCTTAGTACTTATCAGCGATAGTAAAACTCTGATACATATTGTTTACTTACAATTTTCACTAAGTATTTAAGAGAGGGTCATTATCAAATCACTGAGGGTTTGGATCAACAATCTCCCCCTATTTGATTATGACATAGCAGCAGAGAAAATTGCTATTTAATGAAAACATAAGGATAAAAAGAACTCATAAAATACTTGTCCCTTTTACTGTTTTCTGGGATCTTTTCTGTACTAATGGAGTAAAGTACTTTCGCTGAAATCTTTCATTAAACTTCGTATCAGATTACAAAGGGAAGTGGAAAGATTACAAGTACAAGCGAAATAAATTACAAGTACAAAAGAATAACTGATAAAATAGAAGAATAAGGCGATCTTATCAGCTTATAGAGGTTCTTCCTTAATGAGAAGTTCATCAAGGGTCTTTGATGTGGGAATCATCCAGTCAGGGACATTTACTTCTTGATTCCTTTTGTTCAGAGCTTCTACAAAAATCAAGGGTTTTAGATGCCGTGCCTGAATGTCGCGTTTGAATTCACACCAATAGATGAGATCTTTCAGCTGTTCGATGGGAGTGATGGGAAGTTCAGAGATACGTTGAAAACGTTTTCGTCCACCATAGTCAATAAAGAATATCCCATAGGGTTTGCTTATGACTTTCCCAGGGATGAAAGTCTCATCAGGAGGAAGAGATGTGTCAAGTGCGGAAAGGTCAGGTTCTGGACCAAGAACTTCAGCACGAGAAAAACCAATACCTGTTTCGTTTCATATAAGAGGACCTGAGTCTGAAGGTTTAGACTTTTTCTTTGCAGAGGCCCTTCTTTTCTGATTTGCGAGAGGATGAGGAGGAGGAATATCCACACAAGAAGATACTAAGTCGATCTGTTGATTTATCAGCTTTTTGACGTGATCCTTGTACTTAGATTGAGACTTCTGGATGGCTAGACTGATCTCCAACCATTCAGAGAGACCGTACTTCGTGATGGCTTCAACATAGAATTTTTCGTACTGTCCGTTTTCTCTGAATATCTCGATTTCAGCGATTGAAACTTCGAGGGTTGATTTTCCAGTGATATATACCTTGTTGATTCTGGCAGGTCGATATCTGAAGTGTACCTTTTCCTTGCACCAGATTAAAGTAGATTGAGACACAGTTCTCTTTTCTTCAACGATCTTCTTGGCGTCTTCCCATAACTCACGTTGGACTTGAATGGGAATTCGTTTCAGCTTGGGGTCTTCGACTGATTCTTGAGTAAGCTTGATGGCGAGTTCTCTGTCTTTTTCTTCAGCTTCCCTTCTTTCAGCGAGTAGACGTTCAGCTCTGAGGTGATCCTTGTATTCCTTTTGTGAAAGTCTGAACTTTAGAGGAATAGAAGGAAGTTGATCACGCTTCAGGATGATTCGCTGATCTTCGAATCTCTTGATCATTGCATCTCTTTTTCTGATCCTCTTCACTCAGCTTTTGAGGAGCCAAGGAAGGTCTGTTTTGGTGAGAGAGCAGCTGTTCTTCAGGTTCATCAGTCTCAGAGATCAAATCCAAGACCGGGATTATTTCTTCAGCTTTAGCAGCAGCTGGTTGTACTTCAGAATCCTCAAGCAGGGGAGAGGACTAGCTGAAACACAACGATCTTATGAATAAGAACTTGGGTAGAATAGAGAAAAGAAATGTGTTTTAAGTGTATAGGCTTGGTGTGGAGAGTAGAGCTGATAAAGTATTTAGATAGAGGAGGGATGTGGTGTAAGGAAGTAAGATGTAGTGTACCTGACAAACTGGCTTTTGAAGCAAGATCATCAGATTATCTTCGTCTTCAACGACACCTTTTCCTTTGCCCTTGTCAGCTTCAGACGCTGAAGGCTTTGTCTTTGTCCGCTCCCCTGAAGGTTCATTTATTGAAATCCATTTAATAGATGTACTCTTCTGAGCAGGTTTGACGATAAAGGAGTCATCATCATCGTCATCATCATCATTCTTTGGAGAAGAGGATGGTTCATCATCAGATAAGTCGATGGCTTCTTCATCTTCAGCTTCAGATTCAGATTCTTCAGCATATTCTTCGAGTTGCTCCCCCTCAGATACATAGGTAAGCTTCTCGGTTCCCTCAGGGTTTTCATCCCCCTGAGGTCCAGCAGTTGTCTTCTTACCCTCTTCAGCAAGAGTAAGGTTTTCAGTCTTCTCCCCCTCGATAGATTCATCTTGGGGAAGGTCTTCAGAGTTCTTCTCCCCCCTTCCTCATGATGAGTGGGGGAGGAATGCGATGACTCAGCAGCTGGTTTTGGTTCCCTGTCTTCTTGGCCAGGGATCCCCATAAAACTTTCAATCTCTGCTACTCTGTCTTCTAGGCCAGTAATAGCAGGACTGATCTTTTGAAGTTCAGCACAATCCGCCGTAGTGAAATTTGAAGGTTCAGGGGCAGGGACGGTCATGTTGTTTAGGATCTGATGCATCATTGTCTTTATTGAACTTACGTCAGTCTTTACAGAACTCATGTCAGTCTTTAAAGAACTCACGTCAGTCTTTACAACAGACATATCTCCCTGGAGATTTCCAACCGATGTCTTTAGCGTTGTGACCTCGCTGGACATGGATTGAACTGATGATTTGAGAGAGGTGTAGTCTGTGTAGATGTCAGCTAGAACTTTGGCAAAGTCACCAAGAGTTTTATCAACCTTCTCCAAATCAGCTTTGGAGGCTTTCTGTTCGACCACTGTTGTCAGCTTGTTGAGATTTTCTCCAGCTTTTGTTACAGCTGAAGAGTTGCCGGAGAGAGTAGTGGTGAGACCTGTCAGCTTTGTATCCATGTTCTTCAGAGAAGCATTGATGTCTCCCAAATTAGGACCTGTAACATATAAGTACTTGTGAACAGAGGAAAGCTCAGAAGTTTGGGGTTCAGTTACAGTGTATATGGGTTGGTGTATACCTGCAGGAGGGTTGGTGAATTCGTCAAAACCTCGGTGTCCTGAAAAGAGTTCCATGTCGTCAGCTAGAGTGCGTGTACGCATGGTCATTTCTGCAGGTCCTGCATCCATCACTCCTTGAAGAGTATCAACTTTAGCTTCTGGAAGAGTGACAGGTGCTCCAGTGATCGTGGTGAAAACTGGATTAAAGTCCAATGGAGTAGAGACAAAAGCGAAGGTTGAGAATGATGGTTGGGTGCGGGGTTCAGCGTTGGATCCACTGAGAATCACTTCTTCAGTCTGTAGAGAGACTGAAGGAGGTTGGGTAGATTCCAAGTTTATAACTTCAGCGTTTAGAGACGCTGAAGCTGGGATGGAATGGATGGCTTGTTCAGCTATGGCAGAGCTTACCACTGAACTTTCCTTCAGCTCTTCAAGATGAGCTGAGGAGTCTTCAGCATGAGATTATTGGGGTTGCTCCTTGGTTTTCTTAGTTCTTTTGGAACCAAGTTGGGTAGATGAGTGTTTCCTTTTACGAGGAATGGAGGTTGCAGTTGGGGTATCAGCGGTGGGTTTTTCCACTGAAGGAGCTGCAGAAGTCAAAGAAGGAGGATTGAGAAGAGTTAAGAGTGTAGAGAGACGTACCTCGTTTTCCACTGGTTTGAAGTCGAGTACCTTAGGGCCAATCTGAGAGAGTTTCAGGTCACCCTCTTTTGGGTAGTTGTCCTTCAGGCCTGTTTGGAAGACAGCGCTGATGAATCTTGGATATGGAACCCATGGTGGTCGGTCAGCGGCAGAGTCTACTCTGAGCACTAGATCATCGTAGATTATCGATGCCCAGTCTATATGAAGACCTTTCAGCAATGCATATCCCATTGCTTGCTGAGGTTGAGCGTCTTGGTCAGAGGAGCCGGTCTTTGCAGTCATGCAGCTTATCAAATGTGCGAAGATGAAGTTTATCTCGCTATGCATTTTTGACTTCTTGATGAAGGTCAGCTTCTTCTCAGGCTTCTTGTCCCTTCCAGTTTCCCATACATAACCCATTGCATCAAAGAATGCAGTGATGGCTTCCCTATCAGTATGTTTCTTGTGGTCAGGGAGAGGAACAAAATGTTTTTCTTTAGTGGCGATGGGAAGGCTCAGTGCTTTTCGGATAATGGCAGGGGTGATTTTTATAGTGCCAAAATCAGTGTCACAGAGGATGCAATCGATTTTCTTTGAGGAGTCTTTGGCTGATGGTAGCTGAGTGTGTCTGACAGAATACCAGAACTGAGATAGTAGTAGCTGATGTGCAGGAGGTGTTATGGTCAGGGCTGTAGATAGGCAACAGATTTTGAGGAAATTCACAGCATCATTCAGATGTGTGACTTGCTTTCGAGGAGGAAACTCGAAAAGCGCATAAAGGTTGTTTGTTTTTGTCCAATCAAGTTCTTCAAGAGTGAACTTGACCTGAGGAGCCTTGATAATTTCCAATTCCTCAGCAACAGCAGTGTTCTCAGCAGTAGGAATGTCAGTTGATGCCATCTCTGTATTATCAGTTCAACCAAAGATATAACAAATAAGAATAATCTTAATGTGGAAAGATTTTCCAATAAGATGGTTCGAATTTTGTCTATTTCATTCAGACAAAAATGTCTTAATGAAGATTAGGGTTTTCTTGTTTTTGAAAAAGAAATGCAAACCCAATAAAAAGTCTTGTTTTCCAGTTTCCTTTGAGGATTAGGATTCTGGAAAAACATATGAAGAACAAGTTTAAGATTTTTGCTATTAAACTTGAAGAACAACCATGAAAGGTTGTGTTCATAAAACCATGAAAGAAATGATTTCATTTTTGAAAAAGTTCTTTTGTTTGATCTTATAAAAACAATGAGAAGATCATTAACAAGTTTAAGAAACAGGTAAATAAAAGAAATATTAACCTGGTTCGTTGAAGAAGAAGAAGTTCTTGAAATACTTGAGAGCAGAATGCAACAGTAATTTTTCTTGAGGAAGAAGTTGTTCACGTAAAGGAACAATATAAACCCAAAAAGTGTTTATATAGTGAGATTAGAGAGAGAGAAAAACTCGAGCGGGAAAGTTTTTCATCATGACACGGACACGTGTTTGCATTTGATTGGAAGGTAAACGAAACGTGCAAACGTGTGTCAGAAAAAGAACGTGCCGGGGCTTATCCGTTGCAGTGATGTCACAACAGTCCTTTCATATTTTAGGATGTCTCTGAGGTTTTGAAAAACTTAGGGACACTTTTGAAAACATGAAGCACTGAATAGAAATATCAGTTGGTTTTAGAAATTTCAAAGTATCGCTGATTAAGGAAGAGATATTCAGCGATGCAATTTTTCTCTAGATCTTGCATTTACATGCGATTGTCAGCGAAAGAAAAACATACATTGATATCAGCAAATCAAGTTTATTCAGAGAGAAAATGATAGAATGGGTTATACAAGTTGATTTTATCCTATCGCTGATTAAATGTGAACCGCTGAAGATTTTACTCTTCAAAGTTCAGCATTCCAAGCTCGCTGATGAGAAAGTTGAATCTTGTCTCATCAAGAGGTTTGGTGAACAGATCAACTAACTGATAACCAGTTGGGATAAAGTGAAGTTCTATATCACCATTCATCACATGATTTCTGATAAAATGATACCTGATTTCGATGTGTTTTGTCTTTGAGTGTAGCACTGGATTGTTGGCTATAGCGATGGCACTTGTGCTGTCGCAATAGATTGGAATTTTCGAGAGATGAAGGTCATAGTCTAGTAGTTGATTTCTCATCCACAAGACCTGAGAACAACAGCTTCCAGCGGCTACATACTCAGCTTCAGCTGTGGAGGTGGACACTGAGTTTTGCTTTTTACTTGTCCAACTCACCAGCTTTCCACCCAGGAGCTGACAGCCTCCTGTGGTGCTTTTCCTATCCAATTTGCAACCTCTAAAATCACTATCTGAATAGGCGATTAGATAAAACCCTGATTCTTTGGGATACCAAAGACCTAGGTTTGCAGTACCCTTAAGGTATCGAAAAATTCGCTTTACAGCGGTCATATGAGATTCCTTAGGTTCTGCTTGATATCGTGCACAGAAACAGGTTGCGTACATAATATCGGGTCGGCTAGCTGTAAGATACAAAAGAGAGCCGATCATCCCACGATACAACTTGACATTAACAGGTATTCCAGAGGGATCCTTGTTTAGTGTCAGCGGTGGTGCCATAGGGGTTTTCATAGTTGAACTCTGAGTTAAATCGAATTTCTTCAGCATATCTTTAACATACTCTCCCTGATTAATGAAAGTTCCTTTTTCATTTTGCTTTATCTGAAGACCAAGGAAATATGTTAGCTCACCCATCATGCTCATTTTATATTCATCTTTCATTCTATCAGCGAAACGAGTACAAAGATCAGGGTTAGTAGAACCAAATATAATGTCATCAACATATATCTGAACAAGAATAATATGATCTTTCACTATTCTGAAAAATAGAGTTTTGTCGATTTTACCTTGCTCAAAATTTTCAATATGGAGATAAGTAGAGAGAGTGTCATACCATGCACGTGGAGCTTGCTTTAAGCCATAAAGTGCCTTGTGCAGTTTATAAACATAACCTGGACGCTTAGGATCTGAGAATCCTAGAGGTTGTTCTACATAGACTTCTTCATTCAACTTTCCATTTAGAAACGCTGACTTAACATCCATCTGATATACTTTGAAGTCTTTATGTACAGCGTATGCTAAGAATAGACGAATATATTCTAGTCTTGCTACAGGAGCAAATGTTTCTTCGTAATCTATGCCTTCCTCTTGTGTGTATCCCTGAGAAACAAGTCGAGCCTTATTGCGGGTTACAGTTCCATGTTCGTCCAACTTGTTTCGATAGACCCATTTAGTGCCTATCACTGTTTTGTCAGTTGGTCTTCGAACAAGTTTCCAAACTTTGTTTCTTTCGAATTCAGTCAGCTCTTCTTGCATGGCGCTGACCCAGTTTGGATCTTTGAGGGCATCATCTATTTTCTTTGGTTCAATTAGAGAAATAAAGTTAACAAATAAACAAATATTACCTGCACTTCGTCGAGTCTGAACACCAGCGTTTGGATCACCAAGAATTTAATCAATTGGGTGATTTACAGTCCATCGCTGAGCAGGAGTATAAGTCGCTGACTCAACCTGAACTGGAGGAGCTGAAGATGAAGCTTCAGCAACTTCTGGAATATCAGCCAAGAAAGGAGTAGGTGCAGATGTCATTTCATTCACTGATTGCTAAGAAGTAGATGGAATGTCTGAGACATTTGGTTCAGAAGTAGGTATAGTGTTTAAAGGAACAACTGAGACCCATGCTGTTTCAGCTTCATTATTCTGCATATTTGGGATGATAGTAGGACTATAATCTTCAACTGTATGAGTATGAGGAGTGGGAATATCTTCTGAATCACCAAGATGAGAAGACATCCATTGAATCAGTTCTTCAGTATCAGCGAACGGTTTAGAGTTCGCTGAACGGGATTCGTCAAACGTGACGTGAATAGTTTCTTCAACAATTTGTCTTCTTCGATTGAACACTGAAGGGTTTGGAGATTGAAGAATATCCAAGAAAGATTCCATCATCAGCCTTAGGATCAAACTTTCCAAGGGCATCTCTGTTATTCAGTATGAAACACTGACATCCAAAGATGTGAAGAAAGCTAATTGAAGGCTTTCTCCCATGAAAAAGTTCATAGGTTGTCTTATTGAATCTTTTGACTATCAGCGACCTGTTTTGCGTAAAACAAGCAGTGTTGACAGCTTCTGCCCAAAATTGAGTAGGCAGGTGAGAATCGCTGAGCATTGAACGTGCAGCTTCAATAATTGTTCTATTTCTTCTTTCAACGACTCCGTTTTGTTGCGGTGTTCTCACTGAAGAAAAGTTGTGAGAAATACCCTTACTCTCAAAGAAGGAATCAAGAGAACTGTTTTTAAATTCAGTCTCATGATCACTCCTTATTGAGCAAACGGTCAAGTTGTTCAGGGTTTCCATCTTCCGAACAAAGGTGATGAGTTCTTCAGGGGTGTCACTCTTGGAACGGAGAAACATAACCCATGTATAGCGAGAGAATTCATCAACTATGACCAGTGTATATTTCTTTACAGCGATGGATTGTTTGTTAACAGGGCCAAACAAATCCATATGGAGAAGTTGTAGAGGAGATGACACTGAGGAGACTTGCTTTGACTTAAAGCTTGCTTTGGTCTGCTTCCCTTTCTCACACGCTGAACATAAGGACTCTTTGGCGTATGAGTGTTGAGGTAGACCAGTGACTAACTCTTTTGAATAAAGAGTGTTCAGTGTCTTGAAGTTTAGATTAGAGAGCCTCTTATGCCATAGCCAGTTGACATCAGATGAGGCTCTTGAGAAGAAACAGGAGTTCTCAGTAGTTGTTGAGTCCATGTTTATTACATAAACATTTTCCAAACGATAACCGCTGAGAGCTATCTTCTCCTTTTTGTCAGCGACAAAGCAGGATTCCTTAGTAAAGATTACTTTGTTATCCATGTCGCAAAGCTGACTGATGCTTAGAAGATTATGCTTCAGCCCTTCAACATATGCGACTCTTCTGAAGGTTGTTGTACCATTTGAGAGTACACCAAACCCTCGGGTATGTCCTTTTCCATTTCCACCGAAAGTCACAGAGGGACCCTTCTCTTCTTTGTATTCAGCAAGCAGGCTTTTCTTTCAAGTCATGTGTCTAGAGCATCCGTTATCGAGATACCAGATACCCTTCTTAACCTGCATTACAAAGGAAGATTAGTTTTTGTTGGGTACCCACTTAACCATGTGTACACGTTTGTCAGTGGAAGTAGTTGGAATGGAAGGTTCAACAGTCTTCGCAGCATTTGAAGATTCAGCTTTGTCAGTCTTCACTTTGGTTAATTTCTTAACCTCAGTGGTCTTCTTTGCCTTGGGGGCAATGATATTCACCTTAGCTATCTTTTCAGCTTTGGTGGCTGTGGGACACTTACTAGCAATATGATCCGTAAGTCCACAGTGATAACATTTCCTATAACTAAAAATAGTTCTAGGACCATTTGAATGCTGAGCTTTTGATTTTGAATTAGAAGGACCAGCACCAAATAAGCTATTGGCTTTTGAAATGGGAGGAACATTTAGTTCTTCAGATTTCTTACCAAAGACATCCACTCTGATTCTAGGAGTAGATCGCTGAATAGATCCACGCTGAGTAGATCCAGAGATCTGATTCCTTGATCCAGAGGGATAGGTCACTGAAGCTTTAGAAGCATTCAGCTTAGGTACTAAGGTACCCTTCTGAGAATTTTGGTTAAAAGCAATTCCTTTACCTTTATCTTTAAAGACAAAGGTAGGTTTTGGATAAACCATTTTCTCTTTACCTTTTGAAGAGGTAGAAATTTCCTCAGGGATAGGCAGTCTAGAAGAGGAACACTGAGAGGATGAAGTATCAGCGACTGAGGATACGAAAGTTCCAAATAAGAGCATGGATCGATCAGTGGTTGGTTCTAGAGTATCAGCTTTGTAACCAAGACCACGTTTATCACTCAGGGGAATCTGAGACTTAATTATCTCAGTGATCTTTGTTGAGGAATTATACCATCCATCAACAGTAGCTTTTTCAGCTTTTAATGCAGCGATAGCTTCTTCGCGCTCGATTTTGACTAGCTGATTTAAGTGAACTTGATCTTTAAAATCTTCTTCAATTTTAGAAAGATTTTCTATTTGAAGGTGACAGTTTTTAAGTTGTTCAGCGAGATCAAGGTTTTGATTTTCAACTATAGTTTTTCCATTCATGGCTTCATATAAACTTCTAGTCAAGAGATCGATCTTTCAAAGACTACCAGCTTCATCAATATTTGCAATATTGGTAAAGAAAGAAGGTGATACCTGAGTTGCAGAGGTTGAAGTAGAGGGAATGTCAGAATTGTCTTCCTAATCTTCAAGTTTGGCCATAAGACAAAGATTGGATTCATCATATTCAGAGTCAGATGTTTCTTCCTCATCAGAGTCAGCCCAATCATAGTCAGCCATCCGGACTTTGCCTTTCTTCTTAAAGCTTTTCAGCTTCGCATACCTTTCTTTCAGCTTGGCGTATTTGTCATCTCAATTCCTGGGAATAAAGTTTTTCTTTTGAAAAGCTGAGGGTCTAGAGACTTTCTTTGACCTGCACTCGTTAGCGAAATGTCCTATCTTTTCACAGTTAAAACAAGTAGCATTAGCCTTATCAATAGGAGCTGATGATCATGGCTTGTCAGTAATGGAAAGAGGTTTATTCTTTTTGAACATTTTCTTTTTGGCGAATCTCCTGAACTTTTTAGTGAGGAGAGCCAAAGATTCATCATCATCTGAAGAGTCAGAATCTGATGACCTTTCAGAGTTACTCTCCAACTCAGTGATAGTGACCGAGGGTCGCTGAGTGGAAGGTTCCTCTGAGATTAAAGCAACAGAGGTGCTTTTGGAATCTTTTACAAGATTCTTCTTAAGATGACTCGATTGCTCATGATTCAGCATCGTGCCATATAAGGTAGAAAGGGTCATTGATTTTAGATCTTTTGACAGCTTGAGACACATAGAATAATTGTCCCAGCTTTCAGGTAAACATTCTAAGAACTTTGTCAGCACTTCAAAGTTAGAATATTCCTTACCAACAATTTTCAGATCTGTTATTAAACAGTTAAAACGTTGGTGTACTTCAGAGAGAGATTCATTCTTACCACAAATGAAGCTTTCATACTGTCTTACCAGGTTGATCTTTCGAGAGTCCTGGACTTCAGAAGTACCTTCATACTGAACACATATTGTGTCCCACATAGCTTTTGAGGTTTTCAGGTTCATGACGGAATGGTAGACTTCGTCAGGAAGAGCCATGGAGAGTATGGATCTGGCTTTTGTGTCGATAGCCACTTTCTTCTTATCTTCATCAGTCCACATATGAACTTCCTTAGGAATCAGCCTTTCTAGATTAGCAGGTCTATTCTCAGTGGCTGGAACAGCAACATCAATTCTTACAGGAATATATGGGCCGTTTTCAAGATAATAAGGCATAGTTGGGTCTACACCTTCTATGAAGAGAATCATCCTATTTTTCCATAGATTAAAATTATCTCTGGAGAATCTAGGGGGTTTTGCAAGAGAACCATTGTCAATATAGTTTGTGTTTGTGTTGGCAGCCATTTTCAGAAATAGCAAGGAAGAGAAATCTTAGTATAGATCAGATCTTGTTTATGAGTTTAAACAAATCTGCTCTGATACCACTTGTTGGTCCCGAAGGGCTATACAAGTTTGTAGAAGGGGGGGGGTTGAATACAAACACACATATTTTACTTTTCTAAATTGTTTATTGATAAATCATTAACAATTTACAACTTGTTGCGGAACAAGATTAAGGATAAACCTAAATCTAAACAAGTTGGAACACTAAGTTTCTTGCACTAAGAAAGAGAAGGAAATTACTAATAATAACCTATCTCAAGATTAGAAGGAAGACTCGACCAGAGTTTACGAGTGCTTCAAAAATGAAGCTGGAGTCCTTCTTATATACTGCATGCATTTAATACATGGCAGTTTACACTTTACACGTGGCAGCAGCTCATTGGTTGTATGTCTGTAGAATCCAGATCCGTGCAACAATAGTGAAATCGAAATAATAAGCAAGTAAGAACAATGCTTTCAACTGGTCATCCCTGTATTATGCTTTCAGAGAGAATATTACAATGAGTTTAGAAAGCAAATGAGATGATTAGCTTGTTTTTCAAGCTAATACAATATTATATACTATGGGCCCATGGTTAACAAGCCCACGGCCCGTTCACTAATAGGCTAAGTATGAACAAATACAATTTGACCCTTGAACTTTAAATCAACATATAAAACCTGCCCTAACAATCTCCCCCTTTGATTTGAAGTTCGAATTCGCGCTCTAGCTCCTGCCAGTTGAATACGTATCGTTTGCGCAAAGCGAAGTGAACCTCAAAAAATCTGATTGCACGGCGATAGTCGATGCGGTCTTCAATCATTTCCAAAGCTTCCCGAGCGGTTGTTTCGTTTGGATTCGGGACATACGAATGCTTCGGATTCTCAGACTCGTGCTGAATAATTTTTCGAAGAGCATCTCTGACCTTTAGAAGCGTGCCGTCACAAAATCTGTCTACCTGACTGAAACGCAGAAACTTCTTTTCGTTCTGTTCGTTGTTGTAGACAATCCCGAATTCAGGTTGTAGCAGTAGAGAGTTCTCAGGATACATCTTCAGCTCAGGAGCTTTCAGATTTGGTTTATCAGATTTACCTTCTTAGCCCTGTTCTCGACAGCCATTTGAAAATCCGTTAAGTATGACATCATGATAGTACGGACCAGGTGTCGACGAACGGCTTCGAGTGCCTTTGTAATCTCCAGCGGTCGAATGGTTCTTGAACGTAAGTCTTTCAGTAATACCAGAAAGTCGAGCGGTCGGAGGTTCTTGAAATTAGCTTCAGAGAATCTCCATTCATTACCATCTTCGCGGCGAACGGTGAAGACTGGATAGACGATCTTCATGATGCGGCGTGAATGGATGTTAAGAACCTCTGTGATCTGATGCTTTGTTCTGACTTGACTGACTGGAAGACACCGCTGCATTGCAAGAATATAAGGCCGTTGGTATTCAGGGTCGAGGTTGTAAATACCAAGGCAAAAGGTTGGCTCGATTGGGCGAAGTTTGTGAACGAACATCTTTTTCAAAGATTCCTCCAGATGAGGGAT
The DNA here is from genome assembly GCA_033807775.1 of Saussurea involucrata. NCBI lineage: Eukaryota > Viridiplantae > Streptophyta > Magnoliopsida > Asterales > Asteraceae > Saussurea > Saussurea involucrata. The sequence goes on from CM066322.1 coordinate 94,403,414, forward strand.
AAGTACCTTGATCTTCTCCCAACGATTATGTTGTTGTTGAGGAAGGGGAGGAAGATCAGAAGCTGTCGTTGGGGGAGTAGTTGTCCGTTGATCGGCAGAAGTAGACTCGGGTCTTGTTGATGATGTTCTGGCGGGTTGAGCATAGTGAACGGGGGTTGCTCCATATAGATTTTGGAGCAGGAACTGATCATAATCAATGTGGTCGTCCTCATCAGTGGGAAAGACCAAGTTTACCTGAAGATTTACGGCACTGGCAGTTTTTTCGTACCATGCATCTTCGGTCTCCGGGTTGGTCTCACATGCTGGATCTATCATGTCCAGTATCGGTCTGTCTGACGAGTCAAATTCGACCAGTTCCTGTGTTGAACCCTCGGGCTTTTCAACCGTCGGGTCTTCTTCATCTGAGATGTCCATATCGATGACTATCTGGGCTAGAGGCATCTCGGCTTCTGGTTCGTCTGTTGTAGTTGCCGCAGTTGGGGGTTCCTGATGAACCGTAGATGTACCTTCAGTGTGGAGCAGGGAGGCGGTCTCGGTTAGACGTTGTCGCTTCTCCCCCTCACGGTGATCAGGATCCTCTTGGTTATCGTGCCTGCGTTTGAGACCGCCGGCTTGACTCTTACAGGTGTCTTCGAGGGAGCGGACCCTCTCAGACAGCGTGGCAAGCGCTTTGTTGTAGTCGTTGAGGGTTGAGTCAATGGCGTCAAGACCTGATGTGATGGACGAAGAAGGAGCAGTGACCTGGGATCGAAGAACTGAGATCAGGTCTGCTTCGGTAGAGGTGGTTTTGTCGGATTCCTGGAGCAGTTGGGCTAAGAGCATTGTCTTCAGGGTGTCCACCGAATAAGTATGTCGCGGGTGAGGCGGTGGAGGCACAGATACAGATTCAGTGGTGACGAGGGGGCTCTTTCCTTTGTAAGCATGCGTCGCTTTGGCAAGCTCAGCAGCTACATGTTCCTTCATTTGTTGCTCCATAACCTGTCGGACAGCCTCAAGGGTGCTGTCCAGAGACCCTTTTGACACGAAGTCGGGTAAAATAACACCGGGCTCACTTAGAGTACCCGTTGAGGCGTCTACCGTAGAGGTAGAGCCACCTACGTTCACAGCTGGCGTGATGTTGACTGTGGTAGGATTTCCGTCCAATCCTCGTGTTCCGGTAGTCGGAGACACTATAGACGTTCCGGTCGGGTCACTAAGAGCCGCGACGTGGTGTTGTTCCTCATCAAGTGTCCTAGGCGAAGAATGTTCAGTAACAATAGGCTCTAGACTCGATGGTGCACACAAAGAAGGCGAGACCGGGGGCTGCTGGTCTCTTATTTCAACACCAGCACTCTCCGAGTGAGAGACCGGTGGAAGTTGTGCTAGTTCCCCGTTTGATATTGAAACATCCGTCTGTTTTGAGACGGATGAGTGGCTATGGGGGGTGTGCAATTGCTCCGCTGGATCCACGAAGGCTTCTTCAATACCCCGTCCCAACAGATGAGACGGGATAGCAGATGTGGCAACCCGGATATCACTCGGTTGGGGTCGCTCTTGAGCCTCGTTATCTTTACGGCTCGATCTTTCCTGGTTCAACTTTGAACGCAGTTCTCTCCGTCTCACATGATTTAACTCATCACCTGTGTCTCCCTCAGATGTCCTAGTGGTAGGTCCGGTTCCAGTATGTAGAGGGGAGCCAAGTGGGATGCCAATGGTAAAATCTGGGTTGGGTCCGATACCGTGAGGGATATGCGTCAAGCGGATGTTGCGGTCGGTATCGGAGTCCGTGGAGTCGGATTCCACGTCTTCGACTTGGGTACTTGGAGAAGGGGGTTCGGTTATATATGGTTCGGTGGTGTGATGTAGGCGTGGTCTCGAAGAAGGACCGGGTTGGGCTGAACTGGAACCGGGCTGCGATTCCGCTGCACCACCTACGCTCGTCCCCCTTCCTCTCACAACTAGCGTTCCCCACCCGACAGCACCTGCTTGTCGGGCCCTTCCACCTCTCACTCTTGGACCCTCACGTCTCTCGGGTCTATGTCCCTGGGCAGGTCCCTCCGGCTCTGGCTGGACCATGGGATTTCCTAACTCTCCCCTATAAGCAGCTACCCCAGGTGCAGCGGGATCGGCTATGGCTAGTAGGGCGGCAGGAATGGGTGAAGCGACCGCATCGGATGGGTTGCGGATCACCATGAATTGTAGGTGGCGGATGGGACATACTGGATGTGTGAGTCGTCGTGGAATGGCGGGATTGGCATCCATGTGTTGTCGAACGGCAAGCGAAAGGAAGCACGGATATGGAAGAAACTTCTTCTGTTTGGTGCCGCCGATATGTCGGATGGTGGTCACAAGTTCACGGCAGATGATCATGGCGAAGTCGACGTGGTGGTTGTAGCACACGGCGAGAACAAGGTGGAGAAAGTCGACGGTACATTGGTCAATACCTTTCCATCGGGCGGATAGGCATCGGTTGAGAATAGTGAAGAGCGTGTACCAAATAGGCGCCAGGTACTTCCGATTGAAGACCGATGGCCGTTGAAGATCGGAGTTGTACCCAAGAGCACGCATTTGCGCGCAGAGAGTCGCATCGTTAACGGCATGATCGTACCGTTCATGGTTGTTCGCAGTGGCTTCCGGTAGGGATAGTAATCGGCGAAAAGAATCGGGCGTCAGTGTGAATGGTTGATTGTCTATCTGAGCCGTGATGGTTTGGGTGGTGCCGATTGTACGGACTTGCGCCGTCAGCCAGACTTGGAGAACATAGAGCAAAGGAACGTCGGTGGTGCGAGTCAGTGCCTCATGAATGGGATGGCGCATCAGAATGTCGAGTATGACCTGATGTTGTGGATTTGGTCGGAAAAGTGCCGGGTCGAGGTAGTGGTTGTTCGCCTCTAGTTCCATGCCATGGTCAGGGTCGACCAGTGCAGCATCAGCTACTTCGTCTATAATTTCCTCCTCCTGAGGAATTTGTTCTTCCGGGTGTTGTTGTTCCTCCATTTGAAAATCTGCAAAAGAGCACACGGTTAGGATCATAATTAGAATTACAAGTGTAGGTGCGTACCTTAGCTTTGAATGGCTCAATCTGAGATAGATCGAGGACTGGTTTTGATAAAAATAGGCAAGAACTGGACAGCACAGGGCACTTTTCCGGATAAAATGAAGTGTCCTGACAACAGGAGTTGTCCGGATGACAGTGGAGTCCGGGTAAAATTGAAATACCCGGATAAAGTTCCTGGACAACTTGATTTTCCGGATAAAGGTTTAGTCCGGACTCCAAACGTATCCGGTAGTTGAACTTACCGGAAACCCGAAGGTCTCTGGAGAACTAGGTTTCCGGTCGTTTGAGAGAGTCCGGATAGATCATCCACACGTTGAATGTGTCCGGATAGAAACGCATATCTATGCTGGTGTCCGGACACGATGAGTGTGTCCGGACGAAACTACTTGGGGAGAAATCGACCAAATCGAGGTGTAAAAAACCAGTGTAAATGCACATAAGTAGACTAAAAACCAATCTAGATTACCGTGGTCATTTCCTATCATTCTTAAGCCGAAAGAGCCCCAAATCGTGTGGATCCGAGGGGTGGGGTTCGGTTTGATAAAGCTCGATCAAACCGTGGTTTGATTGAGATGCAATAAGTATTAAGATCCGAAAGGAATGATCGATGTGTAAGTACGAACAACATACCTGATGTAGGAATGAAATGCGTGAATGAATCGTGCTTTTGAGGAGAGTCCGAGCGAGAGAGAATATCGACGAGGGTTTAGGGTTTGTGCAAGAGAGACCGGGTAGAATGAAATATGAGGTACCCGGGTGTCTTATAGGACCCGGGTGTTGTCCGGAGAAGTTGACCGACCCGGGTCTGTCCGGTCCGGATACTGTCCGGACAAACAGAGGTGTCCGGACATCCTCAAGAGTCCGGATAACACTGTTTTGGCAATTTCCGTAGAATGTTCAGTAAACTATGCTGCCAGGGATCTTTCTCTCGCCCCCCCTCAAATTGAGAATGGGATTGCCATTGCTCCCCCTCGAATCGTGTAGTAGGGTGCAAGTGAGGGATCCGACACCCAAAATTTTGAGTGTTGAATAGAAAACGTTGTGTCGCTCCCCCTCAAGTGTAGACCAAGGTGGACTTGGGAGTGCCCACACACATAAAAAACTTTAGAATTGGGTAAGAAAAACTGTGTGTGACGCTCCCCCTCAACAAATTAGAAGACTTACCTGATATGGCAGTTAGCTCCCCCTGAACACATTAACAAATTGTGAAAGCACAGAGATCGGGAAATAACAAACAAACGACGATATTGAATAAAAGAAACACACGAAGAAAGAGAGAAAATAGACGAAACTACCTAACAAATACAGAGACTAAATCTACCGGTGCTACCGAGGCAAGTAGAATACCAGTGCGAGGAAGTGTTTGCTCAATCATCCAGAGTGTTGACACCGGATGATAAGTAGACAGTTACTCGTAGAGGTATGGAACTTGACAAGGGTACACAAATGGATTAAGTTTTCAGGTTTAGCATACCTAGCTTGAACACCAGAGTTTTAAAACGCTTTTCGTCCAAGGCTTTGGTAAACAGGTCTGCTAACTGATTCTCAGTATTTACGAAGTAGAGTTCGACAGTACCTCTTTCGACGTGATGCTTAATGAAATGGTACCGAACGTCGATGTGCTTCGTCTTGGTGTGCTGGACAGGGTTGCTTGAGATAGCAATAGCACTCTTCGAGTCACAGTAGATCGGGACCTTGACATACGTGAAACCGTAGTCCTTGAGTTGTGTCCGCATCCAGATGACTTGGGAACAGCAGCTTGCGGCGGCCACATATTCCGCCTCGACAGTTGACGTTGAAACACACTGTTTCTTCTTTGATGCCCAGCTTACCAGACTATCACCCAGGAACTGAATGTGCCCCGATGTGCTCTTCCGATCCATCATGCAGCCCGCGTGATCGGCGTCAGAATAGGCTGATAATCCAAAACCTGCCTCTTTCGGGTACCATAGGCCAAGATCAGCAGTACCACGTAAATAACGAAAAATTCGTTTAACAGCAGTCATGTGAGACTCTTTTGGGTTGGATTGATACCGGGCACACAGGAAAGTCGAGAACATTATATCTGGCCTACTGGCAGTTAGGTACATTAAGGAGCCAATCATTCCTCTATATAGCTTCTGATTCGCATCCGGTCCATTGGGATCGACGTGAAGCTTTGTAGTCGTTGCCATGAGAGTTTTCATTGGTGAGGCCTGGTCCAATTGGAATTTCCGAAGAATATCCCGAATATATTTGGACTGGTTAATGAATATTCCGGTCGAAAGTTGTTTAACTTGTAGACCAAGGAAGAAATTCATCTCACAAAGCATACTCATTTTAAAATATTTTCCCATTAGTTTGGCAAAGTTCTTGGCATATAGAGGATTGGTAGAACCGAAAATGATGTCATCAACATATACCTGAGCCAAGACTATATGACCTTCCTCATTTTTAATGAAAAGAGTAGAGTCAATTGTACCACGTGTGAAGCCTTTCTCTAATAAGAACTTAGAGAGAGTATTGTACCCAACTCGCGGGGCCTGTTTTAGACCATATAGTGCTTTGTCTAAAGTGTAGACATGGTCAGGCTTCGAATCATCCACAAAGCCGTCGGGTTGTGACACATAGACTTCTTCTTCGAGATCGCCGTATAGAAAGGCTGTCTTCACATCCATTTGGAAGACTGTGAAGTTCTTGTGCGCAGCATAGGCTAGAAACATACGGATTGCTTCGATTCGCGCCACCGGAGCGTAGGTCTCATCAAAGTCTATCCCCTCTTGCTGACGATATCCTTTTGCCACGAGTCGCGCCTTGTTGCGGACAACAATGCCGTCTTCATCCTTCTTGTTCTTGAAGATCCACTTGGTGCCGATCACCGTTTTGTGTTTTGGACGTGGAACCAATCGCCACACCTTTAGAGCTTCGAACTGATTGAGCTCTTCTTGCATGGCAATTATCCAGTCCGAATCTTCAAGCGCCTCGCGTACGGTTGTTGGCTCTATCTTGCTTAAGAAGCCGGAGAAGAGACAGAAGTTGGCGGAAGCGCCTCGCGTACGAACAGGGGTAGAGGGATCACCGATGATTTGATGCAAGGGATGTGCCTTCGTCCATTTAGTGGTGTGTGGAAGCGGCTGCTGGGTGGAATGAGATGTGTTCGGATCCACATACGAACCAGATGGAAGGTCTTGTACAGCTTCGAGAGTAGCGGGTTGAGTTCTCGGAGGAGGTGGGGGAGGTTACGCCAATGGTTGCACAACTGCTGGTTCCGAGGAATTCAGAGGTTGATCGTTGGTTGTCGAGGAAGACGAATCTATAGGAGCGATCTCCGGAACTGGTTTTGGGTCCTCCGGGGGAATCACAGGATCAGGTGAAGCAGGTGATGACGGCTGATCTGTCTCCAAGGTGTGAGAAGGCGAGCTTGTAGAAGGCGGTGGACCAGATAGGTTGTCTAAGTCTTCAAGACGAGCAGCTTCAATTCTAGGAATAGCCGAGACAGATGGGGAAGCATTAAATAGGTCATCATAAAAATTCTCAAACAATAAATCTAAATCAGAATAAGTTGCATTCGATGAAGATGCACGATTTGGATTTACTGTCATTTGTGTAGATCCCGAACTAGAGGGTCCGGAAGCTAACACACCAGTTAAACCGGATTCTGAACTGCGATGTTCAGAAGCCAAATCTGCGGCTTCGTCGAATGTCACGTTTATGCTCTCAACAACGGATTTAGTCCGTGTGTTGTAAACGCGATAAGCCTTAGCCTGCATGGAGTATCCGATGAAGACTCCTTTATCCGCTTTGGGGCTTAGTTTGCCGAGATCATCTTTGTCATTCAGTACGTAGCACGTGCATCCGAATGCGTGAAAGTAGCCAATAGTCGGAATGTGATTATTCATGATCTCGTAGGGCGTCTTGTTGAATCGCTTGTACAGAATCGTGCGATTTTGCGTGTAACAAGCTGTAGACACTGCTTCAGCACAAAGATATAGCGGTAGATTAGCTTGGGAAAGCATTGTGCGCGCCGCTTCGACTAAGGTACGGTTACGTCTTTCCACCACACCATTTTGCTGAGGAGTGCGTGCGGCAGAAAAGGTGTGCGAAATTCCTACGGAGGAGAGATAACCATCCATCTTGGAATTCTTGAATTCCGTTCCGTTGTCGGTTCTGATGGACTGAACTTGTTGACGCTTGTTCAATTGGACCGTCTTCAGATGCTCGATGATGATCTCAGGAGTTTCATCCTTTGAGCGGAGAAACATCACCCAGGTGTAACGTGAGTAATCGTCCACTATCACAAGAACATACTTTCGCTTGTTTATGCTCGAAACGCGCATCGGACCACACAAATCCATGTGAAGTAGTTCGAGAGTCCGAGATGTACTGGGAGTGTCCTTCGGTGGATGAGATGCACGCTTCATCTTTCCCTTCTCGCATGCCCCGCACAGATGATCCTTCACGAACTGAAGGTTGGGCATGCCTCTAACGTGTCTGCCGAGCACCAGTTGATTGATGCTTCTGAAGTTGAGGTGCGAAAGTCGTCGATGCCAGATCCAAGCTTGGTCGGAAGAGGCCTTTGACAGAAGGCAGATAGGGTTATCAACTGAGAGGGCTGAGAGGTCAATGGTGTAGAGGTTGGTCTTGCGATGTCCAACTAGTAGGGTCTCACCGTCGTCGGTGAGGATTCTACACCTTGTCTTTTTGAAGCTGACCTCGAGATCTTTGTCGCAGAATTGGCCTATGCTGAATAAATTATGGCCCAATCCTTGGACGTGTGACACTTTCTTGATGGTGATCTTATCATGTACGATGTCGCCGTAGCCCACGATTGGCGAACGCTCGTTGTTGCCAAATCTCACGTCTCCTTGATATTCTTCAGTGTAGTTCGTGAGAAGCTCCCTCCGTCCGGTCATGTGCTTGGAGCATCCTGAATCTAAGTACCACACATGACCGCCCTGCAAAACAAGATTAGAGAAGTTTAGGTACCCAAATTTGTTTGGGTCCTGGAGGGTTAGGCGTGGCTCCCTTTGAAGAAACCTGTTTTGGCACGGCTTTCCCGTTAGGTGAAGAATTTACACCTTTCGGGGGTACGGATTTATGCGTTTGTCGCCTCTTAGGAGCAGATGGTACACCCCTGGGAGGAACATGTTTTGTGCCAGATTGCCTTTTAGGAGCCCGTTTAACCGTGGCTGGAGTAGTCCATCTAGGATTGGGTCTGGTCTCCCGCCGTGGTTTAACCGGTGAATGATTACCCCATTTATGAGATGGATTGTTCTTGTTATGACGGGGACTGCGTTTTTCATACAGATTATGTACAAAAAATGGTGCATACTAGTCATTTTTCAGAATATCATAAAAGTTATTCCCACCACAATTAGAACAGCAAAGACAATCATGTGATAAATGAATCAAGTGTTGAAGAGAGTTCAATTTAACGGGAAAAGACACTACTTTTTCCAAACTAGCTTCAAAATCATTCCAACCACAATTTGAACAACACACGCAATCATGCAATAATCGAGCCAATTGTGGAAGAGAATTCACTTTAACAGGAAAAGAAACTTCAAAATAGTACTGATGATTCCAATCACTATTGTCTTTGTTTATTCTAGAATTTAAAGCATGGGGAAATGACTTTGATGCATCCTTCTTGACAGAATCCTCCTTTAGCCACTTTGGTGTTTCTCGTTTAGCTTGACCATTTTTATCTGAAACAGCAGCTGTAGAATGATCAGTGACTTTTGAAGGAGTGGGTGCTTTAAAGGAAACTTGTTTAGTCTTTTGCCTTGGCTGTGACGTATTTTGGGAAACAGGTTTAGATTTTAAAATCTTGATCACAGCTGGGCCTTTTGAGTTTGAACATGCTCCCTTTTCAAAATTGACCTTATGATTCACAACCGGGGATAAAAAATCTGTGTGACTTGGAAGAGGTTTGTCAAAAGGGAACGACTCAAACTCTCCCTCATCATCACCTTCTGAGTTCATGAATTCAGAAAAATTCACTTTAGGAATGTCGGGACTTGGACTGGTTGAGGAAGTCGAGGAACTCTTTGTGCTTGTGTGCTTTGGGGAATCTGGTGTGGAAGCTAAGAAAAAATCAGAGTTCAAATTCCTTAAAACACTCTCGTCTTGAGAATCTTGACCGGTTTGTGAGCTAGAAATCTTGCCTAAGTAAACTTTGCACGAAGACTTGTCGGATGAATTTGAGGAAGGTTCGGGTGAAATCTCCTTTTCAGATTGGAGTTGGTCAATTTGCTCTTGAAGCTGACCATTTCTCGCATACTCTTCCATCTTTTCTGTTGCCAAAGCAGACAGTTGTGATGTGAGTCGATTGATTTCACACCGAAGGATCTCCTGTCCTTCATCAGACACAACTTCGTTTTTGACCGGTTGTTGTTTCTCAAGTTTGTCAAGTAAAGCTTGCTTTTCTTTTGTCATTTCAGACAATTTTGATGAAAGCGTATTGATTTCCCACAGAAAATTTTCCTTTTCTTCACTTGTCATACCATCGGTTATCTCAGTTTTGAGTTTCTCAAGAGCTTTGATTAAATCGTTCTTCTCATTTTGAAAAACCAGCCTTTCCCTTTTCAGTGACTCCTCCAACTCTACTATCTTTGCTTCCAAGATGAGAGGGGGAACATAGAGTTTAAACTCATCCGTCTCGGTCTTGGTTGCTGGTGTTACATCCTCATCCTTCTTTGAGGAATCCTTGGGTGTTGCCACTTTGTAGGGGTCGAAGTAGTCATTGGAAAGGTACTTTTTGTTCTTTTGATAAGAGTAATTTAGAGGTTCATAGCAAAATGGAAGTTGAATTCCGAGTTTGTGTGTGCGCTTGTATTCCTTTGTTTCCTCTTCCTTTTCAGGTTCTAAAGGACCAGTCCACTTGATTTTGTACTCCGGGTACTTTGTAGATAATCCATAACAGGCAAAGTCATACAAAATGGGTACATGCCATCTTCCCTTTTTCAAATAGTGGGGATTATCATATCCGATTCCCCACTCTTTGTTAAAATATGTGAACTCTTTGGGTTTGTTCAGGAAAATGGTTTGATCTGTTTGTCCCCTTTGGTGGAGTTTGGTTTCAAGGTTTAGGATTTTAGCCACATACTCCTTGTGTTGAACTTGAAGGGAAGAACATTGATAAATAACGTCTTCTTTCTCATTCAAGCACTGATCAAGCTGACGCTGAAGTTCAGATATTCTGGCCCTTAAGTCTTTGGGTGCTAATGAAAGGATTTTGCATTTATCCTTTAAATCAGCATTTTCAGACTTATACTTCTCAGTTAACTTTATTTGAACATTAAGCTTTTCTGTTAGAGTTTTAATTTCAAGCTTTTGTTCTTTAGAAGTGGCCTTAAAGGATTCAGCCTGACCATAAAATGATTGCATAGCATTCAAAAAATCTGGTTGACAAGATTCACATACCTGATTTGCAAGTGCAGTTGCGGTTTCCTCATCAGTGGAGGAATGATATCCCATGAAGGCATTAGCAACTTCATCTTCATCTTTATTGTCAGATCTTTGCAGCCAGTAATCATCCTCAGCGAACATTGCTTCTCCAGTCGCCTTTTGTTTTGCTAAAGCTAGCTTGGCCTCGTAGTAGTGGACATTCTTCACTGTAGGCTGGCGACAATCTTTGGCAAAGTGACCAAGTTTCCCGCAATTATAGCATTTCACGGGCTCATCTTTCTTCTTGCGGTCAACTTTCTCAGTCTTGTCCTTCTTCTCAGTCTGATCTTGCTCATCGACCTTCTTCTTACCTTCATATTTGTCTTTGTAGTCATGACACTTGTTGGCAGAAGTGGAGTAGCGCTGACCATTATACGTTGGTTTCTTGTAAAACTGTTGTTGCTTGAAGGTCTTTGTCAGGAGGGCAATGGCTTTCATGAAGTCGTTTACTTCACTATCGGAATCTTCATATTTCTTCTCTTCAGGTTCAGAATCTGAAGAATTATGCTTTTGAGCCCGTTCTGTGTGTCGGCTCGAAGGTCTTCCCTTGTTGGTGGAAATAAGAGCAATAGGATCAGCTACAGGCTTGGGTTCAGTCTTCTTCTCGGCAAGTAGCTCATTCACTTCATCTTCATCTTGAAGAAGTGTCTCGTACAGTTCATTTATGCCGATTCTTTCAATCAGGTTGTTATGCCTGACATGTGATGCGAAAACTTTCCATTCGGGTAAGAGGTTGTTGAGGAACTTGAGGGCATTCTCCGTGTTCGACCGAACTATCCCATTCTTGTTCAGCTCATTGAGTAGGGAGCAGAAGCGTTCATAAGCCTGAGTAAGAGTCTCACCAGGACGCTGCTTGAAACCATCGAACTTGGTTATAGCAGTATTGATCTTCAGCTGGTTTCCAACAGCACTCCCACGCATCATTTTGGCTACCTGGTCCCACATACCTTTAGCCGTGTCTTTGTAGCTGTCGATAGCAGTGTAGGTCGAGTTGGGAAGAGCTTGCACCAGATATCTCTTCGCCTGTTTCTCCCCTTCTATCCTCCCTCTTTCAAATTCTGACATTTCGGCAAGGGTCTTTTTCTCTTTCTTGGGTTCAGCACCTTCAGCGGCTTCAATATCCTTCATTGGTGGTGCGATAGGACCTTCTTCAAGAGCTTGCTTGATGAACTCATAGTTGTCCTTCGATTCAATGAATATCATGAATCTGTCGCGCCATTGACTGTACTCGTTTGGGTATAGGCATGGAGGCTTGGTGTCGGTACCAATGGCGAGAGCGTCACGAGAAGCAGACATCTTTGGTTGCAACGGAATGATCGTCAGACGGGTATATTGATTCAAAAGGAGAACCTAACGCAAGATTCTAAGAGTGATATCCTAACGCAGGTTCTAAAGTGGACTACAGTGGTCTTATTGGATAGGAATCCAAGTAAGGGTTTGATCAGGAAGTATCTGGACTAGATTTACGAAAAACAGATCGAGAATGCAGAGTTGTCCGGATAATGCAGAGTTGTCCGGATGTCTTGAGTTGTCCGGATAACCAAGGTTACCGGATGCTCTAAAGATACCGGATGGAATAGACCGGATAGCAAGACTTTTCCGGATACAATAGAGTCCGGAAAATTATAGAATTTCCGGGTACTTTGAAATTTCCGGAAACAATGATGTGTCCGGATACTACAATGATTCCGGGTAAATGAGGATTTCCGGATAAAACGAATTCCGGAAACTTTGAGTTGTCCGGAACTAGATTACCCGGAAAAATAGAGATTTAAAGAACTTACCCGGATGATTGACTTACCCGGATGACTGACTTGTCCGGATGGAACCACAAACGTCCGGACACTATCAACTTGTCCGGAAAACGCGGCTGGTTTATCCGGACTCTGCGGCTGTTTGCTTAAATCATTCGATTTTTCGATTAGGGTTGCCCAAAATCGATCCTGGAAGATTAGTAACAATGCAAAACAGAAAAATAACACTAATCCAATCGATTTCAATGCAAAAACAACAAGTTTTGATGGTTAAAAATCGAATCTTTGTCAAGAACACTACCAAAACTTTTGATCTTAAATTGCTAAATTGACTACTCAAACGATCGAATTGGAATGCGAAAATTTGCAGAATTACTCACAAGTATAATGCTAACACAACCCAATAAGTAAAAACAACCAATTTAGACAGAATCAGATTTTCGAAAATTCAAGAATGGTCAATACGGGAAAAGTCAAACTGTTCAGAATTTTAGAATTCAAACCTTAGAATCAATCCGTCCGTCTGCTCTGATACCAATTGTAGAATCCAGATCCGTGCAACAATAGTGGAATCGAAATAATAAGCAAGTAAGAACAATGATTTCAACTGGTCATCCCTGTATTATGCTTTCAGAGAGAATATTACAATGAGTTTAGAAAGCAAATGAGATGATTAGCTTGTTTTTCCAAGCTAATACAATATTATATACTATGGGCCCGTGGTTAACAAGCCCACGGCCCGTTCACTAATAGGCTAAGTATGAACAAATACAATTTGACCCTTGAACTTTAAATCAACATATAAAACCTGCCCTAACAATGTCATTGACCTTTGTAGACAACCTTAGTAGCCGCATGTTTGAACAGTGTAGTATCAGAGTGGTTGTACGATTTCAGACAATAAGGAGGTTCTTTTCTGACATATCATACGGACTCGTGCAAGGGTGGTTAAGACAAAAGTACTTTATACGGAGGACTTCATGATCAGCTTTCGTTGATTCAGCGCTTTGCCATTGTTTATCAGCGAATGATAAAGTTCAGCGATAGCTGAAGTCTTGTACTTGATACTTCACGTTGAGTGGACAAATCTGAGTCTTCGCTGATCCACATCAGTTCATTAGGAGACTTGTCGCTGGTTCTTGAGCTTGATCTTCGACTTCAGCGTAGAACCTATGTTAACGTGAAACTTGTCTTCAGGGATCATAAGTAAACAACTAACTTATCAACAATCACCATAAGGACTGAACAGGCTCAGAGCATTATGGTGAACAGTGTTCGCTGAATGTTTAATCTAAAGAGCGAGAGTTCCTATCAGCGGTACTGTAAGGTCTTAGTACTTATCAGCGATAGTGAAACTCTGATACATATTGTTTACTTACAATTTTCACTAAGTATTTAATAGAGGGTCATTATCAAATCACCGAGGGTTTGGATTAACAATCATCAACCTTAGGATTAAACTTTCCAAGGGCATCTCGGTTGTTCAGTATGAAACACTGACATCCAAATATGTGAAGAAAGCTAATTGAAGGCTTTCTCCCATGGAAGAGTTCATAGGCTGTCTTCTTGAATCTTTTGACAATCAGTGACCTGTTTTGAGTAAAACAAGCAGTGTTGACAGCTTCTGCCCAAAACTGAGTAGGCAGGTGAGAATCGCTGAGCATTGAACGTGCAGATTCAATGATAGTTCAATTTCTTCTTTCAGCGACTCCATTTTGTTGCGGTGTTCTCACCGAGGAAAAGTTGTGAGAAATACCCTTACCTTCAAAGAAGGAATCAAGGGAACTGTTTTTGAATTCAGTCCCATGATCACTCCTTATTGAGCGAACGGTCATGTTGTTCAGGACTTCCATTTTCCTGACAAAAGTGACGAGTTCTTCAGGGGTGTCACTCTTAGAACGGAGAAACATTACCCAGGTATAGCGAGAGAATTCATCAACTATGACCAATGTATATTTCTTTCCAGTGATGGATTATTTGTTAACAAGGCCAAACAAATCCATATGGAGAAGTTGTAGAAGAGATGACACTGAGGAAACTTGCTTAGATTTGAAGCTTGCCTTCAATTGTTTCCCTTTCTCACACGCTGAACATAAGGACTCCTTAGCGTATGAGTGTTGAGGTAGACCAATGACCAACTCTTTAGAGGAAAGAGTGTTCAGTGTCTTGAAGTTGAGATGGGAGAGCCTCTTATGCCATAGCCAGTTGACATCAGATGAGGCTTTTGAGAAGAAACAGGAGTTCTCAGTGGTTGTAGAGTCCATGTCTATAACATAAACATTTTCCATACGGTATCCACTGAGAACTGTCTTCTCCTTTTTGTCAGTAACAAAGCAGGATTCCTTTGTGAAAATCACTTTGTTATCCTTGTCACACAGCTGATTGATGCTTAGAAGATTGTGCTTCAGTCCTTCAACATATGCGACTCTTCTGAAGGTTGTTGTACCATTAGAGAGTACACCAAACACTCGGGTATAGCCTTTTCCGTTTCCACCGAAGGTCACTGAGGGACCCTTTTCTTCCTTGTATTCAGTGAGCAGGTTTTTCTTTCCAGTCATATGTCTAGAGCATCTGCTATCAAGATACCAGATACCCTTCTTAACCTGCAAACAAAGGAAGATTAGTTTGACTTAGGCACCTATTTTACCATGGGCCTACACTTGTCAGTGGTGGTAGAGGAAGTGGAAGGTTCAACAATCTTCGCAGCATTTGAAGATTCAGCTTCAGAATTATTCTTCACTTTGGTTAATTTCTTAACCTCAGTGGTCTTCGTTGCCTTGGGGGCAGTAATCTTCACCTTAGCTAACTTTTCAGCTTTGGTGGCTGCGGGGCACTTACTAGCAATGTGATCGGTAAGTCCACAGTGATAACATTTCCTATAGCTAAAAGTAGCTTTAGGACCATTTGCAAGCTTAGCCGTTAATTTTAAATGAGCAGGGCCAGCACCAAGTATACCTTTGGCATTTGAAATGGGAGGAACAATCAGTTCTTCAGATTTCTTACCAATAATATCCACTTTGATTCTAGGAGTAGATCGCTGAATAAATCCAGGGATCTTGTTCTTAGAAGTAGAGGGATAAGTCACTGAAGCTTTAGAAACATTCAGCTTAGGTACATAGGTACCCTTCTGAGGTTTTAGATTGAAAACTTTTTCTTTACCCTTACCTTTAGAGATCAAGGTAGGTTTTTCGTCAGGGATGAAGTTTTTGAAGAGGAACATGGAGATGAGGAAGTGTCAGGGACTGAGGATACGAAAGTTCCAAATTTGAGCATGGAACGATCAGTGGTTGGTTATAGAGTATCAGCTTTGTAACCAAGTCCACTCTTATCACTCAGAGGTATCTGAGACTTTATAATCTCAGTGATCGTTATTGAGGATTTACATCATCCTTCAACAGTAGCCTTTTCAGCTTTTAATGCAGCAATAGCTTCTTCGTGTTCGATTTTGACTAGTTGATTTATATGGACCTGATCTTTTAAGTCTTCTTCAATTTTAGAAATCTTTTCTATTTGAAGGTGACAGCTTTTAAGTTGTTCAGCGAGATCAAGATTTTGATTTTCAACTAAGGTCTTGCCATTCATGGCATTATATAAGTTCATAGTCAAGAGATCGATTTTCCGAAGACTATCAGCTTCATCAATATCTGAAATATTAGTAAAGAAAGAAGTTGATACCTTAGAGGTAGAAGTTGAAGTAGAGGGAATATCAGAATTTTCTTCCTCTTCTTCGATTTTTGCCACGAGGCAGAGATTGGCCTCATCATCATCTTCAGAGTCAGATGGTTCTTCTTCATCAGAGGCAACCCAGTCAAAGTCAGCCATAAGGCCTTTGCCTTTCTTCTTAAAGCTTTTCAGCTTTACGTACTTTTCTTTCAGCTTTTGATACTTGTCATCTCTAGCCCTGGGGTTAGAGGATTTCTTGGAGAAAGCTGAGGGTTTATAGACTTTCTTTGACCTGCATTCACTAGCAAAGTGTCCTACTTTTTCACAGTTAAAGCAGGTAGCAGTAGCCTTATCAACTTGGGTTGATGATCTTGGCTTGTAAGTGAGTGCAAGGGGTTTGTTCCTTCTGAAGTTACTCTTTCTAGCGAATCTCCTGAACTTATTAGCCAGGAGTGCTAGAGATTCATCAAGAGCTGAAGAATCAGCATCTGATGAGCATTCAGAGTTAGTTTCCAACTCAGTGACAGTGACAGTAGATCGCTGAGTGTAAGGTGACTCTGAGAGTAAAGCAACAGGTGTGCTCTTGGAATCTTTTACAAGATTCTTCTTGAGATGACACGACTGCTCATGATTGAGCATAGTGCCAAATAAGGTAGAGAGAGTCATAGATTTTAGATCCTTTGATAGCTTGAGACACATTGAATAACTGTCCCAGCTTTCAGGTAAACATTCTAGGAACTTTGTCAGAATTTCAAAGTTAGAATATTCCTTACCAACGGTTTTCAGATAAATAATTAATCAGTTAAACCGCTGATGTACTTCAGAGAGAGATTCATTCTAACCACAAATGAAGCTTTCATACTGTCTTACCAGGTTGATCTTTCTTGAGTCCTGGACTTCAGACTTACCTTCATATTGAACACAGATTGTGTCCCACATGGCTTTGGAGGTTTTCAGGTTCATGACGGAATGGTAGACTTCGTCAGGAAGAGCCATAGAGAGGATAGATCTGGCTTTAGTGTCGATAGACACTTTCTTCTTATCTTTATCAGACCAATTGTGAGGTTCCTTAGGAATGATTCTTTCAAGCAACTCTAGTAGTAGTGCCTGGAACTTCAGGATCAATCCTAACAGGGATATATGGGCCATTTTCGATGTAATAAGGCATAGTAGGGTCTTCACCTTCTAAGAAGAGTATCATCCTATTTTTCCATAGATTAAAGTTATCTCTGGAAAATCTAGGGGGTTTTGCAAGAGAACCATTGTCAATATAGTTTGAGTTTGTGTTCGTAGCCATTATGAGAAATAGCAAGGAAGAGAAAAGATATTAGTATAAGCAAGATCTTGTTTATGAGATTAAAAATCTGCTCTGATACCACTTGTTGGTCCCGAAAGGGTTATACAAGTTTGTAGAAGGGGGGGGGGGGGGGGGGGGGTTGAATACAAACACACAAATTTTACTTTTCTAAATTGTTTATTGATATTTATCAAACAATTTACAACTTGTTGAGAAACAAGATTAAGGAATAAACCTAATCTAAAGAAGTTAAGAGAACACTAAGATTTCTTGCACAAGAAATAAGAAAGAAAGAAGATAAGAATATTACGAATAATATTCTAACACAAAGTAGTAGAGAGAAGAAGATGGCCGAGCACTTAAATTCTTAAGTAGGGTTTATTCTTATATACTGCATGCATTAAAGGCATATTAGTACAACTTTACACGTGGCAGTAGCTGATTGGTTGCATGTTTTGACCTTGGTAGACAACCTAGTATCCGCATAATGAACAATGTAGAATCAGAGTTGGTTGTACGATTTTGGACAAAAGGGATGTCCGTTCTGACAGACCGTACAGAGACGTGCAAGGGGGTAAGACAAAAGTAACTTGTAGAGGAAATTTCATGATCAACGTTTGTTGAACATTACTTTATCAACGAGTGATAAAGTTCAGCGCTCGCTGAAGTTTTCTACTTGTAATTTCACGTTGAGTGGACAGGTCTTGACTTCACTGATATCCGCATCAGTTCATTAGTAGACTTGTCGCTGGTTCTTTGGCTTGATCTTCGACTTCAGCGTAGAACATGGTTGATGTGAAACTTGTCTTCAGGGATCATAAGTAAACAACTAAAACTATCAGCGATCATCAACAAGACTGAACAGGCTCAGGGCTTGCTGATGAACAGTTTCGCTGAATGTAGAAATTAAAGAGCATGAGTTTCCTATCAGCGGTACTGTAGAGACATAGTACTTATCAGCGATAGTGAAACTCTAATACATATTGTCTACTTACAATTTTCACTAAGTGTTTCTTAAAGAGTCATTATCAAATCACTGAGGGTTTGGATCAACAATCTCCCCCTATTTGATTATGACATAGCAATAAAAGAAAATTGCTAAGTAAGAAAACATAAGGATAAAAAGAACTCATAAAATATTTGTCCCTTTTACTGTTTTCTGGGATCTTTTTAAGTACTGATGGAGTAAAGTACATTCGCTGAAATTTTCCTTTAAACTTCGTAAAGATTACAGAGGGAAGTAGAAAAATTACATGTACAACAAATAATAATTACAAGTACAAAAACATACAAGCTGATAAAGATAGAAGAATTACAAGGAAATCCTATCAGCTATTCAGGTTCATCCTTAATAAGAAGTTCATCAAGGGATTTTGTCGTAGGGATCATCCAATCAGGGACTTTTTCACCAAGATCCCGTCTATTTTTTGCTTCTTTGAATATCAGGGGCTTCATGAAGTATCCTAGAAGATCATCTCTAAATCTGCACCAATAGATGAGATCTCTGAGCTGTTCGATGGGAGTGATGGGTAGCTCAGAGATGCGTTGAAATCATTCTCGTCCATCGTAGTCGTTGAAGAATATACCATAAGTTTCGCTTAAGACTTTTCCAGGGATGAAGCGTTCACCAGGGGGCAGGGAGATGTCGAGAGCTGAGAGATCAGGTTCAGGACCAAGAACTTCAGCGCGTGAGAAGCCAATTCTGGTTTCATTTCAGATAAGAGGACCTGTGTCTGAAGGAGTTGTCTTCTTCTTTGCAGGAGGCCTTCTTCTTCTTTGAGCTGGAGCAGGAGGAGAAGGAATATCCATAGCAGATGTAACCAAATCGATCTGTTTGTTTAAAACTTTCTCGACATGGTCTTTGAATGTTGAACCTGATTGCTGAATGGCTATTCTCATCTCCAACCACTTAGAGAAGCCGTACTTGCTGATTGATGAAGCATAAATGGTTTCCTTAGTACCATTTTCTCTGAGTATGTCGACATCAACAACACAGTTACTGATATTCTTCCTTTGATGTACACCTTGTTGATTTTGGAGACCTTGTATCGATAGTTCATTGTTTCTTTGCACCATTCCAAGGTAGAGTCAGATACCTTGGTTTTCTTCTCGATTGTCTTCTTGGCGTCCTTCCACAATTGGCGTTGGACATCAATGGGAGTCTTCTTCAGATCAGGATCTTTCACCGAACGTTGAGCGAGCTCGATATCATAAGCTTTATCTCTTTCTTCAGCTCTTCTTCGTTCAGCGAGTTGTCTTTCAGCTTTATGGTGTTCAACGGTCTCCTTTCTTGTGATTTTGTATCGAGGAAGGATGATTCGCTAATCTTCAAGTTGTTTGATCATGTCTTCTCTCTTTTTCAGTTCATCTTCACTTAGCGTTTGAGAAGCTAAGGAAGGTCTTTTGTTGTGAGAGAGCAGCTGTTCTTCAGGTTCATCAGTCTCAGTTAAATCCAAGACTGGGATTATTTCTTCAGTGATAGGAGCTGGATTTATTGGAGTTACAGCAGGAAGAACTTCAGCTGGATCCTCAAACAGGGGAGAGGACTAGCTGAAACATAGCGATCATTTAAGTAAGATCATTTGGGAGAAGGAGATAGAGAAAAGAATGGGGTTTAAGTGTATAGAGGTTTTATGGAGAGGAGAACTGAGGTTAAGAAGGGATAGAGAAGGGATGCAGTGTAAGGGAAGAGAGTGCATGTTACCTGACAAACTAGCTTGCTGAAAAGAATAGCCAAGTTGTCTTCAGATGAAACACCTTTGTTCTTGTCTTTGTCAGCTTCAGACGTTGCAGGCTTTTTGGTGGTCCCCTCCCCTGAAATCTCATTGATGACTACCTCTTTTTTAGCATGGGCTCTTTTGATCGGCTGGACGAAGAAGTCGACGTCATCATCATCGTCATCATCATCATCATTGTCAGGTGATGCTGATGGTTCGACGTCAGCGATATCGACGTCTTCATCGTCTTCGGCTTCTTCTTCAGATTCTTCCTCATCAACATAAGGTTCTGTGACGTCAGCTTCAGCTTCGAGTTGCTCCCCCTCGAAATTAGAAGGAGGTTTCTTGGTTCCCTCAGGGTTTTCAACTCCCTGAGGTTTATCAGCAGCGTCAGAAATAATACCCCTCCCCCTAAGAGTTATGGGGAAGGTCTTCAACTTTTTCTTCTCCCCTCAACATTATGGGGAAGATCTTCTTTATTCTTCTCCCCCTCTTCCACATGGTGAATGGGGGAGGTAACTAAAATTTCAGCAGCAACTGCAGACTTTGGATCACTGTCTTCCAGGCCAGTGATTCCAACGTAAGTTTCAATCGTTGCGATTCTGTCTTCTAGGACATAAATAGCAGGACTGATTCTTTGAAGATCCTCTCGATCAGCCTGAGTAAAGTGCGATGGAGTGCAAGTCGGAGCATTCAGGCGGTCAAGAATTTGCTGTAGAAGAGTCTTGACAGTGCTCACCTCTGTCTTGACGGTAGAGACCTCTCCCTTAAGAGTACCAACCTCTGTCTTGAATGATGTGACTTCATTGTACAGGGTGGTGAAGTTTGTGGAGAGGGTGCTGTTGGTGAAGTTGAGATTGTTGATGGCGGTGGAGTTTTCAGCGAGAGTAGTAGCAAACGTTCCAATGCTACCTTCCACCTTCTCCAGATCAGCACTGGAGGCTTTGCCTTTGAGCTCTGTGGTCAGCTTTTTGAGATCCTCTCCAGCGTTTGTAACCACTGAAGAGTTTGTAGATAGTGTGGTGGTGAGAGATTCCACCTTTGTTGCCAAGTCTTTCAGGGAGTTGTTGATATCTCCCAAATTAGGACCTGCAACAGTTAATAACTTATGAACAAAGGAAAGCTCAGAAGTTGAGGATTTTGAGAGAGGAGTGTTTAGGATGTTGTGTATACGTGCGGGATGGTTGACGAATTTATCGAAGGTTCGATAACCTGAAAAAGTTTCCATGTTACCTTCTAGAGAGCCTTGACACTTGGAGGTTTCCGCAGGTTCTGTGTTTTTATCCATCATCCCCAGTAAAGTTTCAACAGATGTATCGTAGAGGATGATGTTTGTTGCAGAGAATGGGGGGAAAATAGGTGGAGTGTCCAGGGAGAGAGTGGGAGGAATGATGGTTGAGAAGAGGGTTTGGGTGAGGGGTTCAGCGTTGGATCTGCTGAGAATTACTTCTTCAGTCCTTAGAGAGTCTGAAGGAGGGGGGTTCTGTTCCAAGTTTATAACCTCAGCGTTTAGAGACGCTGAAGTTGGTATGGAAGGGATGGCTTCAGCAGCTGTGGCAGAGCGTACCACGGAACTTTCCAGTGGCTCTTATACAGAAAGAGTCGTGGAGTCTTCAGCCTGGGTAGACTTGGGGGGTTGCTCTTGTGAGGACTTCTTAGGCTTAGGGGCGCCAAGTAGGGATTTAGAGGGTTTCCTTTTCTTGGAAGGAGAGGAGTTTGCAGCGTGGGTATCAGCGGTTGGGATTACCGCTGAGGTAGCTGTAGAAGTAGAAGAAGTAGGAGGGTTGAGAAAAGATAAGATAGTAGAAAGACGTACCTCGTTTGGCATGGGGGTGAGTCGAGGACCTTAGCGCCAACCCGTGAGAGTTTCAGGTCGCCCACCTTCGGGTATTTGTCCCTGAGTCCTTGTAGGAAGAGAGCGCTGACAAATCGAGGATATGGGACAGTCTTTTGTCTCTTCGCTTCTTCGACTCGCTGAATCATGTCGTCAAAGATGAGTTTGACCCAATCGATGTGTAGGCCCTTTAGAAGTGCATACCCCATATCCTTCTGGGGTTGGGATGCTTAGTTAGAGGAACCAACCTTAGCTGTCACGCAGCTTATCAGATGAGCGAAGATGAAGTTCATCTCGCTGGGCATTTTTGATTTCTTGATCAGGGTCAGCTTCTTCTCAGGGAGCTTGTCTCTCCCTGTTTCCCACACATACTGCATTGCATCAAAGAATGCAATGAGCGTTTCTCTATCTGCTGGGTTTTTGGGATTTGGTAGAGGGACAAAGCGTTTTTATTTTGTGCCAGCGGGGAGGTTTAGGGCACACATGATATTACGAGGTGTGATCTTGGAGGTACCATGGTCGGTGTCAAAAAGGATGACTTTGATTTCCTTTTTTGGGGTCTTTGGTGGAGGTGATCATAGCTCGTCTGGCAGTATACCAGAACTGAGTGAGTATGTGCTTATTAGCGGGAGGTGTGACGATCAGAGCTGTGGATAAAGGACATGTCTTCAGAAAATTCATAGCGTCGTCTAGGTGCGTGGCATGCTTCTTTTGAGGGAAGTCGAAGAGAGTATAAGGGTTGTTGCCTTAAAAGTTAATTTGCTCGAATTTAAAGCCAACTTGAGGAGCTTTTGTGAGTACAGTAACCTCAACAGCAGTGGGGGGCTTAGCGGTAGGACCTTCAGTAGTAGATGCCATTTCTGTTTATATAATATAAGAATGAAGAATATGAACAGAAGCGTCTTAAAATGGATAAAGTTCCAAAATAAGGGTTTTTAGAGTTTTGTAATTTCTATTTAGAGGAAGAAATAGAAATTAGGGTTTTTTCTAGTTTTGACAAAGATTCAAAATCTAGTGAATGTCTTATTTTCCAGTTTCCTTTTAATGAAGAGATTCTAGAAAAACATATGAAGATACAAGTTTAAGATTTTTGTTTTAAACTTGAATAACAATCATGAAGATTGTGTTCACAAAATCATGAAGAGAAATGATTTCATTTTTAAAAAGTTCTTTTGTTTGATCTTTTAGAAACAAGAATAAGATCAAAAACCAGTTTATTTGTTGCAAAATAAAAGAAATATTAACCTGTGGTGTTGAAGAAGATGAAGATGAACAGGTTCTTGAGTTATTATTTTGAATGCAACAGAGAGTTCTTGCTTTGAAGGAGATGATGTTCGCGTTAAAGGTAAAAATATAAACGCAATGGGTTTATATAGTGAGAGTAGAGAGAGAAAAACTATGAGCGGGAAAGTTTTTCATGATGACATGGATACGTCCCTTGAATTTGATTGGACAAGGAAGACGAAACGGGCGAACGTGTCAGAGAAAACGTGCCATGGTTTATTCGTTTGATGACGTCACAAACATCTTTTCATATTTTAAAGTGTCTCTGAGGTTTTTGAAAAGTTCAGGGACATTTTGAAAAATAGAAGTATCAGTGATAGTTTTAGAAATTTTAAAGTATCGCTGAAAGGAAGAGATATTCAGCGATGCAATTTGTTTTGAAATCTTGCATTCATATGCGAACGTCAGCGAGTAAGAAAGAACATACCTTGATATCAGCGAATCAATTTTGTTTAGAGAGAAGGTGATAGATAGGGTGATACAAGTTTGTTTTATCCCTGATCAAATGTGAACCACTGAAGATTTTATTCTTCTAAGTTCAGCATTCCAAGCTCGCTGATGAGAAAGTTAAATCTTGTCTCATCAAGAGGTTTGGTGAACAGATCAGCTAACTGAAAGTCAGTTGGGATAAAATGAAGTTCTATATCACCATTCATCACATGATCTCTGATAAAATGATACCTGATTTCGATGTGTTTGGTCTTTGAGTGTAGCACTGGATTGTTGGCTATAGCGATGGCACTAGTGCTATCGCAATAGATTGGAATTTTTGAGAGCTGAAGGTCATAGTCCAGTAGTTGATTTCTCATCCACAAGACCTGAGACCAACAGCTTCCAGCAACTACATACTCAGCTTCAGCGGTTGAGGTGGACACTAAATTTTGCTTTTTACTTGTCCAACTCACCAGCTTTCCACCTAGGAGCTGACAGCCTTCTGTGGTGCTTTTCCTATCCAATTTGCAACCTGCAAAATAACTATCTGAATAGGCGATTAGATCAAACCCTGAGTCTTTGAGATACCAAAGACCTAGGTTAGGAGTACCCTTAAGGTAACGAAAGATTCGCTTTACAGCGATCAAATGAGATTCCTTAGGTTCAACTTGATATCGTGGACACAAACAGGTTGCATACATAATATCAGGTCGGCTAGCTGTAAGATACAGAACAGAGCCGATCATCCCACTGTATATCGTGACATTAACAGGTTTTCCAGAAGGATCCTTGTTTAGTGTCAGCGGTGGTGCCATAGGGGTTTTCATAGCTGAACTCTGAGTTAACTTCAGCATATCTTTAACATATTTTCCTTGGTGAATAAAAGTTCCTTTTTCATTCTGTTTGATTTGAAGACCAAGGAAATAGGTTAGCTCACCCATCATACTCATTTTATATTCAACTTTCATTCTATCAGCGAAACGAGTACAAAGATCATGGTTAGTGGAACCAAATATAATATCATCGACATATATTTGAACAAGAATAATATGACCTTTTACTTTCCGGAAAAATAGAGTTTTGTCGATTTTACCTCGCTCAAATTTTTGGATTTGGAGATAAGTAGAGAGAGTGTCATACCATGCACGAGGAGCTTTCTTTAAGCCATAAAGTGCCTTATCCAGTTTATAAACATAACCTGGATGCTTAGGATCTGAGAATCCTGGAGGTTGTTTCACGTAGACTTCTTCATTTAGCTTTCCATTGAGGAACGCTGACTTGACATCCATCTGATAAACTTTGAAGTCTCTGTGTACTGCGGAAGCTAAGAATAGACGAATGGCTTCTAGTCTTGCTACTGGAGCAAAGGTTTCGTCATAATCTATACCTTCCTCTTGTCTGTATCCCTGAGCAACAAGACGAGCCTTGTTGCGGATTACAGTTCCATGTTTATCCAACTTGTTTCGATAGACCCATTTAGTGCCTATCACTGACTTGTCGGATGGTCGTGGAATGAGCTTCCAAACTTTGTTTCTTTCGAATTCTGTCAACTCTTCTTGCATAGCGCTGACCCAGTTTGGATCTCTGAGGGCGTCATCTGTTTTCTTTTGTTCAATCAGAGAAATAAAGTTAACAAATAAACAAATGTTACTTGTACTTCATCGAGTCTGAACACCAGCGTTTGGATCACCAAGAATTTGATCAATGGGGTGAATTATAGTCCATCGCTGAGCCGGAGCATAAGTCGCTGACTCAATTTGAACTTCTGGAGGAGCTGAAGATGAGGCTTCAGCAACTTCTGGTATATCAGCCAAGCGAGGAATAGGTTTAGATGTCATTTCATTCACTGATTGCTGAGAGGTAGATGGTATATCTGAGATAGAAAGTTCAGAAGCAGGCATAGTGTTTAGAGGAACAACTGAGACCCATGATGTTTCAGCTTCACTTGTCTGCATGCTTGGGATGATAGTAGGATCATCATCTTCAGCGGGATGAGTATGAGATTGAGGAGTGGGAGTATCTTCTGAATCACCAAGATGAGAAAACATCAATTGATTCAATTCTTCAGTATCAGCAGAAGGTCTAGAGTTCGCTGAATGAGATTCGTCAAAGGTGACCTGGATTGTTTCTTCAACAGTTTGTCTTCTTCGATTGAAGACTCTGAAGGATTCAGAAACTGAAGAGTATCCAAGAAAGATTCCATCATCAACCTTAGGATCAAACTTTCCAAGGGCATATCTGTTGTTCAGTATGAAACACTGACATCCAAAGATGTGAAGAAAGCTAATTGAGGGCTTTCTCCCATGGAAGAGTTCATAGGCTGTTTTCGTGAATCTTTTGACTATCAGTGACCTGTTTTGAGTGAAACAAGCTGTGTTAACAGCTTCTGCCCAAAACTGAGTAGGTAGATGAGAATCGCTGAGCATTGATCGTGCAACTTCGATAATAGTTCGATTTCTTCTTTCAGCGACTCCGTTTTGTTGCGGTGTTCTCACTGAGGAAAAGTTGTGAGAAATACCCTTACTCTCAAAGAAGGAATCAAGAGAAATGTTTTTGAATTCAGTCCCATGATCACTCCTTATTGAGCGAACAGTCATGTTGTTTAGGACTTCCATTTTCCTGACAAAGGTGATGAGTTCTTCAGGGGTGTCACTCTTAGAACGAAGAAACATTACCCAGATATAGCGAGAGAATTCATCAACTATTACCAATGTATATTTCTTTCCAGCGATGGATTGTTTGTTGACAGGACCATACAAATCCATATGGAGAAGTTGTAGAGGAGATGACACTGAGGAAACTTGCTTAGATTTGAAGCTTGCCTTCGTTTCTTTCCCTTTCTCACATGCTGAACATAAGGACTCCTTAGCGTATGAGTGTTGAGGTAGACCAATGACCAACTATTTAGAGGAAAGAGTGTTCAGTGTCTTGAAGTTGAGATGGGAGAGCCTCTTATGCCATAGCCAGTTGACATCAGATGAGGCTTTTGAGAAGAAACAGGAGTTCTCAGTGGTTGTAGAGTCCATGTCTGTAACATAAACATTTTCCATACGGTATCCGCTGAGAGCTGTCTTCTCCTTTTTGTCAGTCACAAAGTAGGATTCCTTTGTGAAAATTACTTTGTTATCCTTGTCACACAGCTGACTGATGCTTAGAAGATTGTGCTTCAGTCCTTCAACATATGCGGCTCTTCTGAAGGTTGTTGTACCATTAGAGAGTACACCAAACCCTCGGGTATAGTATTTTCCGTTTCCACCGAAGGTCACTGAGGGACCCTTTTCTTCCTTGTATTCAGTAGCAGGATTTTCTTTCCAGTCATATGTCTAGAGCATCCGCTATCAAGATACCAGATACCCTTCTTAACCTGCAAACAAAGGAAGATTAGTTTGACTTAGGCACCCATTTTAGCATGGGCCCACACTTGTCAGTGGTGGTAGAGGAAGTGGAAGGTTCAGCAATCTTCGCAGCATTTGAAGATTCAACTTCAGAATTATTCTTCACTTTGGTTAATTTCTTAACCTCAGTGGTCTTCTTTGCCTTGGGGGCAGTAATCTTCACCTTAGCTAACGTTTCAGCTTTGGTGGCTGTGGGGCACTTACTAGCAATGTGATATGTAAGTCCACAGTGATAACATTTCCTATAGCTAAAAGTAGCTTTAGGACCATTTGGATGCTTAGCCGTTAATTTTAAATGAGCAGGGCTAGCACCAAGTATACCTTTGGCATTGGAAATGGGAGGAACAATTAGTTCTTCGGATTTCTTACCAATAATATCCACTTTGATTCTAGGAGTAGATCGCTGAATAAATCCAGGGATCTTGTTCTTAGAAGTAGAGGGATAAGTCACTGAAGCTTTAGAAGCATTCAGCTTAGGTACATAGGTACCCTTTTGAGGTTTTTGATTGAAAACGTTTTCTTTACCCTTACCTTTAGAGATCAAGGTAGGTTTTTCCTCAGGGATGGAAGTTTTTGAAGAGGAACACTGAGATGAGGAAGTGTCAGGGACTGAGGATACGAAAGTTCCAAATTTGAGCATGGAACGATCAGTGGTTGGTTCTAGAGTATCATCTTTGTAACCAAGTCCACTCTTGTCACTCAGAGGTATCTGAGACTTTATAATCTCAGTGATCGTTGTTGAGGATTTACATCATCCTTCAACAGTAGCCTTTTCAGCTTTTAATGCAGCGATAGCTTCTTCGCGTTCGATTTTGACTAGTTGATTTATATGGACCTGATCTTTTAAGTCTTCTTCAATTTTAGAAAGCTTTTCTATTTGAAGGTGACAATTTTTAAGCTGTTCAGCGAGATCGAGATTTTGATTTTCAACTAAGGTCTTGCCATTCATGGCATCATATAAGTTCATAGTCAAGAGATCGATTTTTCGAAGACTATCAGCTTCATCAATATATGAAATATTAGTAAAGAAAGAAGTTGATACCTTAGAGGTCGAAGTTGAAGTAGAGGGAATATCAGAATTTTCTTCCTCTTCTTCGATTTTTACCATGAGGCAGAGATTGGCCTTATCATCATCTTCAGAGTCAGATGGTTCTTCTTCATCAGAGGCAACCCAGTCAAAGTCAGCCATAAGGCCTTTGCCTTTCTTCTTAAAGCTTTTCAGCTTTGCGTACTTTTCTTTCAGCTTTTGATACTTGTCATCTCTAGCCCTGGGGTTAGAGGATTTCTTGGAGAAAGCTGAGGGTTTATAGACTTTCTTTGACCTGCATTCACTAGCAAAGTGTCCTACTTTTTCACAGTTAAAGCAGGTAGCAGTAGCCTTATCAACTTGGGTTGATGATCTTGGCTTGTAAGTGAGTGCAAGGGGTTTGTTCCTTCTGAAGTTACTCTTTCTAGCTAATCTCCTGAACTTATTAGCCAGGAGTGCTAGAGATTCATCAAGAGCTGAAGAATCAGCATCTGATGAGCATTCAGAGTTAGTTTCCAACTCAGTGACAGTGACAGTAGATCGCTGAGTGTAAGGTGACTCTGAGAGTAAAGCAACAGGTGTGCTCTTGGAATCTTTTACAAGATTCTTCTTGAGATGACACGACTGCTCATGATTGAGCATAGTGCCAAATAAGGTAGAGAGAGTCATAGATTTTAGATCCTTTGATAGCTTGAGACACATTGAATAACTGTCCCAGCTTTCAGGTAAACATTCTAGGAACTTTGTCAGAATTTCAAAGTTAGAATATTCCTTACCAACGGTTTTCAGATAAATAATTAAACAGTTAAACCGCTGATGTACTTCAAAGAGAGATTCATTCTTACCACAAATGAAGCTTTCATACTGTCTTACCAGGTTGATCTTTCTTGAGCCCTGGACTTCAGACTTACCTTTATATTGAACACAGATTGTGTCCCACATGGCTTTGGAGGTTTTCAGGTTCATGACGGAATGGTAGACTACGTCAGGAAGAGCCATAGAGAGGATAGATCTGGCTTTAGTGTCGATAGACACTTTCTTTTTATCTTTATCAGACCAATTGTGAGGTTCCTTAGGAATGATTCTTTCAAGCAACTCTAGTAGTAGTGCCTGGAACTTCAGGATCAATCCTAACAGGGATATATGGGCCATTTTCGATGTAATAAGGCATAGTAGGGTCTTCACCTTCTAAGAAGAGTATCATCCTATTTTTCCATAGATTAAAGTTATTTCTGGAAAATCTAGGGGGTTTTGCAAGAGAACCATTGTCAATATAGTTTGAGTTTGTGTTCGTAGCCATTATGAGAAATAGCAAGGAAGAGAAAATATATTAGTATAAGCAAGATCTTGTTTATGAGATTAAACAATCCGCTCTGATACCACTTGTTGGTCCCGAAAGGGTTATACAAGTTTGTAGAAGGGGGGGGGGGGGGGTTGAATACAAACACACATATTTTACTTTTCTAAATTGTTTATTGATATTTATCAAACAATTTATAACTTGTTGTGGAACAAGATTAAGGAATAAACCTAATCTAAACAAGTTAAGATAACACTAAGATTTCTTGCACTAGAAATAAGAAAGAAAGACGATAAGAATATTATGAATAATATTCTAACACAAAGTAGTAGAGAGAAGAAGATGGCCGAGCACTTCATTTCTGAAGTAGGGTTTCTTCTTATATACTACATGCATTAATTGCATATCAGTACAACTTTACATGTGGCAGCAGCTGATTGGTTGCATGTTTTGACCTTGGTAGACAACCTAGTAGTCGCATGATGAACAATGTAGAATCAGAGTTGGTTGTACGATTCTGGACAAAAGGGATGTCCGTTCTGACAGATCGTACGGAGACGTGCAAGGGGGTAAGACAAAAGTAACTTGTAGAGGAAACTTCATGATCAGCGTTCGTTGAACTGTACTTTATCAGCGAGTGATAAAGTTCAGCGCTCGCTGAAGTTTTCTACTTGTAACTTCACGATGAGTGGACAGGTCTTGGCTTCGCTGATATCCACATCAGTTCATTAGTAGATTTGTCGCTGGTTCTTTGGCTTGATCTTCGACTTCAGCGTAGAACATGGTTGACGTGAAACTTGTCTTCAGGGATCATAAGTAAACAACTAAAACTACCAGCGATCATCAACAAGACTAAACAGGCTCATGGCTTGCTGATGAATAGTTTCCCTGAATGTAGAATTTAAAGAGCATGAGTTTCCTATCAGCGGAACTGTATAGACATAGTACTTATCAGCGATAGTGAAACTCTAATACATATTGTCTACTTACAATTTTCACTAAGTGTTTCTTAAAGAGTCATTATCAAATCACTGAGGGTTTGGATCAACAAATACATATTAAATTAACATTATAATTTTTACAATTATACTCTATCAAAAATAATGTTCATCTCCAAAGTTTGAATATTCAGCATCCTTAAGCACCATCACACTCATATCAAATTTTGCCAAACGTTCTCAATGGATATGACCTGCAACAACAATTACAAGATAAAAATCAAATATTCAAGCATATAAAATTAGATATAAAATATTTTTTTAAACTCTGGATTCTTTTATTAAAAACTAGATAGAATATTTTTGTAAATAGCTCAAGAATTCTTTTATGAAAAACATACCGTAAAACATTTTTTTAGACACAATCTAGAATATTTTTTATAAAAACAGATCTAGATTGTTTCCTTAAAAACAAATCAAGAATTTTATTTATAAAAGACAGATCTGAAATGATAAAAACAAATCTTGATTCTTTTTTTGTAAAAAGAGGTTGGGAAATTTTTATA
Source organism: Saussurea involucrata (assembly GCA_033807775.1). Lineage (NCBI taxonomy): Eukaryota > Viridiplantae > Streptophyta > Magnoliopsida > Asterales > Asteraceae > Saussurea > Saussurea involucrata. Next base: position 94,434,086 of record CM066322.1, read on the forward strand.
ATTTTTTTTTGGGGGAGTTTTTATAAAATCAGATCTACATAATCTTTTGAAGATTTTGTAAAAAAATCTTTTAAAATTATAGATCAATAATATTTTGTTAAAACATATCAAGAAGATTTTGTAAAAAAAAACATATCTGATTTTTTTTATAAAATAGATTTAGGAGTTTTTTTTAAATCTGGAGGTTTTTAAAGAAAACATAAGTGGAGGTGGTGGTCTTCAATAGAAGGTGGAAGAGATATACCTTGTTTGAACGGTGGTAGTCGTCGATAAGGGTGCGTTTGGTAGGAGGACATGACAGAACAAGACAGAATAGGACATGACAGAACAGTTGTTCAACGTTTGGTAAGACATGACTAAACCGGACAGGACAAGGTTGGACTGGTTAAATGACAAGTTTACCCCTAGTTAGTTGTTTGGTGTTTTTTTACCAAACAATCAATCTAAATGAAAACAATCAAACACAAAAACATCTAACATAAATACTAATAGAAAAACTCACATTCATAAATCAATTGTTAACCAACTAGCAGCATGTATAAATAGTCATCTAATAATAAAACAAAAAACCAAATAGCAACTAAACTGAGCTTGTACAACAGCAGCTAAAACAAACAATAAGTTTTCAAAGTGAGAACAAGAATCAACAATCTTGAAGTTATTGTATCAACAATCTGGCGTTATCTGTATCAACAATCATGTATAACAAGTGAGAACAAAAGAAATCGATTACTTGAGAACAAGTGCTTGGAAAGCAAAATCAGAAATTATCAGAGAAAAAAATCGTTGTAGAAGTGACCCCATAAATCGATCTCTGTTACCTGTAAATCGATCTATGTAGAAGTTATCGTGTAAATCGATCTCTGTATAAGGTATCCTGTAAATCGATCTTTGCAGAAGTTACCCCATAAATCGATTTCTACAGAAGTTGCCCCATAATCGATTTCTGGTGGTGAAGGAGACAGAAGAGAAATCGATCTCTGTAGAGAGGAAAAAGTCGATCGATGTAGAAAGAGAGAGTCAATCGACGAAGAAGAAGTCAGACGAGGGAAATTCTAGATGTAGAAAGGCGTAAAGTGGGTATATTAAAGGAAAAACCACAAAGAGTGACTTGGCACCATGAGGTTTGAGTATTCCTCAAATCTTGAAATGTGGTTGAGTTTCATCATCCCACATTGGTGGAAAGATGAAAGTTTTGAACTAGGAAGTGGCTATAAGAAATGAGGAGTGGATACTTTTGTGTCAACTCATGCGGTTGGCTCATTTAGCTTACCCTACATTTGCGATCACTACTACAGAATAGGGGTTTTTACACGGTTGTAACGGGCTTTTTGCACGGTTTTGGAACCGTGTAAAAGCCCACCGTGTAAAAAAGTGCGAGACCTTTTTACACGGTTTTGGAACCGTGTAAAAATGTCTTTTTTTTACACGGTTCCAAAACCGTGTAAAAATGTGACAAAAACCGTGTAAAAATAACTCAATTTTACACAGTTATTAGGCAGAACCGTGTAAAAAGATAGAACATTTTTACACGGTTGCTTGGCAAAACCGTGTAAAAAGGTCACCTCTTTTTACACGGTTGCTAATAAAAATAGTGCTAAAAGGTCACATTTTTTACACGGATTTAACTTGTAACCGTGTAAAACACTACTAAAAATAACATTTTTTCCGGCACAAAAATTCGCCAAATATTCAGGCAGGTTGATCGTTTTTGTTAGGTTCCAACAGTCGGAAGTCAGCCACTAAATTTTTTTAATTTTATTAATTTTCTTGGCTAATTAATTAAATAATTAATTAGGTTTAGTTTTCCGACAGATTTTAGGGAGGATTAATCCAAAAAACGCCGGTAATTTATCCACCGATAATTTAATTATTTTTTGATGAATTATTTTTTAAAACTAAATAGAATTACCGGCAAAATTATCGGCCACTATTTCGTCGTTGTTTTTTTGTAATTTAAAAAAAACAACTAATTAACATTATGTCTTTTTTAGCATAAAAGAAATTTTTTCAACAAAAAAAGGTCACCAATTTTTCTATACAAGTACACATATTTTTATAAATAATACATATTAAAATATAATTATAATTTTTACAATTATACTCTATCAAAAATAATGTTCATCTCCAAAGTTTGAATATTCAGCATCGTTAAGCACCATCACACTCATATCAAATTTTGCCAAACGTTCTCAATGGATATGATCTGCAACAACAATTACAAGATAAAAATCAAATATTCAAGCATATAAAATTAGATATAAAATATTTTTTTAAACTCTGGATACTTTTATTAAAAAATAGATAGAATATTTTTTAAAATAACTCAAGAATTCTTTTATGAAAAACATACATTAAAACATTTTTTTAGAAACAATCTAGAATAATTTTTATAAAAATAAATTGTTTCCTTAAAAACAAATCAAGAATTTTATTTATAAAAGTCAGATCTGAAATGATAAAAACAAATCTTGATTCTTTTTTTGTAAAAAGTGGTTTGGAATTTTTTTATAAATTTTTTTGTAGGATTTTTTATAAAATCAGATCTAGATAATCTTTTGAAAAAACGATGTAGATTTTTTTTATAAAAACAGATGTAGAATAATTTTCAAAAATCAGATCAAGAAATTTGTTTAACATAAGAATTATTTTTTGGAAAACAAATCTGGATTTAAAAAAACACTGATCTGGAAGTTTTTTAAAATAATAGATCAATAATATTTTGTTAAAACATATCAAGAAGATTTTGTAAAAAAAACATATCTGATTTTTTTTATAAAAGAGATTTAGGAGTTTTTTTTTTTAAATCTGGAGGTTTTTAAAAAGAAAACATAAGTGGAGGTGGTGGTCTTCAATAGAAGGTGGAAGAGATATACCTTGTTTGAACGGTGATAGTCGTCGATAAGGGTGCGTTTGGTAGGAGGATAGGACAGGACAGAACATGACAGAACATGACAGGACAGAACAGTTGTTCAACGTTTGGTAAGACATGACTAAACCGGACAAGACAAGGTTGGACTGTGTGATCCCAGAATATCATCAACAATTCAAGTATATTGAGAGATCGAGATACAAACGTCATCCTCATATTAGATTCAATATCATTTTAGTACAAGATGACTCTCTCTTTCTCTCACAAGATTAGCTCTCTACATTGTGCCTCTCCTCTACAAATGAGCTCCTAACACCTATTTATAGGGACATACAAGACATAACAAGCTTTACACAAGCTTTACACAAGCTTTACAAGACATAACAAGCTTTACACAAGCTTTACAAAACTTTCATATATTTAGTACATTTTCGGTACTAACATTCTCCCCCTAAAGTTTTGTAAAGCAAAATCATATCAATATTCAAAAGCTTTAGCTCCTCTCCCCCTTGATTTTCTTGGAAAAACTTTAGCGATGCTTTTTCTTCGAATGAAGTCTAGGCTCCCCCTTGAAAGAAGCTCTTACTCATCATATTTTCAACCATGAAAAACCGGATTCGATGTGCGCCATAACCTCGACTGGATGCACTAGCACATCTTCAAAAAGTAGAAACTCAAAGTCGTTCCGATAAGCTCACAAGAAAGATAACGAGCGAGTTTTGAGTGACAAACCGAGTGCAATCACAGTGTATAACAAAGAATCCGTCAATGAACCGCGGGTTGAGTAGGAATTCGGCTTAAGAGCTTGGTTCGGATTTGCTCGAAAGAAGGAAGCATCATGTAGCATCCACACTTTATGCGCAATTCCAAGTAAAATGTCCCCCTCCCGAGACTTAGCACGGGGGTTCCGCTACCCGGTTAGCGGATGGGGTCAAGGGGCAGCGCCCCTAGAGAAAATTTTCTCACTCTTTAAATGGGCTAAAATCAACTCAGAATCTGTGCGACTAGAAGTGTAATCTGGCATCTTTTGTGCGAAAACTTCCAGTGAACAGTAACTATCAGACATGTCTTGTACGACTTTGATCAATGAACAGTAACTGTCGTAGGAGTCTTGTACGACTAACTCGGGTGAACAAACTATCGTAGGAGTCTTGTACGACTACACAGATGAACAGTAACTGTCGCATGGGTCTTGTACGACTAGCACTAAAGAACAGGCGAAGTCGTATACCTCTTGTACGACAAGCGCGAAAGAACAGTCGTAGTTGTATGCCACTCGTACGACTAGCGCACATGAACAGTAGAAGTCGTATGCTTCTTGTACGACTAGACCCAATGAACAGTAACTGTCGTATAAGAGTCGTGCGACAGTCGTGTATGAACAGTAACTGTCGTATGTGTCTTGTGCGACTAAAATTTGAAGTCGGTCCAATGTTGTACGACAGTTATGAGTTTTAGCTATGTACGACAGTTATGAGTTTTAGTGTCATACGACAGTTATGAATATGATGAACAATTAAGCGTACGGCAATTATGAGTTTATGAAGACCTTTGTTGTCCGACAGTTATGAGTATCATCGTGCGACAGTTACGAACATTTCCGACGAACACTTTAATCAGCCCAAAAACCTCGATTTCTTGCTGAATTTCACCCCAAATTACTGCAAACAGATCGTTACTTCATTCCGAACAGATCTGTGAGCATCTAATCATCAAAACTTCGGTGAAAATAGCAAATTCCGGCCAAAATCGTTTTTGCCGGCGAGGTAGCTACTGTTCATCCCCAAAAATCGTATTTCGCACATTTCTTCACTAAATTCGGATCTGATTGTTGCAATCTCTTCATAATCAATGCAGAAAATGATCTGATTGGCTAAAATCAATCCATGCACATCAAAATCTTGTAGATCTAAGATTTTCGTGAAAAACTTCAAAAACTTTCTAAATCACCGAATTGTTCACGTTGATCGATTCTGAATATAGGAATGGATCTGGAATCGAACAACGAACAGATCTTTAATAGATCAAGTGATTAGAACACACTTACTTGAAGATCAAACTCCAAAATCTTCAAAATTCTTCAAATTCCGGCACTTTTTCACTTGAATTGTCGAGATCCGATTATCGTATCGAAGAAATGTCTTCAATTCTGCTCTGATACCACTTGTGATCCCAAAATATCATCAACAATTCAAGTATATTGAGAGATCGATTTACAAACGTCATCCTCATATTAGATTCAATATCATTTTAGTACAAGATGACTCTCTCTTTCTCTCACAAGATTAGCTCTCTACATTGTGCCTCTCCTCTACAAATGAGCTCCTAACACCTATTTATAGGGACATACAAGACATAACAAGCTTTACACAAGCTTTACAAGACATAACAAGCTTTACACAAGCTTTAAAAAACTTTCATATATTTAGTACATTTTCGGTACTAACATACTGATTAAATGACCAGTTTACCCCAAGTTAGTTGTTTGGTGTTTTTTTTACAAAATAATAAATCTAAATGAAAACAATCAAACACAAAAACATCTAACATTAATAATAATAGAAAAACTCACAATCATAAATCAATTGTTAAACAACTAACTGCATGTATCAATAGTCATCTAATAATATAACAAAAAACCAAATAGCAACAAAACTGAGCTTGTACAACAACAGCTAAAACAAACAGTAAGTTTTCAAAGTGAGAACAAGAATAAACAATCTTGAAGTTATTGTATCAACAATCTGACGTTATTTGTATCAACAGTCATGTATAACAAGTGAGAACAAAAGAAATCGATTACTTGAGAACAAGTGCTTGGAAAGTAAAATCAGAAATTAGCAGAGAAAACAATCGCTGTAGAAGTGACCCCATAAATCGATCTCTATTACCTGTAAATTGATCAATGTAGAAGTTATCATGTAAATCTGTCTCTGTAGTAGTTATCCTGTAAATCGATCTTTGCAGAAGTAACCCCATAAATCGATTTCTACAGAAGTTGCCCCATAAATCGATTTCTGGTGGTGAAGGAGACAGAAGAGAAATCGATCTCTGTAGAGAGGAAAAAGTCGATCGATGTAGAAGGAGAGAGTCAATCGGCGAAGAAGAAGTCAGACGAGGGAGACGAATTCTAGATGTAGAAAGGCGTGAAGTGGGTTTAGTGAGAGAGAGAACAAGAAAGGGTATCAGGTTAGTCGATCAAGGAAGAAGAAGTCCAGAAAAGGGAGACGTAGTATAGAGGCAGAAAGGCGTGAAGTAGAAAGCTTGAAAGAGAAAGTGTAGGGCAGAGAAGAAAGGGTATCAGGTTTGAGGGTGTTTTGGTACATCAGCTACTACTGTTCTATTTAGTTCCAGGGGTAAAGGGTGGAACACGCTGATAACGCCAATTTTTGGGGTTATTTTCGGTCTACAAACCACGGAGAGTGGCTTGATTTGAAGTAAAGTAGTGTTGCTTTCACGCGTTTTCCAGTGAATTGTGCAGGTGTCCCGAGAGGAAGCTACTGTAGAGAATACGAGCAAAAAAGGCTGAAAAAGAAGCTAAGAGAGACCAAACGGGAGCCCAAGATCCAAGCCTAAAGTCTAAGCCCAAGATCTAATCCAAGCCTGGACCCGAGCCAAAAAGCACACACACGACTTCCAACGCGACTTCATGTCGCGGGGAAAGTCGCGCAACCCTCTATTTCAGTTTTATGTTTGGTGTTTTTCCTGAATTAGGGCATCATCGATTCGCGTGCGACGAGAGGCAGAGAAGAGACGATTTTCAGAGGTTTTTCCACCATTTTTTGAGCCACGATAGAGAGCCGATAGAAGAGGAGTTCACCACGAGTAGCAGATTAGAGCCGAGAGAAGGGATTTCATCAGTACAACTTTCACGTTCATGATAACGATGCTTTCACACACTACTTTCTACCCTTTTCTTGTGTTTTCGTCCACCCCTAACATGAACTAATCTTTAGATGTTGGGGTTTGAAATAACTATGGTTAATATTAGAGATGACGTGTAACCGAAGGATTTTATCGATTTGATCTATGAAGCATTTGATTTTAGTTTTCTTACACAACTGTAACTTGATCACCTTCAATTGATTTTCATGGTTTTTGATTAAGTTCGAGAGAATTAATTAACAACTAGATCAGATAATCAGGTGCCGGAAAGTAGAGATTCGGGTAGAGATAGTCGAATCACCTTTTTGCTCTGAAAAGTTTAACCTAATGTGTTTTAAAACCATCGGTGGAAATCGAGAGATATAACTAGAGAGTTTTAAGATAAAATCGGTTATTACTTGAGAAAGAGTAACGGTGAACTTCAAAACTAGGGTTCATAGAAATAATCGGTAACAATTGTTCGGGTTTTAGTTCATCGATAGCATAACCATAGGAAGTCCAACCCTCAACCCTTTTCTATCAAAGTCTCTTCTAATCTTTCGTTAATCAATTTTAGTTTTATTTAGTTTTAAACAATTTCTAAACCACAAACCAAAATTTCGACCGTTCAGTTAATAGCAATTATAGTCATTGTGATACTCAGTTCCTAGTTCTCTTGGTTCGATACTCGTACTTTCCGTACTATTACTTGATTCGACCCGTACAATTGCGGTTATATTAAGGGGAGGTGTAAACCCGCCTATCAAGTTTTTGGCGCCTTTGCCGGGGAACTAGTTGCAACTGATAGCACTACCAACTATAAGCGCTATTACATTGAACATTTGTTTTTGTTTTTTTTACTTTTTTTTACTTTTATTCAATTTTTGGGTTGCTAATTTTTGTACTTTCATTTTCAGGTACTAATTGGTTTATGCCAAGAAGAACCCGAGGGAAAGGCACATAACCGATTGATCCAGAGATTGAAAGAACAGCTCGTCTATTACGAAAAGCAGCCAAAGTCAGAAGACAACTGAGAATGGGCGACGAGATTCCTGTCAACAACCCACCTCCGCCTCCTCTGACGAGAGTTCCGATGCGGTCATTCGCCAATCCGAATGTGGCAGCCACACGCATGGGTATACAACCTCCAACAACTGGCGCAAATTACTTTTAAATAAAGCCAAGCACGATTGTTATGGTTCAACAACACCAGTTTGGAGGAGCACCGACAGAAGATCCTCACGGACACCTCCGTGCATTCGAATGGATATGCAACACTTTCAAGATCAACGGAGTGAATGGGGATGCAATCAAGTTACGGTTGTTCTGTTTTTCACTCAAGGACAGAGCAGAGACATGGCTAGAAAACCTACCGACCGATCTGATCACAACATGGGCAGAGTTGAAAGCTGCAATTCTCCAGGAGTTCTTTCCATCGGGGAGAACTGCCCAACTTATGGCGGACATCACACACTTTGCTCAATGGGACCAAGAAACCCTGTACGAGGCATGGGAACGGTATAAGGACATGTTGAAAAAGTGTCCTCATCATGGGTTACACGGCTGGGTCGTCATCCAGACGCTCTTCAGTGGACTCCATCCGCAGTTCAAAAATGAAATCACGGTTGCAGCGGGTAGATCACTAATGAATAAAACATACGAAGAAGCGGTTGAGTTGATTGAAAACCTAGCCGAACATAGTTATGCCACTCTGAGGTCCTTGATTAGAAAGGTTTCTAGTGTACAAGAGAACGACGAGTTGAAAGCAGTCAAAGCCCAGTTAGCCGCACTCACGAGTCAATTAAAAGGATCTTCTATCCAACCATCACTTATAGTGGAAGAGGGTATGCCGGAAGCGTTCCCACCTATGAATGAACCTGAACAAGTCCAATTCCTGCAGAATCGGAACAACCGGCCGAGGAACGATCCTTTCTCTAACACATACAATGAGGGTTGGAAGTGACACCCGAATTTCTCGTGGAGTCAACCGCAAGGTCAACCAAAGGAAACAATGGGCCATCAACAACAACAGCGATACGACAATTCTTCCAACTTTTCTAACTCTTCTCATTCTAACAATGTCTATCGTCCTCCAGGTTACAACCAAAGGAAGTTCGACGAAGGACAATCCGGGGAGAAGAAACCGGGATTAGAGGACATGATGATGAAGTTCATGTCCAAGATGGATAGCACTGTCGAGGGATTAGCGGGCACGGTAAGCACGATCAAGGCGGCTACTGATAAGAATACGACTTCTATAAAGCTCCTTGAATGGCAAGTGCGGCAAATTTCCGAGGCCCTACAAAATCGAGCTCCCGGACAGTTTCCATGTCAACCCGAAAGGAAATCACGGGAAGATTGCAAAGCCATTCATCTGAGAAGTGGCAAGGAGCTGATCAGAGATCCCACTCGAGAATTACTACCAAAGGAGACCGAGCCTAAGGAGCAAGACGTTGAGATTATAGACGTGGATGAGATGGAAGCCGATGAGAAGATTGGGATGGAGGAAATCCCAAAGAGTGAAGAGTAAAAGAAAGAGCAACCAAGTGTTCCAAAGCAACCACTGGTTAAACCGGTAGCTCCGAAAGTGCCATATCCGACTAGGCTTAAGGCCCACATGGATGATCTAAACTTTTCTAAATTTCTTGAAGTTTTTAAGAAATTGCATATTAACATCCCTTTTGTAGATGCATTGGCACAAATTCCCTCATACGTGAAGTTCTTGAAAGACATCCTCTCCAACAAGAGGAAGATTGAGGAGCATGCAACAGTTGTACTTACTGAGGAGTGCAGCGCGATCATCCAGCACAAGCTTCCCCCAAAGATTAAGGATCCAGGGAGTTTTACTATCCCTGTTCATATTGGAAACTCTGAATTTAGCAAAACTTTATGTGATATTGGAGCTAGCATTAACTTGATGCCTTTGTCTATTTTCAGGAAACTCAGACTGGGAGAAGTGCAACCTACAAATGTTACACTCCAACTCGCTGACAGATCCATCAAGTACCCATATGGAGTGATAGAAGATGTGCTGATCAAGGTGGATAAGTTCTACTTCCCGGTAGACTTTGTGGTGCTCAATATGGATGAGGACAAGAAAATCCCATTGATACTTGGCCGATAATGTTTGGCCACGGGAGGAGCACTGATCGATGTGAAAGGGAGTAAACTAACATTAAGAATGGGCGACGAAGAAGCTGTCTTTAATGTTTTCCGGGAAGTCAAGCAAGGCATGGGACCTAATGAGTGTTATCGGGTGGATGTAATGGAAACTATGCCTCAAAAGATGTACAACAATCAAGTGTCAGATGATCATCTTATGAAGGCATTGGTTGGCATTGATACCGATCAAGAAAGCGAGCCAGTATTGCAGCTCAACGCACTACCATCTTACAAAGGCCCGAGACAACCGGTTATTGAGGATTTGGGAGCACCAATCCCCAAGTCCGACCCTTCATCGAAGACACCTCCCAAGCTTAAGCTTAAATCATTGCCCGATCATCTCGAGTATGCATACTTGGGAGAAAAGGATACACTTTAGGTGATCATTTCCTCCAAACTGAGTCCCGCGAACAAAGAAAAGCTGCTAAGAGTTTTAAGAGAGCATCAAACTGCCATTGGATGGACGATAGCTGATTTGAAGGGTTTAAGCCCCACGTTTTGCTCGCACTGCATCATGCTTGAAGACGGACACCGACCGGTTGTTCAACACCAACGCCGACTCAACCTGAATATGAAAGAGGTAGTCCACAAGGAGGTATTGAAATTCCTCGATTCTGGAATTATTTATCCTGTTCCGGATAGTCCGTAGGTGAGCCCAATTCAAGTAGTGCCCAAAAAAGGCGGCATCACAGAGATTCGGGACAACAACAACGAACTGATCCCTTCTCGGACAGTCACCGGTTAGAGGGTGTGTATAGATTATCGGAAGCTGAATGATGCAACCAAGAAATATCACTTTCCTCTTTCGTTCATTGATCAGATGTAGAAACGGTTATCGGAGCATGAATACTACTGTTTATTAGATGGGTACAACCAGATTCCTATTCTGGGTACAACCAGATTCCTATCGCACCCGAAGATCAAGATAAAACGATATTCACTTGTCCATACGGCACATTCGCGTACCGCCGTATGCCCTTTGGCTTGTGTAATGCTCCAGCCACCTTCCGGCGATGTATGATGGAATTCTGCTCAGATATGGTGGAACGGACCATTTAGATCTTCATGGACGACTTTTCAGTGTTTTGGCCTTCTTTCGACACATGCTTAGCGCACTTAGAAGCCGTGCTACAAAGGTGCAAGGAAACAAGCCTTGTACTAAATTGGGAGAAGTGTCACTTTATGGTGACCGAAGGGATCGTGCTCGGCCACAAAGTATCAAAGGCGGTAATAGAAGTAGATAAAGCAAAGGTGGCGGTGATCGAGAATCTTCCATATCTGAATTCCGTCAAGGGAGTCCGAAGCTTTTTGGGACATGCCGGGTTTTACCGGAGATTTATAAAGGACTTTTCAAAAATTATTAAACCTTTGTGTTCCTTACTTCTTAAGGATGCTAAATTTGAGTTCGCTAATGATTGTATCCTTGGTTTTGACAGGTTAAAAAAGGAACTGATTTCAGCACCCATCCTCACGGTTCCGGATTGGAATCTACCATTTGTCCGCATGTGTGACGTGAGTGACACCATTGTGGGAGCGGTGTTGGGCCAAAGAAAAGAAAAGAGGATGCATGTGATATATTATGCGAGTAAGACATTGGACGATGCTCAGATTAACTATGCGACTACCGAGAAGGAATTACTAGCCGTTGTCTATGCTTGCGAGAAGTTTCGATCCTATTTAGTTGGTGCAAAGGTAATGGTGTACACCGACCATTCAACTTTGAAGTATCTAATGGCTAAGAAGGACGCGAAACCGAGACTCATCCGATGGGTCCTACTACTCCAAGAATTTGATTTGGAGATTCTAGACAAGAAGGGGTCCGAGAACACCGTGGCAGACCATCTTTCGAGACTTGAGGGAGGCGAAGATCAAAGCAAAGACAAAACCACCATTAATGATTCCTTCCCGGATGAGCAGGTCTTTAAGGTTAGTCACTCGGAACCTTGTTATGCTGACTTGGTGAATTATTTGGTGGGAGGAGTAGTGCCTTATCAAATGAACTCCCACCAAAAGAAAAGATTTTTCTTTGAGGCCAAAAGGTATTATTGGGATGAACCCTATCTCTACAAGCTATGTGCCGACGGTATGATACGAAGATGTGTACCGGACGAAGAGAAGGCCGACATTCTAACTCACTGCCATACCTTAGAATGTGGAGGCCACTTCAGCACCGACATAACAGTGGCAAACGTTCTACAATCGGGATTCTTCTGTCCTTCTAGGTTTAAAGAGACTCGAGACTTCATCTCGAAGCGTGATCGGTGCCAAAGAACGGGAAACATATCGAAGAGAGATGAAATACCCATGAGAATCTTCATGGAGGTCGAGCTCTTTGATGTTTGGGGGATCGACTTCATGGGTCCATTCCCGAACTCCCACCGCAATGTATACATCTTAGTAGCGGTGGACTATGTCTTAAAGTGGGTGGAGGCAATCTCAAGCCCCACGATAGACTCCAAAGTGGTAATCAACTTCTTGCGGAAGAACATATTCTCAAGGTTTGGGGTTCCGAAAGTGCTGATAAGTGACGGTGGTAGCCACTTCTGCAACCGGTATTTAGAAGCGGTACTCAAGAAATACTCGGTGAAGCATAAGGTAACTACACCTTACCACCCACAAGCCAATGGCTTAGCTGAGGTGTCTAATCGATAACTCAAACAAATTCTCGAGAAGACCGTGAGTGCATCACGGAAAGATTGGTCGATCAAGCTAGACGATGCACTGTGGGCTTACCGAACCTCATTCAAGACCCCGATTGGCCCACACCGTGTCAACTTGTGTTCGGGAAATAGTGTCACTTACCTGTCGAGCTGGAGCATAGCTTATTGGGCAATCAAGAAGCTCAATATGGATTTCAAGGCGGCTGGGCAACGCCGATGTTTGCAACTGAACGAACTCGAAGAGATAAGATGAGACGCATACGAGAATGCGACTATATACAAGGAGAGAACGAAGCGATTCCACGACAAGGGTCTTCACCCAAAGGTAATTGTTCCTGGAATGCAAGTACTTTTATTTAATTCTCGTCTTCATTTGTTTCTAGGTAAGCTGAAATCCAAGTGGTCCGGACCATTCATCGTGAAGGAAGTGTTCCCCTATGGAACCGTCGAGTTACAAGGAAAAGATGGAGCTACGTTCAAGGTCAACGGGCAGCGGGTGAAGCCCTACTATGGAGGAGAAACGGTGGTAGTTAATGCCACTTTTTTGGACGAACCGAAGGAATGATCCACCATACGGTCGAGCCACGACCGAAACTAAGGTGCTGGGTGGGAGGCAACCCACCAAGGTTTGTTTTCGCTTTTAGTTAAGTTATTTGAGTGTGTTTTTGCTTTACAAAAAAAGGGTGTCTAAAACAGTGAGTTATGCGACTTTCCACGCGGCTTCAAACCGCGGTGGAAACCGCGTAACCCTCTATTTGAAAATCGAAATAGTAAGTTACGCGACTTTCCACGCGGTTTGAAACTGCGATGGAAACTGCGTAACCCTCTGTTTAATTTTTGAAACAGTGAGTTACACGGCTTTCCACGCGACTTCATACCGCGGTGAAAACCGCGTAACCCTCTGTTTGGGTTTTCCTCTTCCTACACGCGCGACTTTTCTTGCGGTTTCATACCGCGTGGGAAACCGCGCGTCCTTCTGACGCTTGCAGTTAGGGTTTTGTTGTGTTTTGCTTCATTTGTTTTCTTTCTCTTCATTTCTTTCATTCTTCTTCTCCATATTCTCTTCCTCTCTCTCGAAATTCCTCCTCTCTATACTCCATTTTCAAGGTTTCTTCTCTTCCTTCTTCAAGATCACAAGGTATGTGCCCCCACTCTTCTTCTTTGTTCTTCATTTCAACTAGGTATGTGCTATTATGTGGAGTACTCCCCAATATTCTTCTTGCTTCCCCTATTGTTCATGTTATCTCCCCAATAATTTGATTTCTCACAAATGCTGTGCACTCATGTTAAAATTATGCCTAAATTGTGAATGCATGTTACTTGTATGTTGGAAATTTCATATAAGAACTTTATGCTTGTATGCAAGTAGTATGTTTCATTTTGTGAGGGATTGTCCTAATTAGTTAAGTGGGGACCTTTGGGAAAGTAAGATGATGGGTATTTTTGGGGATGCCATAATTTTGTTGAATCACTCCCACCTTGGTGTTTAAGGGGTAAGTTTGGGACTTTTTGGTAACAGAAAGTCCTTATTTGTTTTGTTTATGGGAGTGATTGTGCAAGCATCACCAAACCTCGGTTCCACCAAGGTTTGGGGTTTGTTGAAATTGTCTAATGGTGAAAACCATTGATAACCTTATAGATGCATGCTTTAGGGAATTAAGTGGCCATGCGCTTATTGAATAAGTCACTTGTGTTAAGAAGTCTACTTGGTTGGTCATTATGTGTTCCCATGATTTAGCGTGAGATGCTTTATGCGTACTTGTTAGTTAAAGGTGTAATACCCCGGGTAAGTTCGTTAGTTAAATGTTAGTTCCATTAAATTTATTTAACTTTATAATTGTTGTTTAGGGTAAGTTTGGGTTAATTTATAAGTTTAGGGGTGTTTGGGTCATTATTGAGAAGTTCAAGGTCTAAAATGTAAAAATTGGTTAGATATTATCCCTTAGTTAATTCAGATATTATTCTCAATAGCAGAAATCAGAAAAGATCAGTGTGTGTAGTGTGTGTGTTTTGAGACCAAAAGAAGAAAAAAGAAGATAAAAGGCTAGGGATTCAATTTGGTGTGCTTGGAAGTGAATCTGAGGTATGTTCCTTTATAATTTATGTTTGTAATTGCTAGTAGGAAGTTTCTGTCGGATTAAAATCATCAAAATCGGTCTGGTATAAATCACAGACGGATTCTGGGTAGAGTTTGGGCAAACCGACAGTAGTGTCCGGACACAGTATGAATGTGTCCGGTAGTCCTTTTTGGTAGTGTCCGGTAGTTTTGATGTTGGTGTCCGGAAGTGTTCTAGTGGTGTCCGGACAAGTCAAGTTACCCGGTAAGTTTCTCTTTTCCTTAAGTCTCCGAATAAAATGAGATACCGGATGGTATCCGGATTACTTTGGTGTCCGGGTGTTATCCGGATTAGTTATGTTATCCGGAAAGTATAGTTGTCCGGATAGATGTGGTGTCCGGATTGGTTGTGTTGTCCGGAAAGCCCTGTTGTCCGGATAGTTTTGTGTTGTCCGGATAGTTTTGCTGTTTGATCAATTTTGAGAGTTTAGATGCTTTTGGGTATCCAATGACCTATGTCTTGTTAGTTATTGGATAGGGAATGAATGAGGACTGAATGCATTATGGAATCGACTTAAGTTCGGGTTGGGGTAACATTTGAGGATTTGAGTTATCTAGAGTACTTAGCTTTAGTAAGACGTGTGTGTTCTATTTGGTAAAGAGATATTTGTGTTTAATTATTTCAGATACTGTGAATCGAAGGTAAAAGCTGAGTTTATTGTGGAAGGAGTTTTGGATAAGCAAACAAGTGAGTTTTTACTTAAAATGTTTTCTAACTGGAATACATATATGTAAATGAGTGTAATAATGTGCATATTGTGTTTATATGAGTATTACACTGCATGGGTGCAAGTTGGTCGAGCTTAGGACCGGTGTATGTTGGCTGTACAGAGGGACAGTGGTGTTGGCTGTATTTAGTACAGTGGTGTAAATTGATTAGTTGGCTCGCAACCAATTAATATGGCCAAGAGAATGAGATGGATGGAAAGATACATGATGCATGAGTCTTAATTGGTATTCTTATGTGAATTATGTGTATGATATTGTGCAAATGGTTTTTAACTAACGGGGATTTTGTCACTAGACCTCAAGGTCTAACCCTCATTTTGTTTTAAAAATATGTATTCCAGGTCGTGGATCGAGTAAGAGCAAATAAGAAGGTTAAACTGCGAATAGCTTTTGGAGGACTATGTAGTTGAAGACTATGATATGTTTAGTAGATATAGCATGTGGCTAGAAATGATGTAATTTACTATGTAAACGTTTGTAATGATGTACTGAATGTTTGTAAAAGACTAGGGGACCGTATTTGTTATATAATGTATCTCTTGTTTTAAGGACGTTATGCAATGTATGCTATTTGAACTATGTATGGGAATCCGGGTCATTACAGATGGTATCAGAGCCCTAGTTTCAGGGATTTAGGTATTAGTATCTGTACCTAGACTTAAACTGCATGTGAAGTAGGATGTCCCTATTATTGTAGAACCTTGGGGTGTTAAATATAAAAAGGTAGAAGGAACATCATGTAAGGTAAGTTCATTTTACACCTGGCCAGTGTAATTGTGATCTTACAGGTACATGTTTGAACTGGAATACCTTGTTATATGGGGTATGTGCTTATGTGTATATTAACCTTGTCTGAATCAACAGAATGGCAAGTGGTACTAGACAAACGAATCGTAAAGGAGGAGGAAATCCGAATAGAACAAACCCAATAGCCGGAGGAAGGGGAAGAGGGTGAGAAAGAGGTGGAGGCAGAATTGGAGGCAGAATTGGAGGTAGAACTGGGAGTGGAACTCCGCCGCGAGGTAATGAATTTGTTACTAGGGACGATTTAACAGCCGAAATGGGAAGACTGCAGGCCAGTATACAAGCCATGTTTGATCGAACTCGTCATAATGAAGCTGATACACCAGATCCTGGTCAGGAAAACGAGATGCCTATTACACCTACAATCACACCAGTACTAAGAAAGTGTGACTATAAAATGTTCTTAAGTTGTAAGCCTCCAACTTACTCGGGAGATCGGGATCCAGTAAAAGCTATGAGGTGGCTAAAGGAAATAGAAGCCATCTTCAAGACTAGTAAATGCGCTGAAGAGGATAGAGTACTCTATGGAACTGCAATGTTGAAAGGCGAAGCCCTATACTGGTGGGAAGCACATATGTCCTCGGGAGGATCTGATATATACTCTACCTACTCTTGGGAAGAATTTGTGATAGCTTTCAGGAAACAGTTTTGTCCTCAAGCCGCAGTTAAACAATTGGAAGGGGAGTTTATGAACTTGCAACAAGGGAATTTGTCAGTTTGGGACTACACCGCTCGTTTCTTGGAAAAATCTCGTTTTGCGGAATACTACGTTGCAACGGAGGCCATGAAGATTGAAAGGTTTATCTTTGGATTGAATGCATAAGTCAGAAGTTTTATGATTGCTAAAGGACCAGAACCGCCGCCACCACCACCATCGCCGCCACCACCACCACCACCGCCACCACCACCACCGCCACCGCCGCCGCCACCACCACCGCCACCACCACCGTCGTCGCCACCGCCACCACCACTAAACAAATCACTAGGGGTAAATGGGTCATTTAACCGGTCCTGTTCTGTCCTGTCCAGTCCTATTTATGTGTTACCAAACACTGAACAACTGTCCTGTCCTGTTCTGTCCTGTCCTGTTCCGTCCTGTCCCGTCCCATCCTGTCTGCGTACCAAACGCACCCTAAAGGACCAGAATCTTTCTCCGCCGCAGTAGACGTCGCGGAAACCGTGGAACAAGATAAATGGAGAAGTACTAGTGATAAGAATGTGGGGAAAAGAAAGTGGGAAGGACCGCAGTATGATCCGAAAAAATGCCAGGTTCCAGCGATTTGATAACCGTCCACCTTTCCGACCAGTTGAAAGACCTTTGTTAGATCTGAAGTTTTGTCAATAAACCAAGTGTTGAAGATCTGATAAGAAGGTTCAGAAGTTCTGAGAAGAAGAGTCAGAGATCTGAGAAAGAGAAGTCAGAAGTTCTGAGAAGCGTGATCAGAAGAATGTTCAGAAGTTCTGAACTACCTGTTCAGAACTTATGACGAGTTTCGTTACTTAGTAATGTGTAAACTAATTAGGACACGTGTTTTGTTCTTATTAGTCTTTCTTATTTGTACTGTAGCTTTAATATATCCGTTACAGTATAAATAGAGTGGTTAGCACTACGTTGCTAACTGATTGATTTTCCCATATTACTTGTATTCATTCCTTGTAATCTTTGAGGTTATCTCTCTCTTAGATCTGTAATTCTGTGCATCATTGAATACAATTGGGCTTGATCATACAATTTCTCAATTACTTCTTTCTATATTGATTGTAAGAATAGATCCTGCACTTTCAATTGGTATCAGAGCCAATCAACAAACAAATTCGTTCAAGATTGTGATTGCGAAGATCGATTGATCAATTTCTTGAAGATTTCTTGATTCATTCAAAATTCGATTCCACTGCTAGGGCTAGTTCTTGAATTCTTAGCAATTCTTGAATTACCTGCTACTTTTCGATCAAGAAAATCGAATTTGTCTTTCTGTTGAATTTTCTTACAATCATGTCTTCTAAAGAATATCTAGCCATGGGATCCGAAACCAAACCGCCTGTTCTTATACCAGAAGAGTATCAGCAATGGAAAACTCGTATGATCCAATTCCTTGACAACATCGATGAAAATCTTATGATTTCTATTCGAGAAGGTCCAATCGAAGTATATATCGATGTCGCCGCAACCCCTGCAACAGAGACAACTCCAGAAATTCCAGCGACCAGAGTAAAGAAGAATTATTCCCAATACACTGCTGAACAGAAAAATAGGCATGCTATTGACAAAAGAGCAATTACTTTGATGACTTTGGCTGTCCCGAATGAGGTTCTTAACAGGATTGACAGTGGATCATCAGCTAAAGAAATGTGGGACGAATTGGAAAGGCAAATGTTAGGAACTGTGAGATCTATTCAGGCAAAGTTAAATCAAAGCATAAATGCTTATGAAAGGTTCAAAGCAAAAGAGTCAGAAAGTTTGACACAGACATACAGTAAATTTTGCACTATTCTAAATGACTTGAGAAGAAATGGACTGAAGAAAACAAAATCAGAAATAAATTACAAATTTCTGAACAGTCTAAATTCAGAATGGTCATCATTTGCCATAAGTCTGCAAATGAACAAGGATATGTGTGAAGAAGACTTAAATGATTTGTTCTGTGTTCTTAATCAACATGAAGACTCTGTCAAGTTAGTTGTGGAAGAAAAGAAAAATGTTGCTGATCAGTTAGCGTTCTTATCAAAGTCCAAAGCAATCAAAACACCCAAAAAGACTGCATATCTATCAGAAATACCGAGTCTGGAGGAATCTGACAAAGAAGAAGGATCAGAAGATGATGAAGATATCAAGATAATGGCTGAAAAGCTAGCTTTGCTGACAAATACTTTCAACAAAAGGTATGGGAAGGGCAGATTTCAAGGAAATTATAAGAGAGCTGGAAGTTCAGATTATAAGAAGAAAGATGACAGAGAAGAAAATAAGATTGAAAAGAGAATAGAGAGAAGTGAAGAAAACAAGGAAGAGAAGGAAGAGAGAAAAGAAAAGAATCTGTGTTTCAAGTGTGGAAAATCTGGCCATTATGCCAAGGATTGCAGAGTTAAAGTTGTGAAAGATTATGAATACTACACGAAGAAGGCTCAGCTTGCAAAGAAGAGAGATGACGAGAGTGCGCTATTGGCTGAACAGGAGAATTGGCTGTACTACACTTCTGATGAAGATGATCATATCAACTTTCCACAGATGCGAAGCTATATGGCAAAAATGAGGAATGAGGATGATTCTGATTTTGAAGATGCTGATTCTGAGTCATCTGCTGAGGTACATTCTTCACTTGAATTAGAGTTAATGACACAGATTGGTGAAATGAAAACTGAATTTGCTAATCTAAGAAAACAGATAAAAGGAGAAAGAACTTTGGTTAACAAATTCAGAATTGAAAAAGAAGTAATAAACGAACAATATGAAGAATCTGAGGCTGAGAAACAGAAAGTTAAAGATGAAAATTCTGAATTGATGAAAAGGCTTTCTGAACTAAAAGTTGAGTTTTCAAAAATAAAGGATGAAAAAGGTGATTTACAAATAAAATTTGATATGTTATTTGAAGAAAGAAAGAATTTATACACCAAAATCAAAGAATTGGAAGATTTGAATTTGAAAAGAGGTCAGACTCAGCAAACATTAAATCTTTTATTAAGCAATGTTAAAGATACAAGATTTTACAATCCAAAGAAGGGATTGGGATTGGAAGAAAATGTCATTTTAAAAAGAGCTCCAATACTTCAAGTTTCTAAGCCAAAAATCCCAGAAATTGTTGAAGTTTTCATAAGACCTGCTAGTTCTATAACAAGTTCTGACAATTTGCAAAGACCAAACTCTAAAAAGTCAGATGAGAAAATTTCTGAGTCTAAAACAGAAAAGTCAGTTGGTTCAGAAGAAAAGGTTAAGAAAGAAGTTTCTAAACCAACAGATGAAAAGCCAAGATACAATGATACTAAATTCAAGTATGATTCCTTAAATGTTAGCTACAAAAATAAACAACCAAGTTTTTCATATCATGACATTGAGAGCATATTTGATACAAGTAAAAATTCTGAAACAGTCAATCAGAAGTCTGAAACTTCTAGTCAGGATTCTGAACTTTGTAGTCAGAATTCTGAGTCTAAAGATCAGACATCTGAGTCTGTAAATCAGAACTCTGACTCAGGTAGTCAGAAGTCTGATTCAACTGGATTTTCTGAAACAAAATCAGATGAATTTTTGCAACTTGAAAAGAGATTTAATCTTGTGAGTCAAGAACTTGAGGATTTAAGGAAAACTTATGATGAACTTGAAAATGATTTCTGTGAGATGGATATTAAACTTGAAGAAGCTTTGAAAGAAAAGAATATTTTTATTCAGAAAATAACAGAGCTTGAAAAACTGAAGACTGAGTATGATCTTTTTAAAATTAATGCTTCAAGAGAAAATGATAAATTCTTTAATGAATCAAGTACATATGAAAAAGGTGAATCATCTAATTCTTCTAACAAAAAGAACTTGAATTTTTCAGAAAAAGAAGAAAGCAAAAGGAAAGATGATCTTGCAAAGTTGAATGATCTGAAAAGGGAACTTGAGAAGCTTAGAATGAAATCTACTTCTGAACTAAACGCTAGAAATTCTTGTAATAAGGGCAATTGTACTCTGAACAGTATAAATAAAAATGAAATGATCTATGTTTCAGATTTATTGTCACTTGCAAAGAAAAATCTTGTTTGTGTTAGATGTAAAAATGATTCATTCCAATATTCTCACAAATGTCAAGTCAAAATAACTTCTGTTTCATACATAAGAAAAGATATTCAGAAAGTTTCTGTTTCTCAAAATACAGAAAAGAAGAAAATTTCTGTTCCTCAGACTCAGAAGAAAGAAAAGATAAAAGAAAAGAAAGTTGAAAACATAGCAAAACCAAAAGTTACAACTCTCAAAAAGAATTTGAACAAACTTGTAAGCAGAAAATGTTCTGACTTCATAAAAGTTCAAGGAAAGTGGTGTTTGAAGAAAGATTTTGAGTGGAGAGTAAAAGGTACTAATGTTAAATCCAATGACAAAGCTAACAAAGATGGACCCATTCCAAAATGGGTACCTAAACTTAACTGATCCTTTTGCAGGGCTGTCATGTGTGGTTTTTAGATTCAGGAGCTTCAAGACACATGACAGGTCAGAAGTCTTTTCTATCAAACTTCACAGAAAAGGCTGGAGGAGCAGTAAACTTTGGAAACAATAGCAAAGGTCAAGTCAAAGGTTATGGGGATTTAACTAAAGGGGATCTAACTATCCAAAAGGTTTTCTATGTTGAAGGATTACAACACAATCTTTTCAGCATAAGTCAGTTTTTAGACAGTCTTTGTCAAATTAAGTTTCAAATAACAGGTTGCATGATTCTAACTGAAAATGATGTCAAAGTCTTCTGGGCCAAAAGACATATGGACTTATTTGTAGTTAATTTTTCAAAATTGAAAACATTAAATACAGTTTGTCTTTTATCAAAATCAACTGCAAATGAATGCTGGCTTTGGCACAGAAGATGTTCTCATCTGAATTTCAAAGATCTTAATAATCTTGTTGCAAAACATTTGGTTAAAGGCTTACCAAAGCTTAAATTTGAAAAAGAATCATTATGCTCAGCTTGTGAAATGGGCAAGATGAAAAAGAGTTCTCACAAATTAAAAATGGACTCATCTTGCAAAGCACCATTAGAAATGATTCATACTGATCTTTGTGGTCCAATTTCAGTTCAATCGATGGGAGGAAAGAAATATATGCTTGTGATTGTTGATGAATTATCCAGATACACGTGGGTTGAGTTCCTAAGAGCTAAGTCAGAAGCTGCTACTACATTGATAAATTTTATCAAAAGGATTCAAGTTCTCTTACAACTTCAAGTTCAGAAAATCAGAAGTGATAATGGAACGGAGTTCAGAAATGAGACTCTTCAGAATTTTTTAGAAAGTTCTGGGATTTCTCACAATTTTTCTGCTGTCAGAACTCCTCAACAAAATGGTGTTGTTGAAAGGAAGAATAGAACTCTAGTTGAGGCTGCGAGAACAATGCTGGCTTATGCAAATCTTCCTACTTTCCTATGGGCTGAAGCAATTGCAACTGCTTGTTTTACACAAAATAGAACTTTAATCAATAAGAGATTAAATAAGACTGCTTATGAACTGATAAATAAAAGAAAACCATTAATCAAATTCTTTCATATTTTTTGTTGCAGATGCTATGTTCTCAGAGACAGAGAAAATCTTGCCAAATTCGATAAAAAGGCAGATGAAGGATACTTTGTGGGTTATTCTTTAACTTCCAAAGCATTCAGAATCTACAATAGAAGAACCAAGAGGATGATGGAGAGCATAAATGTAACTTTTGATGAAGCCAGAATGCGGACTTCTGAACAAGACAGTTCAGAACTCATGCTGAACAAGACAAAAATGACTTCTGATACAAATTCTAATCCTATTTGTTCAGAACTCAATTTACTGTTTAAGGATGCTTTTAGTGAACTAATTTCTGATTCTTATGCAGAATATGAAAACCCAAAGATGGTCAAAGAGATGAAAAATAAGTCTTCAGAAATAGTTCAATCAACTGTAATTTCTGACAAAGGTCCATCAGAGGAATGTCCAAATCTAATAAATACAAGTGGTGAAAATTCTGAACCTTGTAATCAGAATTCTGATTCTTGTACTCAGAACTCTGAACAAGTCAATCAGAACTCTGACTTCATTAATCAGAACTCAAACTTGGATGCAACTCCTACTCATACGTCAGAACAAGGTGACAGTTCAGAATTACGAGCAATCATTGATGAGAATGATGCAAACAACAATTATTCAGAGATTGATGTACTCCCTAGTGCTAATAAATGGACTAAAAATCACCCTATTCATCAAGTAATAGGTGATCCATCAGCAGGAGTAAAGACAAGATCAGCTACAGCAAATGAAGCAATGTTTGCTGGTTTCTTAAGTGTAATTGAACCAAAGAAAGCTAATGAAGCCCTAGAGGATCCAGACTGGATTTCAGCAATGCAAGAGGAATTGCTTCAATTTGAAAGAAATAAAGTTTGGAGACTCATTCCAAAGCCTGAAGGTAAATCTATAATTGGAACTAAATGGGTGTTCAGAAACAAAAAGGATGAATCAGGTGTTGTCATCAGAAACAAGGCAAGATTGGTTGCTAAGGGATACTGTCAACAAGAGGGAATTGATTATGATGAGACATTTGCACCAGTGGCAAGAATAGAGGCAATCAGAATATTTTTAGCCTATGCTGCACATAAAAACTTCAAGGTGTATCAAATGGATGTCAAATCAGCCTTTCTAAATGGCAAACTTAATGAAGAGGTGTATGTCCATCAACCTGAAGGTTTTGTTGATCCAGAATTCCCTGATCATGTTTATATTTTAGACAAAGCTTTATATGGTCTAAAACAAGCACCACGAGCCTGGTATGACACTCTTACTAAACACCTGTTAGGTTCAGGATTCAAGAAAGGTAAGATTGACACAACTTTGTTTTTAAAGAAACAGGGTAATGATTTGATTCTGATTCAGATTTATGTTGATGACATAATATTTGGTTCTACCAGTCCAGAATTATGTGATAATTTTTCAAAAATCATGTCATCTGAATTTGAAATGAGCATGATGGGTGAACTGAATTTTTTCCTTGGTCTTCAAGTCAAACAACTACCAAAAGGTATTTTCATAAATCAAGGAAAATATGTCAGAGATATTCTGAAAAAGTTCAAAATGTCTGATTGTGCTTCTATGAGAACACCTATGGCAACTAACATAAAGTTAGATGCTGATCTCAAAGGTGTTTCAGCAGATATCAAACTTTATAGAGGCATGATTGGATCATTACTTTATTTGACTGCAAGTAGACCAGATATCATGTTTTCTACCTGTTTCTGTGCTAGATTTCAATCTAACCCGAAAGAATCACATATGTTGGCTGTCAAAAGGATTTTAAGATATCTCAAAGGAACACCTGATCTAGGTTTATGGTATCCAAAAGAAACTGACTTCAAATTGACTGCTTTCACTGATGCTGATCATGCAGGAAGTAGGTTGGACAGAAAGAGTACATCTGGTGCTTGTCACTTTTTGGGAGATAAAATAGTGAGTTGGGCATCAAAGAAACAGAACTGTGTATCCACTTCAACTGCTGAAGCAGAGTATGTTGCTGCTGCTGCTTCATGCTCTCAAACATTGTGGATGAGAACACAACTCATGGACTATGGATATCAGCTTAATAAGATTCCCATCTATTGTGACTCAGAAAGTGCAATTGCTATTACTCAGAACCCTGTTCAACATTCGAAGACTAAGCATATAGATGTGAGGTATCATTTTATAAAGGACTATGTGGAAAAAGGAATTATAGAGATGCACTTTGTGCATACAAAGTATCAATTGGCTGACTTGTTCACAAAGCCTCTTGATCACAAAAGGTTTTCTTTTCTCATATGTAAAATAGGAATGCTTAATCTGCCTAGTTGAAAATATTTTTTTCTTAAAAATGCTAAATTTTTCTAAGTAAACTTGTCTGAGTAGTGTATTCAGAACTTCTGAGTCTTGAGTTCAGAACTTCTGAGTCTTGAGTTCAGAACTTCTGAGTCTTGAGTTCAGAACTTCTGAGTCTTGAGTTCGGAACTTCTGAATCTTGAGTTCAGAACTTCTGAGTCTTGAGTTCAGAACTTCTGAGTCTTGAGATCAGAACCTCTGAATCTTAAGGTCAGAAATTCTGAGTCAATACTTCAGCAATCTAACTTTCAAAAATTTATTTTTGAGAAATACAAATAACTTCAACTGTATGGATTATGCTTCTTCGATTATCTTTTTATCTCATCTTTATGTATCATTAATACTCAAATGCATGCTCAAGTCAAGGGGGAGCATCAAAATTCTTTTGGAAATCATTTTGTGATGCTTAAAAGATTTGTTTTCATTTCTTATCTGTTCAAACCTCTTCTGAATAAACAAAATGTTTTATATTGGTCAGAAGTTGATTTTAAAAGACATTTTGGTTACAAGGCAAAATTCTTCTGAGTCATGGAATCAGAACATCTGTGCGTGTTATTCAGATCTTTGACTTGAGTCAAAATTCTATCCACTAACACGTGTCAGCTTCATATTTGTTTGACAATGCCACGTATTTCATTTAAATCCTTTGTGGTATTTCACATGTGTTGACTCCGTTATAACATTGATTTCGCTTTTCCGTTAAACCTTTCAACTTCGCGGATTTTAAATAGGTCTTAAAATCCCTATTTCAAATTTCTTTCAAATTCCAGAGCGAAACGTGAGATACGAATCAAATCCAGAGTTCTTTGAATCTGTTTTCTTCTTAAATCATGTCTGAAATACGAAGAAGTGGTCCAATTTCTCTACATTCTACAAAATCGATAATGGATTCATCCGATTCGGAAAATGATGAAGTACAAAATAGAGTTGCAGAGGAAGGGGCAATAAGAAATGATGAAGAAGATGAACAAATGGATGAATCTGAAGGAAATGCGGATGAGGTAAACGTTAATATTGAACATGAACAGAGTGCTGCAGGTTCTATTATGTCAGATAGATCTATTCTAGTGGAAAGAGTTGTTCCTGAGAGTGAATGGTTGAAATTATCTGAAAATAACTGTGTTATATTGTTTGAGGAAAGTCGTTTTAAGCCTGAACACAGAATTATCATGGAGTTATTCAAACATCATCCGTACAGAAAATGGTTTACAAGAAGTAAAAATGTGCCTGTTCAGTACATACAACAATGGTGGAAATATCTTAGGTTAGAAGATAATAAGTTTGTGTCTGAAATTGGAGGAGTGACATTTGTCTTATCTATCTCTGCACTAAGAGAGATGCTGAATCTACCAGAGAAAGATGATGTACAAAGAAGAACAGATTTTGAGGATTTACCCCTAACAGAGGAATTAATAACAGAGTTTATGAAGTTGGGATACAATGAAGGATTGAGGACTCTCAGTTTGTTCAGAAGAAACAAATTACCACCTATTTGGGCTTGCTTCTTTCATGTGGTAAATAAATGTTTGTCAGGGAAAAATAGTTCTGCTGATCAAGGTTCTAAACAAATTCTTCAGATATTTCAAGGTTTAGTGAAGAATAGGCATTATGACTATACTTTAATACTTTGGGAAGATATGAAGAATACATTTGAGAAGAATCAGAAAGCAATTCAGAAGAAGACAAAGGATGCTCCACTGACATACATTCCCTACATAAGGTACTGGCAAATTGTTATTTGGTATGCCATGCAGGAAAACAGAACAATCTCAAGAAGAACAAATGAAGAGCATGGTCCTACATTTTATTTGGGTAAGATGACCTCAGTAACAAGACTTGAAAACTATCCCAATCATAAACTGTTGCCAAAATCACTTAGGAATTATATTCCAAGGGAGAGTGAGATTTTAAAAGCTTATTGCACCTCTATGGGAATTGAATTACCTCAAATCCCTGCCCAAGAGGACCAACCTGAGAAGAGAGGTGAGGGGTCTAGTCGAATTAGAGAGGGGGAGGATGTTCAGATGGGTGAACATTCTGAGAGACCTGAGAGGGAAAATTCTGAGAGCTTGGTTAGATTTGGTGAGGAAAAACAGAATGAGAGTGATGAGGATGAGAGATTGTCAACAGAGGTTCAAACAGAAAGAGATGCCTCTGAACCAGCTAATCTTGACCAGGTAACCACAAATGCTATTGGTTCACATCTCTTGGTGTCCAATATTGAAACAAACACCATGGACCTAGTGGTGGATCTTGAACAACCCATCCATACCCACTCAGAAGCATTTCAACATGCTACTGTTTCACACAAATCCGGGGAACCATCCCAAACTCATTTGGAGGGAGGTGATAAATCCCAACTTATTTTTCAACACATTGAGTCTGAATATCACAGTCCTATTCATATTGAGCCTGAAATTCCTTTTGACACTTGCACAGATCAGGAATTTCGTACTCCTGAAACAACATTCATAGACATGCCTAATGTTGGGTGTCGAGGATTGGATGGAAGTCCTGGTGAGGTGAACATTACAAAAGCCTCATTCAAACGTGCATCTGTTGTACAAGATGACTGTGTGTTATCTACAGGCCATGAGCTCTCTGGGCACATGAAAACTGGACCATCTGTTGGTTCAGGTTCACTGTTAGAAACTTCTGAATTTGAAAAGATTCAGAAACAAAACAAGGAGATGGGGGAAAAAGTAGAAAATTTGGAGAAGAGGATGGAGGATCTGAATGATGAGGTATCAGATTTGAAAAATGTGTTGGAGAAAAAGTTAATTTCTGTTGAAACCAAGGTAGATGATGTAAAGAAATCCTTGGATTCTCACAAAAAGGAGATCATGGATATAATGTCTGGTTTTCAAAAAGATATGTTGAAACAAATGCAAGATATGCAGGATTCTATACTGAAAGCACTGAGTGTATCACTGGCTTCTACTTCAAAGCCTCTTGATCCTGTTCCTATTGCAGAAGCTGAAGCTGAAGGTACTTCTAATCAGAACTTAAAAAGAAAGTTTGATGATAATGAGCCTCATGATCATCAAAAGGGGGAGAAAAGACAAAGGTTAAGTTCTGATGATGATATTGGCATAGAAGATTTTGAGATAGCAGACATGCACTTAGCCAATACAAAAAGTTCAGAAGATCAGACACAGGAAAATTTAAAGAAGATGATTCAGATAGTACAGCTTGACAGTTCAGATACAGAAGAAATGGAGTTGGGAAGTATTGATAGTAATGAATCAGATAAAACAGAGGAATTGAACTTGGATACTGAGATGGAAGGAAACTCAGATGAAACTGTAGCTATTGAGGAATCTGATTTAAGAATAGAAGAAATAGTGGAAAGTACAGTGGTAAACAGGTGTACAGATATTGTGGTTTATAACAGTGAAAGGGCAATGGAGTCTGAATCAGAAGAAAGGAGGTTGAATGAAGAATTGATCAGAAGAATGCATAATGAAGTAGTCAGAGCTTTGAGTGTTCAGAAAATTCATAAAGGAATAAAAGTGATAAGACCCATTGATCTAATGGGAGAAGAAGACAGAACTGTGGATTACACTCAGGATTTTAAAGATGATTTTAGATTTAACTTTTGTGATGAGTTAAATACAGAAGAAGAGTATGTGAAAGTGAAAGACTTCTTTATGCCTTCTGAATATGTATTCAGAAAACCAATTGAGATTCCAAAGATTAAATTGCAAAGACTAGAAGAACCTGTGTGTGACTTCATTCTAGAGTTAAGTGATGTGCCATTAGCCAGACAATTTCATGATGATATTTTTCCTGAGGAAATATATGATAATCTCTACTACACAGAAGGAGAGTATGAGCTTTTGGAAAGTAACATTGATGGTTTTATGGATGACAGAGCTCAGATGGTCTACTCAGAAGCTTCTAACATGTTCAGAGTTCCTGACTCAAAACTGCATATTCAGAAAAGAATCGAGAAAGTTCTGATGTTTCAACAAGATGAATTCAATGGTTTAATGTTCGTTAGAATGGAAATACTGAAAGAAAGAAATACAAAGGTTTCCATGTCTACATTTGATTTTCACAGATTGACTCTTGATGATCAGATCTTTCTAGTCAAGTTCTTTGCTAGCACTGAAGAAGCCTTGATAGAAATTGAATGCAGAAGACTTCTGGGTATTTATGTCAGAAATATATACTTGTATGACTTCCAGTTGGCTATCGAAGAAAGAAAAGAAAAGTGCAATCTGAGTTCTCCCACAAAGAAAACAGAAGTTGATCTGCATGTGAAGGGTTTTGTGAATGAAGGAATGGAGACAGAAGGGTTCACATATATGGTTCACGAAAGACTTGAATTGTTCAGATTAAAAGAGTTGGTGAAGTACAGTGATGCAACTCTGAATTGGTTGTTGATTAGAATGGAAGTAAGTATGGATGCTGAAAAAGAGAGTTTAAAGAAGAGATGCATAAACTGTGTGAAGAGGAGGTTGGATTTTAGAAGAAAAATCAGAAACAGTAGTGAATGGTTGCTATCTGAGGTGAATCCCAAAAAGATTCTACATAATGATTTTGTGTTCCCTGCTGAGTATGAAGTGAATGAAATTTTGTCAGATGAAGTTGAAGAAGTTCAGGACACAACACCTCAGAATGTGCAGATAACTAATATTGACCAAGCTGAACAGTCTGAACCCAAAGAAGATGAAATATTCATTGATCTGAATGGATACTTTCTTGAATTTGATCTGCCTGAGTTTTTCAAACCAAAAGAAGTACAATTCTTGGATGTGTATTATGATAGGTCTAAGGAGACTCAGATCTGGTTGGCTGAAAAATCAAGATGTCTTGGCAAAACAAAGCAAGCCGTTTACTCAGATTTTCTAATCACTGGAATCAGAGAATTGAAGGTTAAGAAATTCAGAAAGATGGAGTACTTATCCTTTGAAGTTTTGAGAGAAGATGGCAAGGTTTATTATTTTACTGATGCAGATTTTGAGAAACTGTCAGTGGTTGACTTCTACAGATTACACAGCTTTCTATGTTTTAAAGAGTCAAGTAAAGACAGAAATGAAAGGAAGGCAAGAAGTGTGGTGATTGAGGCCATGTTCTATATCTTAAGGTGGCATTGCTATACAGATTTCCAAATAGCTCTGTATTTGCAAAAGTCATGTGTTTATCTGGCAAATCCCAATACAGATCATGAGCAGAAAAAGGTGTTAAAGACTGGAAGTGTTCACAAGTATCCAGATCTGGGAGTATTTTTTAAGAACAAAAGTGGAAAGATCTTCTTCAGAGCAAAGGAAACTGCAAAATATTGTTCTGGAACTTTAAGGATCATAAAGCACAATTTGAAGAAAAAGATGCTGAAAGTAAAGGAAGCAAACATAACTCAAGAAGCAATAAATCAGCAAGTTGAAGTTATTCAAGAAATTATTGACAAGATTGATAAGAGGCTTAATCTGAGGAATGTGCTACTTCAGAAAATTGTTCCTGCTCTGAAAGAATTAGATGATGCAAAGTTTAAGTTTATTTGACAAAAAGGGGGAGATTGTTAGATCTGAAGTTTTGTCAATAAACCAAGTGTTGAAGATCTGATAAGAAGGTTCAGAAGTTCTGAGAAGAAGAGTCAGAGATCTGAGAAAGAGAAGTCAGAAGTTCTGAGAAGCGTGATCAGAAGAATGTTCAGAAGTTCTGAACTACCTGTTCAGAACTTATGACGAGTTTCGTTACTTAGTAATGTGTAAACTAATTAGGACACGTGTTTTGTTCTTATTAGTCTTTCTTATTTGTACTGTAGCTTTAATATATCCGTTACAGTATAAATAGAGTGGTTAGCACTACGTTGCTAACTGATTGATTTTCCCATATTACTTGTATTCATTCCTTGTAATCTTTGAGGTTATCTCTCTCTTAGATCTGTAATTCTGTGCATCATTGAATACAATTGGGCTTGATCATACAATTTCTCAATTACTTCTTTCTATATTGATTGTAAGAATAGATCCTGCACTTTCAACCTTGCCCAAAGTGCCACCGTTTTCATCAAGGAAGTTGTCAAGTGGATCCTAGAAACTGTTAAAAGTGTGGAAAGATTGGTCATATTGCTAAAGACTGTCGAGTAGTTAGATTTTGTTACTCGTGCAATTCTCCTGATCACCTTCAGCAGATTGTCCACTAGGGAGAATACAACCGGGTGGTACGTCAGTAAGACCAACGGGTGTTAGACCGGTAGTACCAAGGCCAGAAGTACCAAGAGCAAGGGGTCGTGCTTTCCAGACGACAGAGCAAGAAGCAGATGAGACTCCTGATGTGGTTACAGGTACATTCTTAATAAATTCTACACGTGCTAAAGTATTATTTGATTCCGGTGCAAACCGATCGTTTGTGTCGCCTTCTTTTGCTGCATATATACATTTAAAGCCTAAAGTGTTAGATCATGTGTTAATGGTAGATACGGCTAATGATAATCAAGTACCGGTTAGTGAGGTATTTGATAGTTGTGTGATAAACATAGATGAGTGTGGAGTGCCTATTCAGTTATTTCTTATAGCCTTGATCGAGTTTGATGTGGTAGTGGGAATGGATTGGTTAGCCGAGAATCAGGCTAATATAGTTTGTGATATACAATCTTTAGGACAACAATTTCATGGGATCAATGTGTGAGCCTTATAGAACTTCTATGGATCACTTAAACCTGTGTTTCCTACCAAAGAAGTAAACCTTGAGTGTTTGAGAGGTGAAGAGTCTACATCAAAGAGTGGGGGAGATAACTATATGAGTTTTTCTCATTGTGCTTAAGAGGTAAAAAAAATTGAAAAGAGAGTTTGGTTAGATGTGAGCTACATGATAAAAAGAAAGAGGGTGTGAGAACAGAGTCAAAAGAAATATACAACTCTGCACTATCTTTTTCTGAGCCGGGCAAGCCACATTACTGATTTATCACGACTCTTTGGTGATTATCATTGAAACAGGCAATTAGCCCATGCCAACTCTTGAATTAACCCCACTAGCTACTTATTTCCTTCTCAACAGGGAAATACTTCACTTTTCCACGGGGAAGCAACATATACGCTATCTGATCTTTATTTGGAAGGTTGGATATTGAAAAGAAGAAAATTTGCCCCACCTTCACACTTCACTCATGCACATTGAGTCTGTGGACATCTGTTATGTCCAAACAGTTTACACACTTTTGAGCCTAATAGATAATATTCTATTTTTCTTCCACACAATATCACGAATCTTTGTGATTCCCCATGCATATCTATGTAATATTGCCAGAACAGTTTGAGAAGTTTAATTTTATAATTCTACTTCTATGATAACTGGAAGTCCTATCAGAGCTTTATATTTGTCAACTCTGAACATAGGCCACACAATTATTTTAATTGCTGTGATAACAGTTGCTATGTGCTTTTGTGTTAGATGATTACCCTGGTTACTTATTCTTTAATGCAGATTCTCATGAGCCGAATGTGTTCGCTACTCTTCATCTCCTAGTTGTTTATCTACCATCGGTTATTACTCAAACTGATTATACAAGCTTCCGCACATCAAACCGTTCTCTGATTATTTGAGTTTAATTTTTGGGAGACAACCGAGATCAGAAAAGTAAAGCAACATTCAAGGGGGAGTGAAAGAATGAACTGAAGCAACTGGCATTGTGGAAGATAAAAAAAAGACTCTCACAAGACTTAAAGATTGACACACCAACGCCTCTTAAGAAAGCAAGGGGGAGACTACAAGATGATGCTTTCTTTATAAAACATTAGGGGGGAGATTGTTAGCTTTAATTAGCCCCTAATTTATATGAATGTTTTATAAAGAAATAACGTCAAGGACTTATTTGTATTTGTTGAGTGTCAAGGGCTAAAAATGTAAATAACCAATTGTTGTATTGGTTATAAAGTCTTGTTTAAGAGATATTTTAGAAAATATATCTTAATATCTTGTTTAAGAGATATTTTAGAAAATATCTCTTATTATCTCATTTAAGAGATATTTTAGAAAATATCTCTTAAATATCTCCTTGTTAGTTTATATATACGTACAATAAGAGAGAGTGAGAAAAAGTGGTAAGAAAAAAAGAGTTGTGTTTAATTCCAATATTGTAAACTCTTCAAGAGTGAGTTGTTCTTAATTCTAATATTGTAAACTCCTCTTTATCAATCAAATACAAGGATTATTGTTGTTACTTGTTATATCTGGGTTCCAACAACTTGGGAATCAGAATCAGAAATGAGAACTAAGTACCCGCACCTTTTTGCCTAACCGAATTCCGGGACGGAATTCTTTTAAGGGGGAGATGATGTAATACCCCGGGTAAGTTTGTTAGTTAAATGTTAGTTCCGTTAAATTTATTTAACTTTATAATTGGTGTTTAGGGTAAGTTTGGGTTAATTTATACGTTTAGGGGTGTTTGGGTCATTATTGA
This sequence comes from Saussurea involucrata, assembly GCA_033807775.1. NCBI lineage: Eukaryota > Viridiplantae > Streptophyta > Magnoliopsida > Asterales > Asteraceae > Saussurea > Saussurea involucrata. The sequence continues at coordinate 94,467,250 of CM066322.1, forward strand.
GAAATTCAAGGTCTAAAATGTAAAAATTGGTTAGATATTATCCCTTAGTTAATTGAGATATTATTCACAACAGCAGAAATCAGAAAAGATCAGTGTGTGTAGTGTGTGTGTTTTGAGACCAAAAGAAGAAAAAAGGCTAGGGATTCAATTTGGTGTGCTTGGAAGTGAATGTGAGGTATGTTCCTTTATAATTTATGTATGTAATTGCTAGTAGGAAGTTTCTGTCGGATTAAGATCATCAAAATCGGTCTGGTATAAATCACAGTCGGATTCTGGGTAGAATTTAGGCAAACCGACAGTAGTGTCCAGACATAGTATGAATGTGTCCAGTAGTCCTTTTTGGTAGTGTTCGGTAGTTTTAATGTTGGTGTCCGGAAGTGTTCTAGTGATGTCCAGACAAGTCAAGTTACCCGGTAAGTTTCTCTTTTCCTTAAGTTTCCGAATAAAATGAGATACCGGATGGTATCCGGATTACTTTGGTGTTCGGGTGTTATCCGGATTGGTTATGTTATCCGGAAAGTATAGTTGTCCGGATAGATGTGGTGTCCGGATTGGTTGTGTTGTCCGGAAAGCCTTGTTGTCCGGATAGTTTTGTGTTGTCCGGATAGTTTGGTTGTTTGATCAATTTTGAGAGTTTAGATGCTTTTGGGTATCCAATGACCTGTGTCTTGTTAGTTATTGGATAGGGAATGAATGAGGACTGAATGCATTATGGACTCGACTTAAGTTCGGGTTTGGGGGTAACATTTGAGGATTTGAGTTATCTAGAGTACTTAGCTTTAGTAAGACGTGTGTGTTCTATTTGGTAAAAAGATATTTGTGTTTAATTATTTCAGATATTGTGAATCGAAGGTGAAAGCTGAGTTCTTTGTGGAAGGAGTTTTGGATAAGCAAACAAGTGAGTTTTTACTTAAAATGTTTTCTAACTGGAATACATATATGTGAATGAGTGTAATAATGTGCATATTGTGTTTATATGAGTATTACACTGCATGGGTGCTAGTTGGCCGGGCTTAGGACCGGTGTATGTTGGCTGTACAGAGGGACAGTGGTGTTGGCTGTATTTAGTACAGTGGTGTAAATTGATTAGTTGGCTCGCAACCAATTAATATGGCCAAGAGAATGAGATGGAAAGATACATGATGCATGAGTCTTAATTGGTATTCTTTTGTGAATTATGTGTATGATATTGTGCAAATGGTTTTTAACTAACGGGGATTTTCTCACTAGACCTCAAGGTCTAACCCTCATTTTGTTTTAAAAATTTGTATTCCAGGTCGTGGATCGAGTAAGAGCAAATAAGAAGGTTAAACTGCGAATAGCTTTTGGAGGACTATGTAGTTGAAGACTATGATATGTTTAGTAGATATAACATGTGGCTAGAAATGATGTAATTTACTATGTAAACGTTTGTAATGATGTACTGAATGTTTGTAAAAGACTAGGGGACCGTATTTGTTATATAATGTATCTCTTGTTTTAACGACGTTATGCAATGTATGTTATTTGAACTATGTATGGGAATCCGGGTCGTTACAGATGGTATCAGAGCCCTAGTTTAAGGGATTTAGGTATTAGTATCTGTACCTAGACTTAAACTGCATGTGAAGTAGGATGTCCCTATTATTGTAGAACCTTGGGGTGTTAAATATAAAAAGGTAGAAGGAACATCATGTTAGGTAAGTTCATTTTACACCTGGCCAGTGTAATTGTGATCTTACAGGTACATGTTTGAACTGGAATACCTTGTTATATGGGGTATGTGCTTATGTGTATATTAACCTTGTCCGAATCAATAGAATGGCAAGTGGTACTAGACAAACGAATCGTAAAGAAGGAGGAAATCCGAATAGAACAAACCCAACAGCCGGAGGAAGGGGAAGAGGGGGAGAAAGAGGTGGAGGCAGAATTGGAGGCAGAATTGGAGGTAGAACTGGGAGTGGAACTCCGCCGCGAGGTAATGAATTTGTTACTAGGGACGATTTAACAGCCGAAATAGGAAGACTGCAGGCCAGTATACAAGCCATGTTTGATCGAACTCGTCATAATGAAGCTGATACACCAGATCCTGGTCAGGAAAACGAGATGCCTATTACACCTACAATCACACCAGTACTAAGAAAGTGTGACTATAAAATGTTCTTAAGTTGTAAGCCTCCAACTTACTCGGGAGATCGGGATCCAGTAAAAGCTATGAGGTGGCTAAAGGAAATAGAAGCCATCTTCAAGACTAGTAAATGCGCTGAAGAGGATAAAGTACTCTATGGAACTGCAATGTTGAAAGGCGAAGCCCTATACTGGTGGGAAGCACATATGTCCTCGGGAGGATCTGATATATACTCTACCTACTCTTGGGAAGAATTTGTGATAGCTTTCATGAAACAGTTTTGTCCTCAAGCCGCGGTTAAACAATTGGAAGGGGAGTTTATGAACTTGCAACAAGGGAATTTGTCAGTTTCGGACTACACCACTCGTTTCTTGGAAAAATCTCGTTTTGCGGAATACTACGTTGCAACGGAGGCCATGAAGATTGAAAGGTTTATCTTTGGATTGAATGCAGAAGTCAGAAGTTTTATGATTGCTAAAGGACCAGAAACTTTCTCCGCCGCAGTAGACGTCGCGAAAACCGTGGAACAAGATAAAGGGAGAAGTACTAGTGATAAGAATGTGGGGAAAAGAAAGTGGGAAGGACCACAGTATGATCCGAAGAAGTCCAGGTTCCAGCGATTTGATAACCGTCCACCTTTCCGACCAGTTGAAAGACCTTGCCCAAAGTGCCACCGTTTTCATCAAGGAAGTTGTCAAGTGGATCCTAGAAACTGTTATAAGTGTGGAAAGACCGGTCATATTGCTAAAGACTGTCGAGTAGTTAGATTTTGTTACTCGTGCAATTCTCCTGATCACCTTCAGTCAGATTTTCCACTGGGGAGAATACAACCGGGTGGTACGTCAGTAAGACCAACGTGTGTTAGACCGGTAGTACCAAGGCCAGAAGTACCAAGAGCAAGGGGCCGTGCTTTCCAGATGACAGAGCAAGAAGCAGATGAGACTCCTAATGTGGTTACAGGTACATTCTTAATAAATTCTACACGTGCTAAAGTGTTATTTGATTCCGGTGCAAACCTAAAGTGTTAGATCATGTGTTAATGGTAGATACGGCTAATGATAATCAAGTACCGGTTAGTGAGGTATTTGATAGTTGTGTGATAAACATAGATGAGTGTGGAGTGCCTATTCAGTTATTTCTTATAGCCTTGATCGAGTTTGATGTGGTAGTTGGAATGGATTGGTTAGCCGAGAATCAGGCTAATATAGTTTGTGATAAGAAGTTGATAAATGTTGTCTTACCTGAGAAGGGACCAGTAGTGATTTATGGTGACCGTATAAATCATCAGTCTTGCCTTATATCTTTGTTGAAAGCTCGTAAGTGTATCAATAAAGGCTTCTCAAGTTACTTAGCTTATGTGGTAGATATTAAGATAGAAAAGAATAAGCTGGGAGATATTCCGATTGTTCGTGAATTTCCGGAAGTTTTTCCAGAAGACCTGACTAGTCTTCCGCCCGTTAGACAAGTAGAGTTTGGTATAGATTTGATTCCTGGAGTCGCTCCTGTTGCCCGTGCACCGTATCGTTTGGCACCTCCAGAGATGAAAGAGATGATGACTCAACTGCAGGATCTTTCAGATAAAGGCTTCATCACATCCAGTTCTTCTCCGTGGGGAGCACCGGTCCTGTTTGTGAAAAAGAAGGATGGTTCGATGAGGATGTGTATTGATTATCGGGAACTGAATAAGTACACGATCAAGAACAAGTATCCGCTTCCTAGAATTGATGACCTCTTTGATCAACTAGTTGGAGTTTGCTATTTCTCCAAGATTGATCTGAGATCTGGTTATCATCAACTGAAGGTTAAAGAAGAAGACGTTCTGAAAACTGCTTTTCGCACACGGTATGGTCACTATGAATTCTTAGTAATGCCTTTTGGATTGACGAACGCCCCAGCTGCTTTTATGGATTTAATGAATCGAGTATGTAAGCCATATCTCGATAAATTCGTTATTGTGTTTATCGATGATATCCTTATCTACTCCCGGTCCAAAGAAGAGCACGCCCAACATCTTCGTTTAATTCTGGAATTGTTGAAGAAGGAACAGTTATACGCTAAGTTCTCTAAATGTGAATTTTGGCTACGGGAAGTTCAGTTTCTCGGACATGTAGTTTATGAGAAAGGTATTCAAGTTGACCCAATGAAAGTAGCAGCAGTTGAAAAGTGGGAAACGCCGAGAACGCCAACGGAAGTACGAAGTTTTTTGGGTTTAGCCGGCTACTATCGAAAGTTTATAAAAGACTTCTCTCGTATTACGACGCCTTTGACTAAGCTGACTCGAAAGAATCTAAAGTTTGAATGGAAAGCAGAACAGGATGAATCGTTCAGGGTATTGAAAGAGAGACTTTGAAATGCACCGATTTTGTCACTACCGGAAGGTACCGATGACTTTGTTGTTTATAGTGATGCTTCCAAACTGGGATTGGGATGTGTACTTATGCAACGTGGAAAGGTTATTGCTTATGCTTCTCGTCAGTTAAAAGATCAAGAAAGACAATATCCTACACACGACATGGAACTGGCAGCAGTTGTTTTCGCGTTGAAGATTTGGAGACATTACCTTTACGGCTCTAAATGTCAAATTTATACAGATCATAAGAGTCTTCAACATCTTTTCGATCAGAAGGAACTAAATATGAGGCAAAGAAGATGGCTAGAATTGGTGAATGATTACGACTGTGAAATCCTTTATCATCCGGGAAAGCCGAATGTGGTAGCTGATGCACTAAGTCGTCAAGAAAGGAGTGGAATAATAAAATCTATTTCCCTGCGAGCTGAACTCCTACCTAACATCTTTGACGAATTGCAGAAGTGTCAAATAGAAGCTTTTCAAGAAGAACACTTGAAACCAGAACGGTTAGTGGGTATATCAGCATTGCTTGTAAAAGATGATCGTGGGTTGTTGTGTTTGGGAAACAGAATCTGGGTTCCTCATTTGGGTGGTTTACGTGATCGTGTACTACAAGAAGCTCACCAATCTCGTTTCTCTATTCATCTAGGTACGAACAAGATGTACAAAGATCTGAAACAATTTTATTGGTGGTCGGGAATAAAAAGGAGTATTGCTCAACATGTGGAAGGTTGTACTACTTGTAAGAAGGTAAAGATTGAACATCAAAAGCCATTTGGTCAGTTACAACGATTAGAAATAGCAATGTGGAAATGGGATAAGATTACTACAGATTTCATCACGAAGCTACCAAGGACTCCGAAGGGATTTGATGCTATTTGGGTGATCGTAGACAGATTGACGAAGTCTACTCACTTCCTACCAATAAAAGAAACTGATTCGTTGGAACGATTAGCCAAGTTGTACATCAATGAAATAGTAACTCGACATGGAGTTCCAATTTCGATTATCTCTGATCATGACACCCGTTTTACCTCAAGATTTTGGAGAAGTGTTCAAAAGGAGATGGGAACGCAGATAAAGTTAAGTACAGCGTATCATCCTCAAACTGACGGTCAGAGTGAACGCACGATTCAGACTTTGGAAGATATGTTACGGGCTTGCATTGTTGACTTTGGGGGATCTTGGGATAAGCACTTGCCACTGATAGAATTTGCCTACAACAACAGTTACCATTCTAGCATACAAGCGGCACCGTTTGAAGTCCTGTATGGTAGAAAATGCCGAACGCCTCTGTGTTGGAACGAAGTGGGAGAGAAACAGTTAGCAGGGCCAGATATAGTTCAGTTGACCGCGGATAAGATTTCTCAAATTCGGGAACGTTTGAAAGTAGCTCAGGACAGAAAGAAAAGCTACGCCGACCGAAGCCGAAAGCCGTTAGATTTCCAAGTTGGAGATTTTGTGATGTTAAAAGTGTCGCCTTGGAGAGGAGTCATACGATTTGGGAAACAGGGTAAACTTAGTCCGAGGTACATTGGACCGTTTGCAATTACAGAAAGGATTGGTGAAGTAGCTTACAGGTTGGATCTTCCGCCAGAGTTAAGCAGGATTCATAACGCGTTTCATGTATCGAATTTCCGAAAGTGTTTGGTTACGCCGGATCAGGCAGTTTCTCTACCAGATATACAAGTTGATGAAAAGCTGAATTATGTGGAAGAACCCGAAGCCATAGTTGACCACAAAGTTAAAGTGTTTCGGAACAAAGTAAACAGACAAGTAAAAGTTCAGTGGAGACATCATAGGGGTCAGGATGCTACTTGGGAATCAGAATCAGAAATGATAACTAAGTACCCGCACCTTTTTGCCTAACCGAATTCCGGGACGGAATTCTTTTAAGGGGGAGATGATGTAATACCCCGGGTAAGTTCGTTAGTTAAATGTTAGTTCCGTTAAATTTATTTAACTTTATAATTGGTGTTTAGGGTAAGTTTGGGTTAATTTATAAGTTTAGGGGTGTTTGGGTCATTATTGAGAAATTCAAGGTCTAAAATGTAAAAATTGGTTAGATATTATCCCTTAGTTAATTCAGATATTATTCACAACAGCAGAAATCAGAAAAGATCAGTGTGTGTAGTGTGTGTGTTTTGAGACCAAAAGAAGATAAAAGAAGATAAAAGGCTAGGGATTCAATTTGGTGCGCTTGGAAGTGAATCTGAGGTATGTTCCTTTATAATTTATGTTTGTAATTGCTAGTAGGAAGTTTCTGTCGGATTAAGATCATCAAAATCGGTCTGGTATAAATCACAGTCGGATTATGGGTAGAATTTGGGCAAACCGACAGTAGTGTCCAGACCCAGTATGAATGTGTCCGGTAGTCCTTTTTGGTTGTGTCCGGTAGTTTTGATGTTGGTGTCCGGAAGTGTTCTAGTGATGTCCGGACAAGTCAAGTTACCCGGTAAGTTTCTCTTTTCCTTAAGTTTCCGAATAAAATGAGGTACCGGATGGTATCCGGATTACTTTGGTGTCCGGGTGTTATCCGGATTGGTTATGTTATCCGGAAAGTATAGTTGTCCGGATAGATGTGGTGTCCGGATTGGTTGTGTTGTCCGGAAAGCCCTATTGTCCGGATAGTTTGGCTGTTTGATCAATTTTGAGAGTTTAGATGCTTTTGGGTATCCAATGACCTGTGTCTTGTTAGTTATTGGATAGGGAATGAATGAGGACTGAATGCATTATGGACTCGACTTAAGTTCGGGTTTGGGGGTAACATTTGAGGATTTGAGTTATCTAGAGTACTTAGCTTTAGTAAGACGTGTGTGTTCTATTTGGTAAAGAGATATTTGTGTTTAATTATTTCAGATACTGTGAATCGAAGGTGAAAACTGAGTTCTTTGTAGAAGGAGTTTTGGATAAGCAAACAAGTGAGTTTTTACTTAAAATGCTTTCTAACTGGAATACATATATGTGAATGAGTGTAATAATATGCATATTGTGTTTATATGAGTATTACACTGCATGGGTGCTAGTTGGCCGGGCTTAGGACCGGTGTATGTTGGCTGTACAGAGGGACAGTGGTGTTGGCTGTATTTAGTACAGTGGTGTAAATTGATTAGTTGGCTCGCAACCAATTAATATGGCCAAGAGAATGAGATGGAAAGATACATGATGCATGAGTCTTAATTGGTATTCTTTTTGTGAATTATGTGTATGATATTGTGCAAATGGTTTTTAACTAACGGGGATTTTCTCACTAGACCTCAAGGTCTAACCCTCTTTTTGTTTTAAAAATATGTATTCCAGGTCGTGGATCGAGTAAGAGCAAATAAGAAGGTTAAACTGCGAATAGCTTTTGGAGGACTATGTAGTTGAAGACTATGATATGTTTAGTAGATATAGCATGTGGCTAGAAATGATGTAATTTACTATGTAAACGTTTGTAATGATGTACTGAATGTTTGTAAAAGACTAGGGGACCGTATTTGTTATATAATGTATCTCTTGTTTTAACGACGTTATGCAATGTATGCTATTTGAACTATGTATGGGAATCCGGGTCGTTACAAAAGGACACTCAACAAACCTATGTTTCACTTAGGTTTGGGGTGGCCACATGTTAACATCATCACACACACCCTTAGCAAACCTCGGTTTTACCGAGGTTTGGTGTGCTACATTTGCACAACCTAGGCCAGAGCCTAGGTTTGGGGATGCCGGGTGTTTCTATCATGTCTAACTGCACTTTCCTGTCTTGCAGCACCATGAGGCACCACCCAAGCAAACAACTCAACTTCGGCGACTACCCTCGTACTAGGATGCCTGAGAGAGACAGACTGCAGAATACCGAGGCCGACGATAAGGACGCCCGACGTACGCAAATGGATGAGAGGAACTTTCAGCCATTTGCGGAGCGAGGCATCAGGTTGGACGGACTACCGGCGGGGTCACGGGTAGCCGAGATAATCCGGGAACAATAGTGGACTTACTTTATCCGGTCCACCCCCATGTATGATGGCGAGCTCGTCAAGACCTTTTACACCTACATGCGCCCGACCACATACCATGACCGATACACAGTGATGGTCCGAGGGGTGCGCGTCCGGATCTCACCGGACGACATTTGTGCGTACCATCAAGTGCCACGACGCTGCAAATTGGCAATGAGTTACGAGAGGTCCCGTCATGAGGCATTCAACGTCCAACTCAGCCCGGTCATTGCTGGATCCCTCCGACGGAACGGAAGGATGGATTGGGATAACACGAACACGCACATCCTAAAGAGTGATCTTCACTATGACTTGGCCTTCTTGATGCTATTCGTCAAGGACAGCCTGAAGCCTTCCAGCCACAACACCACGGCTGATAGTCAGATTGCTGAGGTGCTTTATTCACTCCAGCACAATCTTCCCATGGATGTCGGCCACATTATTTTGGATGGAAATCTTAGACGTGGGTATGTCTCTTGATGGGATTCTACCCTTCTCGTGCCTTATCACACATTTTTGCAGGGAAGCTGGGGTCCCGATCGGGAACCAGACCAGACCGAAGGGAGACTTCACAGAGCGCCAATACAGAGCACAGATCACGGCGGCGGCAAAGCTCGAGAGTCGCCGAGAGATGGACCCGAGAAGTTGGCGACGAGCAGCAGCCCGGGCGGAGCCGATTCTTCCCGACTCAGATTCCGAGGACCTAGATTTCGATCCCACCGCACCGTAGGCCGACCAGGAGGAGCATTCTGGTGACACTCCCCCATACATACGACGATTGGCCCATCATATGGAGGCCGGGTTTCGTGACGTGAATCAGCGTCTCGATGGGGTTTCCACACACCTTACTCATTATGGCATACCAGAGGTTCTCGATTCAACACAAGGCCGAAGGAGAGTGCGTGGAAGGAAATTGGGGGAGCATCTTCGACACGGCCCCATTAGTCATGGTTTGTCTTTTCGTGAGCTTTTCAGTCGTTGTTCTATTTTGATGTTTTGATGTTTGTGTTAATGCTTTCCTCATATCCGGATGACTGTAATAACTGCATACTTGTATTCGTCACATTTTGTACCGATCCAAATTAACACTTGCACATCGGGGACAATGTGTGGGTAAGGTTTGGGGTTGCCCAATCGGGCCCCTTATTGCACGTAGATTTTCTCCGTATTTTGAATGTCTAGATCATGTAAGCCAACATCTTTATGTTGAATGATTGAGAACGACCATTGAGGGGTGAATCTTACGATAGCAATGTGACCATTAAGGGAGGACCGGGAAAAAGGCATGACTAGGGACATTAGTGGAGACCACCCAACAGCAAGATTTGAGCCTAAAATGACGCATTTCATTTCGAGGGATTTAAACACTTAGATCTTATACACTTTTTCGAATTCCTTATCGTCATTATAGATTGATCTCGCTATAATTTTGCATTGAGTAGCAAAGACGACTGTCGAGATATTAGGTAAGGGTATAGTAATCTTATCGTTGTGGACCTTAAGAAATGATTCCATGCATTGTGTGCAACTTGAAGCCAGTTTTTATCTAACGTACCCTTGACCCATTATGTGTGCACCCAAAACCCCTTTGTAGCCAAACACTCACCAACTTTCGTTTCGAAACCCCACCATTAAACCCTAGCCAAAACCTTAGCCAACCCTTATCCGAAAATGTGTCAACCATGAGCAAAAATGAACAGTGGAAGATAGAGCAGAAAGGAAAAATACAGGCCGATCAGAAAGATATATTGGGTCATCTTAACCCAAGAAATAGAAAAGAGGGCCAATGTAGCCCCAACAAAATAAAAAGGGCCAATAATGCCCCAAAGAAAATTATATATATATATAGTTAGCTACAACAGAGAAATAAGAGGGTCAAAGCGACTCTATTGAGGACAAAAAGGGCCAAGTGATACAAACTGAAGCAAGGAAAGTTCATAACTGTTTAAGGATTGACACATTTAGGATTTTTGATCTATTATACCCGTCGTTTCATAGACATAACCTTAGCCCCGTTACAACCTAGTAAAAGACCTGGATAATCTTCTGGAAAATGTGATTATGGTATACCACTACTCTTACCGATAGTCCCTGTCATGCTACTTGATTCCTTTCTGAGATCAATTTTTTGGACATTAGTGCGTCTTTCATTAGAGTTGTCATGTGAATTCTCGGGTATCATTGTACATAACTTCCTTATACATGACAACATGTGCGACAACCTAGGTTCGAGTGAATAGAGAGCATCCCGTGAGGTAGGGTCGAGGTGAAATGTTTTCCCTAGCATGCTTAGACTTAGTACGAACTTAGTGCGATCGGAGCAGTTGTGAGTTCAACTCACAATAGAAGGATATCGGTTAAACAAGACAAAGATGCAGTGAGGATGAGATAAACATTCATGGGTATGGATAAAATAGACGTGCAATACAGGTGTCCGCTTGGGAATTATGCAGTTATTGATTCATTGAGGTATGCTTTTATTCTTTTTATCGCTACTTTGCTTGAGGACAAGCAACGCTCGGTTTGGGGTTGTTGATAACGCCAATTTTTGGCATTATTTTTTGTCTACAAACCACGGAGAGTGGCTTGTTTTGAAGTAAAACAATGTTGCTTTCACGCGTTTTCTAGTGAATTGTGCAGGTGTCTCGAGAGGAAGCTACAATAGAGAATACGAGCATAAAAGGCTGAAAAAGAAACTAAGAGAGACCAAACGGGAGCCCAAGATCCAAGCCCAAAGTCCAAGCCCAATATCTAATCCAAGCCTAGACCTGAGCCAAAAAGCACACGCGCGACTTCCCACGCGACTTCATGTTGATCCCGATTTTACTCAACAATGATATTTATATCTAATAGTTCAAACAGATAAGGGTGCGGAAGCGTTTTAACGAACTAAAAGATATTCTACGATAGAAAAACACACAGAATCAGCTAAACAAAGTTTAAATAAACACGAGATTAACTCAAAGATTCACTTTGTATTGATTCAATAAGAACACCAAGAACACCGAAAGTATGCTATGAATTCTGCTCTAAGGGTGTGTGTGTATTGTGCTAAGTTAATAGAAGAGCTCAACATGAGCTTTCTATTTATACTATTCATCAGGGAACAAGCTTTAGACAACAAGGACTAAGGGTACAAAGACACGATCGTGGGACTGTTACAGGTACAACGTTAATGTAGTGCACCGTTTTCTGCATAGGCTGAAACCCATCAGAGGTTGACACGTGGAATATGCAGGGCACGCCTTGTACGAATGATCTTTAGGATCTTCGTATAGCAGAAAACGTGAGAGGCACGATAGTCTTTGTTTTGATCTTCGAATAATCTTCTAAGTCTTCAGCCTTTATACCACAGAGGCTCTGTCAAGTATAACAGAGGCTCTGTGACCTTGTCTTCTGTGAATGTCTTCTGAAGAGTCTTCACTTGGATCTTCTATCGGTGTCTTGGCAGAGGCTCTGTCGATGTTCTTACACAGCCTATTTTTCAATACTTCTTTACATAGAAGTTAGAGCTAACAATCTCCCCCTAAGTATTGAAAAAAAAAATTGAAAAATGCATGGTTTTCTAGGCTAAGTACACGCCAAGAGGTATTTGACCTCTGTTGAAAGTTTACTCTTTATATAAGATTATGCCAGAGGCACTTACATTTGATTACATTGTGCGATATGAAAGGTAAACAGAGGTAAGTGTCAGACTCGAGCGTTTGGAAAATCGTCGAACTTCTAGTTGTCGATTCCTCCACTTTTGAGTTCATGATAGAATTTGATGCAGAGGTTCTGAAGTTGATGACGGTGTCGATGACCTCTGTTAAGCTGTCTGCCAATGCTCGATCCATGAACTCTTACCTCTGTGCTCCATGAGATTTGCTCTGAACTCTATCAGAGAGCTTGTTGCATACTTCTGGCAGTCAATCTCTAGGAATAACTTTGACTTTCCAGCAGGATCTTGATAGACGTACCCAATCCTTAGGAATGTGATGATAGAGTTTGGTCTGGCAGAGGAGGAGCAGTCATATTCTGGTGGTGGGAGTCTTATTTGTTTTACTCCGAGGTCGAGTCCTACCTGGAAGTCAGTCATGCTGTACATCAGAAGCCTTTCACGCATGGCTTTCTTGATCACTCTATATGCTCTCTGTACTTCGAGTCTAGTGTTATACTTCTGTCTGGCCCAGCTCAGAAGATCAGACAAGTCGTAAGGGCTTAGGTTCCTCAGATCAGCATCTGAGAACTGGTTCTTGGTTCTGTCCATCCTTTTGACTTTGTAGATGTTGTAGTTGATTTGAGTGCCTCTTGTGCTAGAGAGCTTGCAGTATATAACTTTGTCGATTTTGGAGGTTGAGTAGACTTGTTTGACAGGTTTGGCTAATGTTCTGTTGAAGACATCTTCAAGCTCCTTAAGTAATTCAGGGTTCAGAATGGATGGTGGCAGAGGATCATTGATGGCTCTGCTGTAAAAATACTTGTATACCACCTCTTCCATCTGTCGTGGAGGTGCAACGGGTGGAGGCATGGGCCTGCATAGAGCATCCATTTGGCTTTTGATTTGGGCCACCCTGTCTTCTGTAGGTTTTGTCTTTGGATCCAGAACAGGCATGGTTGACAGAGGGGTGAGTCCATAACCCCAATCTTCTTCTTCAGGTTTAGGGGTGTGATAACGCCACTTTTTGGCGTTATTTTCGGTCCACAAACCAATGAGATTGGCTTGTGTTTAAACAAAAAGGCGGAATTTTATGGTTTATCTAGTGAATTGTGCAGTTTATCCGAAAGAAGGCAGTTATCGAGAAAAGAAGCAGAAAAGATCCAAAAGAGAGTCCATATCGAAGCCCAACGGAAGCCCGAGATCCAAACCCACGACCCGTACCCAGATCCGCGAACCAGAACCTGACCCGGACAACTTTCAGAAACCGCGCGGTTTATTTCGCGGTTTACAAACCGCGGCCAAAACCGCGGGTGTCACTGTTTCATGCCTATACCTTTGTGTTTTCGGAATTAGGTCATTATCTCGACACGTGTGACGGTAGGCAGCGAGAGGGCGATTTTCAGAGCACTTTCACGTAGTTTGGAGCCACGATAGAGCATTGATTGAAGACAGTTCACCACGCGAAGTGGATTAGAGCCGAGAGAGAAGGGATTCATCGTACATTCTTACCGTTTACGATCACTATGATTTCACACACCAGTTTCTACCCTTTTTCTAGTGTTATTATCCACCCCAACATGAACTAATCTTTATATGTTGGGGTTGGAACAACTATGGATTTTACGATGGATGACGTGTAACCGAATGATTGTTTTGACCTGATTTGATTTATGAAGCATTTGAATTCAGTTTTAATTATCAATTGTCGTCTGATCACCTTCAATTGACTTTCATGGTTATTGATTAAGTTTGAGAAAATTAATTAAGAAGTAGATCAAGTAATCAAGTGCCGGAAAGGAGATTCGGGTAGAGATAGCCGAATCACTTTCTGCTCGAAATAGTTTGACGTAATGAATTTTAAACCTTAGGTGTTGATCGAGAGATAAAACCTACGTGTCTTGAAATAAAATATGTTATTGCTTGAGAGAGAATAACAGTGACTTTTACAAACTAGGGTTCATAAAGACAATTAGTAATAATCACTGTTCGAGTATTCGTTCATCAATAGTATATCCATAGGAAGTCCAACCCTCAACCTTTTCTCTATCAAAGTTCTTCCAAAACCTTCCGTTAAGCGATTCTAGTATTATTTTAGTTCTAATTAGTTTTTAAGCAATTTTCAAACCATCCTCCAATTGCGACAGTTCAGTTAATAGATCTTATAGTCATTGTGAAACTTAGTTCCTAGTTCCCTGTGTTCGATACTCGTACTTTTTGTACTATTACTTGACTTCGATCCGTACACTTGCGGTTAGATTTAGGGGGGTGTAAACCCGCCTATCAAGTTTTTGGCGCCGTTGCCGGGGAACTAGTTGCAACTGATAGCACTACCATCTATAAGCGCTATTACGTTGAACATTTTTATTTTTGTTATTATATTTCATCACTTCAGTTTTTGGATTGCTAATTTTGTTTATTCTCCGTTTCAGGTACTAATTGGTTTATGCCAAGGAAAACCCATGGGGAGAAAATCGAACCGATCGATCCAGAGATTGAAAGAACCGCCCGTAGATTACGCAAAGAAGCAAAAGCAAAAAACATATCAAGATCGAAATGGGCGACGAGATACCTGTCAACGAGAGACCTCGTAATAATCCACCACCACCTCCCGAGAGACGCCCTATGCGATCGTTTGCCGATCCGAACGTGGCAGCCACACGCATAGGCATTCAAGCGCCCACTACTGGGGCGAACTATTTCGAGATCAAACCGAGTACCATCGTGATGGTACAGCAGAACCAGTATGGAGGAGGCCCAGCAGAAGATCCTCATGCACATCTTCGTGCATTTGAGCGGATTTGTAATACATTCAAGATCAATGGGGTGAACGAGGATGCCATCAAACTGAGACTTTTCAGCTTTTCACTCAAAGGCAGAGCCATAACTTGGACTGAAAGTATCCAACCAGACTCGATCACCACCTGGGCACAACTGAAAGCTGCTTTTCTCCAGAAATTCTTTCCACCAAGCAGAACTGCACAACTTATGGCTGAAATCACCCATTTTGCTCAATGGGATTAAGAGACGTTGTATGAAGCTTGGGAGAGGTACAAGGAGATGATCAAGAAATGCCCTCATCATGGGTTACAAGGTTGGGTCATAATCTAAACATTCTTCAGTGGACTTCACCCGCAGTTCAAAAATGACATCACATCTGCAGCGGGTGGAGCCCTAATGGATATGTCTTATGAGGAAGCATGTGAGCTGATCGATAATCTGGCCGAGCATAGTTTCTCTACTCCAAGGTCAATAGTTAGAAGGGTTGCAAGTGTGCAAGAAAATGACGAGCTAAAAGCCATAAAGGCTCAACTGAACGCACTCACGAGTCAGATGAAGGGGTCTTCTCTTCAATCAACATTTATGATGGATGTGGGTATGCCGGATATGGCACCACCCATGAACGAGCCGGAGCAAGTTCAATTTATATAAAATCGGAACCGGCCACAAAATGATCCATTCTCAAACACATACAATGAGGGTTGGAAGAAGCACCCAAATTTCTCATGGAGTCAACCGCAAGGGCAACAACCCATGGCCCAACAACAGTAGCAGCAATACGGTAATAACTCCAACTTTTCTAATTCTTCTAACTCTAACAATATCTATCGTCCGCCAGGTTACAACCAACGGAATGAAAGGCAATCCGAAGAGAAGAAGTCGGGGCTAGAGGACATGATGATGAAGTTCATGTCTAAAATGGACAGAACGGTTGAGGGATTAGCCGGTACGGTCAACAAAGTCAAGGCGGCTACTGATCAGAACACAACATCTATAAAGCTTCTTGAAAGGCAAGTGGGCCAGATTTCTGAAGCCCTACAAAACCGAGCTCCGGGAACCTTTCCGAGTCAAACTGAAAGGAAAAACTGGGAAGATTGCAAGGCCATTCATCTGAGGAGTGGCATGGATCTGATTGGAGACCCGACCCGAGAATCATCAAAGGGAACCGAGCCCAAAAGGCAAGAGGTTGAGATTATAGATATGGATGAGTTAGAGGCTGACGAAGAGGTTGTGATTGAAGAGAACTCAAAGAGTGAAGAGAAGAAGCAAGAGCAGCTGACCACGCCAAAGCAATCATCGGTCAAGCCGGTAGTTCCGAAAGTACCATATCCAAATAGCCTTAAAGCCCACAGGAAGGATCTTAATTTTTCTAAATTTCTTGAAGTTTTTAAGAAATTGCATATTAACATCCCTTTTGCAGATGCTTTGGCACAAATGCCCTCATATGTGAAATTTTTAAAAGATATCCTTTCTAACAAAAGGAAGATTGAGGAGCATGCGACAGTTGCACTTACTGAGGAGTGCAGCGCAATCATCCAGCATAAGCTTCCCCCGAAGCTTAAGCATCCATGGAGTTTTACTATCCCTGTTAATATAGGCAATTCTGAATTTAGTAAGGCTTTGTGTGGTCTTGGAGCGAGTATTAATTTAATGCCTTTGTCTATTTTCAGGAAACTCGGACTTGGAGAGGTGCAATCGACCAATGTGACATTGCAACTTGCCGACAGATCCATCAAGTACTCGTATGGTGTCATTGAAGATGTGCTGGTCAAGGTGGACAAATTCTATCTCCCAGTCGACTTCGTGATCCTTGACATGGATGAGGACAAAAAGATACCATTGATTATGGGTCGACCCTTTTTAGCCACGGGAGGAGCACTTATTGACATGAAAGGGGGAAAGCTCACCTTGAGAGTGGGTGATGAAGAAGTTGTCTTCAATGTTTTTCGGGCAGCCAAGCAAAGCATGGGACCTAACGAGTGCTACCGGGTAGATGTGATGGTCTCATTGATTAAAGAAACGTGTGGCATGCAAGTTTCCGATGACCAATTGAACAATGTCTTGATGGGTACCGATACTGATCTAGAAAGCGAGAGTGTGATGCAATTAAATGCATCGCCATCATACAAAGGCCCGAGAAGACCGGTCATTGAAGATTTGGGAGAACCAATTCCCAAGTCCGAACCTTCATCGAAGATACCACCAAAGCTTGAACTTAAACCGCTGCCCGATCAACTCGAGTATGCATATTTGGGAGAAAAAGACACGCTTCCGTTGATTATCTCGTCCAAACTGAGTTCCGAGAATAAAGACAAGTTACTAAGAGTTTTGAGAGAGCATCAAACTGCTATTGGATGGACAATAGCTGATCTGAAGGGTTTAAGCCCAACATTTTGCTCGCATCGCATCAATCTTGAAGAAGGGCATCGACCGGTAGTTCAACATCAACGTCGGCTCAACCCAAATATGAAAGAAGTGGTCCGGAAGGAGGTTCTAAAACTCCTTGATGCTGGAATTATATATCCGGTTCCGGATAGTCCATGGGTGAGCCCGGTTCAAGTAGTGCCAAAGAAGGGTGGTATAACCATTGTTCGGAACAACAATAATGAGCTGATCCCTTCCCGAACAGTTACCGGTTGGAGAGTGTGTATTGACTACCGAAAGTTGAACGATGCGACAAAGAAAGATCACTTCCCTCTCCCATTCATTGATAAGATGTTGGAGCGGTTATCCGGGCACGAATACTACTGTTTTCTAGATGGTTATTCCGGGTACAACCAGATTCCTATTGTGCCCGAGGACCAAGACAAGACAACCTTCACTTGTCCATACGGAACATTTGCATACCGCCGGATGCCATTCGGTTTGTGCAATGCTCCAACCACTTTCCAACGATGCATGATGGCAATATTTTCAGATATGGTGGAGCGGACCATAGAGATTTTCATGGATGACTTCTCGGTGTCCGGACCTTCTTTTGACACATGTTTGGAACACCTAAAAGCCGTATTACAGAGATGCAAAGAGACAAGTCTTGTCTTGAATTTGGAGAAGTGTCACTTCATGGTGACCGAAGGGATCGTACTTGGTCATAAGGTGTCAAAGGCTGGGATTGAAGTAGATAAGGCAAAAGTAGCAGTGATTGAGAATCTTCCTTACCCGAACTCCGTCAAGGGAGTGTTGGTCCCGAAGGCCTATACAAGCTTGTAGAAGGGGGGGGGGGGGGTTGAATACAAACACACAAATTTACTTTTCTAAATTGTTTATTGATAAATCATTAACAATTTACAGCTTGTTGCGGAACAAGATTAAGGATAAACCTAAATCTAAACAAGTTGGAACACTAAGTTTCTTGCACTAAGAAAGAGAAGGAAATTACTAATAATAACCTATCTCAAGATAAGAAGAATGATGAACTTGTCCAGAGTTAGCAAGTTACTTCAAAAGAAGCGGGTTCATCTCTTTATATACTGCATGCATTTAATGCAAGTCGGTATATACTTTACACGTGTCATCAGCGGATTGGTTGCATGTCATTGACCTTTGGTGACAACCTTAGTAGCCACATGAATGAACAGTGTAGTATCAGAGTGGTTGTACGATTTCAGACAATGGAAGGTTCTATTCTGACATTTCGTACGGAGTCGTGCAAGGGAGGTAAAGACAAAAGTATTTTGTACGGAGGACTTCATGATCAGCTTTCGTTGATTCAGAGCATTATCATTATCTATTCAGCGAATGATAAAGTTCAGCGATAGCTGAAGTCTTGTACTTGATACTTCACGTTGAGTGGACAAATCTGAGTCTTCGCTGATCCGCATCAGTTCATTAGGAGACTTGTCGCTGGTTCTTGAGCTTGATCTTCGATTTCAGCGTAGAACCTATGTTGACGTGAAACTTGTCTTCAGAGATCATAAGTGAACAACTAACTTATCAGCGATCAACATAAGTACTGAACAGACTCAGAGCATTATGGTGAACAGTGTTCGCTGAATGTTTAATCTAAAGAGCGAGAGTTCCTATCAGCGGTACTATTAGATCTTAGTACTTATCAGCGATAGTGAAACTCTGATACATATTGTTTACTTACAATTTTCACTAAGTAAAAAGAGAGGGTCATTATCAAATCACTGAGGGTTTGGATCAACAATCTCCCCCTATTTGATTATGACATAGCAACAAAGAAAATTGCTATTTAATGAAAACATAAGGATAAAAAGAACTCATAAAATATTTGTCCATTTTACTGTTTTCTTGGATCTTTTCAGTACTTATGGAGTAAAGTACATTCGCTGAAATCTTTCTTTAAAAACTTTGAATCAGGTTACAAAGAGAAATGGAAAGATTACAAGTACAAGCGAAATAAATTACAAGTACAGAAGAATAACTGATACAATAGACAATTAGGCGATCATATCAGCTTATAAAGGGTTCTTCCTTAATGAGAAGTTCATCAAGGGTCTTTGAAGTTGGAATCATCCAGTCAGGAACGGTTACACCTTGTTTTCTTTTGATCAGTGCTTCTTCAAAAATCAAGGGTTTCAGATGTCTTGCCTGAAGATCATTCCTGAAGTCACACCAGTAGATAAGATCTCTCAGCTATTCAATGGGAGTGATGTGAAGTTCAGAGATGCGTTGAAAACGCTTTCCACCATCGTAGTCAATGAAGAATATCCCGTAGGGTTCGCTTATGACTTTTCCAGGGATGAAAGTCTCACCTTCAGGAAGAGATGTATCGAGTCCGGAAAGATCAGGGTCAGGACCAAGGACTTCAGCTCGGGAAAAACCAATACCTGTTTCATTTCGTATGATAGGACCATCATTTGAAGATTTTGACTTCTTCTTCTTCGCTGAGGCCTTTCTTTTCTGACTTTCGAGAGGAGGAGAAGGAGGAATATCCACACAAGAGTAGACCATGTCGATCTGTTTGTTTAACAGCTTTTCGAAAGATTCTTTGGATTTAGATTGAGACTTCTGTATGGCTAACCTCATCTCCAACCATTCAGAGAGACCGAATTTCGTGACAACTTCGGCATAGAATTTTTCGTAGTGGTTATTGTCTCTGAATACCTCGATTTCAGCGATTGAAATTTTCAGGGTTGATCTTCCACTGATGAGTACCTTGTTGATTCTGGCAGGAGAGAATCTGTAATGTACCTTTTCTTTGCACCAGGCTAGAGTGGACTGAGATACAGTTCTCTTTTCTTCAGTTATCTTCTTGGCGTCTTCCCACAGCTGACGTTGAACTTCAATAGGAACTCTTTTCAGCTTGGGGTCTTTTACTGATCGTTGAGAAAGCTGAATGGCGTATTTTCTGTCTTTTTCTTCAGCTTCTTTTCTTTCAGCGAGTAGACGTTCAACTCTGACGTGATCCTCGAATTCCTTTTTAGAGATTTTGAACTTTTTAGGAATGGAAGGAAGTTGATCACGTCTTCGAATGAGTCGCTGATCTTCGAATGCCTTTATTATTTCTTCTCTTCTTCTCTGATCCTCTTCACTTAGCTTTTGAGGAGCCAAGGAAGGTCTGTTTGTATGAGCGAGCATCTGTTCTTCTGGTTCATCAGTCTCAGAGATCAAATCTAAGACTGGGATTATTTCTTCAGCAGCAGCTGGCATTATTGGTGAAGTCGCAGTTGTGGAACCTTCGGCGATATCCTCAAACAGGGGAGAGGACTGGCAGAAACACAGCGATCTTACAAGTAAGAACTTGAGTAGAATCAGAGAGAGGAAATTGGTTCAAGTGTATAGGCTTGGATAGTAGAACTGATAGTGTATTGATAGAGGAGGGATGGAGTAATAAATGTTTAGTGTACCTGACAAACCGTCTTTTCAAGCAAGATCGCCAGATTGTCATCGTCTTCAGCGACGCCTTTTCCTTTGCCTTTCTCAGCTTCAGACGTTGAGGGCTTTGATTTGGTCCGCTCCCCTGATGGTTCATTTATCGAGATTCCTTTAAGAGCTATCGTCCTCTGAGCAGGCTTGACAATGAAGGAGTCATCATCATCGTCATCGTCATCATCATTCTTTGGAGAAGATGATGGTTCATCATCAGATAGATCAATGTCTTCTTCGTCTTCAGCTTCAGATTCGGATTTATCAGTTTCTTCTTCGAGTTGCTCCCCCTCAGATACAGAGGCGAGCTTCTCGGTGTCCTCAGGGTTTTCAACTCCCTGAGGTCCAGCGGTGGTTTCATCAGCTGTCTTCTCACTCTCTTCAGCGAGGGTGAGGTCTTCAATCTTCTTTTCCACGACAGATTCATCGTGGAGAAGGTCTTCATTCTTCTTCTCCCTGATAGATTCATCATGGGAAAGGTCTTCAGCGCTCTTGGAAAGATCTTCAGCGCTCTTCTCCCCCTCCTTTTCATGATGAGTGGGGGAGGAATGTGAAGATTCAGCAGCTTGTGTTGTTTCCCTGTCTTCTTGGCTAGGGATCCCCACACAGATTTCAATCGCTGATAATCTGTTTTCTATGTCAGAAATACCAGGATTGATCTTCACGAGTTCAGCACGATCCGCCGTAGTAAAAGATGGAGGTGCAGGGGCAGGTGCAAGGGCGGTCGTGTTGGTCAGGATCTGCTGCAACAATGTATGAATAGAGGTGATGTCATTCTTCATTGTATTGACATCGGTCTTCACAGAACTCATGTCAGTTTTTACTGAACTGACATCAGCCTTTACAGCAGACAAATCAACTTCGAGTGTGCCAACCGATGTCTTCAGCGTTGTGACTTCGCTGGACATGGTGTCAACTGATTTCATGATGTCGAGGTAGTCTGTGTAGATATCAGAGAGAACTTTGGCAAAATCGGTGAGTGATTTATCAACCTTCTCCAAGTCAGCTTTGGAGGCATTCTTTTCGACGACAGTTGTCAGCTTTGTAAGATTCTCTCCAGCGTTTGTTACAGCTGTAGAGTTATCAGAAAGAGTAGTGGTGAGACCTGTCAGCTTTGTCTCCACAGCCTTCAGAGAGCCGTTGATGTCTCCCAAATTAGGACCTGTAACATATAAGAACTTGTGAACAGAGGAAAGCTCAGAAGTTTGGGGTTCAGTTATAGTGTATATGGGTTGGTGTGTACCTGCAGGAGGATTCATGAATTCATCAAAATCTCGGGTTCCTGAGTAAAGTGCATTGACGTATGGTCATCTCTGCAGGTCCTATGCCCATCACCCCTTGAAGAGTATTTTCTTTAGCTTCTAGAGGAATGACAGGTGCTTCAGTGATAACTGGAGTAGAGTCCAAATGAGTAGAGGGAGAAGCAAAGGATAAGAATGGGGGTTGGGTACTGAGGTCAGCGTTGGATTCGCTGAGAATCACTTCATCAGTCTTTTGAGAGACTGAAGGAGGTTGGGTAGGTCCCAAGTTTGTAACCTCAGCGTTTAGAGACGCTGAAGTTGGGATGGAATGGATGGGTTGTTCAGGTGTGGCAGAGCATACCACTGAACGTTCCTTCAGCTCTGCAGAATGAGCTGAGGAGTCTTCAACATGAGATTGCTGGGGTTGCTCCTTGGTTATCTTAGCCCTTTTGGAACTATGTTGGGTAGATGATTGTTTCCTTTTCTTTGAAGGAGAGGATTTTGTGGCCTGGGAATCAGCGAGGGGTGTTGTCGCTGAAGGAGCCACAGAAGTAGAAGAACTAGGGTTGAGAAGAGTTAGAAGGGTAGAAAGACGTACCTCATTTTCCACCGGTTTGAAGTCAAGTACCTTAGGGCCAACCTGAGAGAGTTTCAGGTCACCCTCTTGCGGGTAGCTGTCCTTCAGGCCATATTGGAAGATGGCACTGATGAATCTTGGGTATGGAACCCATGAAGGTCTGTCAGCGGCAGAGTCTACTCTTTGCACTAAGTCATCATAGATTATAGATGCCCAGTCAATATGTAGACCTTTCAGCAGAGCGTATCCCATTGCTTGCTGAGGTTGAGCGGCTTGGTCAGAGGAGCCGGTTTTTGCAGTCATGCAGCTGATTAAGTTAGCGAAGATGAAGTTCATCTCGCTGGGAATTTTTGACTTCTTGATCAGTGTCAGCTTCTTCTCGGGCTTCTCGTCCCTTCCAGTTTCCCATACGTAGCCCAATTCATCGAGGAATGCAATGATGGCTTCTTTGTCAGCGAGTTTCTTATGGTCAGGGAAAGGAACAAAAGGTTTTTCTTTTGTAGCGTTGGGAAGGCTGAGGGCTTTGCGAATGATGGCAGGTGTGATCTTTATTGTGCCATACTCAGTATCGTTGAGGATACAATCAATTGTTTTGGAGGGATCTTTGGCTGATGGTAGCTGAGAGTGTCTGACAGAGTACCAGAACTGGGATAGTAGAAGCTGATTTGCAGGAGGTGTGATGGTCAGGGCTGTTGAGATGCAACTATTTTTCAGAAAATTTACAGCATCTTTCAGATGTGAGGCTTTCTTTCGAGGAGGAAACTCGAGAAGCGCAGACAGGTTTTTCGTCTTGGTCCAATCAAGTTGTTTTAGAGTGAACTTAACCTGAGGAGCTTTGATAATTTCCACTTCCTCAGTATCAGCGACGATGTTCTCAGCGGTAGCAGGAATGTCAGAAGATGCCATTTCTCTGTATTATCAGTTCAACCAAAGATGTTAACAAATAATAATTATCTTAATGGGGAAAGAATTTCCAGTAAGATGGTTCGAATTTTGTCCATTTCATTCAGACGAAAATGTCTTAATGAAGATTAGGGTTTTTCAGTTTTAACAACGAAATGTAAAACCCATTTATTCTTGTTTTCCAGTTTCCTATGAAGAATGAGATTCTGGAAACGAATGAAGAACAAGTTTAAGATTTTTGCATTTAAACTTGAAGAACAACCATGAAATGGCTGTGTTTATAAAACCATGAAAGAAATGATTTCATTTTTAAGAAGTTCTTTTGTTTGATCTTGTTAAAACAAAGAGAAGATCAGAAACAAGTTATACGCATTTGATAAAAAGTAAGAACATATTAACCTTGATGTTTGATGAAGAAGATGATGAACAGTTCTTGAAGTTTTTTAGAACACAAATGCAACAGTGATTCTTTCTTGCGGAGGAAGATTATTCGCGTAAAAGGAAAATATAAACCAAGAGTTTGTTTATATAGAGAGATTAGAGAGAGAAAATCTTGAGCGGGAAAAGATTTTCATCATGACACGGACACGTGTTTGCATTTGATTGGAAGTTTGAACGAGACGTGCAAACGTGTGTCAGAAAGAAGAACGTGCCAGGGCTTATCCGTTGCAATGACGTCACAACTATCCTTTCATATTCTTTTAGGATGTCTCTGAGGTTTTGAAAGCTCAGGGACTCTTTTACAAACATGAAGCACTGAATGGAAATATCAGTGATGGTTTTTAGAAATTTCAAAATATCGTTGTTAAGGAAGAGATATTCAGCGATGCATTTTGTTTTGAAATCTTGCGTTTGCATGCGATTGTCAGAGAGAGAAAACATACCTTGATATCAGCTAACCAAGTTTATTCAGAGAGAAGATGATGGAATAGGTAATAGAAGTTTATTTTATCCATACAACTATACAAGATGTATAATAGTATCGTTGATCTAATGTGAACCGCTGAAGATTTTACCCTTCAAAGTTCAGCATTCCAAGCTCGCTTATGAGAAAGTTGAATCTTGTCTCATCAAGAGGTTTGGTAAACAAATCAGCTAACTGATAATCAGTTGGGATAAAATGAAGTTCTATATCACCATTCATCACATGATCTCTGATAAAATGATATCTGATTTCGATGTGTTTGGTCTTTGAATGTAGTACTGGAATGTTTGCTATAGCGATGGCACTTGTGCTGTCGCAATAGATTGGAATTTTGGAGAGATGAAGATCATAGTCTAGTAGCTGATTTCTCATCCACAAGACTTGAGAACAACAGCTTCCAGCAGCTACATATTCAGCTTCAGCTGTGGACGTGGACACTGAATTTTGCTTTTTACTTGTCCAACTTACCAGATTTCCACTCAGGAGCTGACAACCTCCTGTGGTGCTTTTCCTATTGTGCTGCACAAGAACCTCAAATAGCTCAAGCTAAAACACTAACCATTGTGCCATACGCATTGGTTAGTAAATCTACAGAGGCTGCAGACAGACCAAGAAATGAGAGATCTACAGAGGAGAAAAAGAAGGAGAAAAAGAAGATGGTAATGGTTGATAGCGAAGAAGACGAGCTGATAGAGGAGGAGATAACTCTTGCGTCATTAGCTAAATCAATGGCTCTATTGACAAGAGAGTTTAGAAATAACCAAAGGAATTCTGGTAGAAGAGATGATGGAAGAAGAGAAGAATCAAGTGACCGACAGAGATCAGACTACAGAGATGATGACCAACAGAGGTCGAGCGACAGAAGCTACAGAGGAAATGATCGACAGAGATCAGATGACAAGGTAGGCCACACACAAGAATGCTACAAATGTGGTAAACCCGGTCATTACGCAAACGAATGCCGAACAGAGAAAGGTGGAGACCTACAGAAGTCTGACGACCGAACTGGAAAAACCTCCCAAGGTTGTTTCAACTGCGGCAAGCCAGGTCATTTCGCAAAAGAATGCAGAAGTAGACCAAATCGCCCACAGAAGGACTCAGCTTTTTACAAAAAGAAGGCCGAGTATTACGCACAAAAATCTCTAATGGCAAACAAAGGGCATTCAGAGGCAAACAAAGAGGACTTTGAATCAGACTCCACCTCTGACGATGAATTCCCTACAAATGCCCTGTTCTGTGGTATGGCAGAAGTCAACTCCGGCACTGACAATGAGGTATCCACTTCAAACTCTATCTCAAGTACTGATTCTGTAGATGATGATTTATTTAAACTTAACATTGAACTGAAAGAAATAAATGAAAGCATTCAGAAAAGACTGGCCTTTAATGAGAGAGAAGTAAGGCTTCTCACTCAAGAAAAAGCCAAAATCTTTGAAGAAAAAGAAAAAGTCGAAAAATATTGGAGCAAAAATATAGATCCTTTAAAAAGGCAAATTTCTGATCTAACCTATGCTTTAAAAATCAAAACAAAAGAACTTTCAGTTTCAAAAAGTGAAACAACAGACATAAGAGCTCTCAAAGAATACTTTCAAAAAGAAAGAGAGGTACTTTGGCAAGATCTTTTAAGAAGAGAAGTTTTACTTAAAAACTATAAAGATGCACAGAAGGTATATGAAAAGGTAAACTCTCAAATAGCAAGACGAGGTATAGGGTACAGTGATATTACCTTAGGAATTGAAAATAAACGACTAAAACCTCTGTCTTCTCTATTTGTTTTGGGAAAAACTAATAAACCAAACTTTCCAAACTTACTCTCTGTAAGTAAAAGGGATAAAATCTCTGCAGAACCTCACTTGAGGAAACATACAAAGATGATCAATGTGTGGTATGAAAACACAGATTCATCATTTTCAACCTCTGTCAATAGAGGAATCAAACCAAAGAAATATCTGAAAACACAAGATCAGATTGGTATCTTTAAGTTTGGTAAACCAGAGACTCAAACACAGGTTGCTTTTGTCTGCATGATAAACGTTGAAAAGAAATTATCAGCAGAAGCTCCTGAGTTTAAACCCATCTTTTCAGAAGAAAAACTTGAAGAATCTATTGAAAAAGAAATTTTGGAAGTTTTAAAATCAAATGTTTTAGAAAGTCTCTGTACATCTTCTATAAATCAAAAACTCGCTGAAGAGATCTCATAAGAAACCTCTACCATCTATGAAAGTATCTCTACAGAGGAAGAAAGCTCGTACGATACATGCTCAGAAAATCCAGCCTCTGTCGAAAGAGATGACTCAACCTCTGCATATGAGGACGATTCATCCTCTGACGACTCAGAGACTGATTTCAAATCAGGGATAATTCACTGTGACACAGAGGATGTTAAATTCTCCTCTGAGGTTCTTAACAGAACCATTTCTCCAAAAGAGAAAATCACAGAGATCCCTATCTGTCCAGATTTTCTCAAAATGTATATTCAAGTTAAAACCTCTACAGAGCTTAAAAATCTAAAAAAGGTCTCTATAGCTCCCAAAAGCTCAAAATTTTCAAAACCTTTAAGGAAAATTAAAGAGAATCCCACTTGGCAACAAAAGGGAAAATGGCCTGAAGCTAACAAACATTTTTCCTCTGTGACAGTGAAGAAAGATGTTCACCACAGAAGAGAGTCACAGAAGGCAGGAACTAAACAAGACTTTTGCAAACAACATTCTAGTATTCATAGATCTTCTTGTAATAGGAAATCTAATGTAAAGAAAGAATGTAAGGCCTCTGTGGCTCAGTTCAATGAATTCAATGAAAAGTTCAAACAAATCACATCTCATATTCAATACTGTCATTGTTTTGATCTTATGTTCAAATTAAATAAACACTTCTCAAGTCCAGATTGCTTACTCTCCAACTTTCAAACTCAAAAGTCAGAACCAAAAGAGAAACAATCTGATTCTTCTAAAAAGGATAAAATGTATTTCAAGAATGCCAAGGCAAACTTGAAAAATTCTAACAATATTGGACCCATATGGATATGGGTACCTAAATCTCTGTGATTGTCTTACAGAAGCTACATGTGCCAATCTGGTATCTTGACTCTGGATGCTCAAGGCACATGACTGGTGACAGAAGATTACTATCCACGTACAACGAAACACACGATGGTGGATCTGTAACTTTTGGAGACAACAAGAAGGGACATATCAAAGGCTATGGAGTCATACAAAAATAAAATGTCTCTGTATACAAAGTTGCATATGTGGATGGACTCAAACACAACCTACTCAGTGTAAGTCAACTTTGTGATACAGGATTCGATGTGTTATTTAAAAGAACTTTCTGCTCTCTACAAAGTGAAAACACAGGAATGGAACTTCTGCGAGCTGAAAGAAGAGGTGATCTATACCTAATGAATTTTAATTCAAAATCCAAAGAAAAAGTCTGCCTAGTAGCTTGCAAAAGTGAAGAAGCTTGGTTATGGCACAACAGGTTCTGTCACTTAAACTTTCACACCTTAGATAAACTAGTAAAACTTAATCTAGTTAAAGGTTTGCCAGATGTTAAATTCAATAAGGATCATTTGTGTTCGGCCTGTGAAATGGGAAAACACAGAAGGGCTTCCCACAAAGGCAAAACAGACGTGTCTTGCACTAGGCCTCTGTACATGCTTCATGTCGACCTCTGCGGTCCCATTGCCATACAGAGCATAGGTGGCAAGAAATACATACTTGTCCTAATTGATGAGTATTCACGTTTCACATGGGTTGAATTTGTTAGAAAGAAATCAAATGTTCCAAATATATTGATAAATCTAATGAAAAGAATCCAAGTTCTTTATGACTGCAGAATACAGAAGTTAAGAAGTGACAATGGCACAGAATTTAAAAACTGTGTCATTGAAACCTATCTTTCAACCGAAGGAATATCACAGAACTTCTCTGCAGCTCGCACTCCACAACAGAACGGTGTTGTCGAAAGAAAGAATCGAACACTTGTGGAAGCCACAAGAACTATGCTGTCAGCATGCGGATTATCAATGAACTTTTGGGCAGAAGCAATTTCTACTGCGTGTTATACTCAGAATCGTTCAACCGTTGTGAAAAGACACCTCAAGACGCCTTACGAATTGCTTAACAAAAGGCGGCCAAACATCAAATTTTTCCATGTATTCGGATGCAAATGCTTTGTCTTAAATGACAGAGATTCAAGAGGAAAGTTTGATGTAAAAGCTGATGAAGGCAAATTCATTGGATACTCTGCCACTTCCAAAGCCTACAGAACATTCCTTACAAAGTCTCACAAGATTGTAGAAAGTATCAATGTTTCTTTTGATGATTCATTCCAAATGACTTATGAGCAAATCAGTTCAGAACTCGGAATTAAAGGAAAATCCTCTGTCATCTCACAAGCAAAAGAAGACTTGAATCTTCTATTTTTAGAGATGTTACACGATAACATTGATCCTTCTGTTGGAACCATCAGAGTTTCTGAAGAACCATCCTCTGTCGGACAAAATCCTACAGGTATGACTCTAACTGGTCCAAATAATGCTTCATCTTCTTCTATAAATACTACAGATGCAAATGCCGAAGAAGAAAATGCAGAAGATGAAACTTCAAGAAAAACGACCACAGAAGCTGCTGAAAATCAAACTCCACAATCCACAGAAGAACCAATTATAGAGGAAGTTGAGGACCAAGACTACACGTCCTCAGAGGAACAAACTCCACCACCACTCATACCAATCATTCAGCAAACGGTAGGATCAACTACCAAGGCACGAAAAACGACAGAGGCTACACGAGAAGAAGAAACACCAGAAGCCTCTGAAGAAAGTTTTGATGACATTGATGATCATCTTCCACGCACAACTCAGTGGACAAAAAGCCATCCTCCAAGCCAAATAATTGGAGAACCTTCTGACTCAGTAAAAACAAGGTCTGCCACTGCTAATTTTTGTTTCTTTACAAATTTTATTAGTGTGATAGAACCAAAGAAGATTTCTGAAGCCCTAGATGACCCAAACTGGGTAGACGCCATGCAAGAAGAACTTCTGCAATTTGAGCGTAACAGAGTCTGGACTTTAGTACCTCTGCCAAGAGGGAAACAGGCCATTGGGACTAAATGGGTCTACAGAAACAAGAAGGATGAAGATGGAGTGGTCATCAGAAACAAAGCAAGATTACTAGCAAAAGGATATAGACAAGAAGAAGGCATAGACTACGATGAGACTTTTGCCCCTGTCGCACGGCTCGAAGCAATAAGAATATTCTTAGCCTTCGCAGCCCACAGAGGTTTTAAAGTCTATCAGATGGACGTAAAATCAGCTTTTCTAAACGGTGAAATCCAAGAAGAGGTTTACGTAAATCAGCCACCAGGTTTTGAAAGCTCAAAGTTCCCAAGGCATGTATACTACCTTGAAAAGGCTCTATACGGACTAAAACAGGCTCCAAGAGCATGGTACGAACGACTTTCCACCTTTCTTCTAGAAAATGGCTACAACAGATACTACATTATTTTATAAACGCAAAAATAGTGAGATAATGCTTGTACAAATATACGTAGATGACATAATTTTTGGGTCTACAAATTCAGAAGAGTGCAAATTTTTTGAAAAACTCATGCAGAGTGAGATTGAAATGAGTATGATGGGAGAATTAACATTCTTCCTCGGACTTCAAGTCAAACAATCTTCAGAGGGAATTTTTATAAATCAAGCCAAATATGTCTCTGACATTCTTTTAAAATATAATCTCTCTGATACCTCTGCAATGAAGACTCCAATGGCCACTGGAAATAAGTTATTCTTAGATCCAAATGGTATTTCTGTAGAATGTACTCTCTATAGAGGCATGATTGGATCTCTGTTATACTTAACAGCAAGCAGACCTGACATTATGCATGCCACATGTCTTTGTGCACGTTATCAAGCTAATCCAAAGAAATCACATTATGATGCTGTAAAGAGAATCTTTAGATACCTGAAGGGGACCAACAATCTTGGTCTCTGGTATCCACAGAACTCTGGTTTTAGTCTTAAAGCTTATACAGATTCAGACTATGGAGGATGCATGCTCGACAGAAAGAGTACCTCTGGGAGTTGTCAATTCCTAGGTGGTAAACTAGTCAGTTGGACCTCCAAGAAGCAGTATTGTGTCTCCACATCCACTGCAGAAGCTGAATACGTTGCTGCTGCTAGCTGTTGTTCTGAGGTTATATGGATGAAGACTCAGCTAAAAGACTACGGCCACATCCTATTCAAAATACCCATCTTATGTGATTCCAAAAGTGCCATTGCTATATCTGCCAACCCTGTGCAACACTCAAAAACCAAGCATATCGATATAAGGTACCATTTCTTGAAACATCATGTTGAATACGGTACAATCGAAATGCATTTCGTGCCCACAGAATATCAACTCGCTGACTTATTCACCAAAGCACTAGACGAGAAAAGATTCAACTTCTTGGTGGGTAAGTTAGGAATGATTAACATGGTGTGAAAATCCTCTGTAAGTATAGCTTTATCTTCTGTAAATAAGTATAAATATCTATTATTACTTAAGTTATTGCTTTGATAAATTTATTTCTGTATGTAATTTTTTTTGTGCAAAAATAATTCTTGGTAACAGAGCTTCTGTGGGTCCGCTCAGATCTTCTGATAACCCTTACAGAACCTCTGGTAAACATGATCTATGCTCAATACAAATCTTACCATTCTTTGAACCAAGCATAGATCAAGGGGGAGCAAAAGGAAAATTCTTGATCTACAGAAGTGATTAGATCAAGGGGGAGCAAAAGGGACCCTGAAATGATCTACAGAGGTAAATCTTTCAAAGGAAAGCCAAAGAAGAATGTCGATAATTCTCCATCGACAGAAGTAAGACAAAACTGCCGAGAACAGAAGAACCAAAAGGTATGTCTCTCGCACAAAAGGTTTTTGGAAAACAGTTTTCTAGGGCAAGAATTGTCAAATATGTCCTAAATAAACTATGAATAACATTTCAAAAATCAAAAGTTCAAAAAGTTTAACAAAATTCGAATTAGGAGAAATTTAAGGTCATAGAGCTTCTGCTGAGCTCAACAGAGGTTCTGTCAGAAAAAGCTCTGTAATCGCAAATTAACCCTCTATCGATCGTTTGAAATGTTATCTCGGAAATCGGATAGATACACCATGACCTTCTCGAACAAAACGTTTTTCAAAACAGTTTTCTCGGACACCAACTTTCAATAATGTGCGAAAAAACATCTCTTAACACAGATCAAAAATTGGATGATCAGAAAGTTAATAGAATTCAAGTTATAAGATTTTTTCTCTCATAGAGCTTCTGCTGGCTCTCACAGAGCTTCTGCAAGTTCCATCATTGCCACAAAACCTCTGTGAATAAAATTTCTTGACAAAATCCTATTGATCCTCTCCAATGTCTTTACAAACGTTTTCGTTCAAAGAAGAACCTTCAGAGTCATGATAACAATGAGATATATGAGAAGAGGTTAAAAATCAAGATTTTCAAAATCACAGAGCTTCTGTAAAACACAAAAGTTCTGCCATTTTGTTATCTGGGCATCTCTGTAGTAATAACGGTTACTTTTACTGAGAGTGAAACTCATGTGGCTAAAAACAACCTCACGCGCCTAGCATTAATGGGCCGCGCACGACATCCTGTCATATTCTGACAAGGCCTACGTGTCCCATTTTCATTGGGCGTACATGGAACGTTTTTATTTGGAAAGTTGAACCCGCCGTTCTAACTCGAGTACGGATTCCAAATTTTAATCCATTACCATATATTCTACTCCTTCAAATACTACCGTTTTACCCTCCTATAAAAACCAAGCTTACCCTCTCATAAACCTTTTACAAACTCTCATTCTTCTCCGGCGAAACCCTGCAAAAACCTGCAAGTTTCTTATTCTCAGTATCAAAATGGCTTCATCTTCTAAAGCTATCTCCCAAGAACTCTCTCCGGCGAACTCACCGGAACACTCACCTGCCCATTCTGAACATTCAGAAAACCCCAACCTTGCAAGAAATATTGCACAACAAGATTCCGGGGACTCAGCAGAATTTGCTCCGACGACACACTTGCAAAACTTCATAGCAAAAGATCACTTCGAAACCATACTTCCTATCAAATCCAACAACTGCTATTTGGTCCCCTCACCCACTGCTTTCGGCGAAGCCCATGCTATTCTTCTGAACATAATGGAAAATCACATCCTCTTCCCTCTACTCTCAAGAACCCCAAACAAAATTCCAGTCCGTTATCTGAACCAATTTTGGCAAAGCTGCCGATTTGATAAAGACGATTCTCTTATCAAAGGGTACATTTCAAGACCTGATAAATCTGAGCATCTTGAAATCAAGTTCAACAGAACAATGTTCTCACTTGAATTCAACCTACCAACAAGGGGTCTTCTGGGATTGAAGAGTTATGCAGAGCAACCAACAGACGAAGAGCTCTGTCGCTTCATGGAAATGCTTGGGTACAACACCCAACTACGAAAGAGAAATGACTTCCACAGAGGAAGATTACCACCTCTGTGGAACACTTTGTTCTCTATTCTTAACAGATGCCTGACAGGGAAAATAGGGAGTATTGACCAAAGCTCACATCAAATCTTGAGCATCATGTATGGGGTTTACTATGATCTTCCACTAGATTATGCGACCATAATGATGCAAGAGATCATAAACACCATCGACAGAAAGAACAACACGAGAAGGGTCAAAGAGAACGATCCCAACTTTCTACCACCTCTGCAATTCCAAAGAATATTGGGAGTACTGTTCGAACCTCTACTGCTAATCCAAAACTGGCCAATGGAAGGACCAACTCCCAAACAGTTCCCGATGAACAAGAATACCCCCACTGATCATACTGATGGCTACTCACACTGCAGACCTCTGTCAAAGAAGCTTCTGCGCTACGCATCGAATAAATCCCTTAAGAAAGAGTATATACGCGATCATAGAACTCCTAAACCGAGTCCTATGACACCCCCGTGTTTAGGTGTCCCCCTAGGAACAATGATAGCAAAACCTCTTTCCACTCAAGAAGAAAAGGATCAGAAGTTAGCAAAGCACATGGCTATTCAACTCAGCTTTATAGCCAAACATGCATAACTTATGGGAAAGAAGTCTTCATCAAGAACCTCTGCATCTACTCCAAAAGCTAAGAAGAGAAAAACTGCAGAAGGCACCTCAACAAGCGCTGCAGAAGATCAACCTTCACCTCCTCATGCCACAGAAATTGGCTCCTCTGCTCCTCCCTCTTCCCCAAAAATGAAGAAGAAAAGAAGATCGAAATCAACAGCGGAAGGGGCACCAAAACCTAAGAGAAGGAAAACCAAAAAGAAGCATGGTAAATCACTTGAAAAGTTGGTTACCATTGCAGAAGAGGAAACTGCAGAAGAAGAAAATGCAGAAGAAAGAACTGAAGAAGAAGTTGCAGAAGAAGGAATGGCTACAGAAGAATATCAATCACCCTATCAATCTCCAGATAGATTTGCTCACCAAGGAGACCTGAACGACTTCTTACAGAACCCTGAAATTGCCAACACCCTAAATACAGCAGGGTGGACGGCACAACCTCTCGACCACCACTCTCCAGAAGAACAAGATTTCTCCATTTCTGGCATTGACACACATCTGCAAGAAGATGACACAACACCCAAAGATCAACCAGCCAACACCCCTATTATTTTACAAAACCCTTTCATTCAAGGATTGGACGTACACAGAAGGAGTCCAAACCCAGCTTCAGAAGAAATAGAACAAACAGAAGCTGAGTGGAATAGAGGTAAAATAACAGAGGCTTCTGAGAAAATAATGGAAGAAGAAAAAGAAAAAGGGGCCGAAGTTGTACAAAAAGAGGGATTTGCAACAACAGAGACAGGAATAGAAATCTCAGAAGTGGATTCAGATGAAGAAGAAGCTGTCTGGATACGAAAAGGTCTCTATCATCCAGATGTCATGAGATTATATGGCACTAATCTAATGTACGATTCATTACGCACAGATCAAGGAACTTCAACAGAGGAAGCAGCAAGAAAAGATGCCTGGATAAATATAGGCACACAACCAAAACCAACTCCCAGTGCAACCCACATTTCTAACTCCGCAGGTCTAGCTGGAGAAGGAGTTATTGAAAAAGAGCAGCACAGCTCGATCCTAACCCAACCCATCCAGCCAGAGGTTACTCTTTCAACCTCTGTGCCCACAGAAACCGGGGAATCCATTCCTAGGGAGTGTCCTCAAAGAGACTCACCTATTGTTCGTGATCAATCGCCCCAGATCACCCTAGAACACCCTACAGAGGAATTCGTTTCCTCTGCCACGCACACATTAGGACCAAAACTTCTTTCAGAGAGAAGTAGTGAGCACAGAGACGAAGAGACTCTAGACAAGTCTCCTAGTCAACAGAAGGACATTCCAATACCCACCTCTGGAGTGGATTTGGACACTGTTCTTCACAGAACTTCTGTAGAGATCGAAACTCAGGTTTCTTCTCGAGGATCAGAAGGAAATCCTTCCACCCCCACCGTACAAACAAGGGTGAACGAAGGTGTCCCAGGAACAGGGACTCACTCTGGAGACGAATGTGTTCCTCCAGAGGTTACACAAGGAACACAAGTATCAAGGGATGAGTTCCAAACCAAACAATGAAAGAGTTGCAAAGCTCTTTCAAATCTTTTGCAGAGACAACATCTACGGCTATCCTGAATCTGAACACCAAAATGGACAATCTGTCCACAGAGGTAAAAACCGCCATTTCAGAGATGAAGTCTTCTGCCGAAACTACTGCCAAAGCTACAGCCACTTCTGCCGCTCAGGAATTCGGAACAACTGCAACTTCTGCTTTCAGGGAATCTGTCAAAAATTTCCTTGAACAAATGAATACGCAATCCAATAGAGCAGAGGGCATTACTCCTGCAGATTTACAGAATGCCCTATCACAGTCCAAGCAGAAGAAATACGCAACACGACAATGATGCAACCAAAAGACTATATGACCAGAGCACAGCTTACAGAGCTCGGACAGAACGTCATTAACCAGGTCACAGAAGTCATTGTCTCCTTCACAACTGCAAATGCCAACTATGTCAAGGATTTCAGAAAGAGTGTCGGCAGAATGCGTTTCAAAACAGAAGCAGAGCTTGCAACATTGATTGGCCTCTGCGATGATGTCTGTGAAAAGTTGATGGCAGCAGGAACTGAATTACCGAAGAAGCCAAAGACTTCTTGCAGAGCAGAGGGTACTTCTGATAAAAGTCAGGATGATTCTGATGATGACCAACCTGGTCCATCAGATAATCCTGAGGGGGAGAATCTAAGGGAGAAAGCTACGAGCAGAGGAATACAAGGTCCACCAATCGCAGCAGAACCAATTAGCCAAGCCCCTCCAAAACAAACCCAACAACAACAAACCCAAAAGACCACAGAAACAACACCCATCTCTGTGGAATCATCTCCTGACGAAACCAAAATTCCAGAAGCAGATCAGCAAACCACAGAGGCAACAACCGCCCCTGAGGTAATCATTTTGGAAGAAACAGATGAACAAATCACAGAGAAAACACCCACCTCTGTGGAAACATCCCAAACCATACCGAGAAGAAAGTCGATTGCCACCAAACCAAAAAGAGCAACGACCTCTGCTTCTGACGTTCTGAAAAGGATGCACACAACAATGAGTGATCGTATGGCGCAGAGAGAAGAAGAAAGGCACAGGTTCACTTTAGCTTTCAAAATGGCAAGAAGATTCGATGTCAATACTTCATCAACAGAAACTGAGCTCACAGAAGAAGTCAACAAACAACCTCCAACAGAGGTTACAGAGCAACTCAAGCCAACAGAACCATCGCCACAAAAGTCCTCTAAATCACAAATGTCAAAACCCACAGAGGCAACCCCCATCAAGCCAACTGAAGTGCCAACCTCCAAACTTACATAAGCAACAGTTTCTGCCCCGCCAAAAGCCAAAGATAAGGGCAAAGCAATACTGACAGAAGAGCCTAAGAAGAAAACATTGCCAAAGCCAACAGAGAAACTAATGAAGAGTTCGTTTGATGCCTTTCAAACCCCAAAGCCTGAAGAAGTTGACTGGGCACATGGATTGAAGCCTCTGTCAGACATTCCTCTAACTGGTAGAGCTGCAGAAGTTGTTCAACAAATGGAGAGTCTCAGAAGACAAATACCAAAACCTGGTCCAACACATGAAGAGATGGAAGAAGTGGTATACAAATACCTCTACAAACAATCCTATCAGACAAATCATCCAGTTGATCATGGGACAGATCCAAGGATCAGAGAAGAATTTGAGAACATCTTCACAAGGACAAAGCCAAGAACCAAAGCAGATGTCTTCTCAATCCACAAGATCAAAAAGGTGATCTTCTGCAGATTCTCCTTCACAAGAACCTATCCAAGGGTCAGGTACAATCTTTACAAAGTCAGAAGAGAGAACAATTCAGAATCTACCTTCGCTGATGCTGACCTAAGAAATATCAATCCTTATGATCTACCTGACCTGCTGCAATGGACAAAGGACAACTACAACACAGAGCCAAACACCAGAGCCTATCAAGTGTTGAGAAAAGCGAAAAGGGAAAAGCTTCTGCTCTACAACATGATAGATTTTCAGCTAGGAAAGGATCTTGGTCTCAAACATCTAGATCTATGACCACCAGAAGATCGCTGCCCACCAGACGCCGTACCTAACTCAATCATTACAGAACCAAGGTTTGGGTTAGTATTTCAAAACTCACAAGGCGAGGTCAAACTTTTTGTACCCATGGATTGTCAGAAGTACGCAACCAGTAATCTGAACAAATTCAGAGCAAGCCTTGTAAAATACAGAGGTACAGAGAAAATGGATAGAGATGCTGCATATACCTTCATCAGAGAGATAGACGCCACAATCCGCCTAAGAGAACTCTGCATCAGATTCTACAAAGAGATCAGAAGAGTCGGAAGAGACAACAGAAGCTACAACGATTTCAAAGATGCCAAAATCTGATTCTCAGACCTCCAATCTCTGCAAACAAAGTTAAAGTTTATCTTTCATTGTACTCAAATGTAAAATGCCTCTGGCATATTTCTAAATGAAAGAAATTTCGAGGTATTGTTTAACCTCTGTCTTATCTAACTTAGCCTAACTTAACTCAAGTTCAAATTTTTATTTTTCACTACTTAGGGGGAGATTGTTAGCTTCAATCTTCCTAATCATAGAAGTATTTAGATGTAGTGAAAAATAGGCTAAGTGAAGAAAGCCTCTTATAGAGGCTCTGCCGGACTTACTGAGGGCTCAAGATCAAGAATCTACAGAAGCTAAAGAGGCCCGCTACAGAAGCTCTGTCATACGCACAAAGAAGACCAATATCTCGGAATCCGGTGAAGACTGCTCCACAGAGAACCAGACCACAGAACCTCTGTAACTCATTACAGAGCCTCTGTGGTCCTCACTGAAAGACTTGAAGATATTTATAATATCTTGCTACTGTTACAGGACCCGTTCATCAACTTGCATGGTAGCATGCCCTGTCCAACGTCGACGTGTCAAACTCTGATTGGACTCAGTAGGGCTTAGTACATATTAGACGTCTGATGCATTAAATGCAATACAGCACGTCTGACTGTTCATGCCATCCCTCCAACTGTTCACTACATCCGTTCTACTATTCATCAGTACCGTTCTGAATAGTAACCTGCTTTATGGTCCCCTTTAGATTAGTATATAAGGAAGACTCATGTTGAGTTCTTCCTTATCACTAATCATCACATATATCAAAAAGAACACATAAAGCTTATTCACCTTAAAAGTCATATATGTTTTAAAGCTTTACTTACTCTTTGTTCTTAATCTGTTCTTGATATATATATTCAGTAAACCTTGAAGTAATTATATTATGTTCACTGTTTATTTATATTCCGTTCTAAATCTATCAAACATATCTGTTAGTTCTTCAAATACGCTTCCGCATCAAACCTTAAACTTGAACTAATAGATCTGATAATCTTGTTTAAGCAAAACGGGAACCAACAGTTACTCCAAGAGTTCGACTTGGAAATTCTTTATAAGAAGGGGTCGGAGAACACTGTAGCGGATTACCTCTCGAGACTTGAGGGAGGTGAGGAGCAAAGGAAGGATAAGACCATCATCAACGATTCGTTTCCGGATGAGCAGCTCTTCAAGGTTAGTCATTCCGAGCCCTGGTTCGCGGACATGGTGAATTACTTGGTGGGAGGCGTAGTGCCTTATCAGATGAACTCCCACCAAAAGAAGAGATTTCTTTTTTAGGCCAAGAGGTATTACTGGGACGAGCCTTATCTCTAAAGGCATGTGCCGATGGAATGATCCGGAGATGTGTCCCAGAGGAAGAGAAGACCGACATTCTAAACCACTGTCATACCTTAGAATGCAGAGGCCATTTCAGCACCGACCGAACAGTTGCAAAGGTTTTACAATCGGGTTTCTTCTGGCCGTCTATGTTCAAAGAGACTCGCGAGTTCATATCTAAGTGTGATCGGTGTCAAAGAACGGGAAATATAACTAAGAGGGATGAGATGCCACTACAAATCTTCATGGAAGTCGAACTCTTCGACGTGTGGGGCATAGACTTTATGGGACCGTTCCCGAGCTCGTATCGGAATGAGTATATCTTGGTGGCGGTAGACTACGTGTCTATGTGGGTAGAAGCGATCGCGACTCCTACAAACGATTCTAAAGTAGTGATTAATTTCCTACGGAAGAATATCATCGTGAGGTTTGGAGTCCCGAGAGTACTGATCAGCGATGGTGGGAGTCACTTTTGTAATCGGTATCTGGATGCGGTGCTAAAGAAGTACTCGGTGAAGCACAAAGTCACGACACCATATCACCCACAAGCCAACGGCCTTGCGGAAGTGTCCAATCGGGAACTGAAGCAGATTTTGGAAAAGACAGTAAACTCATCCCGGAAGGATTGGTCGTTGAAGTTAGACGATGCATTGTGGGCGTATTGGACGGCGTTCAAAACCACTCTTGGTACCACTCCCTATCGTTTAGTGTTTGGCAAGTCATGCCATCTACCAGTAGAACTCGAGTGTAGAGCGTTTTGGGCTATAAAGAAGCTGAATATGGAGTTAGATACAACCGGGAAAAAGAGATTACTACAACTGTGTGAATTAGAGGAACTCCGGCTGGATGCATTCGAAAACGTGGCCATCTACAAGGAGAGAACCAAGAAATTCCTTGACCAGCGACTCCGTGAAAAGGTAATTGTTCCGGGCATGAGTGTCTTACTATTTAACTCACGTTTACGCTTGTTTCCAGGAAAGCTGAAATCCAAGTGGTCTGCTCCGTTCACCGTCAATGAGGTATACCCGTATGGAGTAGTGGAGCTACAAGGAAAAGACGGGGCGACCTTCAAAGAGAACGGCCAGCGAGTGAAGTCGTATTATGGAGGAGAGACGATGGCATCTGAAGCCATGTATTTGGATGAGCCGAAGGAGTAATCAGAAGAAAGGTCGAGCCACGACTGAAATCAAGGCGCTGGGTGGGAGGCAACCCATCGAGGTTTGTTTCGTTTTAAGTTACGTTTTAGAGTGTTTTTATTTACAAAAAAAATGGAAAAGTTAAAAAGTGAAACAGTGAGATACGCGGTTTGCATACCGCGGGGAAAGCCGCGGGGTTTTATGGATGGTTTTATGAACAGAGCGTTACGCGGGATCTAACGCGGGTTGCATACCGCGGCCTAAGCCGCGGGTCCCTCTGAGATGATTTTGAAACAGATGACTACGCGGGATATCCCGCGGTTTCCATACCGCGGCGCAAGC
Source organism: Saussurea involucrata (assembly GCA_033807775.1). Taxonomy (NCBI): domain Eukaryota; kingdom Viridiplantae; phylum Streptophyta; class Magnoliopsida; order Asterales; family Asteraceae; genus Saussurea; species Saussurea involucrata. The sequence goes on from CM066322.1 coordinate 94,507,394, forward strand.
CGCACGTTTCTCTTTTTCACCTAGGGTTTCATGTGCAATTATTTTTGTCCCTTTGTTTGCTTTATTGCTTTTCTTCTTTTCTTCTTGTCATTTCTTCTTCAATTTTCTGCTCTCTCTCTCTCTCACGAATTCTCTCTTTGCATCTCCATTGTCAAGAGCTTCTATTTCCATTTTCAGTATTTTGTGCTCTCCATCTTCAAGACCAAGGTATGTATTTCTCACTTGTTTCTTGTTGGTCTTCGTGTGCGATTTTGTGATGCAAGTATAATTTCCTTTTTCCCCATTTCTTTGTGCTCTTCCATAGTGTTCATGTTTACTTCCCCAAGATGTCGATTTCTCACAAGTAAGATGAACTTTTGCGGATATTATGCTCAAAATGTGAACACATGCCTGTTGTATGCTAGGACTTTGACTTGAGATTGTTCTTTAACTTGTATGCAACGGGTATGTAGTTTTGTGAGATTATGTGCTTAAAATCTGTGATGGGGAATAAATGGGGAGCAAAATGGGGGAAAATTTTGGGATCTGTGGTTTTGTGGAATAATCCAACTTTTGTGCATAAATGGTAAAATGGGGATTTTTTTGGCAACATGAAGTCCCTATGTTCTTTTTGTGGGTCTATATTTCTTTGTGCAAGCATAGCCAAACCTAAGTTTCACTTAGGTTTGGGGTTGTCATCTTATTTTTCACTGGTGCAAATCAGTGAAAAATTTTAGATGTATGCACTAGGGAATTTTGTGGTGACTGTGGTCAAAATGCATGAGCTAAACAGTATTTTATTAATAATCTGCATGCATGGGATTGGTGCGTTTTTATCTGTACGTACACGTAAGAAAAATGAGATACAACAAACCTAAGTTTCACTTGGGTTTGGGGTGCCTTCCTTTTCAACATTCACACACTCACATTTAACTCTTTGCAAACCTCGGTTCTACCAAGGTTTGGGGTGGCGATGAGCTTGATAAATCATTAGAGTTTATTTATTTTTTCAGATAATGAGGCATCATCCGAGCATGCACCTCTCATTCCCACCATATGACCGCATACACCCAAACCAAAGACGCCAGATGTTTGACCGGGAAAACCCGGATAAAGATGACCGCCACGACCAGATGAGAGACAACGTATGCAATCCCTTCAGAGAACGAGGCATCAAGCTGGTGGGCCTTCCGGTCGGTTCGAGGGTGCCAGAGATCATACAACAACAGTCTTGGGAGCGGTTCATTCGAACCCCTCCCATGTACTGCATTGCAACCGTTAGAATTTTTTTGCGTGTATGATCCCTGCTGTATACCACGACCACTGTGTGGTCAAAATGGGCGACAAGGAAGTCCGGGTATCTCCGGAAGACATAGATGCATATTTCCACGCCTCCCGCCAGGCCGAGCTTAGTGCCACATACGGTCTATCTCCGAACCAAGCATTCCGGGAGCAGCTGAGTCCAGCCATCGCCACCTCTCTAAGGCGGAATGGACACACTGGGTGGGACACAATGGATCAATAGATTTTAAAGAGCGAGATGCATACTGATATAGCCTTCCTCATACTCTTCGTCAAGGCCTCTCTAAAGCCTTCGTCTCACAATACCACCGCCGACAGCCAAGTGGCGGAGGTCCTCTATTCATTGCACAACAATCTTCCGATGGACATCGGACACATTATATGGATGGAGATTCTAGACGCAGGTATGACCCTCGACGGTGTTTTACCGTTCCCATGCTTGATAACTCATTTTTGTAGGGAAGCCGGTGTCCCAATAGGACACCTCACTGCATCAAAGAAGGACTTCATGAAGACACATTATAAGCACCAGATTACGACGGCGAGGAAGTTAGAAGAGAGGAGGCAAGCAGACCCAAATTTTTAGAGGCGACGTCTTGCCGAACCGGTCGATATGTCGTCCGAGAGTGCCTCGGACAGTGACCCTGACTTCGACCCGGAGGCACCACCAGCGGAGGCAGCGGCGCACGACGGCGACACACCTCCTTACATACGCCGATTTATGGATCAGATCACGACCGAGAGGAGGCGATCGGATGAGCGGATGGATCGTCACTTCCAAAACATGACATTACGCATGGATGGTTTTGACGAGCGTCTCGCCCAAGCCGACTTTCCAGCTCCACCAGCACCACAGGCACCGCCGACGCAACCCAAAGGAAAGAGGAGAGTGAGAGGACGGCGAGACGAGGGTGCTTCATCATCATCCCGCCGGTAGATGGGTTTGTTTTCATGCTCTCTTGTTTTGATTGTTCTTGATGATGTACTGTACTGTTTTCTTTGTTTTTGTTGGATGACTGTAATAACAAAACACAATATGTACCTGCACTTTGTACCACTTGCCTGAACATTAGGGACAATGTGTGGGTAAGGTTTGGGGTTGCCAATCGGGCCCCCGTGTAGGCACGTTGACGTCCCACGCTTATGAATGGTTAGATTATTGTAGCCAATATTTGTTGTTTTGGATGATTGAGACCGACCATTGTGGGGAGAACTTGTGATAGTAACGTGACCGTTAGGGAAGGACCGGGAAAAGACATGACTAGGGACATTAAAAGAGACCACCCAATAGCGAGATTAAGCCTAAAAGACGTTTTTCATTTCGAGGGATTTAAACATGAAATTCATATACACTTTTTCAAATTCCTTGTCGTGATTATAGAGTGATCTCGCTATAATATCGCATTGATTAGCAAAGACAGCCATCGGGATATTGGGTAAGGGTATAGTAGACCATATCGTGTGGACCTTAAGAGATGATTCCAGGAAATGTGTGTATTGTTAATACCAAAAATCGAACCAAAGGGACAACTTAAGGTCGAAGTGGACTTTAACAACTAAAGAAATGAATCGTTCGACAAAGGCGTGCGACAAAGACAAAAATGTAAATGAGACAGAGGATTTGATGACGCAGGAAAAACCTAAACGAGGAAAAAACCTGCGGACGACAGTGGATGTCGTCGCTGCACTATGGTCGCCAATCAGGGGCGATGTCCTTGGTGTTCCGGGTGTCGATCGTACAGAGATTACAATACAAATGAAGGAAAGACTTCGAAATGTAAAGTACAAGTGTTTGAAATTTAAAAACAGTATGCGTCATGTGTGAAAACTATGTATAAACTGTTGGTCGAGAGCGAGAGTCGTGCGTCGAGAGCGATCTTCTATGAATGATTTATCTGCTTCGAATGAATATTCTTCGAGTGTTTGCGTTTGCTTCTGTTGTTCGATGCTCTTGTTCTTTCTCTTTCTCTGTGTTATTCGATGTTGATCAGATGTCTTGAACTGATGATTGAGCTGGGATTTTATAGTCTTCGGATGACTTTAATTGAATCATTAAGATCTTTGATGATTGTTGTAACGGTCGTCGTCTTCAATGTGAGTTTAGATGCTCATAACTGATTTCGTCGGTTATATCCGTTGTCCATTAATGACTTTGACTCCTGCATTAAACACTTAAACAAATATAACAATTGTATAACGCGTTAGTCGGTCGAGGTTGCATTGTTTTATGCGACGGTCGTACGGAACGGGCGGCGTCGAGGTCGAGTGTCGTGAGGAACTCTCGACTTACCTTTTAGGAGGGACGACGGAGGTTCTTTGGGTCTTCGTCGGGACCTTATCTTAATATAAGATATAGCTTCATAACATGTGTCTTACCTTTTCTGGTCGTGGTCGAGACCTGTAAAATTTTGCCCAAACAGTTTGCCCCCAAAAATTGAAAATAGGATGGGAAATTCGAATTTTAAATTTTGCTCGTCGGGTGTTCAGGATTCTAACTGAACGAGAAGTCGAAGAGGAAACGAGGTCGTGATGTCATACTGACGCACGATTGTGCTTACCAGCTGTCTTTGACAGGTGTCGACGATCCGTGTGGTCATACGAAAAGACGGGGACACGTGGCGATCATCAAAGAGCTTGACCTGACACGATCGATTCCATAAATAGGGATCATAATGAATCATTTCTTTTTATATCCTCTTGAAAAGTTTCTTAGTGCGGAATTCTTCTTTGATCCCTTGTTGTTCTTTGCTTAATACTTTTCGAAATTTTTGAGTGTTCATACGAGGTATAGCTTCTCGAATTCTCTTAAGCCTTCCAAGATTGGAGGCTCTTTGAGAATGATTATGTCTGAGTCGATGAAGACTTTGATTGCGATAGACGCGACGTTCGTGGATCTTGCGCATCTGGCGACGATGTCCTCTGTATCCACGTCGACCCTTTCGTCAGCCGTCGGGGGCAAGGGTATAAGGATGGGAGAGGGTGAGGAGGAAGTCATGACGATCAACTTTATGTTGTCGTCGATCCTCTTTACTGACAGTGTCCTTGACGGGACGAAGTCATTTCCGCATCTGGTGAAATATCAGCTCTTATCTTTTAAGGAGCGTTTTCAAAAGATCTTCGTCGAAGAGACGGGATCGCGTTTAGCTGGACTAGCGTTCTTTGTGAGTTTTTCTTTCGAAACACGTGTTCCCAATGTTTCCACCGAATGTTTGTTTAACATACCCCTTTTGTATTTTACAGATGTTTCAATCTTCTTTTGTTAGATACGCGAAGATAGAGGAGATGTTGGACTGGAAGTCGACCGTCGAGAAGATCATGTTCCTTCCTCTAACCTTAACATTAATCTTAAGAGCCGCATTCTAAAAATGTCGTGGCATAGGGTGTCGCCTAACATATTCGTTTGATCCTTGCATTAGCTTCTTAGCGCATTTTCGGGTATGACGAGGATTCGAAGGTCGAGACTGAGCATACGATCGACGCTCCTCTCTAGATTTAGGAAATGCTATGTTTTTTCATGTCTCGACAGTTGGTGGTCGAGCCATTTTAACTTTGTATACTCGACCGTCGGTCGCTCCTATGTAATCGTTCGTTTCATAAATGAATTTCATCCTTCTGTCGAATTTTTATTTCGATTTGTATATGTCGTAGATAGATGTAATATCAACCGTATAACTTTGTTAAGTACAAAACGAGCGAAGAATCGTGCGACTTAGGCATTCATAGCAATATAACGATTGAAATATCATACGTTTTGACTTGTATTGACAGGCTCAATTATTGACGTGTTAGAACGTACAAAATTTTTCTGAATCCAGAAACTCAGATCGAGAGGTCGCTCAAACCTTATGATCGTGTAACCAAATTTCATGATGAAATTTGAATCATGTGCCCCTGTGATAAAACAATTAAGTTGCATGAGAGGAAGATGATTTTATAAAAAAATACTTTTTCAAGTGCGTCGCATTCCAACTGCATGGGATTTCTTGATTGTCGAGAGTCTGGAGTCGATAGGCTCCTTTACCAACGACTTCGGAGATGCGGTAAGGACCTTCCCATTTAACAGAAAGTTTACCGGCATTGAGTTCTTGAGTGTTTTGGAACACTCGACGGATGACGTAATCGCCTTCTTGAAAGACTTTGACTTTGACGTGTTTATTGAAATGTCGCTCGACTGCTTGTTTCTGAGATGCCATTTTGATCAAGGCTGATTCTCTAAGCTCTTCGAGGGCGTCGATATCATAATTTAAATCAATCATGCTGTGGTCGACAGAAGTATGCATCGAAGTTGGGAGCTGGATTTCGATTGGCCTGGACTGCTTCACAACCGTAGACGAGAGAGAAAGGGGTTTGTCCTGTTGACGTGCGCGGTGTCGTGCGATTTGCCCATAGGACTGAAGGGAGTTCTTCGACCCATCTTCCTTTTACAGCTTTTAACCTTTTCTTGATTGAGGCTATAATGGTCTTATTACTTGATTCAGCAAGTCCGTTCGCCTAAGGGTATCTGGGAGTCGAGGTTGTCAACTTGATGCTCCTGTCTTCGCAAAATTGTTGGGGCATGTCGCTTATGAATTGGGATCCGTTGTCACAGACGATTTTGGATGGAATCCCAAATCTGCATATGATGTTTGTCTGGATAAAAGGGATGACTTCTTTGTCCCTGATTTGGGAAAAAGCAGCCGCCTCAACCCACTTGGAAAAATAATCGGTGAGTACCAGGAGGAACACCTTTTGTCCCGGGGCCGGGGGTAGCTTGCCAACAATATCCATTGCCCACCTCATGAAGGGCCATGGGATGAGTGTCGAGTGCAAGGGTTCAGAGGGTTTATGTGACATACTTGCATGTCGCTGACAAGGGTCACAGTTCTGGACATACTTGACGGCGTCTTGTCGCAACGTTGGCCAAAAATACCCTGGTCGAGAGATACGATTAGCCAAACAGCGAACACCGGAATGATTGCTAGATTCGCCGTCATGCATTTCATGAAGGATTTTTTGGACCTGACTCTTGCTAATGACGCATCTTAGGTTTAATCCTGTCGATGATCGTCGATAGAGCTTATCTCCAATTATGGTGTATTTAGATGCTTTGAATCTGATCTTCCGGGCTTCCATCTTGCCTTCCGGGAGTTGGTCGTGCATAAGGAAATTTCGGATGTCGCACGACCAGTCATCTTTTTCGTCCTCGATCTGGATGACATCGATGTTTTCGATAGACGATGTCGCCAGATGGATCATGGGAATAACGTCGAATATGGGTTCGACTAAAGCAGATCCACGATTTGCTAAAGCGTCGGCTTGAGTATTCTGGTCTCTCGGGATTTGTTCGATAGAAAAAGATTTAAATTTTATGGATTTCTCTTTTGCTACCTTCAGGTATGCTGTCATTTTTGAATCTGTGGCCGTGAATTCTCCATTGATCTGGTTCACCACCAGGAGAGAGTCGCTTTGACATGTAACGCAGTTGCCCCCGAGTCGTAGGCCATATTCATTCCTATGATCAGGGTTTCGTATTCAGCTTCGTTGTTGGTAGTCTTGAAATCTCATCGAACTGAGTATACCATCTTGCCCCCCTGTGGAGACTTTAAGACGACGCCTAGTCCTGAGCCTCTAATGTTGGATGACCCGTCGACGTGCAAGATCCAGTGCACGTCGTCGTGAGTCGCCACAGTCGATACCTCGAGTTCTGCTTCTTTCTCCAATTCAGGGCTGAAGTCAGCAATGAAGTCGGCCAAGGCTTGCGACTTGATCGCGGTCCTGGGCTTGAAGTCAATGTCGTAGCTGCTGAGATATATGCTCCATTTTGCTAAGCGACATGTCAACTCAGGTTTTCTTAAGACGGACTTAAGAGGGAAGTTAGTTACGACAGTAATGGGATGCGACTCAAAATAATGTTGCAGTTTTTTAGCAGCTGTGACTAGCGACAAGAGCAATTTTTCCAAAGAGGAATACATGGTTTCTGCGTCCAGAAGAGATTTACTTACATAATAGATTGGCAGTTGCTGCTTTTCATCTTCTCGTGTTAGGACAGCACTTACCGCATTTGGACTAACAACCCGATATAGTTGCAGGATTTCATGATCGCGAGGTTTCGACAATAAGGGAGGCGACGTCATGTATTTTTTGAGCTTTTGCAATGCCTGTTCATGATCGTCGGTCCAGTCGAAGCCTCTGTTTTTCCTGAGGACGTTGTAAAATATATGACATTTATCTGAAGATCGGGAGATGAACTTGTTTAGAGCTGCTACCCGACCAGTGAGCCTTTGGACTTCTTTAAAATTCCGAGGAGATTTGATCTCGACAATGGCTTTGATCTGGTCGGGATTGGCTTCGATGCCTCGGCGAGTGACCGTATAACCCAGGAATTTCCCAGCGCTGACACCGAAAGAACATTTCGTCGGGTTGAGCTTCATGCTATACTTTCTAAGGATATCAAACGATTGCCTCAGATGCTCGATGATAACGCCACTTTTTGGCGTTATTTTCGGTTCTCAAACCAACGAGATTGGCTTGTACCCAAGTAAAAAGGCGGGTATTTTACGGTTTATTGAGTGATTTACGCAGGTTATATAAAAGGCAGCATTCCTCGGAAATAGAAGCGAAAAAGAGCCCAAAACGAGTCAAAACGAAGCCTAACGGAAGCCCAAAAGCCAAGCCCAAGACCCACGACCGAACCAGGACCCGACCCGTGAACCAGAACCGACCCAGAGCAGCCTCTGGGAGGCGCGCGACTTTCCACGCGACTTGCAAGTCGCGTGGAAGGCCGCGTAAGCCTCTGTTTGCGGATTTCAGCTTTTTATTTCGGGATTTAGGTCACTTTTTCGAGATCGAACTTACGGCAGACGATCCAGGGCAGTTCGGGGGCGATTTCCAGAGCCACGTGACACCATTTGGAGCGAAGATCGAGAACCAATCGAAGAAACGTTCACGACGTGAAGTAGATTCAAGCACGGGAAAGGGAGTTCATCAATTCATCTTACACTATCACCACGATCACGTTACCATGTTTTCTCATACTTTCGTTTCCTTTTCTTTTGTGTTTGAATCCCCCAACATCATGAACTAACTTTAAGATGTTGGGGGTTGGATTGAATTAGGATTGAACATATAGATGGATGACGAATGATTCTTATCAGTTTTTCCAATTAATGAATGCATGTGATTTTGTTCTTAATGCCTTTGTGAGCGTAGCTAACTTGCAATTGTTCTGTTGTTGTCAATTATGTTCGAGAGAATTAATTGAGATCTAGAATTAGGAATTACATGTCTAAAGGTAAGAAAGGATAGAGATATACCGAGTAAAAATTTAGTCTCATAATAACCTACGCTTAATGTGTTTTGAACTACATAGGGTGAGATCGAGAGATTAACCTTGTGTTTGTTTTCGAAATAAACTTCATGGTAGCTTGAGAAAGCACCATGTCTTACAAATATAACTGTTGTTACTTGAGAGACAGCAATGGTTAAATCAAGGTTGAGTATTCATTTACGGAATTAACTGGTATTTGTCTTTAGTCTGATATTCATATGTGAAACCTAAGGATATCCAACCCTCAACTGTTTCTCCATCTGAATTCCAAAACTGCTTACTAGTTGTCTGGTGTTTGTTTGACTTTAATTTATGCATTACATTAGTTATAAAACCAAACCTCCAATTTGACAGCCCAGTTAATAGTTCTTGTAGTAATTGTGATATTTAGTTCCTAGTTCCCCGTGATTCGATACTCGTACTTCCGTACACTATTACTTGACTTCGACCCGTACACTTGCGGTGAGATTCGCGAGGGGTCAAAACCCCGTGTCAAGTTTTTGGCGCCGTTTCCGGGGAACTAGTTGCAGCTAATAGCACTACTAGCTATACGCGCTATTAGATTGGGCATTTTATTTTCTTGTCATTTTATTTTATTCACTTTCAGTTTCTGGATTATTGACATTGTTTTCTTCGTTTCAGGTGCTACTTGGTTTATGCCAAGGAAAACCCGAGGGAAAGAACTCGAGCCTATCTACCCAGAAATCGAAAGAACCGCCCGTTGTCTACGGAAAGAAGCTAAAGCTAAGCAAAACCTTAAATTTGAAATGTCAGACGACGAGAGACCACCTCGCCGCAATAACCCACCACCACCACCTCCGGAGAGAGTTCTGATGCGGTCGTTCGCCGATCCTAATGTGGCGGCCGCACGGATAGGCATTCAAGCGCCCACTACCGGGGCGAACTATTTCGAGCTGAAGCCAAGCACCATTGTGATGGTGCAACAGAACCAATACGGAGGGACGCCAACCGAGGATCCTCACGCACACCTTCGTGCATTCGAGAGGATCTGCAATACATTCAAGATTAATGGTATGAACGAGGACGCGATCAAGCTGAGATTGTTTGGGTTTTCACTCGAGGGTCGAGCCGAGACATGGACCGAGAGCATCCAACCAGATTCGATCACTACTTGGGCACAGTTGAAAGCAGCTTCCTCCAAAAGTTCTTTCCACCGAGCAGAACCGCCCAACTAATGGCGGAGATCACCCATTTTTCTCAATGGGACCAGGAAACGTTATATGAGGCATGGGAGCGTTATAAGGACATGATCAAGAAATGTCCGCACCATGGGCTACAAGGCTGGGTCATCATCCAGACCTTCTTTAGTGGGCTCCACCCACAATTTAAGAACGACATCACTGTTGCCGCGGGTGGAGCTTTAATGGACAAATCATATGAGGAAGCGTGCGAGCTGATTGAGAACCTAGCCGAACATAGTTTCTCCACGCCGAGATCAGCGGTAAGACGAGTCGCAAGTGTCCAAGAAGGTAATGAGATGAGTGAGCTAAAAGCTCAACTAGCCTTTCTCACGAATCAGCTGAATGGGGGGAATCTTCAAGAACCTGATCAGGTTCATTTTGTGGCAAACCGGAACCAACCGAGAAACGATCCTTTCTCGAATACGTATAACGAGGGGTGGAAAAAGCACCCAAATCTCTCATGGAATCAGCCGGGTCCACAACCATGTAACTTTTCTAACTCGTCCAATTCTTTTAATACTAACAGTGTGTACCGCCCTCCAGGTTTTCAGCAGAGGAACGAGGGACCGTCCGGAGAGAAAAAGCCGGGACTCGAGGACATGATGATGAAATTCATGTCTAAAATGGACAATACAGTCGGAGGATTAGCAACTACAGTCAAGGGACTAGTCAGCACAGTCAACACTGTCAAGGCGGCTACCGAGCAAAACACCGCCGCCATCAAGATCCTCGAGAGGCAAGTAGGGCAGATCTCCGAAACCCTACAAAACCGAGCCCCTGGGAAACTTCCGAGTCAAACCGAAAGGCAAAATCGGGAACACTGCAATGCCATCTACCTTAGAAGTGGCAAAGAATTGAATGGGGAGCCAACAAGAGAATTCGAGCCTGAGGAAAAAGATGTTGAGAAGGTGAAGGAAGTAGAAGCTGAAGAGAGTAAGAAGAGTGAAGAGAAAAAGAAAGAGGCGACACCACCGGTCAAGCCGGTGGTACCGACAGTGCCCTACCCGAACAGGCTGCAAGCAAATAAAGACCAGGTTCATTTTTCTAAATTTCTTGGGGTCTTTAAAAAGCTAACGATTAATATTCCGTTTGCATATGCTCTCACACAAATGCCCTCTTACATGAAATTCATGAAAGAGATCCTATCAAAGAAGAGGGCACTTGATCACCATGCCACCGTTGCACTCACTGAAGAGTGCAGCGCCATATTCCAGAATAAGCTTCCCCAGAAGCTGAAGGATCCAGGGAGTTTCTCTATCCCTATTCAAATTGGGGACTTTTCTTTTACTAAAGTTTTATGTGATTTAGGGGCTAGTATAAATCTGATGCCTCTGTCTATTTTCAGGAAACTTGGCCTGGGTGAGGTAAGCCCAACATACATGACTTTGAAGCTGGCTGATCGCTCGATAAGGTACCCGTACGGGGTGGTTGAGGATGTGCTGATAAAAGTAGGTAAGTTTTACTTCCCTGTCGACTTTGTAGTGATAGATATAGACGAGGATGAAGAAGTCCCGTTAATTCTGGGGAGATCCTTCTTGGCCACGAGTCGGGCACTGATTGATATGGAAGAGGGTGAAATCACGTTCCGAGTCGGTGGTGAGAACGTGAGATTCAAGCTGATGGAAAGAGGAAGTGGTGAAAGAGGAGGAGGACCGAATATGAAAGAATCCGCAAAGAATCGCAGGTGCTTGCACATTGGGGACAATGTGTGGGTAAGGTTTGGGGTTGCCCAGTCGGGCCCAAGCTTATGCACGTAGATTTCCTGCATTTCTGAGTGTCTAGATCAAAGGAGCTAAATTTTTTGTTTTGAATGATTGAGACCGACCATTGGGGGAAGAATGTTGTGATAGCGACGTGACCGTTAGGGAAGGACCGGGAAAGGATATGACTAGGGACATTAGTGGAGACCACCCAATAGTGAGATTTTGAGCCTAAAAGACGTTTTTCATTTCGAGGGATTTATACACTTAAGTTACATACACTTTCTCGAATTCCTTGTTGTGAATGTAGAATGATCTCGCTACATTATTGCATTGAGTAGCAAAGACAACCATCGGGATATTAGGTGAGGGTATAGTAGACCATATCGTGTGGACCTTAAGAAATGATTCCAGGCATTGTGTGTTTGTTTAACCTTTTTAGCTATCGTTTCCCTGTTTACCCTTAGTGTGTATCCATAACCATTTTGCAGCCAAACACCCACCTTATTCCTTTCTAAACCCATCATTCACCCTTTAGCCAAAAGCCTTAGCCAACCCTTATCCGAAAGTGTGTCAATCGGAAGCAGTAATGAACCAATAGAGTGAGAGCATAAAAGAAGAACTCCGGCCAGCAATGAGAATAAAACGGGTCAATGTAACCCGAGAAGTAGAAAAGAGGACCAATGAAGTTCCAAAAAAAAAAAAATATATTTGCAGTTACTTAGATATTATCTATAGCAGAAAATAAGAGAGTCAAAGCAACTCCAATAGTGACGAAGAGGGCCAAATAAGAGAGCGAAAAACTATAGAGTTCGGAACTGCCAATGATTGACATGCCAAGGATATTTGAACCTTCTTACCCGTCGTTTCATAACCATAGCCTTAGCCCCATTACAACCCGTGTAAAGACCTGGATGATCTTTTGGAAAATGTGATTACGGTTTACGACTACCTTTACCGATATTCCCTATCTTGCTACTTGATTCCGTCTGAGATCAAAATTTTGGACATTTGTGCGTCTTTCTTGAGAGTTGTCATGACATTTGAGCATTCTTGCACATAACCTCCTTAAACATGACAACACGAGCGATAACCTAGGTTCGAGTGCAAAGAGAGTATCCCGTGAGGTAGGGTCGAGGCGAAATGTTTTCCCTAGTATGTTTGGACCTAGTCTAACCCTGATGTGATCGGAACAGTCACGAATTCAACTCCCAATGGAAGGTCATAGGTCAAACGAAATGAGAATGAGGCGAGAGTGAGATAGATATTCACGGGTATGGGAAATCACCGATGCATCACTTGGTACCGATTGGAATTGTGCAATTATTATTCTTTCTGAGATATATGCTTTTATTCTGTTTTGTCGCTAATTTGCTTGGGGACAAGCAACGCTCGGTTTGGGGTTGTTGATAACGCCACTTTTTGGCGTTATTTTCGGTTCTCAAACCAACGAGATTGGCTTGTACCCAAGTAAAAAGGCGGGTATTTTACGGTTTATTGAGTGATTTATGCAGGTTATATAAAAGGCGGCATTCCTCGGAAATAGAAGCGAAAAAGAGCCCAAAACGAGTCAAAACGAAGCCTAACGGAAGCCCAAAAGCCAAGCCCAAGACCCACGACCGAACCAGGACCCGACCCGTGAACCAGAACCAACCCAGAGCAGCCTCTGGGAGGCGCGCGACTTTCCACGCGACTTGCAAGTCACGTGGAAGGCCGCGTAAGCTTCTGTTTGCGGATTTCAGCTTTTTATTTCGGGATTTAGATCACTTTTTCGAGATCGAACTTACGGCAGACGATCCAGGGCAGTTCGGGGGCGATTTCCAGAGCCACGTGACACCATTTGGAGCGAAGATCGAGAACCAATCGAAGAAACGTTCACGACGTGAAGTAGATTCAAGCACGGGAAAGGGAGTTCATCAATTCATCTTACACTATCACCACGATCACGTTACCATGTTTTCTCATACTTTCGTTTCCTTTTCTTTTGTGTTTGAATCCCCCAACATCATGAACTAACTTTAAGATGTTGGGGGTTGGATTGAATTAGGATTGAACATATAGATAGATGACGAATGATTCTTATCAGTTTTTCCAATTAATGAATGCATGTGATTTTGTTCTTAATGCCTTTGTGAGCGTAGCTAACTTGCAATTGTTCTGTTGTTGTCAATTATGTTCGAGAGAATTAATTGAGATCTAGAATTAGGATTTACATGTCTAAAGGTAAGAAAGGATAGAGATATACCGAGTAAAACTTTAGTCTCATAATAACCTACGCTTAATGTGTTTTGAACTACATAGGGTGAGATCGAGAGATTAACCTTGTGTTTGTTTTCGAAATAAACTTCATGGTAGCTTGAGAAAGCACCATGTCTTACAAATATAACTGTTGTTACTTGAGAGACATCAATGGTTAGATCAAGGTTGAGTATTCATTTACGGAATTAACTGGTATTTGTCTTTAGTCTGATATTCATATGTGAAACCTAAGGATATCCAACCCTCAATTGTTTCTCCATCTGAATTCCAAAACTGCTTACTAGTTGTCTGGTGTTTGTTTGACTTTAATTTCTGCATTACATTAGTTATAAAACCAAACCTCCAATTTGACAGCCCAGTTAATAGTTCTTGTAGTAATTGTGATATTTAGTTCCTAGTTCCCCGTGATTCGATACTCGTACTTCCGTACACTATTACTTGACTTTGACCCGTACACTTGCGGTGAGATTCGCGGGGGGTCAAAACCCCGTGTCACTCGACATGGTCGATCGCTTGTTTAGACTTGACCAGCATGTCGTCGATATACACTTCCATCGTGTCGCCAAGATGGTCTTTAAAAATTTTATTCACTAGACGCTGGTAGGTAGAACCTGCATTTTTTAGTCCGAAAGGCATAACTTTATAACAGTAAATACCTCGGTCTATCATAAAAGCGGTTTTTTCTTGGTCCTCGACATGCATTAAGATTTGATTGTATCCGGAATAGGCATCCATGAACGTCAGTAGTTCGTGCCCAGCTGTCGCGTCGACCATGGCGTCGATATGAGGTAATGGAAAAGGATCTTTTGGACATGCTTTATTGAGATATGTGAAGTCGATACAGACCCTCCACTTTCCATTCTTCTTCGCTACCACCACGATGTTAGCAAGCCAGTCGGGGTACTTTACCTCTCGAATCTTCCCTGTCTTGAGAAGATTGTCGACTTCGTCATTTATCACCTTATTCCTTTTAGGAGCGAATTTCCGTCGCTTCTGCTTGATAGGTTTGAACGATGGGTCGACGTTGAGCTTGTGAGAGATGACGTCAGGATCTATGCCAACCATATCTTCATGCGACCAGGCGAAACAATCAGCATGTTCCTGCAAAAAATATATTAACTTTCCCCTGAGACAAGGATTGAGAAACGACCCGATTAAGACTTTTTGGTCAGGCTTGCTTGAATCTAGAACGACTTCCTCCAGGCGATAATCGTTGATTGTTTCAAGTGCATCTTGTGCATTTTCGAGCCCCTCATGTGCTGGGACAGCGGCTTGTTCGTTATTCGCCATTTTCCTGCAACAGAGAACAAAGAAAACTCCAAGAAACCGTTAGCAAGACGCACATTTGTCGAAGATTTTCTCTAGATGGGGTCTCATGGATGGCGCCTAACTGTTAATGCCAAAAATCGCACCAAAGGGACAACTTAAGGTCGATGTGGACTTTAACAACTAAAGAAAGGAATCGTTCGACAAAGGTGTGCGACAAAGACAAAAATGTAAATGAGACAGAGGATTTGATGACGCAGGAAAAACCTCAACGAGGAAAAAACCTACGGACGACAGTGGATGTCGTCACTGCACTATGGTCGCCAATCAGGGGCGATGTCCTTGGTGTTCCAGGTGTCGATCGTACAGTGATTACAATACAAATGAAGGAAAGACTTCGAAATGTAAAGTACAAGTGTTTGAAATGTAAAAACAGTGTGCGTCGTGTGTGAAAACTATGTTTAAACTGTTGGTCGAGAGCGAGAGTCGTGCGTCGAGAGCGATCTTCTATGAATGATTTCTCTGCTTCGAATGAATATTCTTCGAGTGTTTGCGTTTGCTTCTGTTGTTCGATGCTCTTGTTCTTTCTCTCTCTCTTTGTTATTCGATGTTGATCAAATGTCTTGAACTGATGATTGAGCTGGGATTTTATAGTCTTCGGATGACTTTAATTGAATCATTAAGATCTTTGATGATTGTTGTAACGGTCGTCGTCTTCAATGTGAGTTTAGATGCTCATAACTGATTTCGTCGGTTATAGCCGTTGTCCATTAATGACTTTGACTCCTGCATTAAACACTTAAACAAATATAACAGTTGTATAACGCGTTAGTCGGTCGAGGTCGCATTGTTTTATTCGACGGTCGTGCGGAACGTGCGATGTCGAGGTCGAGTGTCGTGAGGAACTCTCGACTTACCTTTTAGGAGGGACGACGGAGGTTCTTTGGGTCTTCGTCGGGACCTTATCTTAATATAAGATATAGCTTCATAACATGTGTCTTACCTTTTCTGGTCGTGGTCGAGACTTGTAAAATTTTGCCCAAACATGTATGTTTAACCATTTTTAGCTATCGTTCCTTTCGACCCATTATGTGTGTAACCATAACCCATCTTTGCAGCCAAACACTCACATTGTTCGTTTCTAAATCCACCATGAAACCCTAGCCAAAACCCTTAGCCAACCCTTATCCGAAAGTGTGTCGATCAGAAGCAGTAATGAACAGCAAAAGATAGAGCAGAAAAGAAAAATACAGGCCACCCATGAAAATAGATTGGGTCAGTATAACCCAAGAGCTAGAAAAGAGGGCCAATGCAGCCCCAATTAAATAAAGAGGGCCAATGACGCCCAAAAAAAACTAAACATAAAAAGAGAATAAATACAGTTAGTTAGATAGTAATTACAGCAGTTGAATAAGAGAGTCGAAGTGACTCCAATAGTGACAAAGAGGGCAAAATGATAGAATTTGAAGCTAGAAAAGTTCAGAGCTGTTGAAGATTGACACGCCGAAGATTTTTGATCCTTTTTACCCTTCATTTCTTATCCATAACCCCAGCCCCGTTACAACCCATGTAAAGACCTGGATGATCTTTTGGAAAATGTGATTAGGGTATACGACCACCTTTACCGATAGTCCATGTCTTGCTACTTGATTCCCTTCTGAGATCAACCTTTTGGACATTTGTGCGTCTTTCATTAGAGTTATCATATAATTATTGAGTATTCTTGTGCATAAATTCCTTAGACATGACAACATGTGCGACAGCCTAGGTTCGAGTGAAATGAGAGTATCCCGTGAGGTAGGGTCAAGGCGAAATGTTTTCCCTAGTATGTTTGGACCTAGTACAACCTTAATGTAATCGGAGCAGTCATGAGTTCAACTCACAATGGAAGGCCATAGATCAAACAGAATAAGGATGAGGCCAGGATGAGATAAGCATTCGCGAGTATGGGAAATCACCAGTGCATAACGTGGTACCGATTGAGAGTTGTGTTGTTATTATTTCACTGATATATGCTTTTATTCTATTTTATCGCTAATTTGCTTGAGGACAAGCAACGTTCGGTTTGGGGTTGTTGATAACGCCACTTTTTGGCGTTATTTTCGGTCCACAAACCAATGAGATTGGCTTGTGTTTAAACAAAAAGGCGGAATTTTATGGTTTATCTAGTGAATTGTGCAGTTTATCCGAAAGAAGGCAATCATCGAGAAAAGAAGCAGAAAAGATCCAAAAGAGAGTCCATATCGAAGCCCAACGGAAGCCCGAGATCCAAGCCAACGACCCGTACCCAGATCCGCGAACCAGAACCTGACCAGGACAACTTTCAGAAACCGCGCGGTTTATCCCGCAGTTTACAAACCGCGGCCAAAACTGCGGGTGTCACTGTTTCATGCCTATACCTTTGTGTTTTCCGGAACTATGTCATTATCTCGACACGTGCGACGGTAGGCAGCGAGAGGGCGATTTTCAGAGCACTTTCACGTATTTTGGAGCCACGATAGAGCATTGATTGAAGACAGTTCACCACGCGAAGTGGATTAGAGCCGAGAGAGAAGGGATTCATCGTACATTCTTACCGTTTACGATCACTATGATTTAACACACCACTTTCTACCCTTTTTCTAGTCTTTTTATCCACCCCAACATGAACTAATCTTTATATGTTGGGGGTTGGAACAACAATGGATTTTACGATGGATGACGTGTAACTGAATGATTGTTTTGACCTGATTTGATATATGAAGCATTTGAATTCAGTTTTAATTATCAATTGTCGTCTGATCACCTTCAATTGACTTTCATGGTTTTTGATTAAGTTTGAGAAAATTAATTAAGAACTAGATCAAGTAATCAAGTGCCGGAAAGGAGATTCGGGTAGAGATAGCCGAATCACTTTCTGCTCGAAATAGTTTGACCTAATGAATTTTAAACCTTAGGTGTTGATCGAGAAATAAAACCTATGTGTCTTGAAATAAAACCTGTTATTGCTTGAGAGAGCATAACAGTGACTTTTACAAACTAGGGTTCATAAAGACAATCAGTAATAATCATTGTTCAGGTATTCGTTCATCAATAGTATAGCCATAGGAAGTCCAACCCTCAACCTTTACTCTATCAAAGTTCTTCCAAAACCTTCCGTTAAGCGATTCTAGTATTATTTTAGTTCTAATTTTTAAGCAATTTTCAAACCATCCTCCAATTGCGACAGTTCAGTTAATAGATCTTATAGTCATTGTGATACTTAGTTCCTAGTTCCCTGTGTTCGATACTCGTACTTTTTGTACTATTACTTGACTTCGATCCGTACACTTGCGGTTAGATTTAGGGGGGTGTAAACCCGCCTATCAGGGTGACAAAGGCGTCAAAGGCGTTTTTCATCAATTTCTCTGTAGGTTGATGTTTTGGCTTCTTCTTCTTTGGTTCCTCTGTTGCTATCCCCTTTCCCTTGTCTTTGGACTTAGGCTGTTCTGCTTGTTGGGTTTGGGTTGCCTCTGTTGGTTTTATCTGTTGAGCTTCTGAGGGCTTAGTTGTGGGTGCTTCTGTGGTTTTTTGTGGGGTTGCCTCTGTTGGTTTTACAGGGGATTTAGTTGGTGATGTAGGTTTGGTTTGAGATTTGGTTGGTGAGGCTTTTGTTGATATGCTCAGATATTTTCTTTTATGAGCTAAGGCTTTGGTTCTGGTTTTTGGGTTGTTCTGTTGTTTTGGGTTTGGGAGATGGGGATTTTGGCTTTTCAGCTTCTGGCGTAGGAGATGGTAACTTGGGTTCCTCTGGTGTAATTGGTGTTGGTGAAGGGGGTTTGTCTTCTTTTGGTTTGGGTGTTTGGGATGGTTGGTCTTCTTCAGATGATGTCAGGATTTGAAACTGTTCAGTTTGTTTGGGAGTTGGTGATGGTAAGTCTTCTATAGGTATAGAGGTTGTTTCCACATATGTGGGTGTTGCCTCTGTGGTCTTCTGTTGGGTTCCTTCTTGGGTTTCAGATAGAGGTGCTTGGTTTATTGGTTCTGCTGATATTGGTGGAGCTGGTAGACCTCTGTTTGCAGCTTTGTCTTGTCTCCTTTTCCCCCCCTCAGGATGACCTGATGATCCATCAGAATCACCATCGGAGTCATCCTGACCCTTTTCTCTTGTACCCTCTGCTCTGCACGTTGCTTTTGGCTTTTTGGGTTGTGAGGCACCTGCGGCTATCATCTTAGCACACAAGTCATCGCAGATGCCCAGAAGGTAGTGGACCTCTGCCTCTGTGTTGAAACGCATTTTGCCCACGCTGGTTCGGAAATCTTTGACATAATTGGCGTTGGCAGCAGTGAAGGCTTTAATGAACTATGTTATTTGGTCGAGGATCGCTTGTCCAAGCTCTGTGATCTGTGCTCTGGTCATGTAGTCTGAGGGCTTCATGGCCTAAGTTTCTTTCGTAGTGTGCTCTTGGACATTATCTAGGGCCTTCTTTAGATCTTCTGGTGTAAGGCCCGTAGAGGTTGGGGATTGCTCTTGCTTCATCTTTTCAAGTAGATCTTTGACAGAGGCCTGGAAGGCAGAGCTTGTAGCTTTCTCGAATGCAGAGGCAGTAGTGGTAGCATAGGTTGTTGCAGTTGTATTCATCTGGGCGCAGACATTTCTCACCTCTGTGGATAGGTTGTCCACTTTTGTGGTCAGTTCAGTTATGGCCTTTGAAGTGGTATCTGCAAAAGAGTCAAAAGAGCTTTTCAACCCTTTTAACGTGTTGTCCACAGATGTGACAAAGGTTTGGAACTTATCCCTTGAGACATGTGGACTAAGTGTAACCTCTAGGGAACACATTCATCCCCAGAGTAAGTCCTTGTTCCTGGGACACCTTCTATCACCCCTGTGTTGATGTTGAGGGTGGAACGATTTCCCACTAATCCTTGAGCAAAGGCTTTTTGAGCCGCATACTCTATAGAGGTTCTGTTGATAACATTGTCCTGATCCGCTCCAGAGACGGGTACAGGAGTATTCTCAAGTTGACTTGGGGACTTGTCTAGAGTCCCTTCGTCCATGTGCACTATAGGCTCCTCTGAAGAGCCGATTGGACTTAAGTGTGTGCGTGTGGCAGAGGAAACAAATTCCTCTGCAGGGATTTCTGTTGTGATCTGGGGCGAAGGATCACGAACTAAAGGTGAGTCCTTTGGAGAGGACTCCCTTGGAATGGTTTCCCCAGTTTCTAGTGGCACAGAGGAGGAAAGAAGTTCCTCTGTCCGGTTTGCAGGGGTTGGGCTCGAGCTGTGCGGCTCTTTTTCAATAACACCTTCTGCCACTAGACTAGAGGTGTCAGAGATGTGGGTTGCACTGGGAGGTGGTTGGGGTTGTGTGCCTCTTCCAACTTCGACATCTTTCTTGCCTCTTCTTCTGTCAAACACCCTAACACTATTTCTCCCTCAGTGTCTGCAGCCTCTAGTTCCTCTGGACTCTTCTGTAGTACATCATAGCAAGGCTGAGTGCCAAGTAAGGAATGTACGTCTGGGTGCAGAAGACCTTCTGGAGTGTTTCCCTGAATACCCTCAGGGGTTCTGTCATCTTCTTCCAAATCAGAGTCAACGTCTGTGACTCTGAAGTCTGGGGATTCAGTTGACCAATTGGAGAGGGCTTCACACTTCCACCCTGAAGTATCTAAGGATTCTGCAACGTCAGATCTTTCAAGAAAGGCTGACAAGTCACCTTGATCTGCATAGTTGATAGGAGTGGGGGATTGCAGAGGTTGTGCAAGAGCTTCTTCTTCCATTTCAGTTTCCTCTGCGATAGTTTGCAGAGGTGTGTGAGGCTTCTTTGTTTTCTTCTTGCTTTTCTTTCGTTTAGGTTTGGGGGCACCCTCCTCAGAAGATTTGGATTTTCTCTTCTTTTTCTTTTATTTCGGAGGGGACGGGGGTGCAGAGGATCCAACCATGGTTTCATGTGGTGGTGATTGATGGGTGTGTGCGACACTTGTAGAAGTACCCGCTGTTGTTGTCTTTGATTTGGAGGCCTTCTACTTTTTGGGGGGAGTAGCAGAGGGTTTTCTCTTAGAAGTAGAGGTTTCTAGTTGGCTTCTCTGAAGAAGGAATCGTGCTTGTACTTGCTCGTGTTTTGCCAAGGCCTCTGCCCATTCTTCATCGCTCATCCTTTCAACTACCGAAGTTCTTATTGGGGCTCCTAAATGCGTGGGTGTCACAGGACTCGGTTCTGAAGTCCTATGATCACGTATGTATGCTAGCCTAAGTTGCTCATCATAGGCATATGTCAAAAGAGATGCTGGTAGAGGTCTGCATAACTTGTATCCGTCCACATGTTCTGTTGGGGTATTCTTTGCATTGGGTAGGTTTTGACGACTGGTCCTCCATTGGCCATTTTTCTAAGAGAAGTAGGGGTTCCAGAAGTACACCAATGATTCTCTGAAATTGTAGTGGGGGAAGATCTTTGCTTGTTGGTCCTTTTGCCCTCTGTGAGGAGATTCTGTGGTCTATGGTGTTAACTATTTCTTGCAGCATAAAAGTGCCATAGTCCAAGGGTAAGTCATAGTATACCCCGTACATTATAGCCATGATTTGGTGAGATGTTTGGTCAGGGCTGCCTACTTTGCCAGTTAGGCATCTGTTGAGGATGGAGAAGAGAGTATTCCACAGAGGGGGGAACCTGTTCCTTCTGAAATCGTTCCTCTTCTTCAGCATGGTATTGTAGCCCAAAGACTTTGCAAAGTTACAGAGCTCACTATCTGAAGGGTCCTCTGCGTATTTCTTGATTTTCCAAACTCAAGGGAGAACATAGTTCTATTGAACTTGAGTTCAAGGTATTCGGATTGGTATGGTTTGGATATGTACCCCTTGATTTGTCTATTCTCTGAGTCATAATGGCAGCTCTGCCAGAATTGGTAGAGGTATCTGGCAGGAATCCGTTTAACATTTTTGGTTAGCAGAGGGTAAAGATAGTGGTTTTCCAGGATATTGAGTAGAATAGCATGTTGTTCCCCAAATGTTGTTCTTGAGGGAACAAGAAAGTGGTTATTTGGTTTAAGGGGATAAACATGTTCAAAGTGTTCATGTTCCAGGAAGTTTTGAAGTTGGGTTGTTGGAGTAAAGGCCACTGATTCGCCTGAGTTATCTTGTTCTAAGTTTTCGGCCATGTTTGGGTTCTGTGAGTGCTCAGAATGGGCTGGGGAGTTGGCCGGTGAGTTGGAGGTGAAAGCCATCGCTTTAAATTTGAAGAAAGGGAGTAGAAAGTGGTAGTTGCAGGTTTTGCAAGGTTCGTCGGAGAAGAAGAGTGGAGTAAATTCGTAAAAGGAATAGGAATGAAGGTAAACGGGGTTATATAGTGGGGTAGAAACGGATAGAATTATGTGGTTAAAAAGTGAATTCAATGTTGGCTTGGGGTCCGCACTCGAGTTCTACAGCTGGAGCAACGTTTCAGAGGAACGTGTGGCATGCACGTCCAATGAAAATCTGCCACGTCAGAGGTGTCAGAACACGATTAGACGTCGTGCGCGGCCCATTAATGCTTGGCGCGTGGGTGTTTCTATATCCAGATGTCTGTCACCCTCAGAAATAACCCGCGTGTTACAGAATTTCCATAAAAAGCCAAGTATCAGAATTGACAGAAGCTCTGTGATCTAAAACCTACTTTTCATCTCCTCTGAGCTTGCACCTTTACCAAAAACGTTTGAAAATACATTGGATATGATCGATAGAACTTTAGTACGAAATTTTCATTCACAGAGGCTTTGAGGCTCTATGAGTGAAAATTTCTTATAACTCAAAATTCATAAAACTGTTTGATCATCCAAAGTTCCAATTGTTTTAAACAATGTTTTTAGGACATATTTGAAAGTTGGTGTCCTAGAAAACTGTTTTGGAAAGTGGTTTTGTGCGAGATCCTTACTCTTTGATTCTCCTTTGCTCGGCAAAAATACTTGAATTATGTGGATTTGGTTTTATAACTTCTCTTCTTTGGCTCCCCCTTGAATGATCAACCTCTCTGGGTCAATTCAAGGTCTCCTTCTGCTCCCCCTTGACCTATGCTTGGATCAAATGAGATAAGCAATGCATAGAACATACGTCAAACACACCAGAGGGTCTGTGGAGATTGTCAGAGGCTCTGAGCAAACCTACAGAAGCTCTGTTGGGTATATAACTTTTGATGATAAAGAATTTACATACTAAAGATTTGAATATTTACATATTTACACGAAGATCAAGTCTCACTTACAGAGATCAACTCATGTTTATCATGCCCAACTTACCCACCAAGAAAAGGAATCTTTTCTCATCTAGTGCCTTGGTGAATAAGTCTACAAGCTGGTATTTAGTGGACACAAAGTACATCTCGATTGTGACATGTTCAACATGATGCTTCGGAAAGTGGTAGCGGATGTCGATATGCTTTGTTTTTTAGTGCTGTACAGGGTTGGCAGAGATGGCAATGACACTTTTTGAATCACAGAGGATGGGTATCTTGTATATTGTGTACCCGTAGTCCTTTAGCTGAGTTTTCATCCATAAAACCTGTGACCAACAGCTAGCAACAGCAACATATTCAGCTTCTGTTGTAGATGTCGACACACAATTCTGCTTCTTTGAAGTCCAGCTGACTAGTTTACCACCCAGGAATTGACAACTTCCAGAGGTACTTTTTCGGTCAAGCTTGCATCCTCCATAATCTGAATCTGTGTATGCCTTAAGATCAAAGCCAGAGTTCTTCGGATACCAGAGCCCAAGATTTTTGGTTCCTTTAAGGTATCTGAAGATCCGCTTTACAGCAAGAAGGTGGGATTCCTTTGGGTTATCTTGATATCTTGCACAGAGGCATGTAGCATACATTATATCAGGTCTACTTGCTGTTAAGTATAAAAGGGACCCAATCATGCCTCTGTAGAGCTTGCACTCTACAGATTTACTATCTGGATCTGAGTATAACTTATTTCCAGTGGACATGGGGGTCTTCATTACAGAGGCATCAGAGAACTTGAATTTTGAAAGAATGTCAGAGACATATTTAGCTTGATTTATGAAAATTCCCTCTGATGATTGTTTGACTTGGAGTCCTAGGAAGAAGTTTAGTTCTCCCATCATACTCATTTCAAACTCACTCTGCATGAGTTTTTCAAAATATGTGCATTGTTGTACATTTGTAGATCCAAAAATAATGTCGTCCACATAGATCTATACAAGAAGAATCTCATCACCTTTTCTTTTATAAAACAAAGTAGTATCGGTTGTACCTCTGTCGAAATCATTATCGAGAAGAAAGGTTGAAAGTCGTTCGTACCATGCTCTTGGAGCCTGTTTCAGTCCATACAGAGCTTTGTCAAGATAATAAACGTAGTTTGGGTACTTGGCACTTTCAAACCCCGGTGGCTGCTGGACGTATAGTTCTTCTTGGATTTAACCATTCAGAAAGGAAGATTTTACATCCATTTGAAAAACTTTGAAACCCCTGTGGGCTGCGAAGGCTAAGAAGATTCATATTGCTTCGAGCCGTGCGACAGGGGCAAAAGTTTCATCGTAATCAATGCCTTCTGCTTGGCAATATCCCTTGACCACCAATCTCGCTTTATTTCAAATGACCACCCCATCCTCATCCTTCTTGTTTCTGAAAACCTATTTAGTCCCTATTGCTTGTTTACTTTTGGCAGAGGAACTAGGGTCCAGACTTTGTTTCTCTCAAACCGTAGAAGTTCTTCTTGCATTGCATCTACCCAGTTTGGATCATCTAGGGTTTTAGAAACACGTTTTGGCTCGATCACACTGATAAAATTTGTAAAGAAACAAAAGTTAGCAGTGGATGATCTGGTCTTCACTTTTTCAGAAGGATCGCCAATAATTAGTGTTAGGGCAATTAATGTGTTGAATAGAAGTTCAAGGGCTTGTTTGTTATTGTTTAATTTTAGCCTTATTAGTGAACGGGCCGTGGGCTTGTTTCTACGGGCCCAATGTATTTAAAGTTGTAATTAGCTTAGAATTAAGCTAGTTGTCTATTTTGCTTTCCTGAATCGTATTGTAATTCTCTCTACAATTGAAAGATAATTGGATGACCAGTTGAAATCATAACACCTGTTCTTATCTATTTATTTCTTCATTGTTCGTTGCACAGATCCGAGACTCACAATTGGTATCAGAGTAGACGGACAAATCGATTCAAAGTGTTCTTCTTGTATTCTGGTAAGTTTTTCTGATTATAAGGTTGTTCTATTGCTTAGAAATCTATATTCTGATTTGGTTGAAATTGATCGTTTTCGTTTATTGCATTGTGTTAGCATCATTCTTATTAGTGATTCTGCAAGTTTTCGCAATCTAATTCGACCATTTGAGTGATTTTAAGCAAATTAAAGTTCAAAAGTTTTTGGTTGTGTTCTTGCTAAAAAATCGAATTTTTACCATCAGAACTTGTTGTTTTTGCTTCAAAATCGATTTGGGTATTGTAATTTTTGTGTTTGGTCGAGTTCCTAACCTTTCAGGAACGATTTTGAGCAACCCTAGTCGATTCTCAATCGAATTGAAAACTCCAGCCGCTGTTTCCGGATACCCTGCCGTAGTTTCCGGACACCACTTAGCTTTCCGTAACATCGCTAATTATTTCCGGATACCACTCTGCTTTCCGGGTAAGTTCACTAATTCTAAACCTTTCCAGATACAATTGTTCCGGAAACCTTAAGTTTCCGGTAAAATATTTTATCCGGACAACCCAAAGTTTCCGGTAAAACATTTTATCCGGACAACTCAAAGTATCCGGTAAAATTGATTCTTTCCGGAAACCTATCATCCGGTAAGCATTCCATCCAGAAAGCCTCTCATTCGGTAACCTATCATCCGGTAAGTTCTTTTGTGTTTAATATTTTCATTCGGAAACCTTTACATCTGGTAACCCATTGTTATCGGGAAACTTAGTTTGTCCGGACACTTATGTGTTTTCATCTGTTTTTCACTCAATCTGATCCGGACACTTCCAGATCAGACATCACATCCGGATTCCTATCCGGTAAGTTCAGTTCTGCTGAAATCTTACCTGTTTCTAGTACACTTCATTCGTAGAACCTGCGTTAGGATACCACTCATAGTGCCTTGTGTTAGGTTATCACTTTGAATCGAATCTATCGTCTGACGATCACTCCAGTGCAACTGAAGATGTCTTCACGCGACGCTCTTGCTATCGGCACCGATTCCAAACCACCTTGCCTCTATCAAGGTGAGTACAGCCAGTGGCGAGACAGATTCAAAATCTTCATCGACTCGAAGGATAACTTCGAGTATATTTGGCGAGCATTAGAAGATGGGCCAATTCCAACACCCATGAAGACTATACCAGCAACTGCAAATGCTGAGGCTCGTGTCGAGAAAAAGGCAGTCTCCGAGATGACTGATGACGAAAGAGGCATGCTTGAGGGAGAAAAGCATGCTAAGAGGTACTTGGTTCAAGCTCTACCCAACACGATCTACACTGCTATCGATAGCTACAAAGACACGGCTAAGGGCATGTGGGATCAGGTGGAGAAGATGATGCGCGGGAGCGAAGTCGGGAATCAATTGAAGATCAACAGCTCCTTAACCAAGTTCGATGGGTTCAAGCAGCGCACCGGCGAATCCCTCTCTCAAACTTATGAAAGGTTTTGTCTTCTTCTCAATGAACTCCACAAGAACAAGATTACTCGTTCCAACACGGAGAATGCACTTAAGTTCCTCAAAAACCTTCTGCCTGAGTGGAAATTGTTTGCATCACATGTCAAGCATAACCACTTAATGGAGAAAGTCGACATCCATGAGCTCTATGAGATGCTTCTTCAAGATGAATATGAGGTGATGGAAATTCTGAACGAGAAGAAGGTTGCATCCAAGCCAGCTGCTGATCCTCTAGCACTCACGTCTTCCAAACGAGGGAAATCTTCTGGCCGTCACTCCAAACGTGCCCAAAAGCAAAGCGAGTCTGAATCAGAACCTGAGGAAAAAGAAGACAGTGATTCTGACTCTGAAATAGCTGCCATCAAGAAAGCAATGGCCCTGCTCTCCAAATCCTTCCAACAGAAGTTCTACAAGCAACCGACGTCTAATAATCAGCGCTACTCCACCTCCTCCAACAAGCGCCATGATTATAAGGACAAATATGAAGGAATGAAGAAAGTTGATGAGCCCGATCAGTCTGACAAGAAAGTTAAGACAGAGAAAGATGACCGCAAGAAGAAAGACGAACCCGTGACTTGTTATAACTGCGGGAAGCTTGGTCATTTTGCGAAAGATTGTCGGAGGCCCGTTGTAAAGAATTCCCACTATTACAAGGCGAAGCTGGCATTGACAGAACAGAAGGAAGCTGGAGAAGCTTTACTTGTTGAAGACGACTACTGGTTGGGTCGTTCTGATGATGAAAACGAGTTTGATGGTGCTGATGCTTTCATGGGATATCACTCTCCTGCCGATGAAGAAAAGGCAATGACAAGTCAGGTATGTGAATCTAACCAACAAGATTTCTTTAATCAAATGCAATCAGTTGCTGAACGGGTAGATTCCTTCACGGCCACCTCTGATGAACAACTGCTAGAGATTAGATCACTATCTGAAAAGCTAGATGTTCAAAAGAGAATAACTGAGAAATATAAGTCTGAAAATGCTATCATAAAAGAAAATTGCAAAAATCTTTCAATAGCACCTAAGGACTTAAGGGCCAAATTATCTGAACTTCAGTCACAGTTTGATCAGTGTATGAATGAGAATGCAGAAATTGTTTATCAATGTTCTACTCTTCAAATTCAGCACAAGGAGTTTGTCAACAAAATCACAGATCTTGAAACAAAACTCCACAAAAGAGGTCAAACTGACCAGACCATCCATATGAATAAACCCAAAGAGTTCACGTATTTTAACAAAGAATGGGGAATCGGATACGATAACCCACATTATTTGAAAAAGGGTATATTCAAAACACCGACACTGTATGATTTTGGATGTCGTGGAATAGATAAAAAGTACCCGGAATATGCAATAAAATGGATTGGTCCTCTTGAACCTGAAAAGGAAGAGGAAACTGAGGAATACAAGTGCACAATCACGTCTAAAATGAAACTTCCGTTTTGTTATGAACCTTTGAATTATTCTTATCAGAAGAACAAAAAGTACCTCTCGAATGACTACTTCGATTGCTATAAGGTTGTAACGCCCAAGGATTGCTCTAAGAAGGATGAGGTCCAATCAACCGAAACCAAGACTGAGACGGAAGAGTTCAAGATCTATGTTCCCCTCTCATCTTGGAAGCAAAGACAGTCGAGTTGGAGGAGTCACTCGAGAAAGAAAGGTCGATTTTTCAAAAGGAAAAGCAAGCGCTAATCAAAGAACTTGAGGACTTAAAATCGATCAAAACCGAAACCGTGTCGGATGAAGGACAGGAAATCCTTCGGTGTGAAATCTCTAAGCTCACATCAAAACTGGTTGCCTTGGCAACAGAAGCGATGAAGGAGCATACGAAAAATGGTCAACCCCAAGAGCAGATTGACCAACTCTAAACTGAAAAGCGGATTTCACCCGAACTTTCCTCAAGCTCATCTGATACGTCTTCGTGTAAAGCTTTCATATGTAAAATATCTTCTACACAAGACGGTAAAGATTCTCAAGACGAGAGTGTTTTAAGGAATTTGAACTCTGATTTTTTCTTAGCTTCCGCACTAAATTCCCTAAAGCACACTGACACTAAGTGTTCCTCGCCTTCCTCGACCGATCCAAGTCCTGTAATTTCGGATGTCGATTTTTCTGAATACATGAACTCCGAAGGCAATTCTGATGAAGCGTTTGAGTCGTTCCCCTTCGACAAACCTCTTCCGAGTCATACAGATTTTTTGTCACAAGTAGTCAATCGACCGGTCATTTTTCTAAAGGGTGATTATTCTAAAACAAAGACCCCAGCTGTGATTACGATTTCTAAATCTAAACCTGTTTCTCAAACACAATCACAGCCGAGGCAAAAGACCGAGCGATTGCCTACCAAAAATATTGCTTCCTCAAAAGTCACTGACCGTGCTGTCCCTATTGTTTCAGATAAAAACGGTCGCGCTAATCAAGAAAAACCAAAGTGGCTAGCTAAGGAACCTGTCGAGGATGTTGCATCAAAGTCCTTCAATACTGTTCTTTATCCTAGAATGAACAAAAACGATTGTGTTTTGAATCATAGGAATGATTTTGTTAAACGTGATGTTAATTTTCCAATTA
Organism: Saussurea involucrata; assembly: GCA_033807775.1. NCBI lineage: Eukaryota > Viridiplantae > Streptophyta > Magnoliopsida > Asterales > Asteraceae > Saussurea > Saussurea involucrata. Next base: position 94,536,577 of record CM066322.1, read on the forward strand.
AGCTTTATTCCATTCAGCAGTTGATTCAATTATCGCATGATTGTTTGTGTTGTTTTAGTTGTGGTTGGAATGACTTTGATGATATAAATAATAATGATTGGTTTGGGTCATATCATATATATAATCATACACCAAAAAACAAACCCCGTAAAAATAAAAATAAACACCATACTCAACGGGGTTCCCAATCAGAGGTTAAATCACAGCAGGAGAGAAAACCCATTCCAAAATGGGTTTCTTCTACTGAGGTTAAACCGGCACCCAAAAGACAACCAGCTACAAAACCAGTTCCTCCAAAAGGTGTAAAACCTACACCTAAGAGGCAACCTGTGTCAAAGCAAGTTCCTCCGAAGGGTGTCAAACCTAACCCTCCAGGACCCATGCAAATATGGGTACCTAAAGTCCGCTAAACTTGTTTTTGCAGGATGGTCATGTGTGGTACTTAGACTCTGGATGCTCCAAGAACATGACCGGAAGGAGGGAGCTTCTCACGAACTACAAAGAAGAATATGGTGGAGACGTGAGATTTGGGAACGACAACAAGGCGCCAATTGTGGGCTACGATGACATTGTCCACGACAAGATCACTATCAAGAAGGTATCACACGTCGCGGGATTGGGACACAATCTGTTCAGTATCGGCCAATTCTGCGACAAAGATCTCGAGGTCCTGTTCAAAGCCAAAAGGTGTAGAATACTCAATGACGACGGAGAGGAGCAATTGGTTGGAAAGTGCAAGACCAACCTCTACACCATCGACCTCGCAGCCCTGAAGACCGATAACCCTGTCTGCCTCATGTCAAAGGCTAATTCCGAACAAGAATAGATTTGGCATCGACGTCTTTCGCACCTGAACTTCAAAAGTATCAACAAACTGGTGCTGGGCGGACACGTGAAAGGCATGCCTGATCTACAATTCCTGAAGGATCGACTCTGTGGGGCATGTGAGATGGGAAAGATGAAGCGAGCGATGCACAAGCCGAAGGCTGCTCCGAGCACGTCCCGGTCCCTCGAACTTATCCATATTGATTTGTGTGGACCGATGCGTGTTCAAAGCATAAAAAAGCGCAAATATGTCCTGGTGATGGTGGATGACTTCTCACGCTACACATGGGTCAAGTTCCTTCGCTCGAAAGACGAAACTCCGGAGCTGATCATCAATCATTTGAAGACCATCCAGCTGAATCTTTAGAGTCAAGTTCAGACTATCAGGACCGACAACGGGACGGAATTTAAGAATCAAACGGTGAACGACTACCTAACTTCTGTCGGTATCTCGCAAACCTTCTCGGCAGCACGCACTCCTCAGCAAAACGGAGTGGTGGAAAGACGCAACCGTACCCTCGTCGAAGTGGCTCGCACCATGCTTTCTCAATCCAAACTGTCGCTATTTCTGTGGGCCGAAGCGGTGTCTACTGCTTGTTACACGCAAAACCGCTCCATCATCAACAAGCGGTTTAACAAGATGCCGTACGAGATCATCAACACACGCATTCCGAACATCAAGTACTTCCATGCATTCGGATGCACGTGCTACGTTCTAAATGACAAAGATGATCTCGGCAAATTAAACCCAAAGGCGGATGAAGGAGTTTTCATCGGATACTCCATGCAGACTAAGGCGTTTCGCGTCTACAACAAATGGACTAAAACTGTTACCGAAAGTGTAAACATGACATTCGACGAAGCCGCAAATTTGGCTTATGAACACATCAGTTCAGAACCCGGTTTAACTGGCGTGCTAGCTTCTGAACTTCCATGTTCGGGATCTGCACAAACGACAGTAAATCCGAATCATGCATCTTCATCGAATGCTGATCTTTTAGACTTAGATTTACTGTTTAAATATTTTTATGATGACATATTTAATGCTTCTACCCCTAATGTCTCAGCACAACCTCGACTTGAAGCTGCTCGTATTGAGGATTCGGCAAATCTATCCGGTCCACCACCTTCGACCAGTACGCCTTCCATCATTGTGGAGACAACCCAACCGTCATCATCGACTTCATCTGATACTACTGTCCCCCAGAGGAACCAGTAATAAACCCAGAGATCGCTCCAAATGATTCATCATCTGCTACAATCGATGATCAGCTTCTGCATTTCTCGGAACCAGAAGTTGTTCAACCTTCGACGAATTCTCCCTCGCCTCCTCCGAGAAACCAGCCTGCTACACTTGAAGCAGTACAAGACCTTCCATCTAGTGCTTACGTGGATTCAGACGCCTCTCACTCTACTCAACAGCCGCTTCTGCACACTACCAAATGGACGAAAGGTCATCCCCTACATCAAATCATCGGTGATCACTCCACTCCAGTCCAAACGCGAGGCGCATCAGCCAATTTCTGCCTCTTCCTCGGCTTATTGAGTAAGATCGAGCCGACAAACTTACGCGAAGCACTTGAAGATCCGGACTGGATCATAGCCATGCAAGAGGAGCTCAACCAATTCGAGGCTCTCAAGGTATGGCGACTTGTTCCACGTCCAACTCACAAAACGGTGATCGGAACCAAGTGGATCTTCAAGAACAAGAAGGACGAGGACGGCATCGTCGTCCGTAACAAGGCGCGTCTTGTGGCCAAGGGATAACGTCAGCAATAAGGGATCGACTATGACGAGACCTACGCTCCGGTGGCAAGGATAGAAGCTATACGTATGTTCCTTGCATACGCCGCGCACAAGAACTTCACGGTCTTCCAAATGGATGTGAAGACCTGTTGATCCAAACCCTCAGTGATTTGATAATGACACTCTCTTAATACTTAGTGAAAATTGTAAGTAAACAATATGTATCAGAGTTTCACTATCACTGATAAGTACTAAGACCTTACAGTACCGCTGATAGGAACTCTCGCTCTTTAGATTAAACATTCAGCGAACACTGTTCACCATAATGCTCTGAGTCTGTTCAGTATTATTAGTGATCGCTGATAAGTTAGTTGTTTACTTATGATCCCTAAAGACAAGTTTCACGTCAACATAAGTTCTACGCTGAAGTTGAAGATCAAGCTCAAGAACCAGCGACAAGTCTCCTAATGAACTGATGCGGATCAGCGAAGACTCAGAATTGTCCACTCAACATGAAGTATCAAGTACAAGACTTCAGCTATCGCTGAACTTTATCATTCGCTGATAAACAATGATGAAGCGCTGAATCAACGAAAAGCTGATTATGAAGTCCTCCGTACAAAGTACTTTTGTCTTAACCACCCTTGCACGACTCCGTACGATATGTCAGAAAATAACCTCCTTATTGTCTGAAATCATACAACCACTCTGATACTACACTGTTCAAACATGCGGCTACTAAGGTTGTCTACAAAGGTCAATGACATACAACCAATGAGCTGCTGCCACGTGTAAAGTGTAAACTGTCATGCATTAAATGCATGCAGTATATAAGAAGATGAACTCACTTCATTTTGAAGTAACTTTCTAACTCTGGACAAGTTCATCTTCTTATCTTGAGATAGTTTATTATTAGTAATTTCCTTCTCTTTCTTAGTGCAAGAAACTTAGTGTTCCAACTTGTTTAGATTTAGGTTTATCCTTAATCTTGTTCCGCAACAAGCTGTAAATTGTTAATGATTTATCAATAAACAATTTAGAAAAGTAAAATCTGTGTGTTTGTATTCAACCCCCCTTCTACAAACTTGTACACCCCTTCGGGACCAACAAGTGGTATCAGAGCAGATTTGTTTAATCTCATAAACAAAGATCTAATCTATACTAAGATTTCTCTTCCTTTCTATTTCTGAAAATGGCTACCAACACAAACACAAACTATATTGACAATGGTTCTCTTGCAAAACCCCCTAGATTCTCCAGAGATAGTTTTAATCTATGGAAAAATAGGATGATTCTCTTCTTAGAAGGTGTAGACCCTACTATGCCTTATTATCTTGAAAACGGCCCATATATTCCTGTAAGAATTGATGCTGCAGTTCCAGCTGCTGAGAATAGACCTGCTATTCCAGAAAGGCTGATTCCTAAAGAAATTCATATGTGGACTGACGAAGATAAGAAGAAAGTGGCTATCGACACAAAAGCCAGATCCATACTATCCATGGCTCTTCCTGACGAAGTCTACCATTCCGTCATGAACCTGAAAACCTCAAAAGCTATGTGGGACACAATCTGTGTTCAGTATGAAGGTACTTCTGAAGTCCAGGACTCTCGAAAGATCAACCTGGTAAGACAGTATGAAAGATTCATTTGTGGTAAGAATGAAACTCTCTCTGAAGTACATCAACGTTTTAACTGTTTAATAATAGATCTGAAAACTGTTGGTAAGGAATATTCTAACTTTGAAGTGCTGACAAAGTTTTTAGAATGTTTACCTGAAAGCTGGGACAGTTATTCTATGTGTCTCAAGCTGTCAAATGATCTAAAATCAATGACCCTTTCTACCTTATATGGCACGATGCTGAATCATGAGCAATCGAGTCATCTTAAGAAGAATCTTGTAAAAGATTCCAAAAGAACCCATGTTGCTTTAATCTCAGAAGAACCTTCCACTCAGCGACCCTCGGTCACTATCACTGAGTTGGAGAGTAACTCTGAAAGGTCATCAGATTCTGACTCCTTAGATGATGATGAATCTTTGGCTCTCCTCACTAAAAAGTTCAGGAGATTCGCCAAAAAGAAAATGTTCAGAAAGAACAAACCTCTTTCCATTACTGACAAGCCAAGATCATCAGCTCCTGTTGATAAGGCTACTGCTACTTGTTTTAACTGTGAAAAGATAGGACATTTCGCTAACGAGTGCAGGTCAAAGAAAGTCTCTAGACCCTCAGCTTTTCCAAAGAAAAACTTTATTCCCAGGAATAGAGATGACAAATACGCTAAGCTGAAAGAAAAGTATGCAAAGCTGAAAAACTTTAAGAAGAAAGGCAAAGGCCTGATGGCTAACTATGATTGGGCTGCCTCTGATGAAGAAGAATCATCATCTGACTCTGAAGATGATGAAGCCAATCTCTGTCTTATGGCCAAGATTGAAGATGAGGAAGAAAGTTCAGACATTCCCTCCACTTCAACCTCTGCAACTCAGGTTAAGAAGGGTATCTGGTATCTCGATAGCGGATGCTCTAGACACATGACTGGAAAGAAAAGCCTGCTCGCTGAATACAAGGAAGAGAAGGGTCCCTCTGTGACTTTTGGTGGAAATGGAAAAGGACATACCCGAGGGTTTTTTGTACTCTCAAATGGTACAATAACCTTCAGAAGAGTCGCATATGTTGAAGGGCTGAAGCATAATCTTCTAAGCATCAGTCAGCTTTGCGACATGGATAACAAGGTAATCTTTACCAAGGAATCTTGCTTTGTCGCTGACAAAAAAGAGAAGATAGCTCTCAGCGGTTATCGTTTGGAAAATGTTTATGTAATAAACATGGACTCAACAACCACTGAGAACTCCTGTTTCTTCTCAAAAGCCTCATCTGATGTCAACTGGCTATGGCATAAGAGGCTCTCTCATCTGAATTTCAAGACATTGAATACTCTTTCTTCAAAAGAGTTAGTCACTGGTCTACCTCAACACTCATACGCCAAAGAGTCTTTATGTTCAGCGTGTGAGGAAGGGTAGCAGACCAAAGCAAGCTTTAAGTCAAAGCAAGTCTCCTCAGTGTCATCTCCTCTACAACTTCTCCATATGGATTTGTTTGGCCCTGTTAACAAACAATCCATCGCTGGAAAGAAATATACGCTGCTCATAGTTGATGAATTCTCTCGCTTTACATGGGTAATGTTTCTTCGTTCTAAGAGTGACACCCCTGAAGAACTCATCACCTTTGTTCGGAAGATGGAAACCCTGAACAACTTGACTGTTCTCTCAATAAGGAGTGATCATGGAACTGAATTCAAAAACAGTTCTCTTGATTCCTTCTTTGAGAGCAAGGGTATTTCTCACAACTTTTCATCAGTGAGAACACCACAACAAAATGGAGTCGCTGAAAGAAGAAATAGAACAATTATTGAAGTTGCACGTTCAATGCTCAGCGATTCTCACCTGCCTACTCAGTTTTGGGCAGAAGCTGTCAACACTGCTTGTTTTACGCAAAACATGTCGCTGATAGTCAAAAGATTCAATAAGACAGCCTATGAACTTTTTCATGGGAGAAAGCCTTCAATCAGCTTTCTTCACATCTTTGGATGTCAGTGTTTTATACTGAATAACAGAGATGCCCATGGAAAGTTTGATCCTAAGGCTGATGATGGAATCTTACTTGGATATTCTTCAATCTCCAAAGCCTTCGGAGTCTTCAATCGTAGAAGACAAATTGTAGAAGAAACTATTCACGTCACGTTTGACGAATCCCGTTCAGCGAACTCTAAACCGTCTGCTGATACTGAAGAACTGAATCAATGGATGTTTTCACATCTTGGTGATTCAGAAGATATTCCCACTCCTCATACTCATACAGCTGAAGATGATAGTCCTACTATCATTCCAAATATGCAGAATAGTGAAGCTAAAACATCATGGGTCTCAGCGGTTCCTTTAAACACTATACCTGCTTCTGAACCAAATATCTCAGACATTCCATCTACTTCTCAGCAATCAGTGAATGAAATGACAACTGCAACCACTCCTCTCTTGGCTGATACTCCAGAAGTTGTTGAAGCCTCATCTTCAGCTCCTCCAGTTCAGGTTGAGTCATCGACTTATGCCCCGGCTCAGCGATGGACTGTAAATCACCCAATTGATCAAATTCTTCGTGATCCAAGCGCTGGTGTTCAGACTCGACGAAGTGCAGGTAATATTTGTTTATTTGTTAACTTTATTTCTCTGATTTAACCAAAGAAAATAGATGATGCCCTCAAAGATCCAAACTAGGTCAGCGCCATGCAAGAAGAGCAGGCTGAATTCGAAAGAAACAAAGTTTGGAAACTTGTTCGAAGACCAACTGACAAAACAGTGATAGGCACTAAATGGGTCTATCGAAACAAGTTGGACGAACATGGAACTGTAACCCGCAACAAGGCTCGTCTTGTTGCTCAGGGATACAGACAAGAGGAAGGCATGGATTACGACGAAACATTTGTTCCAGTAGCAAGACTAGAATCTATTCATCTATTCTTAGCATACGTTGTACACAAAGACTTCAAAGTATATCAGATGGATGTTAAGTCAGCGTTTCTAAATGGAAAGCTGAATGAAGAAGTCTATGTGGAACAACGTCCAGGATTCTCAGATCATAAGCATCCAGGTTATGTTTATAAACTGGATAAGGCACTTTATGGCTTAAAGCAAGCTCCTCGTGCATGGTATGACACTCTCTCTACTTATCTCCATATTGAAAATTTTGAGCGAGGTAAAATTGACAAAACTCTATTTTTCAGAATAGTGAAAGGTCATATCATTCTTGTTCAGATATATGTTGATGACATTATATTTGGTTCTACTAACCCTGATCTTTGTACTCGTTTCGCTGATAGAATGAAAGAAGAGTATAAAATGAGCATGATGGGTGAGCTAACATATTTCCTTGGTCTTCAGATAAAGCAAAATGAAAAAGGAACTTTCATTAATCAGGGAAAGTATGTTAAAGATATGCTGAAGAAATTCGATTTAACCCAGAGTTCAGCTATGAAAACCCCTATGGCACCACCGCTGACAATAGACAAGGATTCAAATGGAATACATGTTAATGTCACGTTGTACCGTGGGATGATCGGCTCTCTTTTGTATCTTACAGCTAGCCGACCGGATATTATGTACGCAACCTGTTTGTGTGCACGATATCAAGCTGAACCTAAGCAATCTCATATGATCGTTGTAAAGCGAATTTTTCGATACCTTAAGGGTACTGCAAATCTAGGTCTTTGGTATCCCAAAGACTCAGGGTTTGATCTAATCGCCTATTCATATAGTGATTTTTCAGGTTGCAAAATGGATAGGAAAAGCACCACAGGAGGCTGTCAGCTCCTGGATGGAAAGCTGGTGAGTTGGACAAGTAAAAAGCAAAACTCAGTGTCCACCTCCACAGCTGAAGCTGAATATGTAGCCGCTGGAAGCTGTTGTTCTCAGGTCTTGTGGTTGAGAAATCAACTACTAGACTATGACCTTCAGTTCTCAAAAATTCCAATCTATTGCGACAGCACAAGTCCCATCGCTATAGCCAAAAATCCAGTGCTACACTCAAAGACAAAACACATCGAAATCAGGTGTCATTTTATCAGAGATCACGTAATGAATGGTGATATAGAACTTCATTTTATCCCAACTAATTATCAATTAGCTGATCTGTTCACCAAACCTCTTGATGAGACAAGATTCAACTTTCTCATCAGCGAGCTTGATTCGTTGATGTCAAGGTATGTTTTTTCTCTCACTGACAATCGCATGTGAATGCAAGATTTCAAAACATATTGCATCGCTGAATATCTCTTTCTTAATCAGCGATACTTTGAAATTTCTAAAACCAACACTGATATTTCTATTCAGTGCTTCATGTTTTCAAAAAGTGTCCCTGAGCTTTCAAAACCTCAGAGACATCCTAGAATATGAAAGGACAGTTGTGACGTCATCGCAACGGATAAGCCCCGACAAGTTCTTTTTCTGACACACGTTTGCACGTTTCGTTCACCTTCCAATCAAATGCAAACACGTGTCCGTGTCATGATGAAAATCTTTTCCCGCTCAAGATTTTCTCTCTCTAATCTCACTATATAAACACATTCTTGGTTTATATTTTTCCTTTACGCGAAAAACTTCTCCTCCAAGCAAGAAAGATTTACTATTGCATTTCGAGCTATCAAAATTTCCAGAAACTGTTCATCTTCTTCTTCTTAAACGAACCTTGTTAATGCTCTTGTTATTACCTACATTACTTGTTTATGATCTTATCCTTTGTTTTTACAAGATCAAACAAAAGAACTTTTTCAAATTAAATCATTTCTTTCATGGTTTTATGAATACAACCTTTCATGGTTGTTCTTCAAGTTTAAACGCAAAATCTTAAACTTGTTCTTCATACGTTTTTCCAGAATCCTAATTCTCAAAGGAAACTGGAAAACAAGTCTTTTAATGGGTTTGCTTTTCTTTTTCAAAACCAAGAAAAATCCTAATCTTCATTAAGACATTTTTGTCTGAATGAAATGGACAAAATTCGAACCATCTTATTGGAAAATCTTTCCACATTAAGATTATTCTTATTTGTTATATCTTTGGTTGAACTGATAATACATAAATGGCATCTGCTGACATTCCTACCGCTGAGAACACTGCTGCTGTTGCTGCTGAGGAATTGGAAATCACCAAGGCTCCTCAGGTCAAGTTCACTCTTGAAGAACTTGATTGGACTAAGTCAAACAACCTCTATGCGCTTTTCGAGTTTCCTCCTCGAAAGCAAGTCACACATCTGAATGATGCTGTGAATTTCCTGAAAAATTGTTGCCTCTCTACAGCCCTGACAATAACACCTCCTGCACATCAGCTACTGCTATCTCAGTTCTGGTATTCTGCCAGACACTCTCAGCTACCATCAACCAAAGACTCCTCAAAGACAATTGACTGCATCCTCTGTGATACTGATTTTGGCACTATAAAGATCACCCCTGCCATTATCCGCAAAGCCCTGAGCCTTTCCATCGCCACAAAAGAAAAACCTTTTGTTCCTCTCCCTGACCACAAGAAACATTCTGATAGGGAAGCCATCACTGCATTCTTCGATGCAATGGGCTATGTATGGGAAACTGGGAGGGATAAGAAGCCTGAGAAGAAGCTGACCCTCATCAAGAAATCCAAAATGCCCAGCGAGATGAATTTCATCTTCGCTCACTTGATAAGCTGCATGACTGCAAAGACCGGCTCCTCTGACCAAGCTGCTCAACCTCAGCAAGCAATGGGATATGCATTGCTGAAAGGTCTACATATAGACTGGGCATCGATAATATACGATGACCTTGTACTCAGAGTAGACTCTGCCGCTGACCGATCACCATGGGTTCCTTAACCTAGATTCATCAGCGCCGTCTTCCAAACAGGCCTGAAGGACAGCTACCTACAAGAAGGAGACCTGAAACTCTCTCAGGTTGGTCCTAAAGTACTCGACTTCAAGCCAGTGGAAAACGAGGTACGTCTCTCTACACTCTTAACTCTTCTCAATCCTCCTTCTTCTACTTCTGCAGCTCCTTCAGCGGACAAACCCATCGCTGATACCCAAGCTGCAACCTCCATTCCTTCTTATAAAGGGAAACACTCATCCACCCAACTTAGTTCCAAAAGAACTAAGAAAACCAAGGAGCAACCCCAGCAATCTCATGTTGAAGACTCCTCAGCTCATCTTGAAGAGCTAAAGGAAAGTTCAGTGGTACGCTCTGCCATAGCTGAACAAACCACCCATTCCATTCCAACTTCAGCGTCTCTAAACGTTGAAGTTATAAACTTGGAATCTACCCAACCTCCTTTAGTCTCTCTACAGACTGGAGAAGCAATTCTCAGTGGATCCAACGCTGAACCCCGCACCCAACAAACTTTCTCAACCTTCGCTTCTCCCTCTACTCCGTTGGTCTCGAATCCAGTTATCACCGCGATCACTGGAACAACCGTCATTCCTCCAGAAGCTAAAGCTGATACTCTTCAAGGGATGATGAATACAGGACCTGCAGAACCGTCCATGCGTATACGCACTCTTGCTGACGACATGGAACATTATTCTGGTCACAGAAGTTTTGATGACTTCGTCGACCCTCCTGCAGGTATACACCAAACCATATACACTGTAACTGAACCCCAAACTTCTGAGCTTTCCTCTGTTTACATGTACTTATATGTTATAGGTCCTAATTTGGGAGACATCAACGCCTCTATGAAGAACTTGGAGACGAAGCTGACAAGTCTCACCACTACACTCTCCGACAACTCTTCAGCTGTAACAAACGCTGGAGAGAATCTCAACAAGCTGACAACAGTGGTGGAAGAGAAAGCCTCCAAAGCTGATTTGGAGAAGGTTGATCACACTCTTGGTGACTTTGCAAAAGTTATCGCTGACATCTACACAGACTACACCTATCTCAAAACTTCAGTTCAATCCATGTCACGCGAGTTTACAACGCTGAAGACATCAGTTGGAAAACTCGAGGGAGACATGACCGCTGTAAAGACTGACGTTAGCTCACTGAAGACTGACGTGAGTTCACTGAAGACTGACGTAAGTTCTGTAAAGACTGGCGTTGGTTCTATGAAGACAATGATGCAACAGATCCTGAATCACATGATCGCCCTTTCCCCTGCACCTTCACACTTTACTACGGCGGATCGTGATGAACTTCTAAGGATCAGTCCTGCTATTACTGGCCTAGAAGACAGAATAGCAGCGATTGAAGATTATATGGGGATCCCTGGCCAAGAAGATAGGGAACCAAAATCATCTGCTGAGTCATCGCATTCCTCCCCCATTCATCATGAGGAAGGTGGGGAGAAGAACTCTGAAGACATTTGTTGGTCCCGAAGGGCTTACACAAGTTTGTAGAAGGGGGGGTTGAATACAAACACACGTTTTTACTTTTCTAAATTGTTTATTGATAAATCATTAACAATTTACAGCTTGTTGCGGAAACAAGATTAAGGATAAACCTAAATCTAAACAAGATGGAACACTAAGGTTTTCTTGCACTAAGAAAGATAAGGAAATTACTAATAATAACCTATCTTGAGATTAGAGGATGAACTTGTCCAGAGTTAGCAAGTTACTTCAAAATGAAGTGGGTTCATCTCTTTATATATTGCATGCATTTAATGCAAGTCAGTATACACTTTACACGTGTCATCAGCTGATTGGTTGCATGTCATTGACCTTTGTAGACAACCTTTGTAGCCGCATGAATGAACAGTGTAGTATCAGAGTGGTTGTACGATTTCAAACAATAAGGAGGTTCTTTTCTGACATATCGTACGGAGTCGTGCATGGGTGGTTAAGACAACAGTACTTTGTACGGAGGACTTCATGATCAGCTTTCGTTGATTCAGAGCATTATCATTTTATATCAGCGAATGATAAAGTTCAGCGATAGCTGAAGTCTTGTACTTGATACTTCACGTTGAGTGGACAAATCTGAGTCTTCGCTGATCCGCATCAGTTCATTAGGAGACTTGTCGCTGGTTCTTGAGCTTGATCTTCGACTTCAGCGTAGAACCTATGTTGACGTGAAACTTGTTTTCATATATCATAAGTAAACAACTAACTTATCAGCGATCACCATAAGGACTGAACAGGCTCAGAGCATATTATGGTGAACAGTGTTTGCTGAATGTTTAATCCAAAGAGCGAGAGTTCCTATCAGCGGTACTATAAGATCTTAGTACTTAATCAGCGATAGTGAAACTCTAATACATATTGTTTACTTACAATTTTCACTAAGTATTTAAGATAGGGTCATTATCAAATCACTGAGGGTTTGGATCAACAATCTCCCCCTATTTTATTATGACATAGCAACAGGGAAAATTGCTATTTAATGAAAAATATAAGGATAAAAAGAACTCATAAAATATTTGTCCCTTTTACTGTTTTCTGGGATCTTTTCAGTACTGGTGGAGTAAAGTACATTCGCTGAAATCTTTCTTTAAAACTTTGAATCAGGTTACAAAGGGAATTGGAAAGATTACAAGTACAAGCGAAATAAATTACAAGTACAGAAGAATAACTGATACAATAGAGAATTAGGCGATCATATCAGCTTTATAAAGGTTCTTCCTTAATGAGAAGTTCATCAAGGGTCTTTGATGTGGGAATCATCCAGTCAGGAATGGTTACACCTTGTTTTCTTTTGTTCAGCGCTTATTCAAAAATCAAGAGTTTCAGATGTCTTTCCTGAAGGTCATTCCTGAAGTCACACCAGTAGATAAGATCTTTCAGCTGTTCGATGGGAGTGATGTGAAGTTCAGAGATGCGTTGAAAACGCTTTCGTCCATCATAGTCAATGAAGAATATCCCGTAGGGTTCGCTTATGACTTTCCCAGGGAAGAAAGTCTCACCTTCAAGAAGAGATGTATCAAGTCCGGAGAGATCAGGATCAGGACCAAGGACTTCAGTACGGGAAAAACCAATACCAGTTTCGTTTCGTATGACAAGACCATCATTTGAAGATTTAGACTTCTTGTTCTTCGCTGAGGCCTTTCTTTTCTGACTTTCGAGAGGAGGAGGAGGAGGAATATCCACACAAGAGTAGACCATGTCGATCTGCTTGTTTATCAGCTTTTTGAAATGTTCTTTGTACTTGGACTGAGACTTCAGTATGGCTAACCTGATCTCCAACCATTCAGAGAGACCGTACTTCGTGACAGCTTCAGCATAGAATTTTTCGTACTGGTCATTCTCTCTGAATATCTCAATTTCAGCGATTGAAACTTTAAGGGTTGATCTTCCAGTGATGAGTACCTTGATTATTCTGGAAGCTCGATATCTGAAATGAACTTTTTCTTTACTGTCCTTTTCTTCAGCTTCTCTTCTTTCAGCGAGTAGACGTTCAGCTCTGATGTGATCCTTGAATTCCTTTTTAGAAATTTTGAACTTTTTAGGAATGGAAGGAAGTTGATCACGCTTCAGAATGATTCGCTGAGCCTCGAATGCCTTTATTATTTCTTCTCTTCTTCTCTGATCCTCTTCACTTAGCTTTTGAGGAGCCAAGGAAGGTCTGCTTGTATGAGCGAGCATCTGTTCTTCTGGTTCATCAGTCTCAGAGATCAAATCCAAGACTGGGATTATTTCTTCAGCAGCAGCTGGTATTATTGTTGGTGAAGTCGCAGTTGTGGGAACTTCAGCGATATCCTCAAACAGGGGAGAGGACTAGCTGAAACACAGCGATCTTACAAGTAAGAACTTGGGTAGAATCAGAGAAAGGAAATTGGTTTAAGTGTATAGGCTTGTGGATAGTAGAACTGATAGTGTATAGATAGAGGAGTGTTGGAGTAAGGAAGATTTAGTGTACCTGACAAACCGGCTTTTCAAGCAAGATCGCCAGATTGTCATCGTCTTCAGCGACGCCTTTTCCTTTGCCTTTTTCAGCTTCAGATGCTGGAGGCTTTGTTTTGGTTCGCTCCCCTGTGGATTCTTTTATTACAATCCCTTTAAGAGCTTTCCTCTGAGCAGGCTTGACGATAAAAAAGTCATCATCATCGTCATCATCATCATCACCCTTATCACTGAATGATGGTTCATCTTCAGAGATGTCGACGGCTTCATCGTCTTCTGGTTCAGATTCTTCAGCTTCTTCTTCGAGTTGATCCCCCTCAGATACAGAGGCAAGCTTCTCGGTTCCCTCAGGGTTTTCAACTCCCTGAGGTCCAGCAGTAGTTTCTTCAGCTTTCTTCTCACTCTCTTCAGTGAGGGTGAGGTCTTCAGTCTTCTCCTCCTCGACAGATTCATCGTGGAGAAGGTCTTCAGAGTTCTTCTTCTCCCCCCCCCCCCCCCTTCTTCATGATGAATGGGGGAGGAATGTGTTGACTCAGCAGCTGTTTTGGGTTCCCTGTCTTCTTGGCCAGGGATCCCCATAAGAACTTCAATCTCTGCTATTCTGTCTTCTAAGCCAGTAATAGCAGGACTGATCTTCAAGTGCTCAGTACGATCCACCTTAGTGAATTGCTCAGGTGTAGGGGCAGGAGCGTTCGCTTTGTTCAGTAGCTGCTCCACCATAGTTTTCATCGAACCAACGTCAGTCTTGACAGAACTTAGGTCAGTCTTCAGAGAGCCAACGTCAGTCTTTACAGCAGACATGTCCCCCTCGAGTTTTCCAACCGATGTCTTCAGCGTTGTGACTTCGCTGGACATGGATGAAACTGAAGTCTTGATTGAGAGATAGTCTATGTAGATGTCACCGAGCACTTTGGCGAAGTCGTTGAGGCTCTTATCAACCTTCTCCAAGTCATCTTTGGAGGCTTTCTTCTCTACCACTGTGGTCAACTTGTTTAGATTCTCTCCAGCGTTTGTTACAGCTGTAGAGTTGTCAGAAAGAGTAGTGGTGAGACCTGTCAGCTTTGTCTCCACGGCTTTCAGAGAGGCGTTGATGTCTCCCAAATTATGACATGTAACAGATAAGTACTTGTGAACAAAGGAAAGCTCAGAAGTTTGGGGTTTACTTACAGTGTATATGGGTTGGTGTGTACCTGCAGGAGGATTGATGAATTCGTCAAAATCATAGTGTCCTAAAAAGTGTTCCATGTCGTCTTCAAGAGTGCGCATGGGTTGTTCTGCAGGTCCTGTCTTCATCATTCCTGGAGTATCAGCTTTAGCTTCCGTAGGAATGACGGTTGTTCCAGTGATAACTGGAGTTGAGACCAATGGAGTAGAGAGAGAAGCAGAGGTTGAGAAATTGGGTTGGGTGCGGAGTTCAGCGTTGGATCCGCTGAGAATCACTTCTTCAGTCTGTTGAGAGACTGGAGGAGGTTGGGTAGGTTCCAAGTTTGTAACCTCAGCGTTTAGAGACGCTGAAGTTGGAATAGAATGGATGGCTTGTTCAGGTGTGGCAGAGTGTACCACTGAATGATCCTTCAGCTCTTCTGAATGAGCTGAGGAGTCTTCAGCATGAGATTGCTGGGGTTGCTCCTTGGTTATCTTAGTCCTTTTGGAACTAAGTTGGGTAGCTGAGTGTTTCCTTTTCTTTGAAGGAGAGGATTTTGTGACCTGGGTATCAGCGAGGGGTATTGTCGCTGAAGTAGCCACAGAAATAGAAGAAGTAGGGTTGAGAAGAGTTAAAAGGGTAGAAAGACGTACCTCGTTTTCCACCGGTTTGAAGTCAAGTACCTTAGGGACAACCTGAGAGAGTTTCAGGTCACCCTCTTGTGGGTAGTTGTCCTTCAGGCCAAATTGGAAGATGGCGCTGATGAATCTTGGGTATGGAACCCATGGAGGTCTGTCAGCGGCAGAGTCTACTCTTTGCACCAAGTCATCATAGATTATTGATGCCCAGTCAATATATAGACCTTTCAGCAGAGCGTATCCCATTGCTTGCTGAGGTTGAGCGACTTGGTCAGAAGAGCCGGTCTTCGCAGTCATGCAGCTGATTAAGTGAGCGAAGATGAAATTCATCTCGCTGGGCATTTTCGACTTCTTGATTAGCGTCAGCTTCTTCTCGGGCTTCTTGTCCCTTCCAGTTTCCCATATGTAGCCCATTGCATCGAAGAATGCAATGATGGCTTCCTTATCAGCGAGTCTTTTAAGGTCGGGGAAAGGAACAAAAGGTTTTTCTTTTGAGGCTAAGGGAAGGTTCAGGGATTTGCGAATTATGGCATGTGTGATCTTAATAGTGCCATATTCAGTATCGCTGAGGATGCAGTCGATTGTTTTTTAGGGATCTTTGACGGAAGGTAGCTGAGAGTGTCTGGCAGAGTACCAGAACTGGGAGAGTAGTAGCTGATTTGCAGGAGGTGTTATGGTCAGGGCTGTTGAAATGCAGCAATTCTTTAGGAAATTCACAGCATCATTCAGATGTGTGACTTGCTTTCGAGGAGGAAACTCGAAAAGCGCATACAGGTTGTTCGTCTTGGTCCAATCAAGTTGTTCGAGAGTGAACTTAACCTGAGGAGCTTTGATAATTTCCACTTCCTCAGTATCAGCGTCAATGTTTTCAGCGGTCGAAATATCAGCAGATGTCATTTTATGTATTATCAGTTCAACCAAAGATGTTAACAAATAAGAATAATCTTAATATGGAAAGAATTTCCAATAAGATAGTTCAAATTTTGTCCATTTCATTCAGACGAAAATGTCTTAATGAAGATTAGGGTTTTTCTTGTTTTTGAAAAAAAATGAAATGTAAAGCCCATTGAGTCTTGTTTTCCAGTTTCTTTTGAAGATTTGAGATTCTGGAAACGAATGAAGAACAAGTTTAAGATTTTTGCATTTAAACTTGAAGAACAACCATGAATGGTTGTGTTCATAAAACCATGAAAGAAATGATTTCATTTTTAAGAGGTTCTTTTGTTTGATCTTATTAAAACAATGAGAAAATCAGAAACAAGTTATACGCATTTGGTAAAAAATAAGAACATATTAACCTTGATGTTTGATGAAGAAGATGATGAACAGTTCTTGAAGGTTTGATAGCACAAATGCAACAGTGAATTCTTTCTTACGGAGGAAGATTGTTCGCGTAAAAGGAAAATATAAACCAAGAGTTTGTTTATATAGAAAGATTAGAGAGAGAAAATCTTGAGCGGGAAAAGATTTTCATCATGACACGGACACGTGTTTGCATTTGATTGGAAGTTTGAACGAAACGTGCAAACGTGTGTCAGAAAAAGAACGTGCCGGGGTTTATCCGTTGCAATGACGTCAAAACTGTCCTTTCATATTCTTTTAGGATGTCTCTGAGGTTTTGAAAGCTCAGGGACTCTTTTTGAAAACATGAAGCACTGAATAGAAATATCAGTGATGGTTTTAGAAATTTCAAAATATCGCTGATTAAGGAAAAGATTTTCAGCGATGCAATTTGTTTTGAAATCTTGCATTTACATGCGATTGTCTTAGAGAGAAAAACATACCTTGATATCAGCGAATCAAGTTTATTCAGAGAGAAGATGATGGAGTAGGTTATACAAGTTGATTTTATCCTGTCGCTGATCAAATGTGAACCGCTGAAGATTTAACCCTTCAAAGTTCAGCATTCCAAGCTCGCTGATGAGAAATGTCAGGATCGATTCCAAATAAGAATAATTATACTTAGAAATCAGAATTAAAGAATCTTGCGGAATAGAACTTTAATTCAAACACACTCAATGAACAACTAATCAGAAAACACAATCTGTTTGTATTCAATACTTCAACTCACAAGTTTACAACCAAACCTCAATCTTGTTGAACAGGCTCCACAAGACGACTTCTACTTCTCTAGAAATAGGGTTCTAAACCTTGAGGTTAATTCTCTCTAAAACAAAAACGAATTCTAAAGAATCTCACCGAATAGCTATCTATCAAAATCTATTTATACTAAATAATTACAAGATAACTATCAAAACAAAATTGATCTTCAGAATATTCTTTCATGCTTATCTTCAATCATTCCATCTTTATCTCCAACATTCTCGCATTCCATAATTATGATCACAAGCAGCATTAACATCGTTATGCACAAGCAGTACTAACATTGTTCCAGCAGCATTAACTTTTACTTGTAGTACTAACTTTGCTCTGGCAGTAGTATTGTTGTTCTGGCAGTACTAACCATACTTGGCAAATCTTCAGTTCCCAACAATCTCCCCCTAACTTGACTTTTTAGGTTGAGAAGTCAAGTTCTTCAGATGATGCTTCCAAAACCTAATCATGAACACATAAATCAGGATTCAAACCCAGGCTTTGATTGATAATCCTTCTCACCAAGTATCTTCCCATTTCAGAATCCTTGTTGCAAGCCAACTTAGCATGTAGCATTCCATTCAACCTTTTCTTGCTGTGCTTGTATGCAACATCCACCAAATAATACTCATGATATGTATAGTCAAGTGTGATGACATACACTCCACATTTTTCAATGAGCATCCAGTTGGTAATGGCTTGAAAATTTCTTTCTATCATATACTGAACTGCTTCTGGTTTGAACATTAGGCACAGGTATTCAAGAACCAATTTGGTGATAGACATCCCTTTCTCATTCAGCATATTTCCATACAGCTTCATTCCAACCTTGTACATCTCCTCTACGTCAGATCTAGAGCACATTCTGATAAGTCTTCCCCATGTAGAACAGACCTCATACTTCCCATCTGCTCTTTTGACTCTAATGTACTCCATTCTCTGATCTACCAAGGTATCCCAGAAGATGGTCTCAGGAGGCATGGAAGATAATGGGTCAACTTTGATTGGATCAGTATCAACCATAGTGATATACATATCACATTGAGCATTACTTGGTTGACCTGATGGAGTTGCTACTTCTTCTTCAGCAACCTTTGTATCATCTTTCTTTTCTAGAACATCCTCTTCTTTTTCTTCTTCTACCACTGGTTCTACCCTAGGTTTCTTGACAACTTTCCTCTTGGTAGCTATAGACTTGGTTCTTGTTCTTTTCAGTGACACCAGCTTTTCACACAAGGCCTATAATTCACTTTAAAGAAACATTAGAAAGATTTTACCTATAAAATAAATTCCGGGGTGTTACAATTCTCCCAACCTTAAAAGGATTTCGTCCCCGAAATCTACTTCCTTCACACTCCAACAACATAGAGCGTAATGTCAATCATAAACCATAAATCCTTAACAGGAATCTAAATTTCCCTCACAGCCATAACAGTAGTTCTTCGAACCACTTCCTTACTACAACACCCTTATCCACGTACACTGTACTTACGATCGGGAGAATACTCTAACTAATGGAATAACTCCTAGTTAGACGGCTTCGGTTATCTCCCAACCTTAGATGTTCCATACATCCCGATTCCGATTTCAGACTTCAAGTCAATCCAAGGCCTAATTAATACTGAAATCAACCGATTCATCAATTCTGATCATTCCTATTATTAACTGTCGACTAACTCTGACGAGTTCTAACAAACTCCAAAGTCCATCCCAACATCAATCACTAAACCGGTAAGTTCATTAATCACCCCCGCAGGTTATCCTACCAAAACCGCTCATCGCAATCGAGTATCTTACAGTTACTACCACTATTATCAACATCCTATTTACTGCGATTTCCTGCTTACACTAACGATTTCCTGTCTTAACCCTACAAAGGTTGATACTTAGTTATATCACCGAGCTTTGAACTAACAATATCCCACACATAAATTCCCTTCTCGGAAAAGATTTCGTCCTTGTAGTCTAGTCTTCATACAAACAATGGTTACTACACCCCCAATACATTCCAAGTCTCCCGGTTTCAACTCTGTTCAAAATGACTTCCCTAAAGAATTGCCCATAATGGCTTCTCGGTAATGTTCACCACAATTTCTCGCTTACAGTTAATTACTTACATCCACTTTAAGGTCAAATTTTCTAGAATGATCTCTGACCACCATACATAAGTTGCCTCCCAACCTTAAGTGATCCATACCATTCTATCAACAAAAACAATTTCCCCAAACATACCCCGTTCACGTGTTCTCAAATTTTCTCTCTATGTCAATTATAGCCAGGTTTTGTACCACACATGGAAAGTCATTTCACTAAACTTCTTATCACAAACAAGCATCTTAAGGATACTACAACCATCACTATTATTCATTTAAATCGAACTACAATTTCACGATTACAATAATGGTGCTTGGTTCCTAGCCCAAAAGTCAACACCTAACATATCACCAAGTCAAATCCTTGCGGACTCTTCCCACGAGTTCATTCTTCAAATAATCCTATCAAGATCAAATTATCACTATGATGTCCAAAGGGTCTCATATTCGAAAGCTGGACAAGACCCTAAAAAAAACTGGGTTACTTACCAAATAT
This sequence comes from Saussurea involucrata, assembly GCA_033807775.1. Classification (NCBI taxonomy): domain Eukaryota; kingdom Viridiplantae; phylum Streptophyta; class Magnoliopsida; order Asterales; family Asteraceae; genus Saussurea; species Saussurea involucrata. The sequence goes on from CM066322.1 coordinate 94,556,961, forward strand.
AAGATCCTAACGAGTTCAAAGTTTTCAAGCGCGACATCAAATAAATATACCAATTTAAAATCAAAATCAATCACAAAATAATTTCAACACTAAAACTTTTATATCAAGTACACCGTACACACAAAACCATTACTATTAGTTCGGTGGTTACGTAAAACTGGACACCCTCGTCCCACATATGAAAATCATGTTGAAAACCATTTCATTGCAGTTCAATTTATCCACAAAATGCTATACGAGTAAAAATAACTTCTTTAAAACAAACCACTACGATTTTGGTATGGATTGACCAATGACATGCATTCAATGTAACTGCCCTCTTTAACGATGTGCACATTTTTTTTTCATACGTACTTCAAAAGAAGTCCAAACAACAGTTGACTCAAAATTCTTTTCTGACTATTCAAATGATATGAAACAAAGTTTGCCAACCAAAATTTGCGCACGTCAATTCATTATACGAAGACTAAAATATGACTTCTAATTTACACCTCAGTCAACACACCAAACGACTTATGCAATTTCCAAGTTTAAACATAACCAATATATTTCCAATATTTAAAATTATCTACCTGAAACATCATAAAACTTCAAATTGGGGTAGACACGCCAACTTTAACCTTTCCTTAGAATTTTCTTGAAATAAGATAATCATACACAACTCAACTTACACTATCATTTCAAAAGATGAGGTTCTTCAGTTTGATTTCTAAAACTTTCCCAAATGGTCACATAGTAATAAACTAGCAATTCATCTTCTACAGAACCGTACTTAACAATACATTTTTCCAAAAGAGAAACCAAGAAGAACATTTGCTAGTAACTGGTTGACATTAAAAAGGGTCAAGTCGACTTCAATCCATAATTTTAACAAAGATATACGTCAAAGTCCAAAACATAAGAAATCCCGTATACTTATGATTTTATACAAAAAGAAAACTTCTAAAAATTTTCTCATGAAGCATTTTCCTCAAAATCTTGCACTTGTGCATAAAAAGTCAAAACGTCTATGCTTACAATGTATTTTGTTAAAACACTCCGATAAACATTTCTCAAAAACCAACAAGGTTTTTAAATTCTCCCAAACTAGTCAACAATTCAAAGTTGACAAAATGTTGACAACTAATATTACAAATCAAATTGTAAGACATTGCGAATTATGCATGATTCCTACAACCCAAAACACCCTTTTGACCGAATGGTCATCTTTTAAACAATAATTTATCAAACACTTCAAGTATGACTCGATCATTAAGGTATCGAAAACAACGATTACTGAGCTTATGCACATTCCTAAGTTGATATAACATATTTTTCCACAAAAATGAAGATAAAACAATTAACCGATCAAAAGTGCATCAAGCAAAATTTTATGAAGCATTGCCAAAATCATTCTTTCATGCATCACTTAATCCATGTCTCCATCAATCCATACCTTGAACTTATTTGCAATGGAATACTTAATAGGATAAATCTTCGAAGAAAGAAAAGAAGAAAAAAAAATTCACATCACACACAGGTTCCAAACTCAACTCTTCTTAGTCGCCTAGCGGCATAAAATTAACTTTTCTTTAACAAAATTCGTGTGGGATCAAATGTCCAACATAACTTAAAACTTAACCAAGTAAGCAATTAAGACATTTACTTTGTGAAATCATACTCACACGACCCAACATGTCACAACACTAAACTTCATGAACCTCCATTGGACTTAATGACTCCAAGTCATAAAACGGCGTTAACATTACGTTTCCAAAGCAAAATTTGTTATGAACAAAGTCATAAAAGAAATGCCAAATCTCCAACAATCTATTCCATATAAAAACTTTATTAGCAACACCGTTTAATATCTCATCAAAACAAATTTCTTTTCCAAAATAACTTTATATATATAAAATGGGAAAATAGTTCACCACTCCAACTCTAACTAACGTGGAGGGAATCCAATGCTAGAGGCACAAGCCGTAGCTATTCGCCCGTCACCTCAACTTCATAAAATATGATTATTATTAGTTTCAACACATGACTCAAAAACAGCCCTCGAATCGATGACTTGGTCCTAGACCCGAACGAACAACAAAACAGAAAATGAAGTTGAAATGGCAGACTCCTGCGCCGATGGCGGCGTGGATGACCTGCGCTATTCTCTTCCCAAAATTTTCCCAAATTTGGTTCTAATTCTCCCAAAATCAATATTCCATTTACAATCTTAATCAAGGAACAAACTCATATTTTATCAACGTAAAGTATAGTTATCATTGTATCTAAAACAAGATTGATTATTAACAGAATATAACGAATTCTAACAGAGTTTGCAACCCCTTACTAAAACGATTTACATATTTCCAAATTCATGATTTGAAATCTTGTGTGTGTGCCAAACATTTTCTCAAAATTCATAATACTATCCACATAAGGGTTGGAAACACAAGCAATAGTCGATGCAATTTATTTCTAAAATAATTTTCGTGCAATAACATAGTCGGCATTCAACCTATTGACATTATACTCTTCCGGTCTACTATTGTCATTCGGCCATTCAAACCTCTTAAGGCTATATCAGAAAACACATTGATCAATCTTACGACTTTCCTCAAATTAAGGTCGGCTCACAAACCTATGGTCCTATTCCAACCATCAATCTCGACCCAAACAATCTTCTTAGAGCAATTATTATGCCTATCGTCACTCCAAGTGACCAATACTAGAATCGTCTTTCTAATTTAAACGACTACTAATCTAAGACTTTCCTTACTACCCCCAACGATCATCACACTAAAGTAGTTCAAGTATGCACATGTACTAGTAGGCTCATCATGACACTGGCCAGGTGTCATTATAAACGTGCCATACATGATTATCCTTGCTACTCTCGACGCGGTTCTAGTTTCTCTCCATATTCATCGATCCCAAAGCATCCTATCTCAAAGTGCCTAACGGAGAATTCCACTCTCTTTTACTTATACAAACGCTAGTTTGAGTCTAGGTATCCAAAATCAACACCTAAATCTCTCAAACTTATGCTCTGATACCAACTTGTAACACCCTAAAATAGGGGTTAACAAAAACTTCCATAAAACGGAAGAGTGGTACACCTTCTTAAAGCACAAGTGTACTTAAATATCTTTACATAACTTTGAATACAAAGACTTAGATAAATATAACTAATAATGGACCATTAGATTATCAAATCTCTACTATAAAATCCGATTACGAAATGTGTCGAAAAGTTCTATCATTAATCTTCTAATCTTTAGCTTTTCCAACAATGATCCCATGCTCTCAAACCCCGGTCTAACCTTCTTGTGTCCTGAACCACTAATATCTGTAACACATAAAACACATAGCAAGTGTTAGGCTTTTTAAAGCCTAAGTGAGGTTTACACATAACACATGGAATATAAACATAGCATGCAGGAATAATAATTCGATACGTTCACAAATTGGATTCCATGGAGAAGGTCCATATCGCTACCCAATTACATTATAATTGAAGATATACCTCGATCGGTACCCCACGGTATTGTCACAAGGCATAACACAACGGAACACCCCACGGTATCCGAAGGTATGAATCAATTACACTTACCCCACGGTGTGTAAGAATATATCCTCCAAATGCATACTAGGTGCTCCTCCAATTATGTGAATTACCAAATATATTAATCCTAAAATAATATTCAAGGGTATTTAACACATAACAATGGTCCAACCATTTAGCATGAATAATGTTTAACATATAACAATGGTCCAACCATTTAACATGAATAATAACAATGGTCCAACCATTTAACATGAATCAATACTACTTCCATGTAGTTCCTATACATCCATATGTAACAAATCTTATTCCATATAATATCAATAATAGACATTCGTGTTTACAATTCAATAGTAGGTCCATTTCAATCATTAAGCCATCATTACTTAATTAAGACATATCTTAAGCCATCAACATAATCACACACTAATGATATGAAATCAAACCCAAATCTTTAACACTAACATTTACCATGGTATTGTAAGTAATAGAACACAATTAAACCATCATAACTTACTTGAACTCTTCTTGTTTCCCTCTTATCCATTAAGAGCTTATTAGCCAAGATTTCTCATTAACAATAACAAAATCAAAGTAAAGGATGATGATAAGGTGTAATACAACTAATTAAGTACAAGTTACTCACCTCAAACTCTTCAATTGAAATAACCCTAACTTGAAGATTTGAACCCTAGTACTTCCACAAGAAATATGAAGATGACAAGCCCTAGATTAAGTATAATTGGTAAGATTCATCTAATAAATCTTTGAATGGAATTAGGATTGAAAGATTATGAGTTTACCTTAAGCTCCAGATGAAAAATCGCCCAAAACTCAGAAAGAAGAAGCTGGAATTCGTTTTAGAAGAAGTGAGAAAGATAAAGGAATTAAATATCCTAAATTGAGTCGGCCAGTGCTCGGCGCCGATGGCTGGCGCAGATTGATCGGCGCCGAGGTCGGCGCCGGGTTCTGTTTGGTGTTCTTCTCGTTTTAGCACTTAATCCCTCGTAACTTCTTCGTTAAAGCTCCGTTTTCGCTCCGGAAAGAACCGTTGGACTCGTATTCGAATTACCCATCCAACCAAACCATAGAATCTAGGATTTAACCCAACATTCTATTTTTCATTATTTTCTTAAGAATGACTCGTACGAATTCCTAAAGTACGGTCTTCGTGTAACGATCAAATAGAATTTCTCATAAATTTACACAAGGCCTATAATTCACTTTAAAGAAACATTAGAAAGATTTTACCTATAAAATAAATTCCGGGGTGTTACAGGCTCCCCCTTTTTGGGAGCAATATTGTTGGGGCTTCTTCTTTTAAGAACATACTGAGTTTTCTTCTTCCTGTGCATCAACTTTGTAATCAGCTTCTTATGCTTCTCAAGATGTGTTTGTTGATATAGGACCACTTTCTTGAGTCCATCTATCTCCTTTTGCTGACTTACAACATCTGTGTTGATATTGGCAATGGTTTCCATCAATTCCTCATATGTATATCTATCCTCACCTTGTTTAGGAATTTTTACTTCCTTTAAAGGATCACTGGAAATTTTAGTAGGTGTCTTTTGCCTAGCAAAAGCACTGCCTACCCCCGTGGTTTCTTGGCACCTGGGACCTCTGAATGATTTCTCATTCTGAGTTGCCGTGAGGAAGGTCTTAGTTATGTTACCACTGTCTTTCTCTGTGCTAGCAGAAGTAGTGGCAGCCTTGCTACTCACATGCTCAACCTTCTCCTTAGTGAGCACCTTCTTGGGGTTGGGAGACACCCCTGTGGTTTCCCTTTCGATATTCTCTATTGGAGAATGCTCCAATAGAGGGCTTAAAGGCTTTGGGCCTGTAGGAGGTACATCAAGGGAAGGAGCCTTGTGTACCATTCTTCTTGTAAACTTTTTGGTTATGTGAGGAGTGGGTCTTTGAAGAATGGACTGAGGAATTTCTTTGGTGATTGAAGGTGGGGTTTGGCTATCAGTGGGTTGGTCTAATGAGGGCCTTGACCCTGATGCCATACCTTCTTGTGTGTGGGACACACCCATCATTGTAGAGAACAATGGAGTGTCAACTCCTTCCGAGTCCCTGGAAGTTCTTCTCATATTTGAGAAGACCTTTCCTTTAGGGGGTTTAGGTACATATACCTCAGTAAATTGAGGCAAATCCGTCAATTCCTGAGTAATCACTGCTTGGACAAACCTTGGGTACATATAAAAACTCTTTTTGGATTCTAGGTTTGACACAAGATCATTGAAAATCATTTGTGAAAAATTAAACTTCCTGGCAGTGGCCAAGCAGACCAGGGCATAAGCAATGGTACTGCTAAACTCACTCCATCCAGTAGTTTTCTTTGAAATGCAATGTAATAAGGTATGAACAAAGAATCGCCATTGTGTAGAAAATTTAGATTTGAAAAACTTAAAGATTCCAATGGGACCTTCATACCCCATTCTCGTTAAAGTTGAGTATAGATCGTCATTAGGAATAGACGTCATACCTGAGGCATCATCCAATCGAAGAGTGATGCGAATAAGCTCCTCTGTAACATTCAAGGGTTTGTCACACACCCTTGTTTTGATGATTTTCTGCCCATCTTCAGACACCACGGTGGCATTTTCCCAGAACTGCTTCTGATGCTCGGTGTAGATTGTCGGGGTCACCGTTAGGGCATATGATATATGCGTGTATTTGAGGAAATCCACAATGTCGTGAAAACCTGCGGACTGTTTTGGCTTCTGGTGCATGACAATCTCGTTGTGTTCGTCGATAAACTCCATTGTACCTGAGGATTCTTGACAGAAAACAGAGATTCTTAGGAGAGAATAGTTAGAAAGAGAGAGAGATGAATAGAACTCAAAGAGACGTTATGAACTTTGGCGGGCTGAAAGAGGTATTTATAGCAGTATTAGCCCTAATTTTTCTTTTAAAGCGGTATTAACGACACATGCAGTATTAAGTACGAAGCAGTATTAACTATGTACTGGCAGTAGTAACTATGCACTAGCAGTAGTAACTATGCACTGGCAGTAGTAACTATGCACTGGCAGTAGTAACTTTTCAGCACTTGTCAATCTGAGTCATACAGAAGATCCTGAGAAGAAGAGTTAGTAGTACCAAATATAGAAGGAAATACAGGTATAAAAACTGAAAATCATGACTTTATTCAAGGTTGATCATGCCCACACTTGTTACCAAGAAAGTGAATCTACCCACATCAAAAGCTTTTGTGAATAGATCAGCAAACTGGTCATTGGTATGAACTTTAGCAACTTGAATTAATTTCTTTTCATTACAATCTCGAATAAAGTGATACCTGATCTCTATGTGCTTTGTTTTTGAGTGTTTGACTGGATTGTTAACAATGCTAATAGCACTGTTGTTGTCAATGAAGATTGGAGTGTGAAGAAATGTTACCCCATAGTCCAAAATCTGATTCTATAACCATAGAACCTGAGAGCAGCAGCTTGCAGCAGCTATATACTCAGCTTCTGTTGTAGATAAGGACACTGTGGTTTGTTTCTTACACTGCCAAGATACTAGTCTTGCACCCAAAAACTGACATCCACCTGAAGTAGACTTCCTATCCATGTTAGCTCCACCCAAGTCACTATCTGAGTATGCAAGTAGATCAAAGGATGATTCATAAGGATACTAGAGACCTAATCTAGGTTGCCCTCTTAGGTATCTAAATATCCTCTTGACTGCATGAAGGTGTGATTGCTTTGGTGTAACTTGAAATCTGGCACATACACATACTGGAAACATAATATCTGGTCTAGAGGCTGTGAGATACATGAGTGATCCAATCATTGATCTGTAATGATGGACATCCACATCCTCCCCCTCAAGATCAGCAATGATCTGTTTGTGTATCAACATCGGTGTGCTTGCTGGCTTTGAGTCTGATAATCCAAACTTATCTAGGATGTCTTTCACATATTTGGATTGGCATATGAAAATCCCATCCTTCTTCTGTTTCACCTGAAGCCCAAGGAAGAAAGTAAGTTCACCCATGGAACTCATCTTGAAGCTCTTGTGCATTAACTCCTCAAAGTCTTTACACATGTGATCATTTGTGGATCCAAAGATAATGTCATCCACATAGATCTAAACAAGTAGGGTGTCCTTCTTTTTCCGTTTAATGAATAAGGTCTTATCAATGATTCCTCTTTCAAATCCATTTTCCAAGAGATAGGTAGACAGGGTGTCATACCATGCTCTTGGGGCTTGATGTAGACCATAAAGTGCCTTCTTTAACTTGTACACTCTGTCAGGATACAATGGATTCTTAAATCCAGGGGGTTGACAGACATACACTTCTTCATCTATAGTCCCATATAGAAAAGCACTTTTTACATCCATCTGGTAGACCTTGAACTTCATATATGAGGCATAGGCTAGAAACAACCTAATTGCCTCAATCCTTGCAACTGGAGCAAAGACTTCCTCATTGTCTATACCCTCTTCCTGAGTATACCCTTGTGCAACCAGCCTGGCTTTGTTCTTGATCACAATTCCTCTCTCATCCTTCTCATTTCTGAAAATCCACTTGGTGCCAATTGCCCTATGACCTTTTGGAAGGTCCACCAAGTTCCAAACATTATGTAGCTTGAACTGTAGCAGCTCCTCTTGCATTGCTTCTATCCAACTTGGATCTTTCATAGCATCATAAGCCTTTTTGGGCTCAATTTGGGATAGAAAGCAAGTGAGTACAGTATTAACTGTATTTTGCTGATCTTGTAGCTCTTGAAGTCTGCTTTGATTCCTAGTCATCATGGGAGAAGCAATGTCTCCAATTACCAACTCAGGAGGATGATTTTTCTGAGTTCTTGATGGATGACCAGATTCCTCTTGTAAGTTCACATCCAGATTTGACTCATTTAAGTCTGGATTTTCTTCAGCTTCTTCAGTCACTTCAGACTCTCTGGAATTTGGACTTGAAGGCTGATTTTCCTCTATTCTTCTCTCTTCTTCATTCTGAATGGGTTCAGCTTCCTTTTCTTGTTCACAGAAGTCAACAGGATCAATGGTAGGGAGTGGAAATATCACAGACTGAATTATGTGATCTGATGGTGGTGCATCCCTTTGTCCTGCATTTACATCACTACTGATACCCAAAGAATTAGTGAGTGAATCAATGTCAAATAGCCAATCAGGACCTGAACCAATAGGATTTGGTGTGTTCTCATTGCATTTGACATTGTCACTTTCTTCAATTATACTAGAAGAGGTATTAAACACTCTGTAAGCCTTACTCTGAGATGAGTAACCAACAAGAAAACCATCATCTGCTTTGCTATCAAACTTACCTAAGTGAGATTTGGTATTGAGAATTGTACAAGGACACCCAAATGGTTTGAAAAATCCAATAAATGGTTTCTTTTTCTGAAAAAGCTCATAAGGTGTCTTGTTTTTAGGCTTTATTACTAAAACTCTGTTTTGGACATAACAAGCAGTATTAACTGCTTCTGCCCAAAAAGTAGTGGGTAATTTTGAATCAGCTAACAGAGATCTAGCAGCCTCAATCCGTGTCCTATTCCTTCTCTTAGCAATACCATTCTTTTGTGGAGTCCTAGGAGCACTGTATTGTCTCTCAATTCCTTTTTCCTCACAAAAGGTGTTTAGATCAAGGTTTTTAAATTCAATCCCATTATCTGATCTAATGACTTTCACTTTTTGATTTGATTGGTTTTCAATTCTAAGAATAAAAGATTTGATCAGTCCACTTGTCTCATCTTTAGTTCTCAGAAAATATACCCAAGTAAATCTAGAGTAATCATCAATAATAACTAAACAGTATGACTTCTTGCCAATGCTCATGACATTTGTAGGGCCAAACAGATCCATATGCAACAACTGAAGAGGATTTGGGATAGTGTTTATCTCTTTGGACTTATGAGAAGTTTTGTGTTGTTTGCCTTTGAGACAAGCAACACAATGATCATCACATGAATAAACTTTTGATGGTAAACCCCTAACAAGATTATTTTTAACAAGTTTATTCATTGTTTTAAAATTCATGTGACACATCCTTCTGTGCTAAAGTGATGATTCATCCATTGAAGCTTTTGATACCAAACAGTTTAGGGATGAATCAGATGAAACACTTTCTAAATCTAAACAATACACATTATCCTTTCTAGGAGTTCTCAATAGTATCATGTTTTCATCAACTACTTTGAATCCAGGAGCAAGAATAATGCATTCAGAATCAGTAAATAATATACTATGTTTCTTGTCACAGACCTGTGATACACTTAACATGTTGTATCTCAATTGCTCAACATAGTAAACATCCTCAAATGTCATCTTACCTTTTGATACATCACCTTTACCACTTATCTTACCTCCTGCAGGATTATTCCCAAAAGCAACATGTCCTCCATCAATTCTTTTGAAATTCTTGAGGCAGGCCATGTTACCTGTCATGTGCCTGGAGCAACCACTATCAACATGCCAGATGCTCTTCCCCTTGAGCTGTTGGTTGCCCTGCACATAAGATAAATCAATTAGTTTTTATTGGGAACCCAAGCCAAAGTGGTCTTGGGTCTCCCTTGCTCATCAAAGTACTTACATTCAGTTTGGATAAGTTTTTCAACCTGAGGAACTTCAGTACTGGAGTACTTTGTCAAGATGATTGGTCTAGCAGCACAAACACTAGAAGCAATATTATCTTTAGAAGAAGTACTAACAGTGTTAGCAGTACTAACACTGCTAGCAGCAGTATTGCTTCTAGAAGAAGTACTAACAGTGTTAGAAGCACTAACACTGCTAGCAGCAGTACTATCTGAGGCAGCAGTACTAACACTAGTGCTTTTAGGAACCCACATTGTGACACATTCTTTTTCAGTCTTTTTCCTCATGTGGCTTTTGGATTTAGCTTGTTTCTTAGCCACATGGTTTCTTACAGGCTTCCTATAACCATTTGATTTTTGAAAAGTTCTTTGAAAATTTATCCTTTGGTTAATAGGGTTGAAATAACAGTGTTTGGCAAGGTGATTCAATTTGCCACAGATAAAACAAGGTTTTGGTCTGTTAATCCTTTGCAGATCAACTCCTTGTTTTTGAGCCCACTGATTATTCCAGTTTCTTTGATTTCCCCTCTTTTTATCATGTTTTTGGGGTTCATTCTTTTGAGAATTCTTGCAAGAACAATGTTCACAAGTATTGGAATTCACAACAGTGGTCTGTGTATAATGAACTCCCTTTCCTTTTTCAGATCTTTTCATCTCATTGTTCTTATCCCAGGGACTTCCACCTTCCTCATTAGTCTTGATGTAATTCTCTAAGGGGATCTCACCACTGACATTCTTGTTCCTTTTCTTAGACTCTTCTTTTTCAGTTTTATCCTCAACAACAACTTCATATAATGGATCTACTTTAGTAGCTCCTTCAGGTAAGTCCTTCCTATCCTTGGTTTCTAACAGGTCTGACCTAGGAGGGATGTATGTGTTGTTGTAGGGTGGGGGTGTGGCATTGTACCCTAGGCCTGGTTTCATCTTACTGTGGATTTGAGCATTTATTATGGTGTCCATGACTTTAGAAGCACATGAAAACTTTTCAACATCAAGTTTTACTTTCTCAAGTTCTCCTTTTAATTTCTCACATTCCTCCCTAGACTCTTTCAGTTGGAACTCCAGACCATTCTTTTCCCACTTCCAGTAGTTTGTATCATATGAGTGTTGAAGTTCATTGGCTTGAAAAGCCTTAATTTGTTCTTCAAACCTCTCAACAATCACTACATAATCTCTTCTATCCTTTTCTAATCTCTTAAGGTCATCACACATTCCCTGGTTGTGATCTCTATACTTTTTCACAGTGTCTATACAAGCTTGAGAACAGAGATTAGATTTTACCTCAGTAGGAAGATCTGAGACTTCTGCCATGAGTGCATGATTCTGAATTGCCTCTTCTGCTTGATCACTCCAATCAAATCCCATTCCTTGTTGAGAAACAAGGGCTTGAACAGAGTTTCTGTTCTGGTTGAAGCTTCCAGTCTGAGCTTGTTGATGGTTGTTTTGAGATACTCCACCTCTGCATTCTCTGGCAAAGTGTCCCATCTTATGACACTTGTAGCATTCCACCTTAGACTTGTCAAACCCAGCACCATCTTCTCTTCTTTGGGAAAAGTTGTTTCTCCCAGTCCTCTTTATAAACTTCTTCACCCTCATAGAAAGCATAGCCATCTGCCACTTGATATCCATCTCCTCAAGATCATCAGCATTAATCTGTTCTAAGTCATCATTAATTAATGAGGAGTTAACATGACTAGAAAAGAAAGCTTCTAGTACAGAATCATTGGCCTTCTCCTGATTGACTCCACCAGCAGTACTAACTGATTCAGGGTTAGCAGTAGAATCAGTTGATGCTGATAGGAGTGCAGCATTATACACATATCCTGAGGGCTTCTTCTTGGCTTCAACCTTTGCTTCAAATACCCTAAGATCATTGTAAAGATCATCAAGCTCTTTATCTTCTAACTGGTCATTCTGTCTGAAAGACACAGTATACATTGTCCATTCCTCACCTAATGATCTTAGAAACTTCCTGTTTACATCATCAGCCTCCATACGAACTCCAACTGTAGCCAATTCTACAATCAACTTATTAAATCTATCAAAAGTTTGAGTCATAGACTCATTCTTTGTAGAAGTAAAATTTTCATATTGTTGCTTAAGAATTGCCTTCTGGTTCCTCTTGGTGCTCTTGGTACCAGTGAATCTCTTTTCCAATGCATTCCATAAAATCTGAGCATCAGTGCAGTGATGAAATTGGTGCTGATACTCATTGGGAATAGCCAAAAGCAGAGTGCTTAAGGCTTTCATCTCTGTTTGTCTAACCTTTCTTTCTGCATCAGTCTTTGGAGGGGGTCTTTTGCCATCTGGTCAAACCCTTCCTTCAGCACATGGACCATTCTCTATAATATCCCAGATGGAATAATCAGTAAGCAAAATATACTGCTTGATTCTAATCTTCCACATGTCAAACTCATTAGGCCTGAGCATGGGAACCTTTGAAACAAGAGTACTGTTTGATTCAAATGTGTTGTCCATAATGATTGTAGATTTCTAAGAAACCAAGCTCTGATACCACTTGTCAGGATCGATTCCAAATAAGAATAATTATACTTAGAAATCAGAATTAAAGAATCTTGCGGAATAGAACTTTAATTCAAACACACTCAATGAACAACTAATCAGAAAACACAATCTGTTTGTATTCAATACTTCAACTCACAAGTTTACAACCAAACCTTAATCTTGTTGAACAGGCTCCACAAGACGACTTCTACTTCTCTAGAAATAGGGTTCTAAACCTTGAGGTTAATTCTCTCTAAAACAAAAACGAATTCTAAAGAATCTCACCGAATAGCTATCTATCAAAATCTATTTATACTAAATAATTACAAGATAACTATCAAAACAAAATTGATCTTCAGAATATTCTTTCATGCTTATCTTCAATCATTCCATCTTTATCTCCAACATTCTCGCATTCCATAATTATGATCACAAGCAGCATTAACATCGTTATGCACAAGCAGTACTAACATTGTTCCAGCAGCATTAACTTTTACTTGTAGTACTAACTTTGCTCTGGCAGTAGTATTGTTGTTCTGGCAGTACTAACCATACTTGGCAAATCTTCCGTTCCCAACAAGAAAGTTGAATCTTGTCTCATCAAGAGGTTTGGTGATCAAATCAGCTAACTGATAATCAGTTGGGATAAAATGAAGTTCTATATCACCATTCATCACATGATCTCTGATAAAATGATATCTGATTTCGATGTGTTTCGTCTTTGAATGTAGCACTGAATTGTTGGCTATAGCGATGGCACTTGTGCTGTCGCAATAGATTGGAATTTTTGAGAACTGAAGGTCATAGTCTAGTAGTTGATTTCTCATCCACAAGACTTTAGAACAACAGCTTCTAGCGGCAACATATTCAGCTTCAGCTGTGGAGGTGGACACTGCGTTTTGCTTTTTACTTGTCCAACTCACCAGCTTTCCACCCAGGAGCTGACATCCTCCTGTGGTGCTTTTCCTATCCATTTTGCAACCTATAAAATCACTATCTGAATAGGCGGTTAGATCGAATCCTGAGTCTTTAGGATACCAAAGACCTAGGTTCGTTGTACCCTTAAGGTATCGAAAAATTCGCTTTACAGCGATCATATGAGATTCCATAGGTTCAGCTTGATATCGTGCACACAAACAGGTTGCATACATAATATCGGGTCGGCTAGCTGTAAGATACAAAAGAGAGCCGATCATCCCACGGTACAGCGTGACATTAACAGGTATTCCCTTTGAATCCTTGTCTAGTGTCAGCGGTGGTGCCATAGGGGTTTTCATCGCTGAACTATGAGTTAAATCGAATTTTTTCAGCATATCTTTAACATACTTTCCCTGATTAATGAAAGTTCCTTTTTCAGTTTGCTTTATCTGAATACAAAGGAAATATGTTAGTTCACCCATCATGCTCATTTTATACTCATCTTTCATTCTATCAGCGAAACGAGTACAAAGTTCAGGGTTAGTAGAACCAAATATAATGTCATCAACATATATCTGAACTAGAATGATATGACCTTATACTTTCCTGAAGAATAGAGTTTTATCTATTTTACCTCGCTCAAATTGTTCAATATGGAGATAAGTAGAAAGAGTGTCATACCATGCACGTGGAGCTTGCTTCAAGCCATAAAGTGCCTTATCCAGTTTATAAACATAACCTGGACGCTTAGGATCTGAAAATCCTGGAGGTTGTTCCACATAGACTTCTTCATTCAGCTTTCCATTTAGAAACGCTGACTTAACATCCATCTGATGTACTTTGAAGTCTTTGTGTAAAGCATATGCTAAGAATAGTCTTGCTACTGGAGCAAATGTTTCGACATAATCTATGCCTTCCTCTTGTCTGTATCCCTGAGTAACAAGACGAGCTTTGTTGCGGGTTACAGTACCATGTTCGTCCAACTTGTTTCGATAGACCCATTTAGTGCCTATCACTGTTTAGTCAGTTGGTTTTCGAACAAGTTTCCAAACTTTGTTTCTTTCGAATTCAGTCAACTCTTCTTGCATGGCGCTGACCCAGTTTGGATCCTTGAGGGCATCATCTATTTTCTTTGGTTCAGTTAGAGAAATAAAGTTAACAAATAAACAAATATTACCTGCACTTCGTCGAGTCTGAACACCAGCATTTGGATCACCAAGAATTTGATCAATTGGGTGATTTACAGTCCATCGTTGAGCCGGAGCGTGAGACGCTGACTCAAACTGAACTGGAGGAGCTGAAGATGAAGCTTCAGCAACTTCTGGAGTATCATCCAAGAGAGGAGTGCTTGCAGTTGTCATTTCATTCACTGATTGCTGAGAAATAGATGGAAAGTCTGAAACATTTGGTTCAGCGGCAGGTATAGTGTTTAAAGGAACAACTGAGACCCATGATGTTTCAGCTTCACTATTCTGCATATTTGGAATCATAGTAGGACTATCATCAACTGTATGAGTATGAGGAGTAGGAACATCTTCTGAATCACCAAGATGAGAAAACATCCATTGATTCAGTTCTTCAGTATCAGCGGACGGTTTAGAGTTCGCTGAACGGGATTCGTCGAACGTGACGTGAATAGTTTATTCAACAGTTTGTCTTCTACGATTGAAGACTCTGAAGGCTTTGGAAACTGAGGAGTATCCAAGAAAGATTCCATCATCAGCCTTAGGATCGAACTTTCCAAGGGCATCTCTGTTGTTCAGTATAAAAAACTGAAATCCAAAGATGTGAAGAAAGTTGATTGAAGGCTTTCTCCCATGAAAAAGTTTATAGGCCGTCTTTTTGAATCTTTTGACTATCAGCGACCTGTTTTGCGTAAAACAAGCAGTGTTGACAGCTTCTGCCCAAAACTGAGTAGGCAGGTGAGAATCGCTGAGCATTGAACGTGCAGCTTCAATAATTGTTCTATTTCTTCTTTCAGCGACTCCATTTTGTTGCGGTGTTCTCACTGAGGAAAGGTTGTGAGAAATACCCTTGCTCTCAAAGAAGGAATCAAGAGAACTGTTTTTGAATTCAGTCCCATGATCACTCCTTATTGAGCGAACGATCAAGTTGTTCAGGGTTTCCATCTTCCAAACAAAGGTGATGAGTTCTTCAGGGGTGTCACTCTTAGAACGGAGAAACATTACCCATGTATAGCGAGAGAATTCATCAACTATGACCAGCGTATATTTCTTTCCAGCGATGGATTGTTTGTTAACAGGGCCAAACAAATCCATATGGAGTAGTTGTAGAGGAGATGACACTGAGGAGACTTGCTTTGACTTAAAGCTTGCTTTGGTCTGCTTCCCTTCTTCACACGCTGAACATAAAGACTCTTTGGCGTATGAGTGTTGAGGTAGACCAGTGACTAACTCTTTTGAAGAAAGAGTATTCAGTGTCTTGAAATTCAAATGAGAGAGCCTCTTATGCCATAGCCAGTTGACATCAGATGAGAGTTCTCAGTGGTTGTTGAGTCCATGTTTATTACATAAACATTTTCCAAACGATAACCGCTGAGAGCTATCTTCTCCTTTTTGTCAGTGACAAAGCAGGATTCCTTAGTGAAGATCACTTTGTTATCCTTGTCGCAAAGCTGACTGATGCTTAAAAGATTATGCTTCAGCCCTTCAACATATGCGACTCTTCTGAAGGTCGTTGTACCGTTAGAGAGTACACCAAACCCTCGGGTATGACCTTTTCCATTTCCACCAAAAGTCACAGAGGGACCCTTCTCTTCCATGTATTCAGCGAGCAGGCTTTTCTTTCCAGTCATGTGTCTAGAGCATCCGCTATCGAGATACCAGATACCCTTCTTAACCTGCATTTACAAAGGAAGATTAGTTTTGCTTGGGTACCCACTTAACCATGTATACACATTTATCAGTGGAAGTAGTTGGAATGGAAGGTTCAGCAGTCTTCGCAGCATTTGAAGATTCAGCTTTGTCTTTCTTCACTTTGGTTAATTTCTTAACCTCAGTGGTTGGATTCACCTTGACCTGATTTGCACTAGGGTTGGTCTTCTTTGCCTTGGGGGCAACCTTCACCTTAGCTATCTTTTCAGCTTTGGTGGTTGTGGGGCACTTACTAGCAATATGATCAGTGAGTCCACAGTGATAACATTTCCTATAACTAAACGTAGTTCTAGGACCATTTGAATGCTGAGCTTTTAATTTTAAATTAAAAGTACCAGCACCAAGTAAACTATTGGCTTTTGAAATGGGAGGAACATTCAGTTCTTCAGACTTCTTGCCAAGGACATCCACTCTGATTCTAGGAGTAGATCGTTGAATAGATCCACGCTGAGTAGATCCAGAGATCTGATTCCTTGATCCAGAGGGGTAGGTCACTGAAGCTTTAGAAGCATTCAGCTTAGGTACTAAGGTACCCTTCTGAGGATTTTGGTAAATAACAATTCCTTTACCTTTATCTTTAAAGACAGAGGTAGGTTTTGGATAAACCATTTTCTCTTTACCTTTTGAAGAGGTAGGAGTTTCCTCAGGGATAGTCGATCTGGACGAGGAACACTGAGAGGATGAAGTGTCAGCGACTGAGGATACGAAAGTTCCAAATAAGAGTGTGGAACGATCAGTGGTTGGTTCTTGAGTATTAGCTTTATAACCAAGACCACGTTTATCACTCAGGGGAATTTGAGACTTAATTATCTCAGTGATCTTTGTTGAGGATTTACACCATCCTTCAACAGTAGCTTTTTCAGCTCTGAAAGCAGCGATAGCTTCTTCTCGTTCGATTTTGACTAGTTGATTTAAGTGAACTTGGTCTTTAAAGTTTTCTTCAATTTTAGAAAGATTTTCTATTTGAAGGTGACAGTTTTTGAGTTGTTCAGCGAGATAAAGATTCTGATTTTCAACTATTGTTTTGCCATTCATGGCTTCATATAAACTTCTAGTCAAGAGATCGATCTTACGAAGACTATCAGCTTCATCAATATTAGCAGTATTGGTAAAGAAGGAAGGTGATACCTGAATTGCAGAGGTTGAAGTGGAGGGAATGTCTGAACTTTCTTCCTCATCTTCAATCTTGGCCATAAGACATAGATTGGCTTCATCATCTTCAGAGTCAGACGATGATACTTATTCATCTGAAGCAGCCCAATCATAGTTAGCCATCAGGCCTTTGCTCTTCTTCTTGAAGCTTTTCAGCTTCGCATACTTTTCTTTCAGCTTTGAGTATTTGTCATCTTTATTCCTGGGAATAAAGAATTTCTTTGGAAAAGATGAGGGTCTATAAACTTTCTTTGACCTGCACTCATTAGAGAAATGTCCTATCTTTTCGCAGTTGAAACAAGTAGCAGTAGCCTTATCAACAAGAGCTGATGATCTTGGCTTGTCAGTTATGGAAAGAGGTTTGTTCTTTCTAAACAATTTCTTTTTGGCGAATCTCCTGAACTTTTTAGTTAGGAGAGCCAAAGATTCATCATCATCTGAAGAATCAGAATCTGATAACATTTCAGAGTTACTCTCCAACTCAGTGATTGTGACCGAGGGTCGCTGAGTAGAGGGTTCCTCTGAGATTAAAGCAACAGGGGTGCTTTTGGAATCTTTTACAAGATTCTTCTTAAGATGGCTCGATTGCTCATGATTCAGCATCGTGCCATATAAGGTAGCAAGGGTCATTGATTTCAGATCCTTTGACAGCTTGAGACACATGGAATAACTGTCCCAGCTTTCAGGTAAACATTCTAGAAACTTTGTCAGCACTTCAAAGTTTGAATATTCCTTACCAACAGTTTTCAGATCTATAATTAAACAGTTGAAACGTTGGTGAACTTCAGAGAGAGTTTCATTCTTAACAGAAATGAAGCTTTCATACTGTCTTACCAGGTTGATCTTTCGTGTTGGTCCCGAAGGCCTATACAAGTTTGTAGAAGGGGGGTTGAATACAAACACCCAGATTTTACTTTTCTAAATTGTTTATTGATAAATCATTAACAATTTACAGCTTGATGCGGAAACAAGATTAAGGATAAACCTAAATCTAAACAAGTTGGAACACTAAGGTTTCTTGCACTAAGAGAGATAAGGAAATTACTAATAATAACCTATCTTGAGATAAGAGATTGAACTTGTCCAGAGTTAGCAAGTTACTTCAAATGAAGTGGGTTCATCTCTTTATATACTGCATGCATTTAATGCAAGTCAATGTACACTTTACACGTGTCATCAGCTGGTTGGTTGCATGTCATTGACCTTTGTTAACAACCTTAGTAGCCGCATGGATGAACAGTGTAGTGTCAGAGTGGTTGTACGATTTAAGACAGTCGGAGGTTCTTTTCTGAAATTTCGTACGGAGTCGTGCAAGGGTGGTTAAGACAAAAGTACTTTGTACGGAGGACTTCATGATCAGCTTTTGTTGATTCAAAGCATTATCATTATCTATTCAGCGAATGATAAAGTTCAGCGATAGCTGAAGTCTTGTACTTGATACTTCACGTTGAGTGGACAAATCTGAGTCTTCGCTGATCCGCATCAGTTCATTAGGAGACTTGTCGCTGGTTCTTGAGCTTGATCTTCGAATTCAGCGTACAACCTTTGTTGACGTGAAACTTGTCTTCAGGGATCATAAGTAAACAACTAACTTATCAGCGATCATCATAATGACTGAACAGACTCAGAGCATTAATGGTGAACAGTGTTCGTTGAATGTTTAATTTAAAGAGCGAGAGTTCCTATCAGCGGTACTGTAAGATCTTAGTACTTATCAGCGATAGTGAAACTCTGATACATATTGTTTACTTACAATTTTCACTAAGTATATAAGAGAGGGTCATTATCAAATCACTGAGGGTTTGGATCAACAATCTCCCCCTATTTGATTATGACATAGCAACTAAGAAAATTGCTATTTAATGAAAACATAAGGATAAAAAGAACTCATAAAATATTTGTCCCTTTTACTATTTTCTGGGATCTTTTCAGTACTGATGGATTAAAGTACATTCGCTGAAATCTTTCTTTAAAACTTTGAAACAGGTTGCAAAGAGAAATGGAAAGATTACAAGTACAAGCGAAATAAATTACAAGTACAAAAGAATAACTGATACAATAGAGAAATAGGTGATCATATCAGTTTGAAAAGGGTTCTTCCTTAATGAGAAGTTCATCAAGGGTCATTGATGTGGTGGGAATCATCCAGTCAGGAACGGTTACACCTTGTTTTCTTTAGATCAGCGCTTCTTCAAAAATCAAGGGTTTCAAATGTCGTGCCTGAGGGTCATTCCTGAAGTCACACCAGTAGGTGAGATCTCTCAGCTGTTCGATGGGAGTGATGTGAAGTTCAGAGATGCGTTGAAAATGCTTTCCACCATCGTAGTCATGGAAAAATATCCCGTAGGGTTCGCTTATGACTTTGCCAGGGATGAAAGTCTCACCAGGAGGAAGAGATGTGTCAAGCATGGAAAGATCAGGATCAGGACCAAGGACTTCAGCACGTGAAAAACCAATACCTGTTTCATTTCGTATGACAGGGCCATCAATTGAAGATTTAGATTTCTTCTTCTTTGCTGAGGCCTTTCTTTTCTGACTTTCGAGAGGAGGAGGAGGAGGAATATCCACACATGAGTAGACTAAGTCGATTTGTTTGTTGATCAGCTTTTCAACATGTTCCTTGTACTTCGACTGCGACTTCTGGATGGCTAACCTGATCTCCAACCATTCAGAGAGACCGTACTTCGTTATGGCTTCAGCATAGAATTTTTCGTACTTCTTATCTTCTCTGAATATCTCGACTTCAGCGATTGAAACAAGGGTTGTTCTTCCAGAGATGAATACCTTGTTGATTTTGGCAGGAGAGAGTCTGTAGTTGACCTTTTCTTTGCACCAGGCTAAAGTGGACTGAGACACAATTCTCTTTTCTTCAGTTATCTTCTTGGCGTCTTCCCAGAGCTGACGTTGAACTTCAATAGGAACTCTTTTCAGCTTGGGGTCTTTCACTGATCGTTTAGAAAGCTGGATGGCGTATTCTCTGTCCTTTTCTTCAGCTTCCTTTCTTTCAGCGATTAATCTTTCAGCTCTGAGGTGATCCTTGTATTCCTTTTGGGAAATTCTGAACTTTGGAGGAACTGAAGGAAGTTGATTACGCCTCAGAATGATTCGCTGATCCTCGAATTGCTTTATTATCTCTTCTCTTCTTTTCTGATCCTCTTCACTTAGCTTTTGAGGAGCTAAGGAAGGTATGTGTCTGTGTGAGAGTAGGTGTTCTTCAGGTTCATCAGTCTCAGAGATTAAATCTAAGACTGGGATTATTTCTTCAGCAGCAGCTGGTATTATTGGTGAAGTCGCAGTTGTGGAACCTTCAGCGATATCCTCAAACAGGGGAGAGGACTAGCTGAAACACATCGATCTTACAAGAACTTGGGTAGAATCAGAGAGAGAAAATTTGTTCAAGTGTATAGGCTTGGGTAGTAGAACTGATAGTGTATGATAGAGGAGGGATGGAGTGAGAGATGTTTAGTGTACCTGACAACCCGGCTTTTCAAGCAAGATCGTCAGATTGTCATCTTCAGCGACGCTTTTGCCTTTGCCTTTCTCAGCTCCAGAGGCTGAGGGCTTTGTCTTTGTCCGCTCCCCTGAAGGTTCATTTATCGAGATTCCCTTAAGAACTTTGATCCTCGGAGCAGGTTTGACGATAAAGAAGTCATCGTCATCTTCGTCATCATCATCATCATTCTTTGGAGAAGAGGATGGTTCATCATCAGGGGTGTCGACGGCTTCATCATCTTCTGCTTCGGATTCGGTTTTATCAGCTTCTTCTTCGAGTTGCTCCCCCTCAGATACAGAGGCGAGCTTCTCGGTTTCCTCAGGGTTTTCAACTCCCTGAGGTCCAGCGGTGGTTTCTTCAGCATCCTTCTTCTCTCCCCTGATAGATTCATCATGGGAAAGGTCTTCAGCGCTCTTCTCCCCCTCTTTCTCATGATGAGTGGAGGAGGAATGGGTTGACTCAGCAGCGTTGGTAGGTTCTCTGCCTTCTTGGCCAGAGATACCTATACAACCTTCAATCTTTGCTATTCTGTCTTGAAGGCCAGAAATAGCAGGATTGATCTTCTCCAGCTCAGTACGATCCGTCGCTGTGAAATTGTCAGATGCAGGGGCAGGGGCAGGAGTATTCGCTTTGTGTAGTAGCTGCTCGGTCATCGTTTTCATCGAACCAACATCGGTCTTTACAGAGCCTAAGTCAGTCTTTACAGTAGACATATCTCCCTCTAGTTGTCCAACCGATGTTTTCAGCGTTGTGACCTCGCTGGACATGGATGAAACTGAATTTTTGAGAGAGGTGTAGTCTGTGTAGATGTCAGCGAGCACCTTGGCGAAGTCGCTGAGAGTTTTATCGACCTTCTTCATGTCATCTGTGGAAGCCTTCTTCTCCACCACCGTTGTCACCTTTGTAAGATTCTCTCCAGCGTTTGTTACAGCTGTAGAGTTATTTGAAAGAGTAGTGGTAAGACCTGTCAGCTTTGTCTCCACGGACTTCAGAGAGGCGTTGATGTCTCCCAAGTTAGGACCTGTAACATATAAGAACTTGTGAACAGAGGAAAGCTCAGAAGTTTGGGGTTTAGTGACAGTGTTTATGGGTTGGTGTGTACCTGCAGGAGGATTGGTGAATTCATCAAAATCTCGGGTTCCTGAGTAAAGTTCCATATCGTCAGCTAAAGTGCGTTGACGTATGGTCATCTCTGCAGGTCCTGTGCCCATCACTCCTTGAAGAGTATTTTCTTTAACTTCTGGAGGAATGACAGGTGCTTCAGTGATAATTGGAGTAGAGTCCAAATGAGTGGAGGGAGGAGCGAAGGATAAGAATGGAGGTTGGGTTCTGAGTTCAGCGTTGGATTCGCTGAAAATCACTTCATCAGTCTTTTGAGAGACTGAAGGAGGTTGGGTAGGTTCCAAGTTTGTAACCTCAGCGTTTAGAGACGCTGAAGTTGGAATGGAATGGATGGGTTGTTCAGGTGTGGCAGAGCGTACCACTGAACGTTCCTTCAGCTCTGCAGAAAGAGCTGAGGAGTCTTCAGCATGAAATTGCTGGGGTTGCTCCTTTGTTTTCTTGATCCTTTTAGAACCAAGTGGGGTAGATGATTGTTTCCTTTTCTTAGAAGGAGAGGATTTTATGGCCAGGGTATCAGCGATGGGTATTGTCGCTGAAGGAGCCACAGAAGTAGAAGAAGAAGGGTTGAGAGGTAGAAAGACGTACCTCATTTTCAACTGGTTTGAAGTCAAGTACCTTAGGGCCAATCTGAGAGAGTTTCAGGTCGCCCTCTTGCGGGTAGCTGTCCTTCAGGCCATATTGGAAGATGGCGCTGATGAATCGGGGGTAAGGAACCCATGGAGGTCTGTCAGCGGCAGAGTCTACTCTTTGCACCAAGTCATCATAGATAAGAGATGCCCAGTCAATGTGTAGACCTTTCAGCAGAGCGTATCCCATTGCTTGCTGAGGTTGAGCGGCTTGGTCAGAGGAGCCGGTCTTGGCAGTCATGCAGCTGATTAAGTGAGCAAAGATGAAGTTCATCTCGCTGGGAATTTTCGACTTCTTTAGCAGGGTCAGCTTCTTCTCGGGCTTCTTGTCTCTGCCAATTTCCCATACATAGCCCATTGCATCGAAAAATGCAATAAGAGCTTCTTTGTCAGCGAGTTTCTTATGGTCAGGAAAAGGAACAAAAGGCTTTTTTTTGTAGTGATGGGAAAGTTCAGAGCTTTGCGAATGATGGCAGGTGTGATCTTTATCGTGCCATACTCAGTATCGCTGAGGATACAATCAATTGTTTTGGAGGAATCTTTGGTGGATGGTAACTGAGAGTGTCTGACAGAGTACCAGAACTGGGATAGTAGTAGCTGACTTGCAGGAGGTGAGATGGTCAGGGCTGTTGAAATTCAGCAATTCTTTAGGAAATTCACAGCATCTTTCAGATGTGTGACTTGCTTTCGAGGAGGAAACTCGAGAAGCGCAGAAAGGTTGTTCGTTTTGGTCCAATCTAGTTGTTCTAGAGTGAACTTAACCTGAGGAGCCTTGATAATTTCTACTTCCTCAGAATCAGCGGAGATGTTCTCAGCGGTAGCACGAATGTCAGACGATGCCATTTCTCTGTATTATCAGTTCAACCAAAGATGTTAACAAATAAGAATAATCTTAATGTGGAAAGATTTTCCATTAAGATGGTTCAAATTTTATCCATTTCATTCAGACACAAATGTCTTAATGAAGATTAGGGTTTTTCTTGATTTTAAGAAACGAAATGTAAAACCCATTTATTCTTGTTATCCAGTTTTCTATGAAGAATTAGATTCTGGAAACGAAAGAAGAACAAGTTTAAGATTTTTGCATTTAAACTTGAAGAACAACCATGAAATGGTTGTGTTCATAAAACCATGAAAAAAATGATTTCATTTTTAAGAAGTTCTTTTGTTTGATCTTGTTAAAACAAGGAAAAGATCGGAAACAAGTTATACGCATTCGGTAATAAATAAGAACATATTAACCTTGATGTTTGATGAAGAAGATGATGAACAGTTCTTGAAGTTTAAGAAAGCACAAATGCAACAGTGAATTCTTTCTTGCAGAGGAAGATTGTTCGCGTAAAGGAAGATATAAACCACGAGTTTGTTTATATAGAGAGATTAGAGAGAGAAAATCTTGAGCGGGAAAAGATTTTCATCATGACACGGACACGTGTTTGCATTTGATTGGAGGTTTGAACGAGACGTGCAAACGTGTGTCAGAAAGAGAAACGTGCAGGGGTTTATCCGTTGCAATGACGTCACAACTGTCCTTTCACATTCTTTTAGGATGTCTCTGAGGTTTTGAAAGCTCAGGGACTCTTTTACAAACATGAAGCACTGAATGAAAATATCAGTGATGGTTTTAAGAATTTTCAAAATATCGCTGTTAAGGAAGAGATATTCAGAGATGCATTCTGTTTTGAAATCTTGCATTTTCATGCGATTGTCAGAGAGAGAAAACATACCTTGATATCAGCTTAACCAAGTTTTATTCAGAGAGAAGATGATTGAATAGGTTATACATTTGATTTTATCCTATCGCTGATCAATGTGAACCGTTGAGGATTTTACCCTTCAAAGTTCAGCATTCCAAGCTCGCTGATGAGAAAGTTGAATCTTGTTTCATCAAGAGGTTTGGTAAATAAATCAGCTAACTGATAATCAGTTGGGATAAAATGAAGTTCTATATCACCATTCATCACATGATCTCTGATAAAATGATATCTGATTTCTATGTGTTTGGTCTTTGAATGTTGTACTGGATTGTTTGCTATAGCGATGGCACTTGTGCTGTCGCAATAGATTGGAATTTTGGAGAGCTGAAGATCATAGTCTAGTAGCTGATTTCTCATCCACAAGACTTGAGAACAACAGCTTCCAGCAGCTACATATTCAGCTTCAGCTGTGGAAGTGGATACTGAATTTTGCTTTTTACTTGTCCAATTTACCAGCTTTCCACCCAGGAGCTGACATCCTCCTGTGGTGCTTTTCCTATCCAATTTGCAACCTGCAAAATCACTATCTGAATAGGCGGTTAGATCGAATCCTGAATCTTTGGGATACCAAAGACCTAGGTTCGTTGTACCCTTAAGGTATCGAAAGATTCGCTTTACAGTTTTCATATGAGATGGCATAGGTTCAGCTTGATATCGTGCACACAAACATGTTGCATACATAATATCGGGTCGGCTAGCTGTAAGATACAAGAGAGAGCCGATCATCCCACGGTACAGCGTGACATTAACAGGTATTCCCTTTGAATCCTTGTCAAGTGTCAGTGGTGGTGCCATAGGGGTTTTCATAGCTGAACTATGAGTTAAATCAAATTTCTTCAGCATATCTTTAACATACTTTCCCTGATTAATAAAAGTTCCTTTTTCAGTTTGCTTAATCTGAAGACCAAGGAAATATGTTAGTTCACTAATCATGCTCATTTTATACTCATCTTTCATTCTATCAGCGAAACGAGTACAAAGCTCAGGGTTAGTAGAACCAAATATAATGTCATCAACATATATTTGAACTAGAATGATATGACCTTTCACTTTTCTAAAAAAATAGAGTTTTGTCAATCTTACCTCGCTCAAATTTTTCAATATGGAGATAAGTAGAAAGAGTGTCATACCATGCACGAGGAGCTTGCTTCAAGCCATAAAGTGCCTTATCCAGTTTATAAACATAACCTGGACGCTTAGAATCTGAGAATCCTGGAGGTTGTTCCACATACACTTCTTCATTCAGCTTTCCATTCAGAAACGCTGACTTAACATCCATCTGATGTACTTTGAAGTTTTTGTGTACAGCATATGCTAAGAATAGACGAATAGATTCAAGTCTTGCTACTGGAGCAAATGTTTCGTCATAATCTATACCTTCCTCTTGTCTGTATCCCTGTGCAATTAGACGAGCTTTGATGCGGGTTACAGTACCATGTTCGTCCAACTTGTTTCGATAGACCCATTTAGTTCCTATTACTGTTTTATCAGTTGGTCTCCGAACAAGTTTCTAAACTTTGTTTCTTTCGAATTCAGTCAGCTCTTCTTGCATGGCGCTGACCCAGTTTGGATCTTTGAGGGCATCATCTATTTTCTTTGGTTCAGTTAGAGAAATAAAGTTAACAAATAAACAAATATTACCTGCACTTCGTCGAGTCTGAACACCAGCGTTTGGATCACCAAGAATTTGATCAATTGGGTGATTTACGGTCCATCGTTGAGCCGGAGCATAAGTCGCTGACTCATCTTGAACTGGAGGAGCTGAAGATGAGGCTTCAGCTACTTCTGGAGTTTTAGCTAAGAGAGGAATACTTGCATTTGTCATTTCATTTACTGATTGCTGTGAGATAGATGGAATGTCTGAGGCATTTGGTTCAGCGGTAAGTATAGCGTTTATAGGAACAGCTGAGACCCATGATGTTTCAGCTTCACTATTCTGCATGTTTGGAATGATAGGAGGACTATCATCTTCTACTGGATGAGCATGAGGAGTGGGAATATCTTTTGAATCACCGAGATGAGAAAACATCCATTGATTCAGTTCTTCAGTATCAGCGGACGGTTTAGAGTTCGCTGAACGGGATTCGTCAAACGTGACGTGAATAGTTTCTTCTACAGTTTGTCTTCTACGATTGAAGACTCTAAAGGCTTTGGAAACTGAGGAGTATCCAAGAAAGATTCCATCATCAGCCTTAGGATCAAACTTTCCAAGAGCATCTCTGTTGTTCAGTATGAAACACTGACATCCAAAGATGTGAAGAAAGCTGATTGAAGGCTTTCTCCCATGAAAGAGTTCATAGGCTGTCTTTTTGAATCTTTTAACTATCAGCGACCTGTTTTGCGTAAAACAAGCAGTGTTGACAGCTTCTGCCCAAAACTGAGTAGGCAGGTGAGAATCGCTGAGCATTGAACGTGCAGCTTCAATAATTGTTCTATTTCTTCTTTCAGCGACTCCATTTTGTTGCGGTGTTCTCACTGAAGAGAAGTTGTGAGAAATACCCTTACTCTCAAGGAAGGAATCAAGAGAGCTGTTTTTGAATTCAGTCCCATGATCACTCCTTATTGAGCGAACGGTCAGATTGTTCAGGGTTTCCATCTTCCGAACAAAGGTGATGAGTTCTTCAGGGGTGTCACTCTTAGAACGGAGAAACATTACCCAAGTGAAGCGAGAGAATTCGTCAACTATGACCAGCGTATATTTCTTTCCAGTGATGGATTGTTTGTTAACAGGGCCAAACAAATCCATATGGAGTAGTTGTAGAGGAGATGACACTGATGAAACTTGCTTACATTTAAAGCTTGCTTTGGTCTGCTTCCCTTTTTCACACGCTGAACATAAAGACTCTTTGGCGTATGAATGCTGAGGTAGACCAGTGACTAACTCTTTTGAAGAGAGAGTGTTCAGTGTCTTGAAATTTAGATGAGATAGCCTCTTATGCCATAGCCAGTTGACATCAGATGAGGCCTTTGAGAAGAAACAGGAGTTCTCAGTGGTTGTTGAGTCCATGTTTATTACATAAACATTTTCCAAACGATAACCGCTGAGAGCTATCTTCTCCTTTTTGTCAGTGACAAAGCAGGATTCCTTAGTAAAGATTACTTTGTTATCCATGTCGCAAAGCTGACTAATGCTTAGAAGATTATGCTTCAGCCCTTCAACATATGCGACTCTTCTGAAGGAGGTTGTACCATTTGAAAGTACACCATACCCTCGGGTATGTCCTTTTCCATTTCCACCGAAAGTCACAAAGGGACCCTTCTCTTCCTTGTATTCAGCGAGCAGGCTTTTCTTTCCAGTCATGTGTCTAGAGCATCCGCTATCGAGATACCAGATACCCTTCTAAACCTGCAATACAAAGGAAGATTAGTTTTTCTTGGGTACCCACTTAACCATGTATACACATTTGTCAGTGGAAGTAGTTGGAATGGAAGATTCAGCAGTCTTCGCAGCATTTGAAGATTCAGCTTTGTCTTTCTTCACTTTGGTTAATTTCTTAACCTCAGTGGTAGTATTTACCTTGACCTGATTTGCACCAGGGTTGGTCTTCTTTGCCTTGGGGGCAATCTTCACCTCAGCTATCTTTTCAGCTTTGGTGGCTGTGGGGCACTTACTAGCAATATGATCGGTAAGTCCACAGTGATAACATTTCCTATAACTAAAAGTAGTTCTAGGACCATTTGAATGCTGAGCTTTTGATTTCGAATTAGAAATGCCAGCACCAAGTAAACTATTGGCTTTAGAAATGGGACGAACATTCAGTTCTTCAGATTTCTTACCAAGGACATCCACTCTGAGTCTAGGAGTAGATCACTGAATAGATCCAGAGATCTGCTTCCTTGATCCAGAGGGATGAGTCACTAAAGCTTTAGAGGCATTCAGCTTTGGTACTAAGGTACCCTTCTGAGGATTCTGGTAAATAACAATTCCTTTACCTTTGTCTTTAGAGACAGAGGTAGGTTTTGAATAAACCATTTTCTCCTTGCCTTTTGAGGAGGTAGGAGTTTCCTCAGGGATTGGTGTATTGGACGAGGAGCACTGAGAAGATGAAGTATCAGCGACTGAGGATACGAACGTTCCAAATTTAAGCATTGAACGCTCAGTGGTTGGTTTTGGAGTATCATATTTGTAACCCAGACCACGTTTATCACTTAGGGGAATCTGAGACTTTATTATCTCAGTGATCTTTGTTGAAGAATTACACCATCCTTCAACAGTAGCTTTTTCAGCTTTTAATGCAGCGATAGCTTCTGCTCGTTCGATTTTGACTAGCTGATTTAAATATACTTGATCTTTAAAATCTTCTTCAATTTTAGAAAGCTTTTCTATTTGAAGGTGGCAGTTTTTAAGCTTTTCAGCGAGATCAAGGTTTTGGTTTTCAACCACGGTTTTGCCGTTCATGGCTTCGTATAAACTTCTAGTCAAGAGATCGATCTTACGGAGACTATCAGCTTCATCAATATTTGCAATATTGGTAAAGAAGGAAGGTGATACCTGAATAGCAGAGGTTGAAGGGGAGGGAATGTCTGAACTTTCTTCCTCTTCTTCAATCTTGGCCATAAGACATAGATTTGCTTCATCATCTTCAGAGTCAGATGATGATGCTTCTTCGTCAGAAGCAGCCCAATCATAGTTACCCATCAGGCCTTTACTCTTCTTCTTAAAGCTTTTCAGCTTAGCATATTTTTCTTTCAGCTTTGAATATTTGTCATCTTTATTCCTTGGAACAAAGGATTTCTTTGTAAAAGCTGAGGGTCTAGAAGCTTTCTTAGACCTGCACTCGTTAGCGAAATGTCCTGTCTTTTCGCAGTTAAAACAAGTAGCAGTAGCCTTATCAACAAAAGCTGATGATCTAGGCTTGTCAGTTATGGAAAGAGGTTTGTTCTTTCTAAACATTTTTTTTTGGCAAATCTCCTGAACTTTTTAGTTAGGAGAGCCAAAGATTCATCATCATCTGAAGAATCAGAATCTGATGACCTTTCAGAGTTACTTTCTAACTCAGTGATAGTGACCGAGGGTCGCTGAGTAGAAGGTTCCTCTGAGATTAAAGCAACAGGGGTGCTTTTGGAATCTTTTACAAGATTCTTCTTAAGATGGCTCGATTGCTCATGATTCAGCAACGTGCCATATAAGGTTGAAAGGGTCATTGATTTTAGATCCTTTGACAGCTTGAGACACATAGAATAATTGTCCCAGCTTTCAGGTAAACATTCTAGAAACTTTGTCAGAACTTCAAAGTTAGAATATTCCTTACCAACGGTTTTCAGATCTATAATTAAACAATTAAAACGTTGGTGAACTTCAGAGAGAGATTCATTCTTACCAGAAATGATGCTTTCGTATTGTCTTACCAGGTTGATCTTTCTTGAGTCCTGGACTTCAGACGTTCCTTCATACTGAACACATATTGTGTCCCACATGGCTTTTGATGTTTTCAGATTCATGACGGAATGGTAGACTTCGTCAGGAAGAGCCATGGATAGTATGGATCTTGCTTTTGTATCTATAGCCACTTTCTTCTTATCTTCGTCGGTCCATTGAAAGATTTCCTTAGGGACCAGCCTTTCTGGAATAGCAGGTCTATTCTCAACGGCTGGAACTGCAGCATCAGTTCTTACAGGGATGAATGGACCATTCTCGAGATAGTAAGGCATAGTAGGGTCTACACCTTCTAAGAAGAGTGTCATCCTATTTTTCCATAAGTTGAAGTTATCTCTGGAAAATCTAGGGGGTTTAGCAAGAGAACCATTGTCTATATAATTTGTGTTTGTGTTGGTGGCCATTTTCAGATAATAGCAAGGAAGAGAAATATCTTAGATTAGATCTTGTTTATGAGATTAAACAAATCTACTCTGATACCACTTGTTGGTCCCGAAGGCCTATACAAGTTTGTAGAAGGGGGGGTTGAATACAAACACACAGATTTTACTTTTCTAAATTGTTTATTGATAAATCATTAACAATTTACAGCTTGTTGCGGAAACAAGATTAAGGATAAACCTAAATCTAAACAAGTTGGAACACTAAGGTTTCTTGCACTAAGAGAGATAAGGAAATTACTAATAATAACCTATCTTGAGATAAGAGATTGAACTTGTCCAGAGTTAGCAAGTTACTTCAAATGAAGTGGGTTCATCTCTTTATATACTGCATGCATTTAATGCAAGTCAGTGTACACTTTACACCTGTCATCAGCTGGTTGGTTGCATGTCATTGATCTTTGTTGACAACCTTAGTAGCCGCATGGATGAACAGTGTAGTGTCAGAGTGGTTGTACGATTTCAGACAGTCGGAGGTTCTTTTCTGACATTTCGTACGGAGTCGTGCAAGGGTGGTTAAGACAAAAGTACTTTGTACGGAGGACTTCATGATCAGCTTTCGTTGATTCAGAGCATTATCATTATCTATTTAGCGAATGATAAAGTTCAGCGATAGCTGAAGTCTTGTACTTGATACTTCACGTTGAGTGGACAAATCTGAGTCTTTGCTGATCCGCATCAGTTCATTAGGAGACTTGTCGCTGGTTCTTGAGCTTGATCTTCGACTTCAGCGTACAACCTTTGTTGACGTGAAACTTGTCTTCAGGGATCATAAGTAAACAACTAACTTATCAGCGATCATCATAATGACTGAACAGACTCATAGCATTAATGGTGAACAGTGTTCGCTGAATGTTTAATTTAAAGAGCGAGAGTTCCTATCAGCGGTACTGTAAGATCTTAGTACTTATCAGCGATAGTGAAACTCTGATACATATTGTTTACTTACAATTTTCACTAAGTATATAAGAGAGGGTCATTATCAAATCACTGAGGGTTTGGATCAACATTTCGAGAGTCCTGGACTTCAGCAGTACCTTCATACTGAACACATATTGTGTCCCACATGGCTTTTGATGGTTTCAGGTTCATGACGGAATGGTAGACTTCGTCAGGAAGAGCCATGGATAGTATGGATCTGGCTTTTGTCTCGATATCCACTTTCTTCTTGTCTTCATCAGTCCACATGTGAATTTCCTTGGGTACCAATCTTTCAGGAATTGCAGCTCTAGTAGCAGTGCCTGGAACTTCAGCATCGATTCTTACAGGGATGTATGGACCGTTTTCAAGATAGAAAGGCATAGTAGGGTCTACACCTTCTAAGAAAAGAATCATCCTATTTTTCCATAGATTAAAATTGTCTCTGGAAAATCTAGGGGGTTTTGCAAGAGAACCATTGTCGATATAATTTGTGTTTGTGTTGGTGGCCATTTTTCAGAAAATAGCAAGGAAGAGAAAAATCTTAGATTAGATCTTGTTTATGAGATTAAACAAATCTGCTCTGATACCACTTGTTGGTCCCGAAGGGCTTACACAAGTTTGTAGAAGGGGGGGGGGGGTTGAATACAAACACACGTTTTTACTTTTCTAAATTGTTTATTGATAAATCATTAACAATTTACAGCTTGTTGCGTAAACAAGATTAAGGATAAACCTAAATCTAAACAAGTTGGAACACTAAGGTTTTCTTGCACTAAGAAAGATAAGGAAATTACTAATTATAACCTATCTTGAGATTAGAGGATGAACTTGTCCAGAGTTAGCAAGTTACTTCAAAATGAAGTGGGTTCATCTCTTTATATACTGCATGCATTTAATGCAAGTCAGTATACACTTTACACGTGTCATCAGCTGATTGGTTGCATGTCATTGACCTTTGTAGACAACCTTTGTAGCCGCATGAATGAATAGTGTAGTATCAGAGTGGTTGTACGATTTCAAACAATAAGGAGGTTCTTTTCTGACATATCGTACGGAGTCGTGCAAGGGTGGTTAAGACAACAGTACTTTGTACGGAGGACTTCATGATCAGCTTTCGTTGATTCAGAGCATTATCATTTTATATCAGCGAATGATAAAGTTCAGTGATGGTTGAAGTCTTGTACTTGATACTTCACGTTGAGTGGACAAATCTGAGTCTTCGCTGATCCGCATCAGTTCATTAGGAGACTTGTCGCTGGTTCTTAAGCAAGATCTTCGACTTCAGCGTAGAACCTATGTTGACGTGAGACTTGTTTTCAGAGATCATAAGTAAACAACTAACTTATCAACGATCACCATAAGGACTGAACAGGCTTAGAGCATATTATGGTGAACAGTGTTCGCTGAATGTTTAATCCAAAGAGCGAGAGTTCCTATCAGCGGTACTGTAAGATCTTAGTACTTAATCAGCGATAGTGAAACTCTAATACATATTATTTACTTACAATTTTCACTAAGTATTTAAGATGGGGTCATTATCAAATCACTGAGGGTTTGGATCAACAACATTCCCCAAGATGAATCTATCGAAGGGGAGAAGACTGAAGACCTTACCCTTACTGAAGAGGGTGAGAAGACAACTGCTGGACCTCAGGGAGATGAAAACCCTGAGGGAACCGAGAAGCTTACCTCTGTATCTGAGGGGGAGCAACTTGAAGAAGATGCTGAAGAATCTGAATCTGAAGCTGAAGATGAAGAAGCCATCGACTTATCTGATGATGAACCATCCTCTTCTCCAAAGAATGATGATGATGATGATGACTCCTTTATCGTCAAGCCTGCTCAGAAGAGTACAGCTCTTAAAGGGATCTTGATAAATGAACCTTCAGGGGAGCGTACCAAGACAAAGCCATCAGCGTCTGAAGCTGACAAGGGCAAAGGAAAAAGTGTCGTTGAAGACGATGAAAATCTGACGATCTTGCTTAAAAAGCCGGTTTGTCAGGTACACTACCTCCTATTTCCTTACACTGCATCCCTCCTTTATCTATACACTTTATCAGCTCTACTCTCCACAAAAAGCCTATACACTTAAACCCATCTCTTTTCTATGTTCTACCCAAGTTCTTATTCATAAGATCGCTGTGTTTCAGCTAGTCCTCTCCCCTGCATGAGGATTCTGAAGTACAACCAGCTGCTGCTGAAGAAATAATCCCAGTCTTGGATTTGATCTCTGAGACTGATGAACCTGAAGAACAGATGCTCTCTCATACAAGCATACCTTCCTTGGTTCCTCAAAAACCAAGTAAAGAGGATCAGAGAAGAAGAGAAGAGATATTAAAGAAGTTTGAGGCTCAGCGAATCATTCTGAAGCGTGATCAACTTCCTTCCGTTCCTCCAAAGTTCAGACTTTCACAAAAGGAGTACAAGGATCACCTCAGAGCTGAACGTCTAATCGCTGAAAGAAGAGAAGCTGAAGAAAAAGACAGAGAACTCGCCATCCAACTTACTCAACAATCAGTGAAAGACCCCAAGCTGAAAAGAACTCCAATCGAAGTTCAACGTCAGTTATGGGAAGACGCCATGAAGATCGTGGAAGAAAAGAGAATTGTGTCCAAATCTAATTTAATCTGGTGCAAAGAAAAGGTACACTTCAGACATCGACCTGCCAGAATCATCAAGGTACTCATCACTGGAAGATCAACCCTCAAAGTTTCAATCGCTGAAATCGAGATATTCAGAGAGAATGGACAGTACGAAAAATTCTATGCTGAAGCCATCACGAAGTACGGTCTCTCTGAATGGTTGGAGATCAGATTAGCCATCCAGAAGTCTCAATCTAAGTACAAGGATGATGTTGAAAAGCTGATAAACAAACAGATCGACTTAGTCTCTTCTTGTGTGGATATTCCTCCTCCCCTCCTCTCGAAAGTCAGAAAAGAAGGGCCTCTACAAAGAAAAAATATAAATCTTCAAATGATGGTCCTCGTATACGGAACGAAACAGGTATTGGTTTTTCTCGTGCTGAAGTCCTTGGTCCTGAACCTGACATTTCCGGACTTGACACATCTCTTCCTCTTGGTGAGATTTTCATCCCTGGGAAAGTCATAAGCGAACCCTATGGGATATTCTTTATTGACTATGATGGACGAAAACGTTTTCAACGTGTCTCTGATCTTCCCATCACTCCCATCGAACAGCTGAAAGATCTCATCTACTGGTATGATTTCAAAAACGACATTCAGGCACGACATCTTAAACCCTTGATTTTTGAAGAAGCTCTGAACAAAAGGAATCAATGTGTAACAGTTCCTGACTGGATGATTCCCACATCAAAGACCCTTGATGAACTTCTCATTAAGGAAGAACCTCTATAAGTTGATTGGATCGCCTTATTCTTCTATTGTATCAGTTATTCTTTTGTACTTGTAATCTTTCCACTTCCCTTTGTAATCTGATACGAAGTTTAAAGAAAGATTTTAGCGAAAGTACCTTACTCCATCAGTACATAAAAGATCCCAGAAAACAGTAAAAGGGACAAATATTTTATGAGTTCTTTTTATCCTTATGTTTTCATTAAATAGCAATTTTCTCTGTTGCTATGTCATAATCAAATAGGGGGAGATTGTTGATCCAAACCCTCAGTGATTTGATAATGACCCTCTCTTAATACTTAGTGAAAATTGTAAGTAAACAATATGTATCAGAGTTTGATAATTACTAAGACCTTACAGTACCGCTGATAGGAACTCTCGCTCTTTAGATTAAACATTCAGCGAACACTGTTCACCATAATGCTCTGAGTCTGTTCAGTATTTATGGTGATCGCTTATAAGTTAGTTGTTTACTTATGATCCCAGAAGACAAGTTTCACGTTAACATAGGTTCTACGCTGAAGTCGAAGATCAAGCTCAAGAACCAGCGACAAGTCTCCTAATGAACTGATGCGGATCAGCGAAGACTCAGAATTGTCCACTCAACGTGAAGTATCAAGTACAAGACTTCAGCTATCGCTGAACTTTATCATTCGCTGATAAACAATGATGAAGCGCTGAATCAACAAAAAGCTGATTATGAAGTCCTCCGTACAAAGTACTTTTGTCTTAACCACCCTTGCACGACTCCGTACGATATGTCAGAAAAGAACCTCCTTATTGTCTGAAATCGTACAACCACTCTGATACTACACTGTTCAAACATGCGGCTACTAAGGTTGTCTATAAAGGTCAATGACATACAACCAATGAGCTGCTGCCACGTGTAAAGTGTAAACTGCCATGCATTAAATGCATGCAGTATATAAGAAGATGAACTCACTTCATTTTGAAGTAACTTGCTAACTCTGGACAAGTTCATCTTCTTTTCTTGAGATAGGTTATTATTAGTAATTTCCTTCTCTTTCTTAGTGCAAGAAACTTAGTGTTCCAACTTGTTTAGATTTAGATTTATCCTTAATCTTGTTCCGCAACAAGCTGTAAATTATTAATGATTTAGCAACAACCCCCCTTCTACAAACTTGTATACCCCTTCGGGACCAACAAGACCACATTCCTCTACGGCGACATCAAGGAAGAAATGTACGTATCACAACCGGAAGGATTCGTGGACGATTCAAAGCCTGATCATGTCTACATTCTAGACAAGGCGCTTTACGGTCTAAAGTAAGCTCCACGAGCCTGGTATAACACTCTATCCGAGTTCTTGCTAAAATCATAATTCACACGAGGTAAGGTAGATTCAACTCTGTTTATCAAGAACGAAAAAGGTCATATTGTCTTAGTTCAAGTGTATGTCGATGACATAATATTCGGTTCTACTAATCCACAGTATGCAAAGAACTTTGCCAAACTTATGGGACAATTTTTTAAAATGAGTATGCTTTGTGAGATGAATTTCTTCCTTGGTCTTCAAGTTAAACAACTGTCGACCGGTATATTCATAAACCAGGGTAAGTACATCCGGGATATTCTTAGGAAATTCCAGATGGAACAGTCCTCACCAATGAAAACTCCCATGGCACCCGGAACAAAGCTTCACGCCGATCCTAACGGAAAGGATGTGAACACTAAACTGTATCGGGGAATGATCGGTTCTTTGATGTATCTAACCGCAAGTAGACCGGATATCATGTTTTTAACTTTTCTATACGCCCGATTTCAATCAAAACCAAAAGAATCTCATTTAATAGCCGTCAAACGAATTTTTCGTTATTTACGTAGTACTGCTGATCTTGGCTTGTGGTACCCGAAAGAGACAGGTTTTGAACTATCCGCTTACTCTGATACGGACCACGCGGGCAGCATGATGGACAGGAAGAGCACATCGGGGCATGTGCAGTTCTTGGGCGATAGCTTGGTGAGTTGGGCATCCAAGAAGCAGTAGTGCGTCTCTACGTCGACTGCTGAGGCAGAATACGTGGCCGCCGCCAGCTGCTGCTCTCAGGTAATTTGGATGCGGACCCAACTCAAGGACTACGGATTTACTTACGTAAAGGTGCCCATCTACTGCAACTCGAAGAGCGCAATTGCCATATCCAGCAATCCGGTCCAGCATACGAAGACAAAGCACATAGACGTTTGGTACCATTTTATCAAGGATCACGTTGAAAGAGGTACAGTCGAACTCTATTTTGTAAGTACTGAGCATCAGTTAGCAGACCTGTTTACAAAACCCTTGGACGAAAAATGTTTTAATACTCTAGTGTCCAAGTTAGGTATGCTAAATCTGAAGACTTGATCTGTTTGTGTGCCTGACACAAGTTCCATACATATACGAGAAACTGTCTACCATCATCCGTTGTTTACACTCCTGATGATTAAGTATACACGTTCTCGCACTTGTATTCTACTTGTATTAGTTACACAGTTAGCTTGAGTCTCTGTATTTATTAGGTAGATTTCGTTTGTTTCCTTTCTTTCCACGTGTGTTTCTTTTATTTAATATTGTTGTCTACTTTATTTGCTCATATTTGTGCTTTCACGAGTGTTCATGTGTTCAGGAGGAGCATGAACCGGTTTCAGGTAAGTTGACTCTATTGTTGAGGGGGAGAGTGACACACATTTTTTTTAACTGCTGAAAAGTTTTTTTTCTGTGTGTGGATACTACCGCATGCATTTCACACTACGCGCACATTCTGAGGGGGAGCATATCACTTTATGTTCATCATTTGAGGGGGAGCGACACAACATTTTTTCTTCAAATGTGTCAAAAAAAAATTGTCGGCTTCTCCGTTACACACGATTGCACACTTCGAGGGGGAGCAAAGACTTCCCAATGCTCTGTTTGAGGGGGAGCGAGAGTCAGTACATTCAATCCTAAGAGTATTATTTTTTTTGAAATGTGAGAGGACAAGGAAATTGTTTCTGAAATGTCACAGTGTCCGGATAGGTTTCCGGATACACATCTATCCGGACAGTACACTTTCTGGACCAGATGGGTATCCGGATGACCCACCCGGACACCTTGTGCCATATATAAAGCATTCCGGACACACCTAGGTCATTCTATCCGGATATTTTTTCAAACCTCACGAAACCCCTCTCGTTCTCTCTCGTTCGGAAACTTACGCATAATCCTCACGGTGACTCGGTTTTTGCTCCACACCAGGTATTCTTCTCACTAATCACTCTAGATAACATCTATGCTTGTTTCACGCACTCAATCGCACGTTTCGACCACCGATTTGGTCGATTGAAAGTATCTGAATACCCTTTTTGAGTCTCTACGACTTCGGGTCCATTCGGTGTAGTACATGTCGACTTAGATGAGTTTGTGTGTACATATGCTTCAATCGACACTACTTGAATGTTTTAACACATGTTTGGGACTGTGATTTGTTCGATTGATCTTCTTGGATGTCGTCTGGACACATTATAAATGTCCGGAAACTAATATGCTTATAATGATTTGTCCGGAAACCATCATCATCCGGTAACCCTAGTTGTCCAGAAACCTAAGGGTTTCCGGTAAGTTCAACTATCCGGAAAGATGAAGTGTCCGGTAATCTACGGCATCTAGAAACCTATATTCTATCCGGAAACCATCTTTGTCCGGAATGCTTGTTTTATCCGGAAACCTTTGATGTCCGGATACCTTTTGTCCGGATACTATGGTTTGTCCGGAAACCCTTGTTTTTCAAATGATTTTGTCCGGAAACCTTGTTTTTCCAATGAGTTTGTCCGAAAACCCCTGTGTTCATCAGTCCAGTACCTGTTTTCTCACTGTCTGTCCTCAATCTGTCTCAGATTGAGCCACTTACTACAAAGGTACGCGCCGGATCTTGTTCATCCTCCTTGATTACTAACTTTGGTTCTTTTTCAGATATTACATGGCGGATCAAGACCAACAACAAAATCCTGACGACCAAATTCCTCCTCAAGAGGAATTTATCGACGAAGCAGTCGATGATGCTTTGGTCGCCCCTGACCATGGCATTGAGATAGTCGTCATCAGTTGGACGCCGCCGAGTTCAGACCACAACAGCAACACCATGTGGTCGTGGACATCTTACAAGGTCACCCTCTCCGTGAGGCCCTCACTGCCACATCCGACGTCCTGGTACTCTATGTATATCAAGTGTGTCTCTCTGCACAAGTCATCACGGCTGCCAACACTCAAACCATCACGGCGCGGATCGACAAGCATCCTTTCACACTCACACCTAACGCATTCCGCCGCCTGCTATCCCTACCTGAAGCCAACGCCGGCGGACACCAAGGCTACGACCCCGCGGTCAATGACACGACCTTGTGTGCTCAAGTCCACGCACTCGGATACAACCACGCCATCGACCGACCATCGGCCTTCAACCGAAAATATTTGGCGCCCATCTGGTACACGTTGTTCACCATTCTGAACAGGTGTCGTTCATCCAGATGGAGGGGCATCGACCAGTGCACAGCCGATTTCTTGCACCTGTTCCATGCTGTTTGCTACAACAGACACGTCGAATTCGCGATGATTATTTGGCGCGCGATGGTTCAAGCCATTCGGCAAATCGGCGGTACGAAACAAAAGAAGTTCCAACCTTATCCTCGATTCCTATCACTGGCGATCCGACAACACATGGACGCGAATCTAGGGATACCGCGACGCATTAATCATCCGGTAGGTCCTCCTTTCCATTTGCAATATATGGTGATTCGGAACCCGTCCAACGCCATAGCTATGCCTATACCTGAAGCCGTCCTGGCACACGCGGACCCCAATGCACCGGGTGTGGTAGAATATAGGAGAGAGTTAGCTGCTCCCATGGTCCAGCCAGCGCCGGAGGGACCTCCATAGGGAGATAGACCCGAGAGACGTGAGGGTCCTAGGACAAGAGGAGGAAGGGCCCGGGCAGCAGGGGCTCCCGGGTGGGGTGTGTTGAGAGTACATGGGAGGGGAACAAACGAGGGCGGTGCATTGGATTCGCGGCCCAGTACTACCCAAACCGGACCAAGCCATCAACCCATTCCCACCACCCGAACGACGACCGAAGCCGGTACATCGTCAAGACCGATGCTCCACCGTGACTACGAGCCTTACATCTCTGACCCTCTTTCGCCTACCCGACACGTAGAAGACGTGGAATCTGACTCCATAGAATCCGATACGGATCGTGCTATACGCGCATCTTTGATACCTCCCCGTATTGGAACAAACCCAGACTTTACCGAAGGAATCCCATCTGACTCACCTACACCCCCACCTATCCCTACTACTCAACCTGATATGGGAGATACAAGGAGAACCGAGGGAGTATTAGGTGATGAGTTAGAACATGTGAGACGGAGGGAATTGAGGTCGAAAGCGAACCAAGAAAGATTAATCCGTAAAGATAAAGAGGCTTCTGAGCGACCCCACACCAATGTCACCCTGGTAGCCACATCTGCTATCCCGTCTCATCCGTTGGGACGGGGTATTGAAGAAGCCGCCGTGGACCCAGCGGCGCAATTGCACAACCTCCAAAGCCACTCATCCATCTCTCAAAAGACGGATGTTTCAACTTCTCACGGGGAATTAGCTCAACTTCTACCGGTCTCTCACTCGGAGAGTACTGGTATTGAAACAAGAGACCAGCCTCCCTCGGTCTCGACTCCTTTGGATGCACTCTTGAGTCTAGAGCCATTTTCTAATATTACTTCTTCGGCTAGGATAGAAGATGAGGAAACGAACATCGGTGCTCTTGGTGACCCGATCGGAACCTCCGTAGTGTCTCCGCATTTAAGCGGAACAAGAGGATTGGAGGGAAATCCTACCACGGCTACCCCTGTGCCAACCGTGAACGTAGGTGGATCTACTTTTAAGGTAGATGCTTCAACGGGTGCTCTAAGTGACCCCGGAGTTACATTACCCGACTTGGTGTCAAAGGGATATCTAGACAGCGCCATAAAAGCCGTCTGCGAGTCCATGGAGCAGCGATTCACCAATGAGCTCGACAAACTGAAGACTCTGATCAAAGGTAAAGAGAAGATGGTTCAACCTGAAACTGCACTGATACCACCACCGGCTCCCGTTCAGCCAAATCTTTCGGTGGACACCCTGAAAACCATGCTTCTAGCTCAGCTGCTCCAGCAATCTGAAACTAACGCCTCTACCGAAGCAGACTTGATCTCCGTTCTCAAATCACAGGTCAATGCTCCTTTGGCATCCATTACTACTAGATTGGACCAGCTTGACACAACTCTCAAGGACGTTCAACAAGCGCTCAAAACGCTTTCCGAGAGAGTTGCCTCCGTCGAAGAAACCTGCAAGAGTCAAGTTGGCGGACTCAAGAGAAGGCACAATGACCAGGATGATTCTGATCACCGTGATGGGGAGAACAAGAGACAAAGATTAACTGAGTCCGCCCCAATCATACCTGAAGCTACTGTGGTTCAACCGGAACCTTCAAATGCGGCAACTACAACCGAAACCGGACCCGAGGCCGAGTTGCCTTTAATCAAGATGGTAATGGATATGGACATCTCCGATGACGAAGACCCGATGGTTGAAAAGCCTGAGGGAACAACACAAGAATTGGTCAACTTTGATACATTAGATGGGTCTACACTCAATCTTATTGATCCAAACATCGATATCGACCCGGAGACCGAAAATGCATGGTACGAAAAAGCCGCCAGTGCTGTAAATCTCCAGGTAAACCTGGTCTTCCCTACTGATGAAGACGATAATGTTGACTACGACCAATTTCTGCTGCAAAACCTTTATGGTACACCCGTTCACTCTGCTCAAGTCGCCGAAACTTCTACCTGACCCAAGACTACATCTGCTGAAATTCCGACATCTCCTCAGCTACCGAAAGCTTCTGATCTTCCTCCTTCTCAACAGCAACAGATCCGATGGGAGAAGATCACGATATTTTATCCTCACCTGGAGGAATCTCTCAAAAGGCTGTTCGTTCACAGGTTACGCCCTATCAAGCCTACTTTTTGCATTGGTATTTATAGTTCCAACCCAGAATACCAAAGCCGGTACATAAACACAATGAAGCGGTGTCTGCCAGTTAGCCAAGTCCGAACAAAGCACAAGATCACTAAAGTGTTCAACGTCCAAACATGTAGAATTCTGAAAGTTATGTTTCCCATCTTCACCGTCCGACGAGAAGACGGAAATAATGGATATTTTCCGAAGCTGATTTCAAGAATCTCCGACCGTTCGACTTCTATGCTATCCTGAAAGACCTCTGTACCAGAACTATCCGACCGCTTCAAGTAACCAAAGCGTTCGAAGCAGTTTGTCGATTCCTAGTCCGTACCATCATAATGTCCTATCTCACGGACTTCCAAATGGCAATCGAAAACAAAGCTAAGAAGGTAAAGCTGATAAAGCCGAATCTGAAAGCGCCCGAACTGAAGATGTATCCCGAGAACGCACTGCTTCTGGAACCAGAATTTGGGATAGTCTACATCAACGATCAGAATGAAAAGAGATTTCTTCGCTTCAGTCAGGTAGACAGATTCTGCGACGGCACGCTATTCAAAGCTCAAGATGCTCTTCGAAGAATCATCACGTATGAATCCGAAAATCAAAAGGTTTCGTATGTTCCTAATCCAATGAAACAATTGCTCGAAAAGCCTTAGAAGTGATTGAAGAACGCATCGACTATCGCCGCGCCATCCGAATGTTCGAGGTGCACTTTTCGCTTCGAAAGAGATATGTGGATAACTGGCACGAACTCGAACTTCGATTCAAAGGGGGAGATTGTTAGGGCAATTAATGTGTTGAATATAAGTTCAAGGGCTTGTTTGTTATTGTTTAATTTGAGCCTTATTAGTGAATGGGTCGTGGGCTTGTTTCCATAGGCCTAGTGTATTTATAGTTGTAATTAGCTTAGAATTAAGCTAGTTGTCTATTTTGCTTTCCTGAATTGTATTGTAATTCTCTCTACAATTGAAAGCTAATTGGATGACCAGTTGAAATCATAACACCTCTCTTATCTATTGATTTCTTCATTGTTCGTTGCACGCATCTGAGACTCACAATTAGGTTATGAGGATGGCTCTTCGTCCACTTTGTCATTCTTGGAAGATGCTCATTAGCATCATCTAGTTGAACCTCTGTGGTTGCACACCGTGGTTCTAGTGCAACCTTTGTAGTGGAAGGTACTTCTGTGCTTGAACTTGGTGTTGCAGCTTGTGGGGGTATTGGGATAAGAGTTGGAATCGGTTTCTCTGAGGATGTTGAGACTGAATCCTCATTTTCCTCTGGTATTGGTTCCTCTGTGGTTGCTGGAGTTGGTGTTTCCAGTGCCTCTGCGGTAGAATCTTTGCTTGTATCATCTTCTGTTTGCTCCCCCTCAGCACGTGCATCTGTATGATTCACAGAAGAGGATGAAGTATTTAATGGACCAGTTAGAGAAATACCTGACTAAGTCTGGTTGGCAGAAGATGTTTCTCCAGAGGCTCTGTTCGCTCCAGCAGAGGGATCAATATCATCATGGAACATCTCATCAAATAGCAGATTTAGGTTTGCTTCTCTTGTCTTTGAGATGCCAGATGATTCCTTCTTCAGACCGAGTTCTGAACTGATTTATTCAGAAGTCTTCTGAAAAGAATCGTCAAAAGAGACATTTATACTTTCCACAATGGATCGAGATCGCAGAAGGTAAACTCTGTAAGCCTTTGAAGTGGCAGAGTATCCTATGAACTTTCCTTCATCTGCTTTCACATCGAACTTCTCTCTAGCTTCTCTGTCGTTTAGAATGAAGCACTTGCATCCAAAGACATGGAAGAACTTGATGTTTGGTCGCCTTTGATTGATCAATTGGTAAGGAGTCTTGATGTGTCTCTTAACTATGGTAGATCGATTTTGGGTATAACACGCGGTTGATATAGCTTCTGCCCAGAAAGAAATTGGCAATCCAGATGCTGTTAGCATGGTTCTTGCGGCCTCCACAAGCGTTCTGTTCTTTCGTTCAACTTTGTCGTTTTGTTGTGGAGTGCGTGCAGCAGAGAAGTTCTGAGAGATGCCTTCTTCTGTGAGGTAAGCTTCAATGACAGAGTTTTTGAATTATGTGCCATTGTCGTTTCTCAACTTTTGAATTTTGCACTCATACAGAACATGGGTCCTTTTCATTAGGTTTATCAGAATGTTGGGAACATCTGATTTCTTTCTGACAAATTCTACCCATGTATATCTTGGGTATTCATCGATCACCACAAGTATGTATTTCTTTCCTTATATGATCTGCGTAGCGATTGGACCGCAGAGGTCAACATGAAGCATGTACAGAGGCCTAGGACAAGACACATCAGTCTTGCCTTTGTGGCAAGATCTCTTAAGCTTACCCATTTCACATGCTGAGCACAAATGATCTTTACTGAATTTAACATTTGGCAGACCTTTAACAAGATCAAGTTTCACAAGCTTGTCTAGAGTGTGGAAATTCAGATGACGGAACATGTTATGCCATAACCAGGCTTCTTCATTTTTACAGGCTTTAAGGCAGAGCTTGTCTTTCTTGTTCTTGACACTAAAGTTCATAAGATACAGATCTCTCTTTCATTCAACCCGCAGAAGTTCGACTCCTGTGTCTTCTCCTTGCAGAGAGCATAAAGTTTTTTTGAACA
Source organism: Saussurea involucrata (assembly GCA_033807775.1). Lineage (NCBI taxonomy): Eukaryota > Viridiplantae > Streptophyta > Magnoliopsida > Asterales > Asteraceae > Saussurea > Saussurea involucrata. The sequence continues at coordinate 94,601,322 of CM066322.1, forward strand.
TCACGTCGAAACCAGTATCACAAAGTTGGCTAACACTTAGAAGATTATGCTTAAGGCCATCCACATATGCAACTTTGCAAACTGGTATGTTTTCCTTTTTAATGACTCCATAGCCTTTAATATATCCCTTCTTGTTGTCGCCAAAGGTTACTGATCCTCCATCGAGTTTATCTTTGTAAGAGGATAGTAGACCTCTGTCGCCAGTCATGTGCCGTGAGCACCCGGAGTCTAGATACCAGATTGGCACATACTGCTTCTCACTATCAGATTCTGAGGAGTTGACCTCTACCATTCCACATAACAAGGCGTTCTTCTTGTCGCCTTCATCAGAGGATTCATCTGACAACCAGTTCTCTTGCTCCACCATGAGCGACTTCTGAGCGTAATATTTTGCCTTCTTTTTGTAGAAAGTAGAATCCCTCTGAGGGCGGTTTGGTTTGCTCATGCAGTCAGCAGCATAGTGCCATGGCTTGCCACAATTGAAATATCCCTGGTTCTGAGGAACGTTACCAGCTCTGTCGTCTAACCTCTGTCGGTCACCACCTCTGTCACTCCTGTCATTCGACCTATGTTGGTCGTTCAAACCATCTCTTCCTTGGCTTCTTGGCTCATACTTCTTTCCTCTGTCATCCCTCCCATCACGTTCATAACCCGTCTTCTTTCAGTATCCTCCTCTACCAAACTCTTTCGTCAACAAAGCTAAAGATTTAGCTATCGAGGCCATCGTTGCCTCCTCCTCTTCTACCAGCTCTTCCTCATCACTGTCAACAACCACCACTTTCTTCTTCTTCTCCTTCTTCTCATCCACAGCTTTCTCTTTCTTTGGCTTCTCTTTTGCCTCTATAGTCTTGCCAACAAGTGCAAGAGGCGCATCAGTTTGAGCTTTTGCCTGGGCGATTTGTGGTTCTTGGGCTGCCAAAGTTCTATAAAGATCATATAAGCTCCAGGTGTCTAAGTCCTGATTAGTTTGTAGGGATATAGACAGCTGGAGCCATTCTTCGTTGAGGCTCTTTAGGAACATGACATCGTTTTCTTCAGAAGTTCTGTGGATTCCAAACTTCCTGCACTTGTTTATCATAGAGTTAAACCTGTCATAAGTTGACTGCAGAGACTCTGTCGGCAGAGCTTTGAATGCATAGTATTCATTGATGCATTGGGCTCTGCGATTTTTCTGAGTCTTAGCCCCTCCTTCTAATTGTTTCTCCAGTTCCTTCCATAGATCGTATGCAGATTCACACGCATCTAGGGATTGGAAAAGGACATTGGGGATGGCCATTATCAGAAGTCGTTTGTCCTTCTGAGCGATTTCATATTTTTCCCAGTCAGGTGCAGACCATTTATCTTTTGACTTAGGTTTCTCGTGCTCAATAATCTCTGGAGTATCATCTGTGGCAGGCACACGTGGTACTGTGATCATGGGAACGAAAGGAGGATTGTGGATATAGTGAGCGAGTTCTTTGTCAGTACCCTCGAAGAAGTGAATCATTCGTATCTTCCACTGAGGGTACTCATCTCTGAGTAGAGGTGGTGGTTTTGTTAAGGAACCAGCAGTGAAGAAGTTGTTGGTGTTCGCCATTTTAAGAGGTTTTGGAAATACCAGAAACAGGGTATGAACTAAAAACTTTCAGATGTTGGGATAGATTTTTCGAAAAGAGCTTACAAGCTTAAAACCTTGAACAATGCACTAAAATGGAGAGTTTTAACCGTAGAAACAGATTCTGTAGGTTTACCAAAGTCGAACTGGTCGAGAATGGCAGAAAAACATAGTCTGTTTGAAATAAACGAAGAACAGGTTAAAATCAAACCACATTTCTACCAAAAATCATTGTCAGAGAGGATCTCTTGATATAGAAAATCAAGGATGGCTCTGATACCAATTGTTGGTCCCGATTTTACTCAACAATGATATTTATATCTAATAGTTCAAACAGATAAGGGTGCGGAAGCGTTTTAACGAACTAAAAGATATTCTACGGTAGAAAAACACACAGAATCAGCTAAATAAAGTTTAAATAAACACGAGATTAACTCAAAGATTCACTTTGTATTGATTCAATAAGAACACCAAGAACACCGAAAGTATGCTATGAATTCTGCTCTAAGGGTGTGTGTGTTGTGCTAAGTTAATAGAAGAGCTCAACATGAGCCTTCTATTTATACTATTCATCAGGGGACAAGCTATAGACAATAAGGACTAAGGGTACAAAGACACGATTGTGGGACTTCTACAGGTACAACGTTAATGTAGTGCGTCGTTTTCTGCACAGGCTGAAACCCATCAGAGGTTGACACGTGGAATGTGCAGGGCACGCCTTGTACGAATGATCTTCAGGATCTTCGTACAGCAGAAAACGTGAGAGGCATTATCGTCTTTGTTTTGATCTTCAAATAATCTTCTAAGTCTTCAGTCTTTATACCACAGAGGCTCTGTCAAGTATGACAGAGGCTCTGTGGCCTTGTCTTCTGTGAATGTCTTCTGTGAATGTCTTTTGAAGAGTCTTCACTTGGATCTATTATCGGTGTCTTGGCAGAGGCTCTGTCGATGTTCTTACACAGCCTATTTTTCAATACTTCTTTACATAGAAGTTGGAGCTAACACTTCATGTCGCAGGGAAAGTCGCGCAACCCTCTGTTTCAGTTTTATGTTTGGCGTTTTTCCGAAATTAGGGCATCATCGATTCGCGTGCGATGAGAGGCAGAGAAGAGGCGATTTTCAGAGGTATTTCCGCCATTTTTTGAGCCACGATAGAGAGCCGATTGAAGAGGAGTTCACCACGAGTAGTGAATTAGAGTCGAGAGAAGGGATTTCATAAGTACAACTTTCACGTTCATGATCACGATGCTTTCACACACTACTTTCTACCCTTATCTTGTGTTTTCGTCCACCCCTAACATGAACTAATCTTTAGATGTTGGGGGTTGGAATAACTATGGTTTTTATTAGAGATGACCTGTAACCGAAGGATTTTATCGATATGATCTATGAAGCATTTGATTTTAGTTTTCTTATACAATTGTAGCTTGATCACCTTCAATTGGTTTTCATGGTTTTTGATTAAGTTCGAGAGAATTAATTAACAACTAGATCAGATAATCAGGTGCCGGAAAGGAGATTTGGGTAGAGATAGTCGAATCACCTTTTTGCTTTGAAAAGTTTAACCTAATGCGTTTTAAAACCACCGGTGGAAATCAAGAGATAAAACTAGTGAGTTTTAAGATAAAATCCGTTATTGCTTGAGAAAGAATAACGGTGAACTTCAAAACTAGGGTTCATAGAAATAATCGGTAACAATTGTTCGGGTTTTAGTTCATCGATAGCATAACCATAGGAAGTCCAACCCTCAACCTTTTTCTATCAAAGTCTCTTCCAATCTTTCGTTAATCAATTTTAGTTTTATTTAGTTTTAAACAATTTCTAAACCACAAACCAAAATTTCGACCGTTCAGTTAATAGCAATTATAGTCATTGTGATACTCAGTTCCTAGTTCTCTTGGTTCGATACTCGTAATTTCCGTACTATTACTTGATTCGACCCGTACACTTGCGGTTAGATTAAGTGGGGGGTGTAAACCCGCCTATCACACGCGTGTTCCAATCTTGTTCTAGTTAGTTCCTGTCTGTTCCACTTCTTGTCATGCCAAACATGGTACACATTGTTCTGTTCTTGTCGGTTCCGTCCCGTCGATCGTACCAAACGCACCCTAAGGGTTCACGTCTTCATTCTAGCAAAGGTGGAAGAAGGCGGTAGTCTTCGATGGTGGAAGGTGAAAGAGAGTAGTAGTCATTGGTGGAAAACTAGGTTTTAAAAATTTCGGAGTAGAGAAATAGAAAAGGGAAGAGAAGGAGAGAGTGAAGGACATGGGGGGAAATGAAAATATATATATATATATATATATATATATACAACTTTATAAAGCATCTAACCCCTAAACTCTTAAAAATAACCTTTTAAGCATTATGTACAACCATTTAAAGCATATTTACTTAAATTTAAGAGTGAGAAACTTAATTTTTGAAAACTTAATCTTAAACACTGAAACTTGCAGAAAGTAAACATTGAAAAGACAAAGAAAGTAATCATTTTGGCTCTTGAAAACTGCAGAAATTTCTAGGTGACTCATCGGCTCCACCCCCTTCCAAAAATCCTTCGATTATAACCGTGTAGGCCTCAATGGATTCAATCACTTTCTTTAGGGATTCAATCACACTTCTCAGGTACGATTTATTCGATTTTGGTTTCAAAATCGATTTTGGTTTCTACAACCCTTCTTGGTCTTGATTTTTGGTTTAGGGCTGCAATCAATCGATTTCTGCAATAAATCGATTTCTGCATCTTCTCAGGTACGATTTGTTCGATTTTGGTTCACCCTTCTCCTGTTCACCCTTCTTGGTTTTAATTTTCGGATTCATTTTCGGTTTAGGGTTGCAATCAATCGATTTCTGCAACTCTTTCTGTTTGAAAATCGATTTCTGCAAGTAAATCGATTTCTGTTTGAAACATGTCAGAACAAGTTAATCGATTTCGGGGTTAATTTGGGGTTCTGCTGAGGTTGAACAAGTTAATCGATTTCACCGTTGAAACAAACTCCATAGCTTTGTAATGAATACACAGTAACTTGATGTTTATCTTATGGGATTTTGCTGAAAGAACCAGATTTTTCATAAATCTTTCACCCTTTTCCATGAGTTTGGCATGTTCGTGTGTGGTTTCTTGGGTCCTCACCAGACGAATTTGTATCATAAATCACTGTGCTAATCTCTATTGAACCAAATGCTTACAGGATGGAGGTACGCCATGGTGCATTGGATTTCAGAAAGTCCAAAATGGGGTATCGATTCTAGGACTTTAATTTAATTGCCACCGTTGTATTTTGTTGTATTAAAAATCCTTATAACCTCATATATATTGCTCATTCTTTATTGTTTATTGTTGGTTGTTTTTGCTGGAAGATATTGAAAATAAAAATAGAACTTGCAGATGCTTTGTTATTATGTTCCCAATAATTTGCGGTTTAATTGCTCCTCAAATGTCTTCTACTTTTTTACTTTTAGTTGCTTTTATAAAGTTTCTTTATTTTCCGTAGGTGTATTGGAGAAGTGGAGATTGGCAATAATTTAGGTTTGCATTTTGTGATTGAATTTTCTTCAAACCTCCTATATTATTCTTGCTTTGTTTACCAGGGTAGTTCTTATTTATCAGGTTAAATTGTGTAATGACGCTTCAAGTTCTCCTTACGATGATTCTCGATTCAAGATCGTATAATTCGGTTAGGGATTTCTTCACTTTATTTGATTCAAGCTTCCAATATGATCTATTCAAATCCATCTTCTCCATCGCTCCATCTCACGTAAGTTTTCAGGATTCAGAATTTCCAGGATTTTTGTTAGGGACTGCTTTTAGAGCATCTCCAACCTTGGCACCATTTTTAGCACCAAAAACACCAATTTTGGTGGGCCCAACAACACAAAAAAAACTTCAACTCCAATCATACTCTAAAAAAACACCAAATTTGTGAACCTCACGTTAAAATAACATATTTTTTACTATTAACTATTTTTTAATAACAATAATTATAAATTGTAAATATAATAATAAATAATCAGTAATTAATTTATTTAATGAAGGCCGATAAAAATAAAAACGATAATTTTTTAATTGATATTACATTTAAATAAAATTACATTAATTCAAATAACACAAATTAAAAACATGATTAAATAATACTAATGCTCCGAGTTAGTATATTCGTCCCACAAATGATCAATTAATGCATCTCGAAGTTCAAAGTGAGCGTTTTTATCTCGAAGTTCAAAACCAAGCCGGAGGATCTCAAGATGCGACAGTAAACATCCAGTACTATGGAAGTCAATGGACGCTTTAATTTATGTCTTAGTTTTTAAATTTTCTGCTATGAGAAGCTTATCCAGTGTTATGTATGTTTAATTATGTTATGAATTTGTATTTTATGACTTTTATATTAATCTTAAGTTTCTTTGTCGTATTTAAAATTTAATTATATATATATATTATATAAATATTAATTTACAATAATTAAATAGTAATTAAATGAAATTTATATTAGTTTTTAAACAATATTATTGCTTTATACAAGATATTAATGTAGTATATATATATATATATATATATTATAAATATTAATTTACAATAAATAAATAGTAATTAAATGAAATTTATATTAGTTTTTAAATAATATTATTGCTTTATACAAGATATTAATGTAGATGATGGTAGGGACCACCAATTTGGCGTTCAAGTTTCACACGACAAATATGCCATTCATTTTCATCGGCTGGCCAAAAAAAACTGGCAGTCGGTTGGAGCATGCTGGGCCGCTAAAAATGGAAATTGGCGGCCGGTTGGAGATGCTCTTACGGATTTTCTTAAATCAGTAAGTACCCAACCATTCACACTATATTAATATACTTAAATAGAATATCATGCATTTTCATTATTCTTGATATTCGCCGTGAATATCTATCAGACTATCACGTTATTTATCATGAATATCTAACTAGGATGATTTACGTGTTGTAGCTTTGTAAAGAACTATGAAGGGGGGCTGCTTTTGATGGTTAGAACAAAGGAGTAGGGATTAGATCGGGACCGGGCCGGTACCGAACCGGTTGGTACCGAATTTTGTTTGGAACTAAAAATTGGTACCGAAAACCGAACCGTATGTACCGGTTCGGTTTCGGTTTCGAGACTGGAAAATCGGTACTAGGACCACTTACGACCGAAAATTTTAAAATGTATCAAAACCAATCGCAAACCAAAATGCTTTCATAATGTTTCAAATGTGTTTCAAAACCAATCACAAACAATCAAAAAGTTCAAAACCAAACAAAAGTTCAACAATCTTCGGTATTTTTTTACGATTTTCGTTTTTCCATTTTGTTCGTTATCAACTCTTCAATCTCTATATATACAACTAGAAACAATAATAATTAATGTTAACAACAATCAAGATAAACTTTATTTAGGAGATGATATGCATAATTAAGGATTTAAAAAAACTTTGCTTTTAAAAATTTCGGTTCGATTTCGGTTTTTTCGGGAAAATCCCGGTACCGAATACCGAAATACCGAATACCGATTTTAAGGAATGTTTGGAACCGAATACCGAACCGAATATATGGTACCGGTTCGGGTTCGGGTTCGGTCCGGTACCGGTTCGGTTCGAGAAAACGGTCCTCGATGCTCATCCGTATAAAGGAGTTATTGAATTCCCTTCAAGATACAAGTACGAAACTCAAATAGACATGTAGGTGAAAAACCAAAATGAGAGAAGAGGAACACCAGCATGGTTTAAGTTTTTGACCTTTTTTAGCTCAAACATAATACTTTTGAAATTAAAGTTCCATCTTTAGATTAAATAATGTAGTGAATTTCTAACAATCCCATTAAAGGTCATAACAAGTGATGCAAATGGAAAGTTACTAGGATTAAAATCCATAACAAAATTGATACAAAATGTGTTTCAAAAGGAGTCATTTTGACTTCAAGTATTGATTTGTGTATTGTTTTTTTAAAATATACAGGTGTGATCACATATTATGGGTGTGGAAAGACATAAAACAAGTGAACTACGATCTAGCAGATATTAGGATGTATGATCATCGGCCAGTTAGTTCAGTATTTATGATGTAGGTTTAAGTTTCGACCCATGAAAGTTGTGCAGAGCTCTCAACTTGACAGTGTTGCGATGCATCTCGTGATGATTTTAGATGGAGGGCTGGAACTAGCATAAACCTAAGCTAGATTCTAAATTTTCTTGATTTTGTTGTATAGTTATGTTCTCTTAGCCTTTCTTGGTACTTGGTATAGAACTAACGGGGGAAAGTAGATGCATGGTTGCAAACTTGCAATATTGTGTATAGAATTTGAATGAATATTGTATTTTATAGGTTTAAGTAATTTTTTATAGGGAATGAAAATAAAGCTCGAGCTTAGTTTTATGGACTGCATATACGTATTTGCTAGGGACTTCCATTACGGTTTTAATGTGCATTTGCTTACATTAGTGTCTTTTGTCTTTATTTCATTTGTAAAGCCACTTATGCTGTCTTTTAACATATCAATATTATTGGTTATAGATTCTGTAAGATTTAACTGACTATGTGTTTTTATTTTATAAAAGATTGTTTATGCTTCACATTTTTACTTATATTTAATTAAATATTGCATTCCGCCGCATTGCGCGGGTACGCTTCTAGTATATATATTTAATTTGAAACCGTGAATTGAAAAAAAAGGCGGGGGAATTGAGAAAAGGTGGGAATAAAAAGATTTTAGATTTAAAATATATTTAAAATTTATTTAAAATTTAACTTGAAATCGTGATTGAAAAAAAAAAGGGGGAGAGGGGTTAAGATTTAGAAGATTCTAGATTTAAAATTTAAAATATTATATTTTATATATATAATAGACTAGATATGTACCCTCGCACGATGCAGCGCGAGTGTTAAACTTTTTAGTAAATTGTGATTGAAAAATTAATACCGCTATTTATAGAATGTTCTCTACCCTCTAAACTATGTGGTTGTTTATAAGTAAAATGTTATCATAAAAGCCAATTGAAAAATACGAAGGTTGAAGCTTATAAAAATCAATCATTTATATAGTTTATTTGAAGAAATGGTCCATCTATTAAATCTCAATAGAATTTGAGGACTTTGTTTTTTACAACTTCATATTAATTGAATACAAATAGTAAAATGTCCTTTCAAAAATCAACGATCATATACGAACATGAAAATTATCATAATATCAAACTTTTCAAACAATTATTTGAAAAATGGTCCTTAGACCTTAAGTATAGAATAATACATGCTTGAATTGTCCTTATGTTTTGCAAAAAAATAGATCTTGCTTTAACTGCCATAGCTTATGAGAGAAAGTTTAGACTTTAGAGTCTTCAATTCTCCTAAATAATCCTGGGTATCTTAAGATGACTCTCACTTCAGAAACTATTCCATTTAAGCCGCCCACTAAACACAACTTCATTGCTTTATCTAACGAATTCTCCTGATATCCGTATATTTTTCAGACCCTCCATTTGTGAGAAAGAAAACCTACTCACAGCATCACGATAAAAACAATATTAAATCACGATGATGATGATTCCTGTGAATGAATCCACTTTCTTTATAAAGTAGGATAGGGGTTACAGGATAAGTGGTTTGAAGTTTCCTGATCAATAGAACTGCATCAGGCTAAAAGCTTGAAAAATGATGTATCTATCTTTTAGCATACTTGAATACAACCTGCCAAAAATAGAAACCAAAAAGAACCCATGAAATGCTAAAGCTTCTAATGACGGGGAAAAAAGATCGAGAAAAACAAGAGGAAAAGAGCATACACAAAGAACAACTTGTATACACGATATTATCATCCAATTTGAACTCTATATTGAATCCCATGGAATGATTTACGTTTTGAAACACCTCTTCCAATGTGCATAGATCATCATCCTTTTCAACTTTTTACTCGAAAATTCTACCATCTTTTGTTTTCCTAAACAAAGGCTTACCCACCTGATGTTATCAAGATATTAACAATTAAATCAATAAAACAACTTCATATATGTAATCTTTTTAGACAAAAATAAGAAACCCGAATGAAAAAAAAGTAATTAATTACTTTATCTGACTCCCACTGCAGTCCATATGAAAGAAACTCATCCAAATTCAGATATGTAACTCCTTTCTCAATTACAACCCCCTGAAATCAAACACCCAACAATTAGAGATGTGTACGGGGAATGTAAATTGAAAATGCAATTGCATATCATGTCAAGTTCAACTAAGAGACAGTTTGGTATAAATTAAGGTAAATTGTTGTTTGGAAGTCGAAGAATTACCCAAGACATGTTCATCTATGCCATTTCCACAACTATAATTGTAATCGTCGTGATGATAATCATCATGAATATCATAATCATCATCATATTCTTGAAATCCATATGTTACTTTGCGAGGCATTTCCTGGTTAAAAGCAAAACCAAATACGTCATGAGAAAGAAACCTAATAATCTACTAATTCTTTGCTTTCCTTGTCCAAACCTGAAGAATAGACAAAGCCAACAAACCCTAAAATTTACGCCCGAACATTATACAAATCCATTTATAAAAAAACGATACAAAGATGAATGGTGAAATAAATCAAAGACCTTACCCCAACACTTTCTAATATGTGCAATATCATAAATCTGGCACCTCTCATGTAACAACCGGGTTTTTTTTCCAGCAAAGTTAGAAAGTTTGGTGGCTAATGTCTAAGAAGTAAAAGTTTAAGATGAAGGACTTTATTGCAATTATTGAAAGATATAAAATAGTGCAGAACCCTAGGTTATCATTTTATTGATTCAGTAGTCTTATGAACGTGAATGGCGGCTGAGAGAATGAGAGAGCAGAGAATTAATTGATCAAGAGTTGTGGAGAAGGAATTCCTCAATCATCAAATTCGGACGAGGAAGGAAAACAGGAACCGGAATCTACATTCAAGAAGGTTGTAGGTTCCCAGATTCAAGTTGTATCACATTAACAGCACAAAACAGATAGCGGAAGCATTATATAAAGCCATTAAATGTGAGTGATTGTGTAGACGATAATGTAACAGTGAGAGTATCAATAATGAACAATAAATGATAACAAGATCAAGTAAATAAGCTGCTCGTATATTGATATTTGAATAACACCAAGAACACGTTCAAGTGTGTGTATTCTTAAATCTCTCAGGAAACAAATTGTACAGTGATAGTGGTGTGGAATGTAACAGTGTGTGCTCTCACAAATGTGGAAAACAATTCTTCCAAAAGCTTACAATTGTGCGTTCCACTACCCTTCTATTTATAGCCTGATAAAGTGAAAGACAGTGTGCTATCTAACCCTGAGGTGACACGTGTAAAGTGTGTCTCCGTCCTTTTAGGGCTTACGTGGAAAGTACGGATACGTGTCTAACACTTAGAGATTTCTACGAGACTTAAGCTTCACATAGGTCTTCATTCACCAGAGCTCTTACGCCAGAGATCCGATGGTCTTCTGGTGTGAACAGTTCTTCTGGTGAACAGAAGAAGTCTTCTACCAGAGCTCTGTCGAGCTCTGATGATCTTCTGGTTGAATTCTTCTTAGTCTTCTGTCGGATCTCTGGTGGTCTTCTGACTTGTAATATTTTCAATACTTTTACATCTTGTATACTTGGGGCTAACAATCTCCCCCTAAGTATTGAAAATACAAAAAAATGCAAATTACAGAGATAATTAAACAAAAGAAAAAGAGGAGAAGATCATCCTCTGTGAAACTTGATACTATTCTTTTAAAGTGTTACGATGCAGAACAAAGACATAGTATACTAAGCATAGTACTCTCCTCTTAGAATTCTGTCGAATCTTCTGATCAGGTCTCTGAATTCTAACATGAGATCTATCTGGTTGATGTAGACCTTCATTTCTTCTTCTGGAGACTTTTCCCTTGGAAGGTTCAGGATGATGTTTCTGAGGTACTGAAGCGACTCACTTGAGTACTTGTGGGTTTCAGCATATCTGATGGCCTTCTTGATGCCCTTCTGTCGGCAGATAAAGATTGGAGGATTTCCAACCACGGTTCCAGTTCTGTAATGGTCATAACCCTCAAGATTTTCATTTGGGGGTGTTAGGACTAAAAGTCCTATAAAATAGAAAGTGATATAAAGAAATAATTAGTGTTCTTTATTTGTTCGTAAAGCCTCAAGATAATGGGTTTTATGGTTAATGGGCTTGGGCCTGTCAAGCCCTTGGTATTTAATGTGTTGTTTAGAGGTTTTTAGGTTAGACTTTTGTGAGATTAGTAGTACGCCTAATTGAGATTAGAGAGAGAGTGTTATGTTCATCATTCCTATATTGTAACACTCTCTGTTTAATCAATCAAAAAGCTTATTTAATTTGAGTTTACATTGTTACTTGATCAAACTGGGATCCACAATTGGTATCAGAGCAGAGGGACAAAGCTATCGATCCAAAGGTTATTTCTTTTCTGATCATTCAAAGTTTTCGTGCGACTGTTTCATTCATAGGATTTTTCATTGTTTCGATTTTGGTGTTAAAAACTGAAATTGAGGCTTGAAGAATCATTCTTATCGCGTTTCTGAAATCATATCGTGTTTGGAAAAGGTTTGATTGAGTAAAAATCATCAATTTTTTAGAATTGTGGTTACTGGGTTTATCACTCTCTGTTCTTGAGAAAAAAACCAAATTTTTGCTTCAAAAGTGCTTATCAAATCGTTTGGTTAGTTGTTCTTTGTATTCCCAGTAGCGTGTTTGTGTTCTAAAGTATTTGCAGATAGTTTCCCGAGTCAAAAAGTGCAGAAATTCGACATCTAGGTTAGTATTTCGATTTCCAGTAATTAATTTCGGAACTATGTTCTTGTGTTCCGGAACTAACTGATTCCAGATCTGAGTAGTTCCGGATTCCCGTAAGTATTGACTCCGGATCTGAATTATTCCGGATCACTTTGTTTCCGGATCCCAAGTTCTGGAATCTCATAATTCCGGATCTGGTATTGATTCCGGAACTCTCGTAATTCCGGGTCGTAAGTTCTACTTCCGGATCGTGAAAAATTCCGGATCCATATCACTTCAAAATTCCGGATCATATTTTCTTTGCATTTCCGGTACTGCTTACTGTTTGCCATTGCCAATTCTGGATCACTTTTGAGTTATACTATTCCGGAACTTGTTCTTAATTCCGGAAATTGCAAAAATTCCTTTGGTTCTCATTCCGGATCTGAAGATTTTCGGAACTTCTATTTGTTTGATTCCGGATCTGCCTTCTTTCACTTAATTCCAGAACTGTTGATTCCGGTTCTTTGGATTTACATTCCGGTTCTCTCAACTCCGGATCCACAACTCCAATTTCGGATCTCTGTTCTGGATTTTGCTTCTGCATAGGAAACCACACCCGGATCACAAATCCGGGAGTTCTCTGACCCTACTATTTACTTAGCGGGACCCCCGTGCTAAGTCGCCGAAGGGGGACATTTGTGTATTCTTTGATACACCGTTTGATTATTTTTGGATCGATATCTTGAATTGTCTCACGATCACATTTTTCGAGTAACAATGTCTTATCCAACTTACTCTGAGCTCAAAGAGAAAGTTTCTCTTTTAGAAGCGCATATCTCTAAGCTAGAAGCCGATGCTAAAATAAAATATGATACCATAGGCAAACTAGTTATTGAAAAGGTTGGGGACAAATGTGTGATAGAAAATTATCAATCTGAATGCTCAGCCATTTCAAAAAGAGCCGAATCCCTAGAAACCCAGTTATCTGAAATCACCGAAAAGCTCAATAAGTCTCAGGAAGAGAATAATAAGATTGTCAATCTTCGCTTAATTGTTCAAAAAGAAAATGATAAGTTGACCAACAAGCTTAAGGATCTTGAATCCAAACTTTACAAACTTGGTCAATCTGAACAAACCATCCACTTGAACAAGCCTAAGGAGTTCAAATATTACAACTCACTTTGGGGACTCGGATATGATAATCCGTGCTACCTAAAGAAAGTCTTGTCTAAGGTCCCCACTCTTTATGAATTCGATTTCATGGGCCTAGATAAGATATATCCCGAGTACAAAATCAAGTAGACTAAGGCATCTCCGGAAGATGAGGAGTTTGAGGATTTTAAAAGGAAAACAGGTATACCTCTACCACCAATAGAGGCAAAACCTAAAATTGATAATCCTACTTCTGAAAACAACAAGCAATCGGATGATGCGCCGCCTAGAAAGAACATAAATGTACAGATCTCTTTCGTGTACGAAACGCTTAATGCGTCTTATTTAAAAAGCAAAATTCCTTATCTCCCCAATAATTACTTCAACATCTGTTCGCTCGCCAAAACGGTTAAAACACCGCTTCCTGGACCGGCAACAACAGATGTAGATTCTAACGACAAATCAGAGCTAAAACGTTATGTTCCACCTCTGATCTTGGAAAATATAATTTTTAAACTTGAAGAATCGATTGCGAGAGATAAGGTCATTTATGAAACCGAAAGGATTGTACTTTTAGATTCAATCGAAAAGCTCAAACAGACCAAACCCGAGACATTACCCGAATTTGAAAGAGCGGCTTATCGAACTGAGATTGCTAAGTTGACCTCTCAACTGTCCGTGTTAGTGACAGAAGATTTAACGTTGAGAATGGCTAAGGAGAATTCGGTGAATACTCCAATGACGCCGGTCACTCCTGAAACAATCTCGTTTGACGATGCTCCGATCTATTCGGATAGTTCCTCGTGCAAAGCTTGTATAGGAGTGTCTAATGACATACATAATAAAGATTTGAGCTTTAAGGATAAAGGTAAGGCCATCGAACCCGATTCCGTTCAAAATGATCTTTTCCCGATTTTTGATAATCCGTTTGCGGACAACTTCTCGTCTGACTCTGATGGTGAAGTCCCACCTGATTCTGCTCGAAGATTTTCTGAGTTTATGAATTCCACTCCTTGTCATGAAGATGATTTTTCTAAGATTGATGTTGCTCCTAAGCTTGCAAGTCACATTCAACTTCTTGAGAAAATGCCTTCACCGGTTAATTTTGAAAAGGGAGAATGTTCCAACTCCAAAAACGTTTCTAAGACCATTTCTTCAAATTCTAAATCTAAAAGACGGTCAAAGAAACGCCCGAAAACCAGTAATTCTCACAAAAGACAATCTTATTACTCTAGTTCTTCTGACAGTGAGCTTAATGATTCTTCAGATAATCATGTTTTTAGAAAAGTAAAAATGGTTTGGAGAAAGAAATCAACTACAGAAGACTGTAATGGAAACACGTTTCAAGATTCCCCTGTAGTTGATACAAAGTCTGTTATTTCCAAGACTGGTTCACGTGCTTATGTTTACCCTATAGCTAAGATGATCAGTTTAAACCGAGCAAATGTCTGTTGCACTTATTGTGGAAAGAGTGACTTCATACATCCAAGGTATGTAAACAACTGGTATGGGACCTATAGCATCCCCAATCCCCATATTAAAGTCAAGGCATCTAACCACCAAGGATCCATCAAAGCATGGATACCAAAATCTTTCTGATCTGTTTTTGCAGGGATGTCATGTGTGATAATATTCAGAATTTTATTTTCACATGACTGCATTCGAAGGTTATACCACACATGAGGGGGAGCATCAGGTATTTGACATATACATGAATTTTTTGTGAATTCAAAGAACCGTGGTAATTCATCCTGAAAAACTTACTTGAGTTTGTTTTTCTCCGTTTTTAAATTCCAGAATTGCCATGTGTTATATTTTCTTGATTTAGTTATTTCCATGTCTCACATATTTTGTTGATTTTTCGATGGAAATACACTCGCTTGAATTCCAATTTTGTTCTCATAGTACGTCCTTTCTTACAAATGATTCATTTCTTCTCTGATATAATAATTGTGACTTGTTCTTCACAATTAAACTTTCTGATCAATTGTTTCATTTGTATCAAACACTGTGCTTACGAAGTCATCCTAGTCGCGCTTGAACTTGTTCTTTGATCTTCATTCACATTTTATGATGACTTCTGATCAACTCAGATCAGGACTCGTTCTTAAAAGATTGACTTCAAAACATGTCAGTTTAGAACTCGTACTTCAATGTGTGCTTAATGTTTTATTTGGTTCATTAAAGGAGTGTTAGGAATTACATCGTTTCTATGGTCTATCCAGAACCGGAAGGACCTACCCAAGAAACACATCCTTTTTAGATAACAGTGAGGGGTCTAGATGTATAGACGAGTTTGGAGAGAGAAAAAATGGTGAGGATGTGACAAGACTTAAAAGAATTATTGGTCCTTACCAAACCGAGTCAGTTAGCCGGGTAACCACACAATCTATTCATTCTCGTTATTTGGAGATGAATATTGAAACAGACATGGACCCAGTGTCGATAACTCGTGTCACCTCACCCAGCCACTCAAGCATCTCTGAAAAGATGTTTGTTTCATAAATGCATGGAGATTTAGCACATAATCTATCTATTCCTCACTCGGAGGTCTTAGATATTGAAAAAGGAAGACACCAGCTCCGGTCTCCGAAGTTCATTTCCTAATCACTGTGTCAGTTGATTCTTAACTTGAGTCCCAAGTTAAATCAATTTTTGAGCCAAACAGATATAAATTATTTCTTTCACACATGCACGAGTCTTTGTGATTCCATTCGCATATCTTCGTGATATTGCCAGAACAGATTGAGAAGTAATTTTTAATATTTTACTTCAATGATAACTGGAAGTCCTATCAGAGATACCCCAATGCCAACTCTGAACATAGGCCACACAATTATTTTAATTGTTGTGATAACAGTTACTATGTGTTTCTGTGTTAGTTGATTACCCCATATTGGTTACTATAATTGTTGTATCTGGTATCTTGCTACTCATCAGTGTTGTCTTTGAAGTTACATGATGTTGAGGATGCTCCTAATCATAATGAGGGGGAGAACTGATACGGATTCAAAGACACAAATCATCATCAAGAGGGGGAAGAACGTTCTAAAAGTTCAAAGACCCAGATTATCATGTTGAGGGGAGTAAGCAAAAGTTGAGGGGGAGTAACTGTTATGATCTGTGCTGAAAAGATTACAAAGTACAAAGTGCATGTTTCTTCTATCCGTTTACAAAGTGCTGAAGTTTTCAAAGCTAATTCAACTCGTGGTTCAACTCGTGACGACCAAGAGCATAATTCAAGGGGGAGCGTGAAAGGCATGAAGACGTGCAACACTAAAGTGCTTCAAAGATTCAAGACGAAGAGAAGATCAAGACCTAAAGAGTTCAAGATCGTAATTTTTCTTTATATAACTTCAGGGGGAGATTGTTAGGACTAAAAGTCCTATAAAATAGAAAGTGATATAAAGAAATAATTAGTGTTATTTATTTGTTTGTAAAGCCTCAAGATAATGGGCTTTATGGTTAATGGGCTTGGGCCTGTCAAGCCCTTGGTATTTAATGTGTTGTTTAGAGGTTTTTAGGTTAGAGTTTTGTGAGATTAGTAGTGCGCCTAATTGAGATTAGAGAGAGAGTGCTTTGTTTATCATTCCTATATTGTAACACTCTCTGTTTAATCAATCAAAAAGCTTATTTGATTTGAGTTTACATTGTTACTTGATCAAACTGGGATCCACAGGGGGTGCAATCGCCAGTCTCTCCACTTCAAATTCTATGCCAAGCTGAAAATCTACTTGAGTTCTGAGATTGATGTGCTCTTGCATAGCAAACTGAACCTCTGGTAAAGCCGTCCTTGCAGGTTTGATTCTGTCGTGGAAGTTCACGCAATATCCATGAAGGGTTATTAGGTCACCCTTCATTAGGTCGTAGGGATTCAGAAGCACAAGATCATTATCGTTGAAGCTCTCTATCTTCTTGTCTTCTGATGATTCCACGGTGTACAGATGGTACAGAACTCTGTCATGGGAGAATTTTCTATGCTCAATCTTCAAAATTCTGCCGATCCCAAATGACGAGTTTATGGCTCTGTTCAGATGTGACTTTGTTTCAATGAACCTTCGCCTAGCATCTGATTATGTGTTTACTCTGATTGGGTTTAGGTAGGGATTGATGGGCACGGCATTTATTGGAATTATATCTCTGTCGGCATAGAGATATGCAAACAATTTTTCTAGTGAAGGGTTTTCTGTGTGTCTTGGTGTAGGATCTGGGTTCTGCTCAGGATTTTGCTCAGGTAGGTTTTGGGGTTGGTTTTCAGCCATGAGTGTATCAGTTTGGTTATGTGGCTGTTTTGTGGTTTGGGTTTGGTTTGTTTGTTCTTCAGCAGAGAATGGTTCTGTTATCTCTGGTTCATTCCTTGGGGATTGGGGTGGAGTGTCAAGGATGATGACCACTGGTGGTTGAGATGTCGACGCTTCTGGTTCTCTGATTGTTCTGTCTTTGAACATGTAGTCGAACTCAACCATCATAGTCTCTGTTGGAGTTTCCTCTGTCTCCTTCTCCCCTGGTGTCTATGGTGTTTCTTTCTCTGTCTCTTTTTCTTTCCCCTTCTCTTTCTCTACTCCTTTTTCTTTCTCTTTCTCTGTCTCCCCTTTTGTTGTTCAGAGGACTCACCCATCTGACTATCTGAATGCCCTTCTGCAGCGTCTTGGAAGTCATCATCATCATCAGAAGCTTCATCAGATAGTCGCGTAACGATAGGTGAGGCCGGAACAACAAACTTACCCTTCTTGCTTGAAGGTTCTCCTTCTGGGGGTCCTTCTGCAGGTCTTTTGTGTGTAGCAGTCTGTTGGATGGCATCTGTGAAGATAGTGACTGCCTTTTTCAATGCATCTTCGACCTCTGTTGCAGCAGTTCTGACCTCATCTACTTGACTCTCAAAGTTGAATTTGTGAGAGTCAAGAGATGTCTGTACATGTCTCTCTGTCGCTTGGGCCTTCATAACGAACTTGGACGAAATGGACATCATCTTGCTTATAACATTTCTGCTGAACTCTCCCATCTGGCCAACTGTCATAGGTAGTTCATTGGGGCTTGGACCAGATATATTAAGTGGAGTAGCAGAAGATGTAGTGGCCTCTTTGATCGCATCCTTAACAGAGTTGTTGATCATCTCTGTCAGGGATCGGATGTTGCTCTCCGACAGAATGACTAAGGGGATTGGCAGGGTTCTGTTCATTGCCGCTGTGTGATTCTCTGCCATTGTTCTCTTTAGTTCAGCGAGCTTTGTTGTCAGCTTTGTTGTCTCCTCTGCTCTGGCCCTTTCCCCATCAACAAGTTTCTGGGAAGTCTCTGCATATTTTCTGGTGATTTCTTGCAGCTCAGACTTCAGAGTTGCATTCTCCTGACGGATCAGCTCCTCTTTTGTTTCATTGATAAGTTTATACTCATTCAAGGAGTTGCTAATACTGTCACGGAAGCTTTTGAGCTCTGCTCTGGTGACAGTGTCAGCGGGGGTAACCTTGGTTCCAACACATGGATCCAAGTCAGCCTCGAGCTCAGAGGCGCCTCCATCAAGAGCTGTTTTTTTGTTGGCTCTTGGAGGACTTCCACCCGATCCTTGATGTTCCTTTTCAGGGGATACATCTGTGGGCGTTCTGATCTGAATTTCCTCTTCCAGCTCAGGTTCTGGAGATGGAAATCTGATGTGTTGAGAAGATCTGTGATCAAGACAGGTCTTCCCTTGTGAGACTAGGTCATTCCACTGCCCCTGAGTTGGGCAGAGCCTATGCGAGATACGAAAGATCTCAGGGCTAGTTTGTGTCAAATCTATGCAAGTCACAGAGGCTTCAGCGTGTGTAGGTGATCTATTGATGTCCTGGGACGATTGGCCATCATTACCGAAAATGGATTCCCCGGTTTCGTGCATACCAGAGGCGTGAAGAGTTGCCTCTGGTGGTTCAAGTTGTGTTGGGTTCGAGGTGTGCACCTCTGATTCAATATACCTCTGGTCTTGATCACCAGGGATAGGTTGTGTGGTAGAACTGGGAGTTGGGCTTCGGAAACGCACATGTGTGTTCATTTGAACATCTTCTTCTAAACTCACGTTTCCCTCGGCTCCTAGGGATGTAGAAGACTGTAGAAATCAGGATTCGATCTTACAATCAAGAACAATCAAACAGTAGTATAATAGAGATTTGGATCCAAAAGCTTTGTATTAGATTAAGAACAGATTACAGATCTAGAGAGAGTCTCTCAAAGATTACAAAGTGAATACAAAGTGATACCAAAGTTAGTTAGCTTACAGTTGCTAACTCCTATATATATTGTAAAGGAAAGCTAAAGCTACAGTACATATATATGATAAACCAATAGAACAATTACACGTGTTCTAATTAATAACAGAATACAACTGAAAATGTTCTAAGACATAAGTTCTGAACATCCTTCTGATTAAGCACTTCAGAACATACATTTTGACACTTGGACATTTTCTTCTTCATCTTCAGAGCTTATGAGTCTCTTACTCAGAACTTTGAGCCTTCTGTTCAGACTTCACACTTAGTAATCTTTGCTAGACTTCTCAATCAGCACTTCTGAGTCTCCTACTCAGAATTCTGAGCCTTCAGATCAGATATCAACACTTAGGCTTTTTGATAAACTTCAATTCTAACAATCTCCCCCTTTTGTCAAACAAGCCTATATTGATCAACATTAAATTCCTTTAGAGCAGGTACAATCTTAAGAAGAATTACATTTCTCAAAGCAAGTCTTCTATCAATCTTTTCAATAACTTCTTCTGTCTTTTCAACTTGAACTCCTTTTTGTATCTTTTTCTTTAAACTGTTCTTGATAAATCTGAGAGTTCCATAGCAGTACTTGGCAACTTCACTTGCTCTGAAGAAAATCTGTTGGGTTTGTTTATTTTTCAGTACAACTCCCAACTCTGGAAGTTTACAAACATATCCTGTCTTCAACATTCTCAGTTGCTCATGCTCATTATTTGGCTTAGAAAGATAGACACGTGGTATGTGCACATATAGAGCAATTTGAAAATCTGTATATGCATACCATCTCAGAATGTAAAACATAGCCTCTCTCACTGTTGCCAATGCTCCTCTTTCCTTTTTGTACTTACTACAATCTTTATTCTCCAAAAGACAATACAATCTGTAGAAATCAGATACTGAGATCTTATCAAAATCGGCTTCAGTGAAGTAGTAGACTTTTCCATCCTCTCTCAGAACCTCAAACCCATAGTATTCATGTTTCTTGAATTACTTGACACATAATTCTCTGATTCCAGTGATCATAAAATCAGAATATACAGCCTGCTTTGGTTTTCCTATGCATCTTGATAATTCAGCACGAAACCATCTAGAGAACTCCGGCTTATCATGATACACACTCAGAAACTGAACATCTCTTGGTTGAAAGAAGTTTGGCAGATCATATTCCAAAAGTAAGCCATTTAAGTCAATTGGCCCTTCTTCTTCATTGGCACCAGTCTTTTCAGCTTGTTCAACATCTTTCTTTTGAACATCTTCTTGTTCATCTGATACTTCTGGAATAGATTCATCAACATCATCAGAGTAAACACCATTAACTTGGTATTCTGAAGGACATACAAAGTCAATGTGAAGCAACTTCTTAGGATTTTCTTCTGATAGCATCCATTCATAACAGTTTCTGACTTTGTTTCTGAGCTCCATTCATTCATTTATACATCTGATACATTTATCTTTCACAGAAGTTCTGACATTCTCACCATATGCTTTCATCTTTAACACTGTAAATTTCAAAGTAGCATCACTATATTTCACTAAGTCCTTCAATCTGAACAAAAAGACTTTATTGGATTCTGAATGAATAAATCTTTCATTACCAACTTCTTCACTGATAAATCCATCAATGCTATTCACTGCATCCAGAAATCTGATTGGACGCTCCAAGTTGCACTTCTCTTTCCTTGATTCAATTGCTAATTGAAAATCATAAAGATGCAAATTTCTGACATATATCCCCAAAATCCTTCTGCATTCCAGTTCCACCCAAGTCTCTTCAGTACTTGCAAAGAATTTCACCAAGAAAATCTGATCATCTAAGAATAGTCTGTGAAAATCAAAGCTAGTCATGCTTACTTTAAAGTTCCCTTCTTTCAGAACTTCCATGTTGACATACTTCAAACCATCAAACTCTTCAATTTGAAACTCTAACACCTTTTCAATCCTTTTCTGAACAAGTATCTTCTCATCAGGTTTTCTCAGTCTGTTTGAAGCTTCAACATACACCATCTGTAACTTTCCATCCATGAACCCATCAATGAAGTTCTCAATATCTACATACTTATCTTCTTTGCAGTAGAGATTTTCATAATTGTATTCTAGAAAGATGTCAAGAAAGTAATTTCTGGCAAGTGGAGTATCATTTTGTTGTATAATGAAATCACATACTGGTTCTTCAAGAATCGGCAAATCAATTCTGGGAATGATAATTGGAGTTCTGTATGTGTATGAAGGCAAGAAGAAGTCAACAATTCTGGCAAGATCTTCTTCTGACACATCCTCAAAATAATGTTCTGCAATTTCCTTTTCAAACTCTCTTGAATAATTGACTGTGCAATCAAATTCTCCCATCAAATCAATTGGCCTCACCATTCTGAGAAATCTATAAACTCTCTGACCATTAATAGTATTTACCAACTCATTGTGCATTCTTCTTATTAGAGTATCATTCATCCTCCTTTCTTCAATCTTAGAGATAAGATCACCTCAAGTATAAAGAATAATATCTGAACATGTAACCACTCTGTCCATTTCATAACTTTCCACTAACTCTACTTCAGAGATATCCATCATAGAAGTGTCTGCCATAACTGTTTCAGAGTTTTCCAACACATCCATTTCAGAACCTGTGATCATTTCAACATCAGAAATATTCACTATTTCCACTTCATCTGCCATAATCATTTCAGTACTCATAGCCACAACCACATCAGCTTCGGAAATATTCATCTCCAATTCTGAAGTACTTTCCATAACTTTATCAGCACCTACTTCAGAAGTATTTTCCATCATCACTTTTTCTGACTCCAAATCTTCAGAACTAGAATCTTGAACAGCTATCAACTCAGCACTCTGTTTCTGTCTTTTCTCCCCCTTTTGATGATCATGAGGATCATTATCATCAAACTTCCTTTTCAAAGTCTGAGTTGAAGTATCCTGTTTTTCAGCAACTGATAAAGGTATAACTTCCAATGGTTTTGAAGTAGTTGCCAACTGTGAGCTGAAAGCCGTAACCAAAGAAGTTTTAAAATCATCCATATTCTTCAAAATCTCCTTCTGAAAATCTGACAATCCATCTTTGATCTCCTTTTTGTGAGATTCCAAAGACTCTTTGACCTCATCAAATTTTTGTTCAACAGAATTGACTTTGCTTTCTAGTGTTGTTCTGAGATTTTTAACTTCATCTTTCAAAGAAGTTACTGAGCTTTCTAATTTCTGAACCTTCTCACCCAAATGATCATTTTGTTTCTGAATCTTTTCAAATTCAGAAGATGCTAACGGTATCCTTGGAACAACTGATGAACCAATTTGCATGTGCTCAGAGAACACATGGCCTGTAGGTGCCACAGAGTCACCATGTACAACAGATGCACTGTGTAAAGAGGCTTTTAAGATGTTCACCTCCCCAGGACTTCCATCCAATCCTTGACTACCAGTAATAGGTATGTCTATGGAAGTTGATACAGGAATACGAAATTCCTGTGAAGTGCTTGTGTGAAATGAAAAATCAGGCCCAAATTGGATATCACTGTGCAATCCAGACTCAATGTGTTGAATAATATGTTGGGATTTATCACCAAACTCCAAATGAGTAGGTAATGGTTCCCCTGTTTGAAATGAAACAGTAGCATGTTGAAATGCTTCTGAGAGGATGGGATTGGATAATTCAATTTCTACCATGGGCTGAATGGTATTTTCTTCAATATCGGTCACCAAGAGTTGTGAACCAATATCAGATGTGGTTTCCCGGATTAGATCAGTTGGTTCAAAATTATCTCTGTTTTCTAATTCTGGTGACATTCTCTCATCCTCACCTCTCTCTATCTGTTTTTCAGGCTCACTTCTAACCAAGCTCTCAGAATTTTGCCTCTCAATTCTCTCAGAATGTTCTCCCACCTGAACATTCTCCCCTTCTCTATTTGCACTAGACTCCTCACCTCTCCTCTCAGGGTTTTCCTCATGGGTAGGGACCTGAGGTTGTTCAAGTCCCAAAGAGGTGCAATAAGCTTTTAAAATCTCACTCTCCCCTGGAATGTAAGCCCTAAGTGATCTTGGCAATGGTTTGTGATTAGGAAAATTTTCAAGTTTAAGAGATGAAATCATCTTACCCATGTAGAATACGGACCCATGCTCCTCATTTGCTCTCCTTGGAATTTGAGCATCTTGTCTCATAGCATACCAAATCACCATCTTCCAGTACCTCTGATAAGGTATATATGTCAAAGGATTATCTCTTGTTTCTCTCTTTAGTGCCTTCTGATTCCTCTCAAAGGTGTTCTTTATATCTTCCCATAAGATAGAAGCATAATCATAATGCCTATTCTTCACTAACCCATGAAAGATTTGCATGATATGTCTTGATCCTTGATCTAGAGAACTGTGCTTCCCAGATAAACACTTGTTAATGATGTTGAAGAAACATGCCCAGATTGGTGGTAGTTTATTTCTTCTGAATGAACTAAGGTTCTTCAAATCATCATTATATCCTAACCTCTTAAATTCAGTTGTTAGCTCTTCTGTTAAAGGTGAATCCTCAAAGTCTAATCTTCCCTCCAAATCATCTTTCTCTGGCAACCTAAGCATTATTCTTAAGAAATCAACAGTTAAAGTCAGTGATACTCCCCCTACATTTGACACAAACTTATTCCCTTGCAATTCTAAATTATTCCACCACTGTTGAATATATTGGTGGAACAGTCTTCTTCAGAGTGAACCACTTCTTGAACGGATGATACTTTAACAATTCTATAATAATCCTATGTTCTTCCTTGAAATTTGTTTCATCAAGCACTAACACACGGTTATTTTCTAACAACGCCAAATATTCATTCTCTGGTACTAACCTTTCCCTTGAAATGTGTCTAGAAGACATTACAGATCGTACGGCACTTTGTTGGTGTTCAATATTTGCATTTTCTTCATCTGCATTGCCCTTAGACTCAGCCATTTTCTCATCCTCTTCATTTCTACCAACATTTCCTCCTAAAATGTTTCCTCCTATAGCCTCTTCCTCTGTGACTATATTATCAGGCATTCTGACTTCATCATCATCATCCGAAGATGCCATTAAGGTTCTTGTTGAGTGTAATGATATAGTTCGACCTCTTCGTGCAACAGACATGATTATCACTCAAGAAGTATGAAACAAAACAGAATCGATGAACTCAGGAATTTTGCGTATCTCACTTTTTCACTCTGGAATTCGAATGAATTTGAAATAGGGATTCTAATGTCTATTTAAAATCCGCAAAGCTGAAAGAATTCAAGCGGTGAAAACTGCTTTTTGTCAGAGTTATAACATATTCTAACACTGTGAAATACCACAAAAGATGTTAAATGAAACGTGGTATAATCAAATGAATAAGATGCCGACACGTGTTATTTGAGAGAAATCAACACAAGTTAAAGTTCTGAATAACACGTTCAGAATTCTGAAAATGCATACTCAGAAGTTCTGAGTATACAATTCAGAAGAAATTCTTTTGAAGTTAAAATTCATTTAAACCCTCTACTTCTGATTATGTAAATCTTTTTAATCATCAAGAAGTAGTTTGAACAAATAGAAGATTGTTTTTATCATCATAAGTCTGTCCCTCTTAAGATGATTTATGATTTCTGAAAATCATTTAAAATCTAACTTCTGACCTTGAAATCCTTTTTAAGTATTCAGAAGTTGTTTGAACAAGTATAAAACAATTTATCATTAAAGGCTTGTTCCCCTTAGAATGATTTGAGATGAGAAAAGAATACAAACCTTGTAGGTATCTCAGAATAATTTCTGAAAGATATCAATGCTCCCCCTTGACTTAAGCATATACCCAAACACATATTAGACATAAAGGAATAAAAAAAATAAAACAGAAAGAACTTAACAACAAATTGAAATACTTGTAAATTTCCAGAAATAAGGTCTGAGAGGTAAAGTCAGAAAATCTGAGTAACCTAATCAGAAGAAAAAAATAAGTCAGATTTCTGAAGTATTGACTCAGAAGTTCTGAACTCAATACTCAGAACATCTGAGTAAGAGAGTCAGAATTCTGAGTACACTACTCAGAAAATCTTACTTAAAAAATGTATTTCTGAAAATAACAAATATAATCAATTAGTCGGATTAAGCATTCCTATCTTACATATGAGAAAAGTAAACCTTTTGTGATCAAGAGGCTTTGTGAACATGTCAGCCAATTGATACTTTGTATGCACAAAGTGCATTTCTATAGTTCCCTTTTCCACATAATCCTTAATGAAGTGATACCTTACATCAATATGTTTGGTCTTTGAATGTTGAACATGATTCTGAGTGATGGCAATTGCACTTTCTGAGTCACAGTAAATTGGAATCTTGTTAAGCTGATATCCATAGTCCATGAGTTGTGTTTTCATCCACAGAGTTTGAGAACAACAAGCAGCAGCTGCTACATATTCTGCCTCAGCAGTTGATGTGGACACACAATTTTGCTTCTTTGAAGCCCAACTCACTATTTTATCTCCTAAAAAGTGACAAGCACCAGAAGTACTTTTTCTGTCCAACCGGCTTCCTGCATGATCAGCATCAGTAAAGGCAGTTAACTTGAAATCAGTTTCTTTTGGATACCAAAGGCCCAAATCAAGTGAACCTTTGAGATATCTTAAGATCCTTTTAACAGCCAGCAAATGAGATTCTTTTGGATTTGATTGAAATCTAGCACAAAAACATGTAGCAAACATGATATATGGCCTACTTGCAGTCAGATAAAGTAAAGAACCAATCATGCCCCTATAAACCTTGTTATCTACTGAAACTCCAGAGAGATCAGCATCTAACTTGACATTTGTAGCCATTGGTGTTCTCATAGCAGCACAATCAGACATCTTAAACTTTTTCAGAATATCTTTTACATATTTTCCTTGATTTATAAAAATTCCTTTTGGTAACTGTTTTACTTGAAGACCAAGGAAAAAAGTTCAATTCTCCCATCATGCTCATTTCAAATTTTGATTTCATGATATCTGAGAATTCATCACATAATTCTGCATTTGTAGAACCAAATATTATATCATCTACATATATCTGAATCAGAATTAAATCATCACCTTCTTTCTTTAAAAAAACGAGTAGTATCAATTTTACCTTTCTTGAAATCATTTTCTAATAAGTACTGAGTTAGAGTGTCATACCAGGCTCTTGGTGCTTGTTTCAGACCATACAATGCTTTATCTAAAACATACACATGATCTGGAAACTCAGGATCAGCAAACCCTTCAGGTTGATAGACATAAACTTCTTCATTGAGTATACCATTCAAAAATGATGATTTGACATCCATTTGATACACTTTGAAGTTCTTATGTGCAGCATATGCCAAGAATATTCTGATTGCTTCAATTCTGGCAACTGGTGCAAATGTCTCATCATAATCAATTCCTTCTTGTTGTGAATATCCTATAGCAACCAATCTAGCCTTATTTCTGACTACAACACCTGACTCATCTTTCTTGTTTCTGAACACCCATTTTGTTCCAATTGTTGATTTTCCTTCAGGCCTTGGAATGAGTCTCCAAACTTTATTTCTTTCAAGTTGTAGCAATTCATCTTGCATTGCTAAAATCCAGTCTGGATCCTCTAGGCCTTCAGTGGCTTTCTTAGGTTCCATCATACTTAGAAATCCTGCAAACATTGCTTCATTTGCTGTTGCTGATCTTGTCTGAACTCCCACTGATGGGTCTCCTATCACTTGATGAATAGGATGGTCTCTTCTCCATTTGTTTGAACTCGGAAGCAACTCAATATCTGATAAATTGTTGTTTGTATCATTCTCATCTGTAACAACATGTAATTCTGAACTATTCCTTTGAGGTGTGACATTCACGTCCGGATTCTGAGTAGTAGAGTCAGAATTCTGAACAACTTGTTCAGAGTTCTGAGTACCTTGTTCAGAATTCTGAGTTCCTTGTTCAGAATTCTGAGTAGCTTGTCCAGAATTCTGAATACCTTGTTCAGAATTCTGAGTACCAGACTCAGAAAAATCACTTGTATTTACCAAAATTGGACATTCCTCAGATGGACCAGAGTCAGAAATTATAGTTGTATGAACCTCTGAACTTCCCTTTTTCATTTCTTGAACCATTTTAGGATTTTCAAAATCTGCATAAGATTCAGAAGTTAGTTCCATAAATGCATCCTTAAACAATATATTGAGTTCTGAACAATTAGGATTAGAATTGGATTCAGAAGTCATTGTTTTGTCTTATCGTGATTGAGTTATGAACTGTTTTGTTCAGAAGTCTTTAATCTTGACTCATCAAATGTAACATTGATGCTTTCCATAATCCTCTTGGTTCATCTGTTGTAGATTCTGAATGCTTTGGAAGTTAGTGAATAACCAAGAAAGTATCCTTCATCTGCTTTCTTGTTAAATTTACCAAGATTTTCGCTGTCTTTGAGAATATAGCATCTGCATCCAAAAACATGAAAAAAAATAATCAGTGGTTTTCTTTTGTTAATCAGTTCATAAGCAGTTTTATTTAGTCTTTTATTAATCAAAGTTCTGTTTTGAGTAAAACAAGCAGTAGCAATTGCTTCAGTACATAGGAAGGTTGGAAGATTTAAATAGGCCAACATGGTTCTTGCAGCTTCAACTAGAGTTCTGTTCTTTCTTTCAACATACCATTTTGTTGAGGAGTTCTGACAGTAGAGAAATTATGAGAAATCCCAGAACTTTGTAAAAAGTTCTGAAGAGTCTCATTTCTGAATTTTGTTCCATTGTCACTCCTGATTTTCTGAACTGGAAGTTGTAAGAACACTTGAATTCTTTTGATGAAATTAATCAATGTTTCAGCAGCCTCAGATTTTGCTCTTAAGAATGATCAACCCATGTGTATCTTGAATACTCATCAACAATGACAAGTATATACTTCCTTCCTCCCATTGATTGAACTGAAATAGGACCACATAAGTCAGTATGTAGCATCTCTAATGGTGATATGCATGAAGAGTCCATTTTTAACTTGTGAGAACTCTTCTTCATCTTGCCCATTTCACATGCTGAACATAATGAGTCCTTCTCAAACTTGATCTTTGGCAGTCATTTGACCAATTGTTTGCCAACTAGATTGTTCAACTCCTTAAAATTCAAGTGAGAACACCTTCTGTGCCATAACCAACATTCATTTGCAGTTGCATTTGATAGTAGACACACTGGAGTTAAAGCTTGAGTCCTTGAAAAATTAACCACATATAAGTCCATGTGTCTCTTAGCCCATAACACTTTTATTCCATTCTCACTCAGAATTAAACACCTGTTATGCTAAACTTGATATCACAAGGACTATCCAAGAACTGACTTATACTGAACAAATTGTGTTGTAAACCTTCCACATAGAATACTTTCTGAATTGTTAAATCTCCCTTTGTTAAATCCCCATAGCCTCTAACTTGCCCTTTACTGTTATTACCAAAGTTAACTGCTCCTCCAGCCTTTTCTGTGAAATTTGTCAGAGAAGACTTATGACCTGTCATGTGTCTTGATGCTCCAGAATCTAAAAACCACACATGACAGCCCTGCAAAAACAGTTTAGTTAGATTTAGGTACCCATATAGGAATGGGTCCTTCTTTGTTAGCTTCAATATCAGATTTAACAAAAGTTCCTTTTACTTTCCATTCAAAATCTTCTTTTAAGCACCACTTTCCTTGTACTTTTATGAAATCAGAACATTTTATGTTCACATAATTGTTTCTTCTCTCTTTGAAAACTTTTGGTTTGGATTTAGAAACATTTTCATTTTTCTTTCCTTTGGACTTGGATTCAAACATATTTTCAGTCCTTTTCTCTTTTGTCTTGAATTGAGAAATGTTTTCAGATTTCTTCTCTTTTGACTTGCATTGAGAAACCTTTTCAGTCATCTTTTTTGAATTCTGATTTGCTTTAGTTTTATAAGATGTTTTAGAATTTTGACTTTTCTGAGAGAATTGAAATGAATGACTACCACATTGAACACATTTCAGATATCTACTTGCATGAAACAACAAATCTGAATGAAAAGAATTTTCATTTTTATTCATACTATTCAGATT
The DNA here is from genome assembly GCA_033807775.1 of Saussurea involucrata. Lineage (NCBI taxonomy): Eukaryota > Viridiplantae > Streptophyta > Magnoliopsida > Asterales > Asteraceae > Saussurea > Saussurea involucrata. Next base: position 94,631,092 of record CM066322.1, read on the forward strand.
ACATTTGCGTTCAATACAAGAACCATTGACATTTGGTTTTGAAGTAGTATTCAATCCAATCTTCTCAGAGATCTTTTTCAGATCATCTTTCCTTTTGCTTTCCTCCTTTTCTGAAACATTCAACTTTTCAGAATTAGTAGATGATCCAGATGATTCACCATGCTCAAATATATTTGATTCATCAAAGAAATTCTTATTTTCTTCTAATGATTTAATCTTAAAAAGATCATACTCAATCTTTAATTTTTCAAGCTCTGTTATTTTCTGAACATAAGTTTTGTTTTCCTTTAAAACTTCTTCAAGTTTAAAATCAGCATCACATAAATCATTTTCAAGCTCATCAAAACTTTTTCTAAGATCTTCAAGCTCTTGATTGACAAGTTCAAACCTCTTCTCAAGTTCTGAAAAACTTTCTGAATTAGACTCGGAATTTTCAGTTGACTCAGAATTTTAAGTTGACTCAGAGTTCTGACTATATGTTTCAGAATTCTGACCAACAGACTCAGAATTCTGACTAACAGACTCAGAATTCTGATTAGAGGACTCAGAATTCTGACTAACTGTTTCAGAATTCTCTTTATTTTCAGAAACCTTGCATACCTCATATATATTCTCAATGTCAGTATAGGAGAAACTTTATTGTTTATCTTTGTAACTAACATTTAGAGAATCATACTTAAATTTAGCAGTATTATATCTTGGTTTTTCTTCTTCAGTACATTTTGAGATTTCTCTCTTGACCTTTTTTCTGAATTTTCCGAGTTTTCAGCTTTTGATTCAGAAGTTTTTATTTTTTTCAATTTTTGGTCTCTGTAAACTATCAGAACTTGTTATTGAGCTTGCAGGTCTCACGAAAACTTCAACTAAGTCTGGAATTTCTAGTTTGGGTCCTTTTAGTTCCATAAAATCATAAAGATTTATTGGAGCCTTTTTCAAAGTAGAGTTTTCTTCCAAACCTAATCCTATTTTTGGATTGTAAAACCTTATGTCTTTTACATTGCTTGTGAGAAGACTCAATGTTTGTTGAGTTTGACCTCTTTTCAGATTAAGATCTTCTAACTCTTTGATTTTAGTATATAAATTCTTTCTTTCATCAAGTAGCATATCTACTTTAATTTGTAAATCAACTTTTTCATCTTTTACTTCTGAAAATGCAACTTTTAATTCAAAAATCCTTTTTAAAAGATCAGAATTCTCTTTTCTGACTTCTTGTTTCTCAACCTCGGTTTCCTCAAATCTAACTTTAAACATTTCTTTTTCTGTTCTGAATTTGTTAACCAGAATTCTTTCACCTTTAATCTGTTTTCTCAGATTAACAAATTCAGAATTCATATTACCAATTTGAGTCATTAAATCTATTTCAAGAGCAGAATGTACCTCAACAGAAGATTCAAAGCCAGCATCCTCATAGTCAGAATCTTCTTCATTACTCATCTTAGCCATATAACTTTGCATTTGTGAGAAATGAATGCAATCCTCTTCACCAGAAGAATAGTACAGCCAATTCTCTTGTTCTGCCAGAAGTGCAATCCCACTGTATTTGGTTTTGGCTAGCTGATCTTTCTTAGCATAATACTCATAGTCTTTAACAACTTTCACTCTGCAATCCCTTGCAAAATGACCAGGTTTCCCACACTTGAAACATAGATCCTTCTCTCTTTTCTCTTCCTTTTCTTCTTTCTTCTCATACCTATTCTCTTCTTTCTTCTCATACTTATTCTCTTCTCTATCATCTTTCTTCTTATATCTATCATCTGAACTCCCCTGTCCACTTCTTCTGTACTTTCCTTCAAATTTCTTGTTTCCATAGCTTTTATTGAAAGTATTGGTCAACAATGACAATTTCTCAGCAATTAACTTGATATCATCATCCTCATCAGATCCTTCTTCCTTCTCAGATTCCTCCTCTAACTTTGGAATTTCAGACAGAAACACAGACTTCTTTGATGTTTTGGTGACCTTGGTTTTTCTTTCTGAAAGCAGGGCTAATTGATCAGAAACCCTTTTCTTTTCCTCAACAACTTGCTTAACATAATCTTCATGTTGATTTAGAACACAAAACAAGTCATTCAGATCTTCTTCACACATATCTTTATTCATTTGAAGACTTATTGCAAAAGAAGACCATTCTGAATTAAGACAATTCAGAAATTTGTAATTGATCTCTGACTTAGTCTTCTTCAGCCCATTCCTTCTAAGATCATTTAATATTGTGCAAAACTTGTTGTAAGTCTGAGTTAAACTTTCACTTTCCTTAGCCTTGAATCTTTCATATGCATTTATGCATTGATTCAGTTTTGCTTGAATTGATTTGGTTGTGCCCAACATTTGCTTCTCCAATTCATCCCACGTTTCTTTTGCGGATGTTCCACTATCAATTCTATTGAAAACCTCATTTGGATTTGCCAAAGTTAACAGAGTTACAGCTCTTTTGTCTATTGCATGTCTCTGTTTCTGCGCTTCAGTGTACTGTGAGAAAAGTTTCTTCACTTTAGTAGCAGGAATCTCCGGTGTAGTATTAGTTGCAGGTGTAGCAGCAACATCAACATAAACTTCAATTGGACCTTCACGAATTGATATCATCAAATTCTCATCAATATTATCCAAGAATTGAATAATACGAATCTTCCATTGTTGATACTCCTCGGGAATTAGAACAGGTGGCTTCGTCTCAGATCCCATCGAGAGAAATTCTTCAGAAGACATGATTGTAAGATGAATTGAATTGAATCGATTCAACAGAAAGACAAATTCAAATTTCTTGAACAAAAACAAAACTAATTCAGGAATTAAGAACAATTCAAGAATTACGAGTAGCAGCGGAAATCAATTATCGAAATGATCAAGAATCTTCAAGAACACGATCAAGAAACCCTCAAGAACACGATCTTGGACAAATTTGTTTGTTGATTGGCTCTGATACCAATTGTAGAAATCCGGATTCGATCTTACAATTAATTAATCAATCAAGAACAATCACACAGTAGTATAATAGAGATTTAGATTCAAAAGCTTTGTATTCGATTAAGAACAGATTACAGATCTAGAGAGAGAATCTCTCAAAGATTACAAAGTGATACCAAAGTTAGTTAGCTTACAGTTGCTAACTCCTATATATACTGTAAAGGAAAGCTAAAGCTACAGTACATATATATGACAAACCAATAGAACAATTACACGTGTTCTAATTAATAACATAATACAACTGAAAATGTTCTAAGACATAAGTTCTGAACAACATGTTCAGAACTTCTGAACATCCTTCTGATTAAGCACTTCAGAACATACACTTTGACACTTGGACATTTTCTTCTTCATCTTCAGAGCTTCTGAGTCTTTTACTCAGAACTATGAGCCTTCTGTTTAGACTTCACACTTAGTAATCTTTGCTAGACTTCTCAATCAGAACTTCTGAGTCTCCTACTCAGAATTCTGAGCCTTCAGATCAGATATCAACACTTAGGCTTTTTGATAAACTTCAGTTCTAACAAAGACTCAGATGTCTCTCCCTCACTCTCCTCTTCCTCACTACTGCCAGAGGAGGACGAAATCTCTTCCACCTCTGCAGTTTCCTCTACTTCCTCTTGGACAGCCTCTAAAAGGGATGCTTTGTCCACTACTTCCTCCTCCACTACATGGGCAGAGGAAGACCCCACTTCGGGTACTCTTACCTGTGGTCTGACTACTTCTGCTTCTTCTCTTATCTCACTCACAGACTCTAACGAAGGTTCAGGACCTATGTATGTTGGGGATCTCACCTCAGGTTCTTGAGGTAGAGCAGCATGATTATAGTTTTGGAGTGAGATATGGTTTGGTCTTATCAGATAGAGCATAGTTCTTGGTATTCTTCTGGTGTTGGGATAATCACCTGTGGTTGTCGGATTGAATCTGGACATCACCCAAATAGGAGTTGGATTGCCCTGTTGAACTAGTTGTAGAGTTGGGAATGCTTCTCTGATCACCAAACTGATAAATCGCGGATATCTGATGTGTTTCAGATTCTTGTGGACTCCCACAACACCTCATCTCGCCATAGTCGATGTCTTGGTGTTTACTGCGGATAGAAGCTCTTTGTAGAGGATGTTGGCATAGTCAAAATGCCTCTTGAAGTATAAGCTGTACATGATTTGAAGGATTTCAGTGCTAGCTTGGTCTTGGCTACCACTTTTGCACGTTAGGGTTCTGTTGAGGATTGAAAACATGAAATTCCAGATTGGGGGTAGATTTCCTCTTTTGAATTTCCCAATCATGGTTAGGTCTTTGTTGTAGCCCAAGAAACGAACAAACTCAAGAAGAACAGGGACCTTTGGGGGGGTTCATATGCAGGAATACCCAACTGTCGAGTGGTCTGCATTCCAAAGATTCTTCTGATTGTCTTATTGCGAATGCGAACCGTTCCTGCTCCGCCTTGTCTTCCTGAATCAACGTTTCCGATGATACCTTTTCTCTCTGGAATGTATTGGCATGTAGTCCACCATTGTTGGTCATAAATATCTGGAAGATCATCATCGAACATTGTGATGGCTCGAAAGAGTTCAAAGTTTCTGAAAAACTCAACAATCACATGGTAAATGGGTAAATAGTTGGCTGGATTGGCGTCGAATCTGTAGTTGTTATCTACAAACTCGTAGGGTTGGATTACTATATGATCAAAGGGTACGATTCTGCTTAATTCCGCTGAGTTAGCTTGTTCCACCATTGTTGCAGGTTCCAGGGATTTTGAAGAACACAAGGGTTTTTGAAAGAAGGAGGGAAGAATATGAAGGTTTGAATATTCAGTAAGCGTAAGAAATGAAATGGGTCATGGGAATGGGTATTTATACTCGAAGTGTGTGGCTGGATAACCATCGTAGGTACTGTAGGTACTCGAGTTTCAGATAGTGGAGTGGCCTCTATAGTAGAACGTGGGAACAACTAACGGTTGGTTTCTCAATCAGAGAGTGCCACGTGGATTTTGGGTCTGACAAACTTTCGGAAATAGAACCGTCATGGTTAGAGATGTGTGGGTGACCTGCGGTTGACACTTAGAAATAACCCGCACCTCTGATGATAGTACTTCTGATGACGTGGCAGAAAACTGGCAGAGCTCTGGTGGAACTCAGCACAATTTTTCCTCTGATGAGTAACCATGTTCATTCTTTTCAAGTAACCCAAGATGTTTCACCTTTACCCAAAAATCATTTAAAAATCCTGAATCTGATGTGAAAATAGTCAAGGAACGAAAGCAGAACTGACTCGGAAATTTCACAGAGTTCTGGTGAGAATCATCAGAGGCTCTGGTGAAATGTCAGAGTTCTGGTAAGTTCTTGACATTATCGAAAAAGTTTTCATCAGAACAGGTTTTTCCTTTCTTAAAAAGATTTTTCCTCTATGTTCAATGAGCAAAGTCATTTAGATTTGAAATTGTTTTGACTTGCTCCCCCTTAAACCATGCTTATATTCCTTTTAAGCTCCCCCTAAAATCATGAGCTTAATTGACAGATTTTTCTTTTCAGCTTTTCTCTTTTCTTGCAACTTTTAAAGTAATAAAGAATATTTACAAAGAAAACAAAGTATATACAGAAAAGAAATGCACAGAGGAAAATATTGAAAAAGTATGCTGACAGAACTCTGAGATGATCATCAGAGGCTCTGGAGAATTGTCCTACCTAACTATTTTGACAGAGCTCTGGTATGAACATCAGAGGCTCTGTTGAGTTTTGAATAGAGTTAGGAGGACATGTTCAGCATGCCCATCTTGCTGATTAAGAAGTTTAATCTCCTTTCATCAAGGGCTTTTATGAACAAATCAGCAAGTTGGAAGTCGGTTGAAACAAAGTACATTTCAATCGTCCCTTTTTCAACATGATCCTTTATAAAATGGAACCTTATGTCGATATGCTTTGTCTTCGAGTGCTGGACTGGATTTGCTGTAATTGCTATTGCACTCTTGGAGTCACACAGAATTGGGATTTTGTTGTACTCCATGCCATAATCTTTGAGCTGAGTTTTCATCCAGATCACTTGAGAGCAACAACTATTAGCAGCAACATACTCTGCTTCTGCTGTAGAGGTTGATACGCAGTTCTGTTTCTTGGATGTCCAACTCACCAGTTTGTCTCCAAGCAATTGGCAGCTACCAGAAGTACTCTTTCTGTCATTTCTGCATCCTCCATAATCTGAATCTGTGTATGCTACAAGCTCGAAACCAGAACTAAGAGGATACCATAGACCCAAAAATTGAGTCCCTTTGAGATATTTAAATATGCGTTTGACAACAGACAAATGGGATTACTTAGGATTTGCTTGAAATCTAGCACAAAGACAGGTTGCAAACATTATATCAGGTCTGCTTGCAGTCAAATACAGAAGTGACCCTATCATGCCCCTGTAGTTCTTGATATCCACAGTTTGACCTTGAGGATCATGATCAAGTTTAACTCCAGTGGCAATAGGAGTTTTCATAGGATTTGAGTTATTGAGCTTATACTTTTTCAAAATATCAGAGACGTATTTTGATTGACTTATAAAGGTGCCTCTGATAGATTGTTTAACTTGTAAACCAAGGAAGAATGAAAGTTCTCCCATCATGCTCATTTTAAATTCACTTTTCATCAAATCCTCAAACATATCACAGTATTCCTGCCTAGTAGACCCAAAGATAATGTCATCAACATATATTTGGACCAGAAGAATGTCATTTTTGTACCTCCTAATGAATAAGGTTGTATCGACAGTACCTTTCTCGAAATGGTTGACCAACAGAAAATTTGATAGAGTTTCATACCAGGCTTTAGGAGCTTGCTTGGCCATACAGAGCTTTGTCTAGCTTGTATACGTGGTCTGGAAACTCTGAACTTTCAAAGCCTGGTGGTTGCTGGACGTAGGCTTCTTCTTGCAGTCTGCCATTCAGAAAAGCAGATTTCACATCCATTTGATAGACCTTGTGTTAGGACACTGTAGTTGTCCTTAATATTAGAAAGTTTTGTAAAGCAAAGGCTTTTGTATATGGGCTTAGACTTATCTGTTGTAACAAGTGAGGGAGTATAAATAGCTTGTGTAATATAGTTTGTAACCAAGTCTTTAATTACAATTTCCATAATCCAAGATGTAGATCTTAAACATTCTTGTTCTCTCTCTAGATTAGATTAGATTTCCTTTTCTAATAAATTGTTCTTCCTCATGTTGTTACCATATCTTGAATTGTATGAAGATCATAGACCTAACACCTTGAAACCTTTATGGGCAGCATAGGCTAAGAAGATTCTGATGGCTTCTAGCCTAGCCACAGGTGCAAAGGTTTCGTCATAATCAATGCCCTCTTCTTGGCAATATCCCTTGGCAACCAACCGAGCTTTATTTTTGATGATAATGTCGTCCTCATCTTTCTTATTTCTGAACACCCACTTGGTTTCAATAGCAGCTTTGTTTTCAGGAAGTGGAATCGAGGACCAAACTTTGTTTCTTTCAAACTCCAGAAGCTCCTCTTGCATGGCTTCAGTCCAGTTTGGGTCTTCAAGGGCTTTAGAAATCTTCTTTGGCTCAATCATACTTAGAAAATTCACAAATAAGGCCTCATTGATTGTTGCAGACCTTGTCTTTACACCATCTTCAGCAGCACCTGTAATTAGATGATGGGGGTGATCCTTTGTCCATTTGGTCATTGGAGCATGGACAACAGGTGGAGTCTGTGCTTATAAGTCTGTCGATGTGTTGAACAGACTCTTAAGGTTGGTTTTGGCTTGGTTGTTCTTCAGCAGAGAATGGGTCTGTTCTCTCTGGTTCTGTTCTGGGTGAAGTAGGAGGGGTGTCCAAGATGATGACTTCTGGTGGTTGTTGAGATGAGGGTTATGTTGGCTTGATGACCCTGTCTTTGAATATGTACTCGAAAGCTACCATAGTCATCTCTGGTAAGTCTTCAGTGGTCTTCCCTTGATCTCCTCTTTCTGTTGCCTCAGCCTCTGTTGCTTTCCCTTTTCCCTTGTCAGTTCCCTCAGCCTCTTTCTCTTTCTCTGCCTCTTTCTCTTTCTCCTTCTCCTTCTCCTTCTCCTTCTTCTCCTTCTCCCCCTTTTGTTGTTCTGATGACTCACCCAATTGATCGTCTGATTGACCTTCTTGAGCATCTTCAAAATCATCATCATCGCCAGAATCGTCAATTCTAGCTGTTTGTGAGGACGGAACAACAAACTTTGGATCAGCTTTCTGTCTCTTGCTAGAAGGTTCATCTGTAGGTGCTTCTTATGCAGGTCTTTTCGATGTAGAGGTAGCCTGTAAAATGATGTCAGTAAAGTTTGAGGCTGCCTTCGTCATTACATCCTCAAGATCTGTTGCAGCACCTCTGATCTCTTCTACTTGAGCCTCGAAGTTTATCTTGTGAGTGTCAAGGGACGCTTTCACATGTTGTTCTGTTGCCTTAGCTTTCATCACAAACTTTGATGAGATCGTCATCATTCGGCTAAGAATTGTTTTTCTGAAGTCTCCCATTTGGCCAATAGTCATGGGAAGGTCATTTGGGTTAGGGCTGGAGATGTTGATAGGTGTAGCAGAGGAAGTTGTGGCTTCTGTGATAGCAACCTTAACAGAGTTGTTGATTAGATCTGTCAAGGTTCTGACGTTGGAATCTGACAGAAGCATGGAAGGGGTTGGCAAGGTTCTATTCATCTGAGTCGTGTGGTTCTCTATCATGAGTATCTTCAGAGCGGCTAGTTCTGTTGAGAACTTTGTTCTTTCCTCTGTTCTGGCTCGTTCTACATCTGTGCGGAGTCTTCTCTGTTCTGCTAGTTCTGTTGTCAACTTAGCGATTTCTTCTGCTTTAGCTCTTTCTGCCTCTGCTCTGACTTGTTCGGCTTCTTATCTGATCTGTATTGCCTCTGTTCTGAGCAGCTCAGCCTCGGCATACTTTTGAGTTATTTCCGCAAGAGATGTTGTCAGCTTCTGTAGCTCTTCTCTGAGAGACGCATTTTCCTTCTGGATTAGCTCCTCCTTCTGTGAATTGATAAGTTTATACTCATTCAAAGAGTTGTTGATACTGTCACGGAAGCTTTCGAACTCTGCTCTTGTGACAGTGTCAATGGGGGTAATCTTGGTTTTAACACATGGATCCAATTCTGCCTCGAGTTCAGAGGCGCCTCCGTCAAGAGTTGTGTTGATGATGACTCTTGGAGGACTTCCACCCGATCCTTGATGTTCCCTTGGAGGGGAAACAGCTACAGGTGTTCTGACCAAAGTTTCCTCTTCCAGCTCAGGTTCTGAAGAAGGAAATCTGGTGTGATGAGGGGCATTTGGATCAAGCAAGGTTTGCCCTCGTTCAACTATGGTCTCCCATTGTCCCTGAGTCGGACAGATGCTACGTGAGATTACAAAGATCTCTGGTCTATTTTGGGACGAGTCTAAATGACCCACAGAGGCATCATTATGTGGAGGTGACCTATCGATGTCATGGGGCGAATTGACATCATTATCAATCAGAGATTCCCCGGTTTCGTGCATACCAGAGGCATGAAGAGTTGCCTCTGGCGGTTCTTGCTAGTTAAGGTTCGAGGTGTACACCTCTGTTTCAATAATCCTTTGGTCTTGATCACCAGGATTAGATTGTGTGGAAGCACTGGGATTTTGGTTAAGGATACCCTCAGGTGTGCTCTGTTGAGCATCTTTTTCTATCCTTACATTCTCCTCGGCTCCTACGGCTGTAGAACTCTCTGGATTCTCTCTGATATTTCTCTCTTGCTCACCACTATCAGAGGAGATATTTTCTACCTCTGTTGTTTCCTGTACTTCCTCATGGACAGCCTCTCTAGGAGATGCTCTGTCCTCTACTTCCTCTCTTCTAGAGGAAGACCCCACTTCGGGTACTCTTGCCTCTGGTCCGATAACTTCCTCACCTATTTCCTCACTCAAGCTCTCAAATGAAGGCTCAGATCCTAAGTATGATGGGGTTCTCACCTCAGGTTCTTGAGGTTGAGCAGCACTCTGATAGTTCTGGATAGAGATATGGTTAGGGACGATAAGGGCAAGCATTGTACCTGGAATTCTTCTTATGAAAGGGTATTCGCCTGATGTAGTGGGAAGAAATTTGGACATCGTCCAGACTGGTGTTGAGCGACCATGATGAGTTAGTTCCAGTCTGTCAAAGGCTCTTCTGATCACCAAACTGATGAAGTGTGGAAACTTGATCATCTTCAAGAACTTGTGGGATCCAACGACTCCTCCTCTTGCGATGGATGAGGTTTTTGTGTTGACAGCTGAAAAAAGATCGTTGTAGAGAATGCTGGCGTAGTCAAAGTTCTGATTGAAGAACAATCCATACATGATTTGTAGGATTTCTGTTGTGGCTTGGTCTTGACTACCAGATTTGCTGGTAAGGGTTCTGTTTAAGGTGGAGAACATGAAATTCCACATAGTGGGTAGATTTTGTCACTTGAACTCTCCTATCCTATTCAGATCCTTGTTGTAACCCAGAAACTTCATGAAATCAAGAAGAACAGTTGTTTTTGGTGGTTTCTCATAGGCGTCTATTCCTAGCTGTCTCTTGGTTTTCATTCTGAAGATTCTTCTTAAGGTGCTTGCTCTTATGCGGATTGTTCCTGCTCCTCCATTACTTGCGTTGACGCTCCCAACTATCTCGTCTTGTTCTTCGATGTATTGGCATGTGGTCCACCATTGTTGGACATAGATTGCAGGAAGATGGTCGTCGAACTCTGTTAGGGCTCTAAAGATGTCAGAGTTTCTGAAGAACTCAATAAAGACATGATACAGGGGTAAATAGAGTCCTGGAGTAGGATCGAATCTGTAGTTGTTGTCAGCAAACTCGTATGGAAGAACAACGATATCATCAGTGGGTTCTATTCGGCTAGAGTCAGCAGAGTTTTGGGGTTCCGCCATTGTTGCAGGTTTGGGGTTCTTGAAGGTTTTGAACAGGGAGGGAAAGATGAGTAAAGGTTTGAATATTCTGAAAGCGTAAGAAATGAAATGGTTTGAAGGAAATGGGTATTTATACGAGGAATGTGTGGCTGGATCACGATCATAGGTGCTGTAGGCACTCGAGTTTTGGCTAGTGGAACGTTTGCTACAGTATGAACGTGGGAACAGCTAACGGTTGGTTTCTCAATCAGAGATTGCCACGTGGATTTAATTCTGACATCTTTTGGACAAGTAAACCGTCACGGTTAGAGATGTGTGAGTGACAAGCGGTTGACGTTTAAAGAATGACCCGCATCTCTGATGACGTGGCAGAACAAACTAACAGAGCTCTGGTGGAGCTTTGTTAAGTTGCTTCTGTTGAGTGATCTCTTCATATCGTCTTAAGTAACCTAAGATGTTGTACCTTTACCTTAAAAACATTAAAAATTATGTTCTGATGTGAAAGGAAAAGAACAGAGAACTTAGACAATCATCAGAGCTCTGGTGAGAAACAACAGAGGCTCTGGTGAGAAGTCAGAGTTCTGGCAGATTCTTGACATTATCACAAAGATTATCATCAGAACAGGTTTTCCTCCTTTCTTCAAAAAGATTTATCAATGAAGATCAAAAAGCAGAGTCAATTTGGATTTGGACGTTTGAGTACTGACTTGCTCCCCCTAAAACCATGCATTATTTTTCTTTTGAACTCCCCCTTGAAAGTTGAGCCAAAAAAAACTTTGTACAAACAAACTTTATATACACAGAATGTTCACTGAGTGTTGAAAAAATATGCTTAACAGAGTTCTGGTGAACAACAGAAGTTCTGTTGAACTATCCTACCCAACTATTTGACAGAGCTCTGGTAGGATCATCAGAGGCTCTGTTGAATTTAAACAGAGTTAGGAGGACATGTTCAGCATACCCAGTTTGCTGATTAAGAAGTTAAACCTCCTTTCATCAAGGGCTTTTGTAAACAAGTCAGCAAGCTGGAAGTCAGTTGAAACAAAATACATTTCAATAGTCCCTTTTTCAACATGATCCTTTATGAAGTGGTACCTGATGTCGATGTGCTTAGTCTTCGAGTGTTGAACTGGATTGGTTGTTATGGCAATGGCACTCTTGGAGTCGCATAGAATTGGAATTTTACCATACTCCAAGCCAAAATCTTTGAGTTGTGTTTTCATCCATATCACTTGAGAACAACAACTAGCAGCAGCAACATATTTTTCTTCTGCTGTAGAGGTTGAAACACAGTTCTGTTTCTTGGATGTCCAACTCACCAACTTTTCTCCAAGCAGTTGACAGCTACCAGATGTACTCTTTCTGTCATTCTTGCATCCTCCATAGTCTGAATCTGTATATGCTACAAGCTCGAAACCAGAGTTAAGAGGATACCAGAGACCCAAAAATTGAGTCCCTTTCAAATATTTAAAGATACGCTTGACAGCTGTTAAATGAGTTTCTGTAGGATTTGCTTGAAATCTGGCACAGAGACAGGTTGCAAACATTATATCAGGTCTGCTGGCAGTTAAGTACAGAAGTGACCCTATCATGCCTCTGTAGTGTTTGACATCTATTGATTCACCATTAAGATCAGAGTCAAGCTTAACTCCAGTGGCAATAGGAGTTTTCATTGGTTTTGAGTCATTGAGCTTATATTTTTTCAACATATCAGAGATGTACTTGGACTGACTTATGAAAGTCCCTCTGTCAGATTGTTTAACTTGTAAACCAAGAAAGAAAGAAAGTTCTCCCATCATGCTCATTTTGAATTTACTTTTCATCAAATCCTCAAACCTATCACAGTACTCTTGCCGTGTAGACCCAAAGATAATATCATCAACATATATTTGTACCAGAAGTATATCATTTTTATACCTTCTAAAGAATAGAGTTTTATCGACAGTACCTTTCTCGAAGTGATTGACCAACAGAAATTTGGATAGAGTTTCATACCAGGCTCTGGGAGCTTGCTTAAGGCCATACAGAGCTTTGTCTAGCTTGTAAACGTGGTCTGGAAACTCAGTACATTCAAAACCAGGTGGTTGCTGAACATAAACTTCTTCTTGTAGTTTGCCATTCAGAAAGGCAGACTTGACATCCATTTGGTAGACCTTAAAACCCTTATGAGCAGCATAGGCTAGGAAGATTCTGATGGCTTCTAGCCTAGCCACAGGAGCAAAGGTTTCGTCATAATCGATGCCTTCTTCCTGTCTGTATCCCTTTGTAACCAGACGGGCTTTGTTTCTGATGATAATCCCATCTTCATCTTTTTTGTTTCTAAACACCCACTTGGTTCCAATGGTCGTTTTGCCTTTTGGGAGTGGAACCAAGGACCAGGCCTTATTTCTTTCAAATTCCAGAAGCTCTTCTTGCATAGCTTCGATCCAATTTGTGTCCTCTAGGGCTTCAGAAATCTTCTTCGGCTCAATCATGCTTAAAAAATTTACAAAGAAGGCTTCATTGATTGTGGCCGATCTTGTCTTCACACCATCTTCAGCAGCACCAATGATAAGATGATGAAGATGATCCTTTGTCCATCGTGTCATGGGAGTATGGACAACAGGCGGGGTTTGTGCTTCTGATGGGAAAAGATGAACTTCAGCGTCAGAGCTCTATGGAATGGGACCAGGGCTCTGTGGCACACAACTTTGGAGAGTGGCCTCATTGCTCTGTGAGTTATTAACAGGGCTCTGTGAAGGTGAGCTTTCAAACAAGGAGTCTTTGCCAATATTAGTTAGCAGAGGTGATGATGGCTCTTGTTCAGGTTCTCTCTCGTTCTGATGTGGTTCCTCATTTCTCTGAATCACTCCTGTAGACAGAGAAGTAGATGGTGAAGTATTAGAGGGACCAGTGAGAGATGTACCTGTCAGATATTGTTCTGTTGAGTTATAAGCTTGATCTCCTCTATTGATGTTATCAGAGGAGTCATCATCATCAAAGAAATCATCAAACAAAATATTGATGTTTTCTTCTCTTGTCTTCGAAGAACTTAGCTTTTTCTGTTATGTCTTTGTCCCCTCTGTTGATTTACGATCAGAGGCACTTGATGTACTTTCATCAAAGGACACATTTACGCTCTCTTGAATGACCCGACATCTGGAGTTGTAGACTCTGTAGGCTTTAGAGGTTAAGGAATAACCAATAAAGATTCCTTCGTCTGCTTTCTTATCAAATTTTCCCAGCTGTTCCCTGTCATTCAATATGTAGCACTTGCAACCGAAAACATGAAAGAATTTCACATTTGGTCTTCTATTGTTGATGAGTTCATAGGGAGTCTTTTTAAATCTTTTTACAATGACAGCTCTGTTTTGGGTAAAACAGGTTGTTGAGACTGCCTCAGCCCAGAAGTTGATGGGAAGGACAGAGCCGGCCAACATGGTTCTGGCGGCTTCTACCAGAGTTCTGTTCTTCCTTTCCACTACACCATTCTGTTGTGGAGTTCTGGCAGCTGAGAAGTTCTGGGAGATTCCTTCTTCTGAAAGATAGGCATCTATTCTGGCATTTTTGAATTCTGTCCCGTTATCACTTCTCAACTTTTGCACCTTTAATCCTAACAAAACATGTATCCTTCTCAACAAATTTATTAAAATTTCTAGGACATCAGATTTTACTCTGATGAACTCAATCCAAGTATATCTAGAATATTCATCAATTAAAACAAGAATATACTTCTTGCCCGACAGACTTTGCACAGAGATAGGACCACAGAGATCCACGTGAAGCATATGCAAAGGTCTGGGACAACTATGATCACTCTTTGTTCTATGTGAAGATCTTTTCATCTTACCCATTTCACAATCAGAACAGAGATGGTCTTTGTCAAACTTTAGAGAAGGAAGTCCTTTTACTAATTTTAGTTTCATGAGCTTGTCAAGGTTTTGAAAGTTCAAATGGGCAAATCTTTTATGCCAGAGCCAGACATCTTCATTTTTCAAAGACACTAAACAGAGTTTCTCTGTTGTAGAGTTTTGGTTTGGTTTAAAATTCATTTTGTAAAGATTGCCTTTTCTGTCGGCTCTTAAGAGTTCTTGACCAGACACAGAAAGTAACAAGGAATAATATTTCTTTCTGAAATTGACATCGAACCCGTGATCACATAGTTGACTTATACTGAGAAGATTATGATTTAATCCTTCAACATAAGCAACCTCAGAGACTGAAACACCACCATTAACTAATGTACCATAACCCTTAATCTGTCCGCCATTGTCTCCTCCGAAGGTTACTGCACTTCCCATCTTGTTCTTAAAAGAAGTTAACAGCTCCTTATTCCCCGTCATGTGCCTGGAGCATCCAGAATCCAAATACCAGATCTGCACATGAGGTTTCTGCAAGACAGATTAGTTCTTTTTAGGTACCCATTGCATTATGGGTCCTTTCTTGTTAGGCTTAGGTGGGTTAACAGACTTTCCTTTGGGCTTTCCATACTGTGATTGTATGTCAGAGGTTTTCCTCTGTGTATTCTGAACAGTCTTGTGATTTTTCTTTTGAACTGACTGATTCAGAACACAGTGGGGACCATTCATATGGTTCTTCAACTGTAACAGAAGTTGAATGCAATTGCATTTGATAGAACATGAAGATTGATGCGGATTTTCGTTTCTTTTCAAAGACTGTTGTTTAAAGGGAGCTTGATTTTGAAAAACTTTAGGACCAGATGTCTTTACGTACATTCTGTCCTGTGATTTAACATTGTTTTTTCTTGGAGCAAACTCTCTTGACATACAACTGTTTCTCTTTGTATTTACAATAGGCGTAGGAGAAGGTTGGTCATTGACTTTCCATTTCCCTTTCTGCTCTGTTGTAAATTTGACTTGATCATAAGTGTAAGGAACAGAGGTATAGTCTTCATGAATAATCTTAGCTTTTCCTCTTTTCTTTTCCTCTATCTCATTAGAGGAAAGAATTCTGATACCCTTATTTTTCAAATTTGGCAAAGGTATAAATCTGTTCTGTTTCTTAAAGAATGAGACATTTTTCAGAGAACCAGATTCAACAATTGCCTGTTTGGGTTTGTGCAAAGAAGTCTTGGGAGCACAGAAAATTTGCTCATCTACCTCAGAGTCAGAGTCACTCTCAGAGCACAGAAAGTCTCTGATGGCTCTGGTAGAGGTGTTAGACTGATTGGGTATCTTAGAGTTATCAGCTCTGGTGGATTTAAACTTTCTTATCTTTGGTTTTAAAGCATCACAAGCAGCATTTTCTTCAATAACTTTCAAAATATCCTCTTCAAAAGTTGTTCGTAAGGTTTCAGAGGATGGAGAGAAGACTGGGGTTCCAGGATTAAGCTCTCTCTGTATTGTTGTACCAGAGGGCTCTGTAATGGAAACAACAGACTTCTGCTCCTTGAAAGAATTGAAGTTAAAGATTTCTTTCGGATCAAGACTTTTGATAGAATCAGCAAGCTTTATTTCAGCTCTTCCTTGATCAAGAATAAACTTTTCAGATGGTTTTGTAACCTTTTCTTGATTCAAGGAGTCATAGCTGACATTCCTTAAGCTTAGTCTTTTTGCTTTTGTAAAATCTGATATTTTGGCTCTTTTGAAAACACCAGTTCCAGAGATCACATCCTCTTGCATTTTTCCAATAGAGAAGGCAAAGGGATAAGATGCCTTTAACCTTCTTTTGTAAGGAACAATGTCAATAAAACCTAGACCTTGCTTGTCTTCTTGAGAATTGATTTTGGTATACACATTTTGTGCATCCTGGTATTTTTTGATTAAGATCTCCTTTTCTGTAGGGATTGATGTAGAATTTCCCTCTCTCTCTGAAAATAGTCTTTTAGAGCAACAGAGTTTAAACGTTCATTTTCAGATTTAGCAACTTCTTCGGCTTTTTGTTTCAAAATTTCTTCAAACTCTTTAACCCTTTTTGAAAACGTGCTTTTTTTCTTTTGTTGCAAGACTTCTAGCTCAGGTTTTTCTTTGAAGATGTAACGTCCCAAAAATTACAAGAAAATTTAAATTTTTAAAAATGACATTTCATTAATTAAACTCGTTAAATAACCCAAAACGTTTCGTTTGCAACCCAAGAATAATTATTCTCTAAAAACAGTAAACAGCGGAATAACATAGTTTAAAAATGATAATTATAAAACGATATAATAATCAGCTCTTCACGCGCGCCAGTGTGTACTCGTCACGCCTTGGAGCCACTCGTACCTGAAACAATGATTTATTGGGAAAGGGTAAGCACGAAGCTTAGTGAATTCAACCACTATAGATAACACAGTTATTCCACATTACCCCTACAACAGATAGTGACACATAAACGAACATACAGGTCTACGAACAAATCATAAACATGTATATCCACACCCACCCACCTAAAAGGCACAAGTCGGTCCCACCGACCACATGATAACATCTTTGGCCCCGCCGAATCCCCGGTCCCACCGAGTCTCTACGCCACCCGCGTATAAAATCTCCGGCCCCGCGGAATCCCCGGTCCCACCGAGTCTCTACGCCACCCGCGTATAAAATCTCCGGCCCCGCCGGATCCTCGGTCCCACCGAGTTAACATGACAACATAGTATCAACTAGACACCCCACTATCTAGTTCCACAACACAATCACATAAAGCTACCACACACGTACTACAGCAATGATAAAACAACCGTTATTAGATATAGTGAGAGAACTCACCTCGAATGCGCGCCTAGCTTAACAATACAATTCAAGCTTCACAATTACGGTCACTTCCTAGCACCTAAACGCATGTTAAAACGTGTCAATACGAGACCCGGACCCTACGACACGACACACGCTTAAACCGTCACTAAAACTATTTTCCGTTCTCGCCAAACAGGTCTGTTCGGGACCTGTTTCGACCCATTTAAACCCAGAAAATTCCCAATATTATTTCATGATTAGAAAGTACTCTGAGATAGGGTTTCAAGGACATATTATACGCCTCCTAACGATTTTTCTACAATTTATTATGAATTAAACACGAACGACCACAGAAACTGTCCGTTTTCGGACCAGCCGCGCAAACATCCCGAAACAGCCTAGCTACGGGCTTAATCAGACTTTCGGAAAAACACGAAAAACCTCCCCAACTCAAATTGGGAACTTTGGGCACCAATTTCACGTCAAAACGAGTTACGAGTGAAAAGTTAAGGTTTTCGCAAGATCAAGGCAGATTCCAGAAATTTTCACATGAAATGACGAATCACCGAACTTGTGTCCACTTTTTCGCCCAGCTAGAGACCGAACCAGTTTTCCGCTAAAACACGGAAAACGTGCCCGACCCCGAACTTGAACCATGGGCGCCAGTTTCGGCTCAAACGGAGTTACGACGGAAAAGTTATGATCAAACGAAAACTGGACAGCACACTTAGAATTTTCATAAAATCACGATTTATAAAAACGGTTACGAGTTCGGCTTATACGATTCGGGTTTTACGCTACGAGTGACACCCACTGCCACCGCCCTCCACCCACGGCCACCGCAGCGGCGGCGTGCGGCGGTGGTGGTCTCGCCGGAAAAAGAAAGGAAAAGGAAAAGAACGAGACGAACGAGAGAGCTACATACCTCGCGACGACGTCTCACCACCACAACCAAACCTCTCACCCTCGACTCCTCCGACGACGGCCGATGGTGGCGACCTCCGGCGACAGCAGCAGCAGCGGCGACGGCTGCCGCTGGGTTCTTCCTTCTCCTCACTCTCTTTCTCGCGATCTCTCTCTCTCTTCTTCTTTTCCGGCCGGTGACAACAAAGACAACCCACACGAAAACGAATGAAGTCGTAGGTTTTTTTTTGATTTCTTTTTCCTTTGCTTCATCCCTACGACAACAACCCCAAAGCAAAATACATAGGTCTCGAATTCTCTTGCATGGGCCGAACCCAAGGTGGGTTTTTGGGCCTTTGACACAAATAGTCCCTCCATTTACAACCCTCTCGCAACTAACCAAAAATTCCGACACTTCAACGATTCGACCCAACTCGACTAACCCCGTTAACGGAAACCACAATAAATTAAACTTAAAAAAAAGGATTAATACTAATAAATTACATACCGGGATACGGGCTTTACAACTCTCCCCCACTTGGATTAGACTTCGTCCTCGAAGTCTCTGCCTACGAATAGCTCCGGATAGTTCTCCCTCATCTCAACCTCAGGTTCCTAAGTCCACTTGAAACCCCTACTAAACTTCTCGAATACTATTCTTACTAACGTACTCTTTCTAAGACACTGGGATTATGATCGGCAGAACACCCCGACAATTGAAATCATTCCTAGCCAAGCGACTACGGTTGTCCCCCAACCTTAGATATTCCATACATCCCGAGTCAAATCTCAAGCTCTAACCACTCTAAAGATGCTCACCAGTATACTCCACAGGATACTCGATTACGATCCCTCCTATCATTAATTGACGATTAACTTCTACGAATTCTAATAGACTCCAAAGATTTTCAATAACTTATATTAACAAAACATCGACCCCCTGCCGAACATCGGTCCAACCGATTACAATAACAAACATCGGCCACCCGTCGAACATCGGTCCAACCGATTACAATAACAAACGTCGGCCACCCGCCGAACATCGGTCCAACCGATTACAATAACAAACATCGGCCACCCGCCGAACATCGGTCCAACCGATTACAATAACACATCGGCCACCCGCCGAACATCGGTCCAACCGATTACAATAACTCACATCAGCGTGGTATTATCCTAGACACTAACACAAATAGATATCCCCCACAACCAAATCAACTAACACACACGTAGGTCATTCCACCATAACCATCCATCACAAGTGATCGTTTCAGGGTTACTACTACCGTCACCATGATTATCTTAAAATCGGCTGCAACTCTCCGATTATACTAAAGGTGTTTGGCCTCAAGCCCAAAAGTCGACACCTAAATATACCACCTACCTCAAAATGGTTGATGCGCATTTATTCTCTTAATAACAAAGGGCATCAATCCCTTAACCGATACTATTCGGCCTACAGTACTAACTCGCGTGGAATATCTACCTTCCACCGTCGACGTATCATCCACACTTGCTCTACGAAGCCAAGTCACACCGTATCGAGGATACACCTTGACGTCTACCTCCCAGGTAACGCCTCAAGACCCAGTACACCGGAACTACCTCCCAGGTAAGTGCCCACAACTATATCCTCCTAGTACCTACTGGAAAGTCTAGGTTAAAACACATGAATACCGGGGTCCCACCCCGAGATACCCAACCGACCATTACCAACGACTGACTAACGTGTCTAAGGATCCAAAGCAAACAGCCTACCAACAACATGCCTATTCCGGATTGACTCACTCACCCAAACATGTAAACACTCAACGTGCAAAGAATGCCAAACGGTGCGACAAAAACAACTCATCAACTAGACTCCACATCGAGCCATTAAAACCGGGCAATTGGCCCATGACTAACTCCAAGTCAAAACCGAGCAAAATGCTCCACGCTTGCTAGACCCATAGGTCGGAAAATGCGTTTAAACAAAGTTTAAGCAAGCAATACTCTGAAATCAACCTTAGTCTCAGACTCAACACGGGTTAAACAAAAGAGTTTTCCAAAAGGACTCACACCCTAAAAATTCTCGAAATGACACATGACACTTAAAAGCACATTTCCCCAAATGGTTTACAAAATCATTTACAAAATATTTTCAACATCAGGATTTTCATCTCAAAAGATCGCATGTAATAAAACTACTATTACATGATCGATAGTTACGCAAAACTGGACACGCTCGTCCCACATAGGAACATCATGTTGAAAATCGTTCCATTGCAGTTCAGTTTACTCACACAAAAGCAAGCGTAATAAATAATTTCTTTAAAATGAACCGCCTCGATTCCAGTATGGATTGACTCATGACGTGCACTTAAAGTAACCGCTTGACCTTAAACAGGGTGCGACAAAGGTGTGCACATAATTCAAAATAAGTTTCACGACATTTGATTCAAAAATTCTTCTTTTTAATCATAAAAAATGACGTGGCACAGGGTTCGCCACAAATTTTTCGCGCGTCAGCTAATCACACAAAACGATGACACGGTTTACAAATATATTTTTGTTAAAACACAACTGTCTCGTGTAAGTTTCAAACTTGAAGA
This sequence comes from Saussurea involucrata, assembly GCA_033807775.1. Taxonomy (NCBI): domain Eukaryota; kingdom Viridiplantae; phylum Streptophyta; class Magnoliopsida; order Asterales; family Asteraceae; genus Saussurea; species Saussurea involucrata. The sequence goes on from CM066322.1 coordinate 94,652,078, forward strand.
CAGAAACCAGTCCGCTTCTATTAATTGGAAATATCGACTAAAACCTCATAAAATCTCAAACTGGGGGCAGGCATGCAAGCTTGTAACACTTCCTCAAGTTTCGTACTTGGGACATATAACGTCAAAACATTATAGTTTAAAAATGTATTTATCGAAAATGCTCAAAATACTCGTTTCCTCCAAAGCAAAAGTTTTTAATTTCCCAAAAAAAATGATCGGTAATTCTAAATTAACCGAATGTCAAAAATCTACGCATTTATATTTCCAAAATATAACACATTGTAATCGTATGCATGATGTTCACAACATTAAAACACTCCTTGGATCAAATGGTCTTTCATTTCGACAAAAAGGAACTAAAACATTTTCATGCACGACTCGTTCATCAAAATGTTGAGAACAAAGGTTACCCCAGTATGCATACCCCTAAGTCGATAAATCGCATTCTCATGGAAATGTCAATAAAACCTTTAGCTGACTAAAAAGCGCACTAAACAACTCCTTATGAAATGTTACCAAATTTCCTCCATGCATCACTTATGTCACGCATGAATCAATCCACACACTGAACTATTTGCAATAAAACACTTAGTAATACAAACTCTCGAACGAAAAGTTAAGCGACACTGGAATTCCAAACTCATTTTAAACAAATCACCCAAAATAGCCTTTATACAGACATCGTGGAATGTAACTTTTCGTCTCAACTCTAACACATGTGGAGGAGTTCCAATGTTAGAGTCTCAATCCGTAGTCACTTACCCAACATCTTAACCACCACCAAAACATGGATAACATCGTACCCGAAAGAACCGTTGGAAAAATAACGAAAATGAGACAAATTCTAACAAAATTTGCACTCCCGTGATAAAACGATTTCATACACTTTCAAAACCATATTTCAAAATCTTGTGCGTGTGCTGAGCAGTTCCCAAAATTCCAAAACACCGTCCATACAAAGATTTGAAACACAAGAATTTGTTAATGCAATCTTATTTTCAAAATAACTTCGTGCATGACTCAGTCGGCATTCGACGTCTCGACTCGTGCCCCTCCAAATCTCTCCGGTCCACTATCGTCATCCGGACATTTACACCTCTTAGGCAAGTTGGGAAATTACGTCCAATAATCCTTACGGTTTTTCCTCAATTCAAAGTCGGCTCCATAAGCCCATGATTCTAGCACAATCATCAATCTTGACCCGAAATGGCCTACTTAAAACAAACCTCATCCTTATCGTCACTCCAAGGGATTAATACTAGAATCGTCCTTCTATTCCAACGACTACTAGTTTAGAACCTTCATCACTACCCCAACGATCATCTCCTCAAGCAAATCAAGTACACACATGTACTAGTAAGTTCACTATTGTTGTTCCTCCTTGTGATGGCTATTATGGGTAGATATTGCAACGAGTTATTAGCACATAATAACTCACACTAACAACGCTCACGCTCAACTCCTTGGATTCCTCGTGACTTTCCCCAACTCGAGCACGGATCCTGTGCTTCAGATAGTAGGAGCTCTACTACTACCTTCCACACCTATCCTCACTCGTTCCGAGTTCCATCCGATGTGTCCAAGTAGTTCCTTGCCGAAAAACTATACACATATGCCCGCACCGGCATATGTACACACTATTCCTAGCTCCCAAGGAATTCCACCCAATTCCACTACCCTTGCTATGACGAAATCCCCACTAGTCATGACGAGTCGCCTCGCGGATGTACAGTCGCACATAGTGTAAAACCAGATAGACATTCGAATATAAGATTCTATCCTACAACGGTTGGACTCAAACAAGAGTTGCGCAATAGAACTAAATCCGACATTCTAGGGCTATTCGGTTCCTACCGCATACAACGTATAGTGCATTCACTTAACAACCTATCAAGGCCAGTATAAACTCCTATTAGCAAGCAACAAACATGCAGTACAGTGTAATAAGCACCAAGCAATCTAGCACACATACTCCTATGTTCTAGAAAGCAATCTAGCATACATACTCATATGTAAACACTCTTCCCAGCTCACTAGGAATTTCATCTCATCCCACTACCCTTGCTACAACGGAATCCCTATTAGCCATAACGAGTTGCCTCGCGAATACCCAGTCGCATGCAGCGTGAATCAAATAGACATTCGAATACAAGATTCTATCCTAGAACGGTTGGACTCAAACAAGAGCTGCGCAATAGAACTAAATCAAATATTCTAAGGCTATATGATTCTTACTGCATACAACCTATAGGGCCTTCACTTAACAACCTACTATGACTAGCATTGATTCCTACTAGCAAGCAATCATCATACAGTACAGTGTAAACCACATAAGCAGTCTAGCATGCATACCCTATGAGCTAGAAAGCGATAAATACACTAAGTACTGTACCTTCCCACTTAGCGTCGGCTGACTGTACACACTGCGCCCTCAATCACCGTTTCCCAAACGGGTTTTTCCTTTTTCTTTCATTCAAAAAGATTTTAGTAAAAGAGTTTGAAATTTCATAGCCGCAACTTGAGACCAAACACACCGAGATGTGTTTGATTCACTCAAGCTGTGCTCTGATCCCAAGTTGTAACGTCCCAAAAATTACAAGAAATTTTAAATTTTTAAAAATGACATTTCATTAATTAAACTCGTTAAATAACCCAAAACGTTTCGTTTGCAACCCAAGAATAATTATTCTCTAAAAACAGTAAACAGCGGAATAACATAGTTTAAAAATGATAATTATAAAACGATATAATAATCAGCTCTTCACGCGCGCCAGTGTGTACTCGTCACGCCTTGGAGCCACTCGTACCTGAAACAATGATTTATTGGGAAAGGGTAAGCACGAAGCTTAGTGAATTCAACCACTATAGATAACACAGTTATTCCACATTACCCCTACAACAGATAGTGACACATAAACGAACATACAGGTCTACGAACAAATCATAAACATGTATATCCAAACCCACCCACCTAAAAGGCACAAGTCGGTCCCACCGACCACATGATAACATCTTTGGCCCCGCCGAATCCCCGGTCCCACCGAGTCTCTACGCCACCCGCGTATAAAATCTCCGGCCCCGCCGAATCCCCGGTCCCACCGAGTCTCTACGCCACCCGCGTATAAAATCTCCGGCCCCGCCGGATCCTCGGTCCCACCGAGTTAACATGACAACATAGTATCAACTAGACACCCCACTATCTAGTTCCACAACACAATCACATAAAGCTACCACACACGTACTACAGCAATGATAAAACAACCGTTATTAGATATAGTGAGAGAACTCACCTCGAATGCGCGCCTAGCTTAACAATACAATTCAAGCTTCACAATTACGGTCACTTCCCAGCACCTAAACGCATGTTAAAACGTGTCAATACGAGACCCGGACCCTACGACACGACACACGCTTAAACCGTCACTAAAACTATTTTCCGTTCTCGCCAAACAGGTCTGTTCGGGACCTGTTTCGACCCCTTTAAACCCAGAAAATTCCCAATATTATTTCATGATTAGAAAGTACTCTGAGATAGGGTTTCAAGGACATATTATACGCCTCCTAACGATTTTTCTACAATTTATGATGAATTAAACACGAACGACCACAGAAACTGTCCGTTTTCGGACCAGCCGCGCAAACATCCCGAAACAGCCTAGCTACGGGCTTAATCAGACTTTCGGCAAAACACGAAAAACCTCCCCAACTCAAATTGGGAACTTTGGGCACCAATTTCACGTCAAAACGAGTTACGAGTGAAAAGTTAAGGCTTTCGCAAGATCAAGGCAGATTCCAGAAATTTTCACATGAAATGACGAATCACCGAACTTGCGTCCACTTTTTCGCCCAGCTAGAGACCGAACCAGTTTTCCGCTAAAACACGGAAAACGTGCCCGACCCCGAACTTGAACCATGGGCGCCAGTTTCGGCTCAAACGGAGTTACGACGGAAACGTTATGATCAAACGAAAACTGGACAGCACACTTAGAATTTTCATAAAATCACGATTTATAAAAACGGTTACGAGTTCGGCTTATACGATTCGGGTTTTACGCTACGAGTGACACCCACTGCCACCGCCCTCCACCCACGGCCACCGCAGCGGCGGCGTGCGGCGGTGGTGGTCTCGCCGGAAAAAGAAAGGAAAAGGAAAAGAACGAGACGAACGAGAGAGCTACATACCTCGCGACGACGTCTCACCACCACAACCAAACCTCTCACCCTCGACTCCTCCGACGACGGCCGATGGTGGCAACCTCCGGCGACAGCAGCAGCGGCGGCGACGGCTGCCGCTGGGTTCTTCCTTCTCCTCACTCTCTTTCTCGGGATCTCTCTCTCTTCTTCTTTTCCGGCCGGTGACAACAAAGACAACCCACACGAAAACGAATGAAGTCGTAGGTTTTTTTTTGATTTCTTTTTCCTTTGCTTCATCCCTACGACAACAACCCCAAAGCAAAATACATAGGTCTCGAATTCTCTTGCATGGGCCGAACCTAAGGTGGGTTTTTGGGCCTTTGACACAAATAGTCCCTCCACTTACAACCCTCTCGCAACTAACCAAAAATTCCGACACTTCAACGATTCGACCCAACTCGACTAACCCCGTTAACGGAAACCACAATAAATTAAACTTAAAAAAAAGGATTAATACTAATAAATTACATACCGGGATACGGGCTTTACAGAAGATTTCTTCCTTTTCTTGTTCTAAGAGAGTTTTCTCTCTCTTGTAAAAGGACAGATCCTTCTGAGCTAGCTTTCTTAGCTCCTTTTCTTCAAAAAGTTTTTGTTTCAGAAGTTGAAATTCCTCATTCAGCATAGAAACATGCATTTCTAATTCTGAGTCAGACTTGGATTTAGATGAGCATACCTTGGCACTGGGTCTGGTGGTCTCCAGCGCTCTGTCGAAGTAAGAGCAAATGCATGAGCTAGATCTTCTTCTTCTGTTGTTCCCTTCGTTATCTCCGGTTCTCCAGTCATCCAGTCAACAGTTTCTTCTAAGCTTTCATCATTTACAGCAACTCCACAAAAGTTGGCTTGTTCTGGTTCATCATCAAAAGATGAATCAGAAACCCAGTTCTCCATTTCAGCAACATAGCTTCTTTCTCTGTAGTTATACTTGTACTTATTCTTGTAATAATCTTGATCTTTCACAAGTTTTCCTTTACAGTTAGCAGAGAAATGGCCAGGTTTGCCACATCTAAAGCAACGTCCATCATTATGATTGATGGGTTGGGCAGCATCAACCTTCTGTGGAGTAGAAGTATTGAACTTCTGTTGAGGTTGCTGTCTTTGTTCTGTCGAGGCTCTGTTGTGATGGTTCTGTTGTGGGGGTGCAGCATACGCTTTGTTCTCGTCTTTCTCATATCTACCTCTTCTGTCAAATGCTCTGTTGCCAAATCTCTGGTTGAATTGTTGAGTGATTAAAGCAAGAGATTTAGTAAACGCATTTATATCATCATCCTCATCTGACGAGTTTTCTTCAGCATCACTTTCAGCTACCAAACTCTTACTCTTCTTTTTCTTTCCTCTGCTAGTACTTTCTCTGTTGGTCTTTCCTTCTGTGAATTTCTTTGATTCAGAGACTAACGCAATAGGTCCTGCAATGGTGGATTTGCCCTTTTGTTTGACAACATCCTTTTCTTGTGCGGCCAGAGTGACGTACACATCGGTAAGAGACCATGCATCTAGATCTTGGTTAGCTTGTAACGAAATAGACAGATTTGCCCATTCATCATTCAGACTTTTCAGGAACAAAACATTGTTATCTTCCTTCGACCTAACAACCCCATACTTTTTACATTTGTTTATCAAAATGTTGAATCTGATGTAGGTTTGTTGTAAGGTTTCCTCAGAAAGTGCCTTGAAATCGTTGTATTCATTTATACATTGGGTCCTTCTGTTCTTTTGGGTTTTGATACCACCCTCAAGCTGATTAAGAAGTTGATCCCAGATTTCTTTGGCAGTAACACATGAATCTAGTTCTTGAAATATTTCATTTGGAATGTCCATAATCAGAAGTCTAACTGCTTTTAGATCATTTTCCATTTTTAATGTTTCTTCATCAGTGAATCCGGTGGTTTTGGGTTCAATGTGAGCAGGAATCTCAGCAGTAGTTTGTGTTGCGGGTACACGTGGAACCAAAACCATGGGTTTGAATGGTCCATTTGTGACAGAACGCATTAAGTCTCTGTCCATTCCATCAAGGAAATTAACCATCCTAATCTTCCATTGAGGATATTCATCTCTCAGAAGAGTAGGAGGCTTAGTCAGAGAACCAGCAGTATAAATAGCGTTGATATGGTTATTTGCCATTTTTCAAAAAACAGGGTATAACAGTTTCAAACGGTTTTGAAAGAGTATAAACTGAAAGTAAATGAACAGTAACCAATGGAACAGTAATGAACAGTAGATGATATCTTTAAACTAGACTGGAAAGCTTAAAATAAAGTTATATGAGCTATGAAAGCTTGTTTAGACTAGGAAGCAGTAAAACAGAGTATATAATGAAGCTTTTTAAAAAACACACAGACACAATCAACAACAGTGAGTCAACCTTGGTAGATTGGATCGTTTGGTTTAAGAAAACCAAAGAAGCTCTGATACCAATTGTAGGTTCCCAAATTCACGTTGTATCACGATAATGGTAAAGAGATAGACAGCGGAAGCATATTTAATAAAGCCATTAAAGTGAGTGATTGTGTAAAATGATATTGTAATAGTGAGAATCAATTATAGAACAGGATAATGATAACAAGATCAAATAAGAAACGCTGCTCGTATATTGATAATGGATAACACCAAGAACAAGATCAATGGTGTATCCTGAAATCTCACAGGGAACAATATCGTACGGAGGTAGTGCTCGGGATTGCTGCAGTGAGTGCTTAGACAATTGTGGAAAACTATTCTTCCCAAAGCTTACAATTGTTTGTTCCACTACCTCTCTATATATAGCCCTGATAAAGTGAAGACAGTGTACTATCGTACCCTGGAATGACACGTGGAAAGTGTGTCTCCAATCTTTAGGGCATACGTGGAAAGTATGGACACGTGTCTAACACTTAGGATTTCCTACGAGACTTAGGCTGACAGAGGTCTTTACTTCACCAGAGCTCTTTCGCAAGAGCTCTGTTGGTCTTCTGTTAAACACTTGTTCTTCTGTTGGAAGTCTTCGGCAGAGCTCTGTTGAGCTCTGTTGGATCCGCCAGAGCTCTGTTGAGCTCTGTTGGTTTTCTTGAACTTCTTCCAAGTCTTCTGTCTGATCTCTGATGGTCTTCTGACTTGAACTATTTTCAATACTTTTACATAACAGATACTTGGGGCTAACAACGTATGTCAACATCAGAGCTCTGAGGAATGGCACTAGGACTCTGAGGCACACAGCTCTGGAGAGTGGCTTCATCGCTCTGTGATGTACCAACAGGGCTCTGAGAGGGTGAGCTATCATACAATGAGTTTCTTCCAATATGAGTCACAGGTGGTGATTATGGCTCTTGTTTAGGTTCTCATACATCACAATCTTGTCCCTCATTTCTCTGAATTTGACCTGTAGACAGAGAAGTAGATGTTGAAGAATTGGAGGGACCAGTAAGAGATGTACCTGTCAGATTTTGTTCAGCAGAACTCTGAGCTTGATTGCCTCTGGTGATATCGACAGAGGAATCATCATCATCGAAGAAATCGTTGAATATCAAGTTGATGTCTTCTTCCCTTGACTTTGAAGAGCTATGCTTCTCTTTTGTCTGTGTCCCCTCTGGTGATTTGCAATCAGAGGAACTTGATGTATTTTCATCAAAGGACACATTTATGCTCTCTTGAATGACCCTGGTTCTGGTATTGTAGATTCTGTAGGCTTTAGAGGTTAAGGAATAACCAATAAAGATTCCTTCGTCAGCCTTCTAGTCGAACTTGCCCAGTTGATCTCTGTCATTCAAGATGTAGCATTTGCAGCCAAAAACATGAAAGTATTTCACATTTGGCCTTCGGTTGTTGATGAGTTCATAGGAAGTCTTCTTGAATCTTTTCACAATTACAGCCCTGTTTTGGGTAAACATGCTATTGAGACTGCCTCTGCCCAGAAGTTGATTGGAAGAATAGAACCTGCCAACATAGTTCTTGCGGCTTCTACCAGAGTTCTGTTCTTTCTCTCTACAACACCATTCTGTTGGGGAGTTCTGGCAGCTGAGAAGTTCTGGAAGATTCCTTCCTCTGATAGGTAGGCACCAATTCTGGCATTTTTAAATTTTGTCCCATTATCACTTCTCAACTTTTGGACTTTAAGACCTAACAGAACCTGTATCATTTTCAACAAACTTATCAGAATTTATGGGACATCAGATTTTACTCTGATGAACTCAACCCAAGTATATCTAGAATATTCATCAATAAGCACAAGAATATACTTTTTACCGGATAGACTTTGCACAGAAATTGGACCACAAAGATCCACATGTAGCATATGCAAAGGTTTGGGGCAATTGTGATCACTCTTTGTTCTGTGTGAAGTTCTTTTCATTTTTCCCAGTTCACAAGCAGAACAAAGATGGTCTTTGTCAAATTTAAGTGAAGGTAGACCTTTCACTAAGTTTAGTTTCACGAGTTTGTCAAGATATGAAAAATTCAAATGAGTAAATCTTTTATGCCAGAGCCCGGCATCTTCCTTTTTCAAAGAAACTAAACAGAGTTTTTCTGTTGTAGTACTTTGATTTGGATTAAAATTCATTTTATACAGATTGCCTTTTCTGTCGGCTCTTAAAAGTTCTTGACCAGACTCGGAAAGCAACAAAGAACAATATTTCTTCTTAAAATTGACATCGAATCCATGATCACATAGTTGACTTATGCTAAGCAGATTATGATTTAAACCTTCAACATAAGCAACCTTTGAAACTGAAACACCACCATTATTCAACACACCATAACCTCTAATTTATCCTTGTCCATCGCCTCCAAAGGTCACTGCACTTCCCATTTTGTTCTTGAATGAAGTCAGCAGCTCCTTATTGCCTGTCATGTGCCTGGAACATCCTAAATCTAAATACCAGATCTGCACATGAGGCTTCTGCAAGACAGATTAGTTCTTTTTAGGTACCCATTTCATAATGGGTCCTTTCTGGTTAGGCTTAGGGGTGTTAGTCTTACCTGCTGGCTTTCCATTCTGTAATGGTGTGCCAGAGGATTTTCTTTGTGTATTCTGAGCAGTCTTAGGATTTTTCCTTTGAAGTGACTGATTCAGAACACAGTGAGGACCATTCAGGTGATTTTGTAACTTTAACAACAGTTCAATGCAATTGCAGTTGATAGAACATGAAGTTGATTGATGCATATTGTTGTTTCTTTTCAAAATTTGTTGATTAAATGGCACTTGAGATTGAAAATTTTTAGGACCAGATGTCTTCACATACATTCTGTCCTGGTTTGGTTTATTGAAATTACCATTGTTCTTGGGAACATATTCTCTAGACCAAAAAGAGTTTTTCCTTTGATTTACTACAGAGTTAGGAACAGGTTTGTCATTGACTATCCATTTGCCCATTTGCTCTGGAGTAAATCTGATTGGTTTATAAGCAAAGGGAACAGAGGTGTGGTTCACAAGAATACACTTAGCTTTTTCTCTTCTCTTCTCTTCTATTCTATCTCATCAGAAGAAAGAATCCTGATACCCTTATTTTTGAAATCATGAACTGGTACAAATCTGGATTGTTTCTTAAAAAATGAGACAGTTTTCAAATCTCCAGATTCAACTAGTACCTGCTTGGGTTTGTGCAATATATTCTCTTGAGCACAGAAAATCTGCTCATCCACCTCAGAATCAGAGTCTAGAAAGTCTCTGGTGGCTCTGGTAGAGGTGTGAGACTCTTTGGGTATATCAGAGATATTTGCTCTGGTGGTCTTGAACTTTCTCAGTCTTGGTTTTAAAGCATAAGATGCAGCATTTTCCTCAATAACTCTTTTAAGATCCTCTTCGAAAGATGTTCTTATTGATTCAGAGGTAGGGGAGAAGACTGGGGCTTCAGGGTTGAGCTCGCTCTGTGTTTTAACACCAGAGGATTCAGCCACAGAAGTAACAGACTTCTGGCCCTTGAAAGAGTTGAAGTGGAAAATTTCTTTTGGATCAAGACTTTTGACAGACTCAGGAAATTTAACCTCAACTTTTCCTTGATCATGAATGAACTTTTCAGATGATTTTGTAACCTTTTCATGATCCAAGGAGTCATAGCTGACATTCCTAAAGTTCAGTCTTCTTGTTTTTGAAACATCTGAGGTTTTGGCTCTTTTAAAAACTGCAGTACCAGAGATCACATTTTCTTGGATTTTCCAAACACAGAAGGCAGAGGACAAAGATGTCTTCTTCCTTCCAGTGTAGGGAGCAAGGTCACTAAAACCTAGACCTTGCGTATCCTTTTGATAGTTGATTTTTATATGCACGTCATGTGCATCCTGGTACTTTTTGATTAAAACCTCTTTTCTCTGTAAAGATTGGTGTAAAGCCTCTCTTTCTCTTTGAAAATAGTCCTTTAGAGCAATAGAGTTAAGCCTTTCATATTCAGATTTCTTAACCTCTTCATCCTTTTGCTTTAACACTTCCTCATATTTCTTAACTTTTTCAGAAAAAGAGCTTTCTTTCTGTTTTTGTAAAACTTCTAGCTCAGCTTTTTCTTTGGAGATCTCTTCCTTCTCCTGTTCCAAGAGAGTTTTCTCTCTCTTGTAGAAGGACAGATCCTTCTGAGCTAGCTTTCTTAACTCTTTTTCCTCTGAAAGCTTTTGTTTTAAAAGTTGAAATTCCTCGGTGAGTAAAGAAACATGCATCTCCAGTTCAGAGTCTGATTTTGATTCAGAAGTAGAACATACCTTGGCACTAGGTTTAGCGGTCTCCAACGCTCTGTTATTTGGCTCTATTACAGAAAGATCACATGCATTCTGAGATACGTCTGCCTCTATTGATCTTTCAGGCATCTCTCCAGTCATCCAGTCTGCTACCTCTTCCAAACTCATATCATCTACAGCAACTCCACAAAAATTGTCTTGCTCTGGTTCATCATCAGAGGACGAGTCAGAGATCCAATTTTCCATCTCAGCAACATAGCTTCTCTCTTTGTAATTGTACTTGTATTTGTTCTTATAGTAGTCCTGGTCTTTTACCAGTCTACCCTTACAATTAGCAGAGAAACGGACGGGTTTGCCACATCTAAAACATCGTCCATCATTCTGGTTGATGGGTTGGGCAGTATCAGCTTACTTCTGGGGGGCTGGAGGATTGTACTTCTGTTGTAGTCTTTGCTCTTGTGGAGCTCTGTTGTTCCTCTGATGGTGAGGTGCAGTATAACCTCTCTTCTCGTCTTTCTATTCTCTCTCTATCTTCCTCTCTTATCAAATACTTTGTTACCAAATCTCTTGTTAAACTTTTGAGTTATTAAGGCAAGAGATTGGGCGAAAGCATTGATATCATCATCCTCTGATGAACTCTCCTCTGCATCACTTTCAGCAACTAGGCTTTTCTTTCCCTTCTTTCTCACAACCTTCTCTTTCTTCTTCTCTCTGCTAGAGCTCTCTCTGTTGGATTTTCCTTCAGTGGGGGTTTTAGAGTCAGAGATCAAAGCTATTGGACCTGCAATGGTGGATTTGCCCTTTTGATTGACAACATATGTCTCTTGTGCAGCAAGAGTGCCATACACATCAGTAAGAGACCATGCATCCAAATCTTGGTTAGCTTGTAGAGACATGGATAGATTCAACCATTCATCATTTAAACTTTTCAAAAATAAGACATTGTTATCTTCCTTCGACCGAACAACCCCACACTTTTTACATTTGTTTATTAAAACATTGAATCTGTTGTAGGTCTATTGTAAGGTTTCTTCAAGAAGTGCCTTGAAATCATTGTATTCATTAATACATTGGGTCCTTCTGTTCTTTTGGGTTTTGATACCACCCTCAAGTTGATTAAGAAGCTGATCCCAGATTTATTTAGCTGTAACGCATGAGTCTACTTCTTGGAAAATGTCGTTGGGAATGGCCATAATCAGAAGTCTAACTGCCTTGAGGTCATTTTCCTTTTTTAGCTTTTCTTCAACAGTAAACCCAGTGGTTTTAACCTCGAAGTGAGCTGGAACCTCAGCAGTAGTTTCTGTAGCGGGTACACGAGGAACCAAAACCATGGGTTGGAATGGTCCATTTGTGACAGATCGCATGAGGTCTCTATCCATTCCATCAAAGAAGTTAACCATCCTAATCTTCCATTGAGGATATTCATCTCTCAGAAGAGTAGGAGGTTTGGTCAGAGAACCAGCTGTGTAGATAGCATTGATGTTGTTATTAGTCATCTTTTCAGAAAACAGAGTATGAAGGTTTCGAAAGATTTTAAAAGAGTTTTAAACTGAAAGTAGATGAACAGTTACCAATGGAACAGTAAACGAGTAGAGAAGATATTCAGACTATCTAGAAAGCTTTAAACAGGGATTAAAGAACTCTGAAAACTTGTTTTAAACTTTGAACAGTAAAAACAGAGTATTCTATGAAGCTTTTGAAGACAAACACAACCAACAACAATGAATCAACCTGGTTAGATTGGATCGTTTGATTTGAGCAAATTAATCCGCTCTGATACCAACTGTAGGTTCCCAGATTCAAGTTGTATCACATTAACATCACAAAACAGATAGTGGAAGCATTATATAAAGCCATTAAATGTGAGTGATTGTGTAGACGATAATGTAACAGTGAGATTATCAATAATAAACAATAAATGATAACAAGATCAAGTAAATAAGCTACTCGTATATTGATATTTGAATAATAAACAATAAATGTACTATCTAACCCTGAGGTGACACGTGTAAAGTGTGTCTCCGTCCTTTTAGGGCTTACGTGAAAAGTACGGACACGTGTCTAACACTTAGAGATTTCTACGAGACATAAGCTTTCACAGAGGTCTTCATTCACCAGAGCTCTTACGCCAGAGCTCTGATGGTCTTCTGGTGTGAACAGTTCTTCTGGTGAACAGAAGAAGTCTTCTTCCAGAGCTCTGTCGAGCTCTGATGACCTTCTGGTTGAATTCTTCTAAGTCTTCTGTCGGATCTCTGGTGGTCTTCTGACTTGTAATATTTTCAATACTTTTACATCTTGTATACTTGGGGCTAACACAGGTAATCCTTAATCCCAATTTAGAAGTCTACTGGATTGTTTGGATTGTTAGAAGATTTCTTTATTTAAGGGTTAAAAAGGGTGATTTAAAAGAAATTAGATAATCCTAGTAGGGTTAGATTAATCACTTGTTGGAAAGGAGTCTTAGTAATCAATTTAAAATGGATTAATTTTCGGTATGAATAATCCATCACTTTTGCGAGGTTCCGGATTGGTTGTGGATCGGTGAGATCCGGAGTCCAAAATTAGTGGATCCGGAATCGTATTGTCCAAAAGAGGATCCGGAATGAGAGCAAGTGGTTCCGGAATTGTTTTGTCAAAAAAAGGGATCCGGAATAGCACTCAAGATCCAGAGTTATGGCTATGGGCAATTCCGGTACTCTTTAAATTGGAAATTTGATCCGGTATGGGCCAGCATAAAGGATCCGGAATCCTTAATTTGTGGATCATAAAACCGGAACATGCAGCCATGTCACGTGACCGAATTATCTTGAACATTGGGCTGTGTGTATGCTTGATTGGGCCGCAAACCTCAAAACAGAATCCAGGAATTTGAGTATTTGGGACATGGACCAAGCCACGTGTTACATTCTTATTTTTTTTTATTTTGGGCCATGCGTTCATGTAGTAAACTTTTTCAAACCAAATTGTGGGTCACGTGACCCATCATGTTTTATTTCTAGACCAAGGCTACGTGGCCCAATTGTTTTTTAATGATGAATGTGTTTGGTTTTATCATAGACCACAAAGTAATTCGAAGGTGATGAGTATGTTTAAGTTAATGGAACCGGAACCGATATTTTTGGGCCGATAAGTGAAGTTCAAAACCCAAACACTTGGATAGAAATGTAGCTTATCAATTTAGATAATCAAGGGTTAAGTTTGGAAGTAAGCTTGAGTAACAATTGGAAGATTCATGATATGTATTTCCTAAATAATAGGTGTTCCACCTAGAGATCGGAAGTGTAAGTGAGAAGCCTTGGAGCGAGCAAGTCAGGTGAGTTTTTCTAACTAAAATACGTGATTTTACGTGTTTTTCCAAAGAAAGTGATTGTGTAGAAATGCCATGTTATTTTACATGATTTTTACCTGAATGAAAGTTAAATGTTTTACTGATTATGGTGTACTTACGAACATGTTTTATTTGTAAACCTTTATGAACGATTCCAAGATAAATATGATTTGACTGAAATGTGATTTAGCATGAAAGAAATGTCTATTAAAGATTTCACGTTTCATGAGTTATGATGAGCTATGTGTATGTTATGTGAAGTCGGTCTGCACAGTGGGATCTGAGTACCTCGGGATCCGATGATCCCTTGGGCTGTTGTGAGGAGCTTGTAAGAGGGAATTCATTTCCTTCCTACTCGGATATGTGACTAGCTTGTAGGAGGGAATTCGTTTCCTTCCTACTCGGATAGAGGCTGCTTGGGCCCCGGTATGAGGCGAGAGGGAGATCGACGAGCGGCTTAATTACGTAGAGAAACCGATCGCCATTGTTGGCAGGAAGACGAAGACCTTGCGTAACAAGGTGGTTGGCTTAGTGAAAGTCCAGTGGCAACACCGAAATGGTTCCGAGTGGACTTGGGAACCCGAGGTTGAGATGCGAGAGAACTATCCGGAGCTATTCGCGGACATAGACTTCGAGGAGAGTTGTAAAGCCCGTGTCCCGATATATTTTTTTATTATTTAATTACTTTAATAATTTTTCTCTAATCGAATTTTAACGGGTTTTGTTAGGGAAGACCAAAAATGTAAAAGATGGTTAAACTTTAGTTTTTTTTACAAGGAGTTGGAGTGCAGGGACTAGAAGTGCGCAGTTTGGGTAATAGTTTGCATGGGATCGGTTTGAGAACCGACCCCCCCCCCTTCTCTTTTCGTTTTGCTTGGACTCACGCAAGAAACGAGCAACAAGAAACCCTAATCTCGTTCCCTGCCCCTCCCTTCCCTCTTGCGATCATCGTCGTGCCACCCCAAACCGCTGTCGCCACTGTTTTTCTGTCGGAGAGAGAGAGAGAGAGAACGAGCCGGAGATCGGGATCCCGTCGGGGTGCTGCTGGGTCGTCGTCGATCGGTAAGTCTCCATTCTTTCCCATGTTCTTTCTTTCGTCGTCATCGAAACACCACAAAACCACCACCGCCGCCGCAGCCTTGGCTGCCGGCGGTGTGCGTGGCCGCCGTGCACCACCATTGCGGTGGCTGGGTGGTGTGGGTTTGCTATGGTTAAGTCGTGTGTGGGGGTGTGCGGTCCAAGAATCGTTAGCCGAATCATCACCTTGGTCTCGCCGGTTTCTTTTACCGAACCACCACCACCGTAGGCGGTGGCTGCCGCCGCCGCCGCCGACCACCACTGTCGGAGGTGGCAGTGGGTGGTGCTTGGATTAGTCCAGCCTTAGTCACCTAAACCCTAACCTAAATGCCAAAACTCTAAACCGAACCAAAGATATCATTTTATGTGAAAAACGCCCGTTCTGTCCCTGTTTCGTAAAATCCATAGATTATTATAGGAAGCTCGGATTGGGGTGAAACTAGTGCACAAATCTCCCAAATTGTGTCTACTGAGTTTCTTTTGTTTTACAGAAAAATCAATTCGGCCTCTAGCTAGGGCCAAAATGGCAATTTGTACAGACTGGTCCGGAATTCCTGTTTCGGGTAGTCTGTCTTAGAATATTCATATAAAATAGTAGGGACCTCGTATGAACGCGTGCGATATGTCCCTGGAAACCTAAGACATAGAACCTTCTATTTATGGAGTTATCTTGCTGGTTAGATGAGTTTAAAGGGGGCTAAACAGGGCACGAACAGACCTGTAGTTTTAGACTAAAAACCGGGAAAGTGCACGTTTAGACTTGTAGTTGTATTTCGGGTTGGGACTTCACTTTAACGCTTGTTAACACTTCTTTAGGTGGAAAGAAGTAAGTTGGAGTGGACGGGCTCTTATTGCTATTCGTGGAGTTCTACATTGCTTTCTGAGGTGAGTTCACTCACTGCGTAGGATAGAGATTGTATGCGCGCTGCTATAGTTCGTGTGTGTTAACTGTTTTGTTTGTGTGTAGTTCTAGGCCGAGTTAGTGTCTAGTATGAGATCTTGGGTGTCGTATGAATCTCAGGGAGACCGAGGAATACATACACGGGTGTTGTATGAACTCGGAGAGACCGAGGGATGCTTACACGAGTGTTGTATGAATTCGGGGAGACCGAATGATGCATGCATAGGGGTTCTTGCATGAGTTTGCTTGTATAATTAAACTGCATGTATTGGTTGTTATATCTATCTGTTGATAGGGGTGGTGTCGATATGATTGATATCGTATGCAGGTGTTTGAATTCACTAAGCTTTGTGCTTACCCTTTCCCTATAAATTACTGTTTCAGGTACGAGTGGCACAAAGGCGTGACGGTACACACTGGCGCGTTGTGGAGACTTCCATTACTTTTTACTTTGAGACACTATAATTAGATTATTACATTTTCCGCTGTGTTAATTGGTTTGGTTATTTAACTTAACGAGATTTGGATAAACGTTATTTGGATTTAAACATTTATGGTTTATTTTAATTAAAATGTTGGTTTTTAAAAGTTCAAGTTTATTGTAATTTTTGGGACGTTACAAGTCTGCTTGGGCCCCGATCGCGGTTAGCTATGTGATCCTTAAACACTGTGCAGTACCATGGTTGAATGATTATGTGAAGAATGTTGATGTGTTTTATAAAATGATTTTTATAATGTTGATGTACGCTGTTTACGGAGGGAACTCACTAGACATCATGGTCTAACCCTCGCTTTTCAAAACTAAAACATTTTCTGGTAAGCAAATAGTAGGAGGCTCAGGTAAGTGAGCAAGAGCAAGATAGAGTGCAGATGCAGATAGAGACAGTGTATGTGCCACGTATAGAAGCTAGTGTGTTCTCAGTTGTATATAGGTTGTTTCCGCCAACCTTAGTTTGAGACTGATGTAACGAAATTTTGGGACCCAGTTTTGTAAATGTTATGATTTAATGCTATGTTGGGAGAGAAGACAGATCGCCACTTTCAAGATTGGACGTGGGGAGAGGCCAGGAACATGAAGAAGGGGAGAAGTTATGTGCTTTAGGAGTTTGTACAACATGCTTAAAACGTGAGTAAACTTGAAATGTTGAAAAATAACCCTAATAGGCTTTTAATATAGTAGTATAGATAATTACGTAAAAGTTTTTAAATTTAAAAACAAAATATTTAAGAAAAAACTAGTTAATTAAATCCAAAAATATTCAATATTTGGCTCATTTCGAAGGTATTATTGACGAGACGATTACAATGCTATAATTTGTAAAAAAATGTATTTTTTAATGCATTATAGTTCATATACAATTATTTATGTTAATACGATAAGGGTGTAAAATAAAAAATGAAAAAGTAAATGATTAAAAATAAATTGAATAACTAATTCTAAGGGTATAAAGTGTAACTTAGAAATTGAAAATTGCTTGATTTTTTAGAGAACGTGGGAGAGTTAGCTTCTAAGGTTGTACACGATGCTTCTTTAATTGTACGTGTTGTAAAACCATTTGTTAGAAAAATCGTTTGTTAGAAAAAAAACTACTTTATTCTTTTTATAAAGTAGTATAAATATATTGTTTTAAATAATGAATTTTAATTTTATCAATATTCTATTATTAATGTATAAATATATTTTTATTATGACATCAATATGTACAAAATCATTAATTACATAAATTTTTAAAATTTCTTTTTTAATCATCCTAAGTTTATCCATTTTTTTATTTTGTTGTTTTATTTTTTTAAATGAAATGATGAGTAATGGTAGTTGTTTTTTATTAATTTATTTCCGTTCGTTTAATATCTTAACGGACGAACATAAACAAACACATTTTCTTAACGAACGAAAATGAACCAAAAAGTAGTTCTTTATCGTTCATATATGCATGTGGTGTGTATTGGGCTCGATAAAATCATTAGGGCCCACTATAGCTTATTAAGAACTACTATGGCTTATTAAAACCCACTAAAGACTATTAAGATTCATTATAGCTTAACAATACCTTTTATGACTTATTAAGACCCAATAACACCAATGATGACTTACTACGTCTTTGTATGCATGTATGTACTGCATATATATGTATGTATTGGAATCGATAAGACTACTAATACCCACTACAACTTATTAAAAACCATTATAGCCCAACAATACATGTTATGACTTATTAAGGTCCAATAACACCAATGATGACTTATTACATGTTGTATGCAGGTATGTATTGCATATATGCATGTGGTGTGTAGTGGGCTTTATAAGATCACTAAGGCCCACTCTAGCATGTTAAGAACCACTAAGGGTGTGTTTACTTGTGGCTTATTGGGCTTAATGAGCAAAACGGATTATTCACGCAGACATTCCTAGGTGTTTACTTACGACTTAATCGCACAGCCCTTGTCTTATTCGCACAATTGGTTTAGGGTTGTTGTCCCCATTCAGATGAATTTTTTGACTATTTTACCCTTGAAAAAAAAGAACTGACAATTTGTTTGGTAAACCCTACACTCTTGCTATCGCCTCCACTCTATCGCATCTCTCCCTCCAGGCTCCAGCCCCTCTCATCGACGATAGGCGTCTTCTCCGGCGAGCCTCTACTCCGGCGACGACGACAGACAGGCGTCGCTTCTTCTCCGGCAACAACAGGCTTCGATTCCCTCTTTTTGCTTCGATTTTTCTTCATCGACGACAGGTACAAGATTCTCCCTTCTTTCTTCGATTTCCCTCTTTTTGCTTCCTTTTTTCTCTTTTTCTCCACTCGTTTTTGCTCTCTCTCTCTCTCTCTGGCTCTTTCTCCGGCGGCAAGCTTCGTTTTTTCCTTTTGTTTCCTTTTCTCCACTCGTTTCTCTGTTCCAGAAGGCACCATCGCTACCGGAAAGCACCTGCACTTCATCCCGTTGCTTGGATATGCTAAACAATATTTTATCTTCAATTTGATGAATTCTTAAATTTTAATGGATGCTAATTTGGGTTTTTTCTAGAGATTTGATACATCACTAATAGAATTGAGATTCTAAACAATTTTTTTTAATTTGATGAATTATTAAATTTTAAGAATTATGTTAAAATTATTAAATTTAAGTAGTGTTTTTGTTATTTTAAAATATCAAACAACATCAATTTCATGTTGAGGGGTAAAATGGTAATTTATGTCATTCAGACTGTTGATTAAGAAAAAAAAGTAAACAACAATACAGTTTTATCTGGACAGACAAATTTATCCAGAAAGACATATTTATCCATACAGGGCTTAATAGAAATTTTGGTAAACAGCCCCTAAAGCATATTAAGAACCATTATAGCACAACACTACCTTTTATGACTTATTAAGGCCTAATAATACCAATGGTGACGTACTACGTGTTTGGATGCATGTATGTAATGCATATGTGCATGTGGTGTGTATTGGCTTTTATAAGACTATTAAGAACCACTACACCTATTAAGAACCATTATAGTCCAACCAGAACTTTTATGACTTATCAAGGCCCAATAACACCAGTGGTGACTTATTACTTATTTGTATGCATGTATATAATGCATATGTGCATGTGCTGTGTATTTGGCTCTATAAGACCATTAAGAACCGCTACAGCCTATTATGAACCATTATAGCCCAACAAGACCTTTTATGACTTATCAAGACCCAATAACACTAATGGTGACTTATTACTTGTTTGTATGCATGTATATAATGCATATGTGCATGTGGTGTGTATTGGGCTCTATAAGATTATTAAGAATACTTACGGCCTATTAAGAACCATTATAGCGCAACAAGACCTTTTATGACTTATCAATGTCCAATAACACCAATGGTGAGTTGGTGACTTATTACATGTTTGTATGCATGTATGTAATGCACATGCATATGTGCATGTGGTGTGTATTAGGCTCTATAAGACTATTAAGAACCACTATAGCCTATTAAGAACCATTATAGGCCAACGATACCTTTTATGACTTATCAAGGCCCAATAACACCAATGATGACTTATTACTTGTTTGTATGCATGTATATAGTGCATATGTGCATGTGGTCAGGTCTTGTTTTTGGATGAAATTGTAACGGTTTACGACTGACGGATCCAAACTGGTCCCAAACTGTCTCGGGTCGGCGAGTCCCAAATTGGTCTCGGTCCTCCGCTAGGCCCGTTTAGCCATCACTAGTATAGCCTATTAAAATTTTCTAAAGCTTATTAAGAACCATTATAGGATTTATATCCCAATAATACTAATGGCAACTTGATATCATACCTAATTGTATTTATTTAAAAACCATCTTTAAGATAATCATATATATATATATGGTACAAAATATATTAATATCCCTTTCCTAAAAAATATATATTAATATATTTATAAAAAGGGATATTATCTTTTTACACGATATGATTTGTACCATATATATTAATATATTTATTTTTTAACCATTTTTAAGATAATTATATATACTCTATAAGATAATCATGTATACTCTTTAAAAATACATATATCTACCTAATATCTAATTTATGGAAATAATTTTTGTAACATTTTTACCTCACTAAATTAATTAACGTACCATATATCCAAGATACAAAAAAGTAAAAATTATATGTTGTACACGGTTTTTGAAAAACAATCGTATAAAATGTCTAATACCGTGTTAAGAGGTTCAAAACTGTGTAATAAAACAACTGTTAAAGTAGTTTTTTACACGGGTCCACTTCCAAAACCGTGTAAAAGTTTGTTTTTTACACGTTTATTTTAAAAAAACCGTGTAAAGAGACTCCCAGCTTTTTTACACGGATCCACTTCCAAAACCGTGTAAAAATATATATGTTTTTTACACGGTTATTTTTAAAACCCGTGTAAAATGACTCCCAGTTTTTTTTACACGTGTCCACTTCAAAACCGTGTAAAAATATGTATGTTTTTTACACGGTTATTTTAAAAAACCGTGTAAAATGTTTCGAGACCTTTTCAAACAATTTTTTCCTCAAATAACCGTGTTAAATGATTGTACATTTTTACACGGATTTAGAAACAACCGTGTAAAAAAACAATTCAAACCTTTTTACACGGTTCTGTTACCAAAAAAACCGTATAAAAAGTCATTAGAAAAACACGGGTACATTTTTACACGGTTTTTTTTAAACCGTGTAAAAATGGGCGTGTAATAAAGCGATTTGTGTAGTAGTGATCATCCCACATTGGTGAGAAGATGCAAGTTCTAAACTATGAAGTGTATATAAGAAAGAAGGGGTAAATGTTTTTGTGTCAACTCATGTGGTTGGCTCAATTTAGACTACTTTATTTTTGTAAAACAAACTTTATATATATAACAAATAATTAAAATAATATTTTTGTGATAACTAATAAAGTTTCATTTTACACTACCCCAATAAATTAATATATCAATATATATATATTTAAGGAACAACCACAAAGAGTGATTTGGCACCATGCGGTTTGAGTATTCCTCAAATTTTGAAATGTGGTTGAGTTTCACCATCCCACATTGGTGGGAAGATTATTATTTGGAAGAAGATAGTGAGGATATATAAAAGGATGATGAAAGGTTTTGAAATCGATAACCATTGTTAGAATAATAATATACCAAATGGTAAAAATATAGTGCAAAATTAAAATATAAACCAATGTTGGTGAATTGGGACCATGGGTTTGAGTATTTCTCAAATCTTTTAATAAGGTTAAGGTTTATCATTTTCCTTTGTGAATTGAAATTTTGGTCCCTGTGGTTATAGTATTTCTTTGAAAGAGTGACCTAAACTTCAGTATCTCAAGAAGTGGTCCCTCAGTTTTCAATTTTGCTCTAAAATCAGGACCCCAACACTAACACCGCTTATTTCCTCCGTTAGTGCCAGGGGTAGATTCGTCCTTCCACCTTTTTCCCTCTCATTTGAACAAAACACCTCATTTACGAACCGATTTGTCTTCCAACTTTGACTCACACTCTCACTTTGACTCACACTCTCACTCTCACTCACACACATTCACTCAAGGCATTCGGATAATCATCAAGAACACAATGTCATCATCGTGGATTTTAAGAACCGAGTTAGATGATGATTGGAGTCCGACAGATGTTTATAGTAAGTTCTTATGCTCTGTTTTGAGTATTTACACCAATCGATCACTACATGCATTTTGTAACTTGATTTTGCTTTTCTTTTGTGATAGATATTTACCCAACTTTGATAACAGCAAAAATCAACCATGGAGGGTTGTTCACAAATACTCCTGGAAGGAGATACGTTCATGGTAAGGTTGATTTTGTTGATTTGATAAACACAGATCACCTCACAGTTCATCATTTCCACAATATCATGAAAGAATTAGGTTACAAACAGGAGGATGTAATGTTTTACAATTTCTTGATTCCATCCACTGACCTTGATAATGGGTTGCAACCTTTAAGCAATGAAGATGATATTTTAAATTTGAAAAAGTATGTCCCTAGGGTCAAAGAGATTGAAGTTTTCATAGAACATGTCAAAGCAAACACTGATGGTGTAATAGATTTGAATGAAAGTTTTGATAATTTGCACTTTTCCTCAATGCCTTTTCTTGGATTGGAATCTGATTTACCAGAAATAGGACAAGCTCAGGGGGTTCACTTGAACAATGTAGTGGCCTTGAACAATGTAGTTTACTTGAACAATGGCCTTGATTTAAACCATGGATTGTACTTGAACTATGATGCTGATGAGAGTGGCAACCATGGGGTTATTGAGAGTCATGATAGCAATTGCTATGATTCAATTGATGAATTTGATTTATCAATACATGATTATGTGGATACACATGGAGAGTGGATGGGAGTAGGTGAAGAAGAAAGTGAAATCCCGAATGTAGATGGTATTGTAGATCCTTTTGACATTGACAACTTTGATTCTGAAGATGAGTTAGCCAGTTAGCCATAGAGGTTGTAAGGGGCAGGGTGTTGACTTTTACATAGGACAGTCATTTGGTAACAAAGACACAATCCAGTCTTTAATCAAGGAGTATGCAACTGAGAGTAGAAGAGACATAGTTCTGGTGAAGAATGATGCAACTAGGCTAAGGGCAGTTTGCAGGGGTTCATTGCCTAACTTAAAGGATGAAACAGGGCCCAATGGGCCTGGATATGGCAGAAAGAGTAGATGGAGAAAGTCCAATGGGCCTAGTTGTTCATGGGTTTTGTACCTCTCAACTACTAAATGGGAAGCAACGTGGAGAGTGAAAACCTATTTCTCCACTCACAAATGTTTCCAAACAAGGGAGGTAGGTATGGCAACTGCAAGTTATCTATCCAAACATATCACAGAGCATCTAAAGCTGGATCCAAATATGCCATTGAGATCAATTCAATCCCATTTGTCTGAGAAGTTTGAAATTCATGTATCACCTTCCAAAGCAATGAGGGTAAAACAGCTAGCCAACAAGAGGATTTGGGGGGACTATGAATTACAGTATAGTCAGTTGAGGGATTACCTAAATGAGGTGAAAAGGTGCAACCCAGATATGACTGTCAAATTGGAGGTTGAGGCGGATGCTAACCCTGAGAGTGATACTAGAAAGTTCAAAAGGGTTTACATATGTTGGGACCTTTGAAAAGTGGTTTTAGAGCTGGTAGAAGGGATTTGTTGGGATTAGATGGCACATTTATGAAGGGGCCTTTTCCTGGACAAGTATTAACAGCAGTAGGTATTGACCCCAACCATGGCATCTACCCTGTGGCTTATGCAGTGGTAGAGTCTGAATCATCAAGTTCATGGCAGTGGCTCCTAGAGTACCTTGGAGATGACCTTGGTCTTCAAGCCAATTCCTAGTTGTTGATGGTTGATAGTCAATGTTTTGGTACTTATGTAATTTGACAAGATAAGTAGGTATGTATGGTTGACGAACAACAAATATGTATGTATGGCATGCAAGTTCATGTTTTGGTACTTATTGTGTTGCTTATTAGCATATGTATGTTATTGTGTTGGTATATTATGTCAAACACAAATATTATGTATCTTATTGTGTTGGTACTTATTATGTCAAACACAATGTTCAATCAAACACATATTTTCAATAAATTATGTCAAACACAAATATTATGTCAAACACAGATTTTCATTAAACCATTTTCATTGATTCTAACTAATGTACTACATTGATCTTAAACAGAAAGACAACCCCAACTAAAGCACCAAAACAAACATGGTTTGATCCACCAAAACAAACCCAACTAAGCACCAAAACAAACACAACTAAGACTACTTCATACAAGAATACATGCATATCCCAAAAAAAAACCAACTAAGCACCAAAACCAACTGCAATATCTTAATTTCACTGTCTCTTTCTTTGATAACTTCTTCAAGCTTATGCTTTGTCCTCAGTAACCCAGGGACAACATCTATAGCCCGAACACAAATTGGTGGATCAAACCATCCAAAAAAACAACATCTTCTACCACCCTGTAAGAAAACGGAGGAAACAGAAAATGTAAGAAATTTTAAGAAAATGGAGGAAACAGGGGATCTTAAGAAAATGGAGGAAACAGAGGATCTTAAGAAAATGGAGGAAACGAGATCTTACCATACTTCCAGAAGAATAGAACCTACGTCCAGGGTTTGCTTGTGTCCATGCAGTTTTTAAGCTTGCTTCACTACCACAGTAGCACACCACCATGTCTAATTGATTTTGAAGAAACCAGGGAGTGAGAGGTAGGAGAAGGAAGGGAAGGGAAGGGTGCAGGTTCGTAAAGGGTAGGGAGAACGAAAGTGGTTAAAATGAGAGGGAAAAAGGTGGAAGGACGAATCTACCCCTGGCACTAACGGAGGAAATAAGCGGTGTTAGTGTTGGGGTCCTGATTTTGCAGCAAATAGCAAAACTGAGGGACCACTTCTTGAGATACTGAAGTTTAGGTCCCTCTTTCAAAGAAATCCGATAACCACAGGGACCAAAATTGCAATTCACTCTATAATAAATAAGTAACTAGCATGTCACATGTCGTCTTCTTGTGAGCCAACTTCAGTATTTTCCCGCCTAAACATGTATCTGGATGCAATTTACATTATAAGTTCAACTAGTACACTCACATTCACTCCTCCTTAAATCTCTCTTTAATTCAATTTTTTTAATTTATACGTTACATTTATTACCTTTATAATTAGATATGTAGTTTACTTTTAATCTCTTACTTTTTTATTTTTCATTTTAGACTCTTATCATATAAACATAAATAATGTATATGAACTAAAATGCATTAAAAAAACATTTATATTTTTTACAAATTATACCATTGTAATCGCTTCGTCAATGCCTTCGAAATGAGGGCAATATTGAATATTTTTTGATTTAATTATATTATTAAATCTATACATATAATAAATAAGTAACTAGCATGCCACGTGTCGCTTCTGGTGAGCCGACTTCAGTATTTTCCGGCCTAAACATGTATCTGGACGCAGTTTACATTATAAGTTCAATTAGCACACCCAAAATCACTCCTCCTTAAATCTCTCCTTAATTCAATTCTTTTAATTTATACGTTACATTTACTCCCCTTATAATTAGGTATGTAGTTTACTTTTAATCTCTTACTTTTTTATTTTTCATTTTAGACTCTTATCATAAATAATGTATATAAACTAAAATGCATTAAAAAGACATTTCTATTTTTTACAATATACCATTATAATCGTTTCGTCAATACCTTCGAAATAAGCCTAATATTGAATATTTTTTGATTTAATTATATTATTAAATATCATAAATATATACGAATTAATGTGTCGTGATTAGTATGAGATTTGTTGAAATTAGTATGAGATTTGATACAAATAATCACTAAATTATCGTGATTTTCTTTTTGCAATTTCATATCAATTTTTAATTCAAAGTCGAATTCCTTCGACGAATTACAATTCTATCAAATTCTATTTTGTCAACGAAACACCCTTAGAATTATCATAAGAGATTTATTTACTTGAAAAAAAAGATATCAATTATCAATTGACTTTTGGATTATGAGTTCGAACCTTTTTCAAAAATATGAGTTCCAATTACTGTATGTTTTGCCATGACCATAAATAAAAACCACAGACAGTCATTATCGAAGGTTGGTTTGTTTCTGAGACAACTAGTCTTCACACATGGTCAGTTGTATGTTGCTTTATCTAGAGTAAAAAGTAGGCAAGGTTTAAAAATATTAATTATAGATGATGAAGGTATAATTAGCAATAGAACAAAGAATGTTGTATATGAAGAAGTATTTGGTAATTTATGATACGTGGTTCTTATTTTATTAATATTTTAACTATGTACTTTTCCATTATTTCATTTACGTTATATTATAAATTTTGTTTTTATAAATTCTTAATATTTTTTTATATTTTTTATTAATTTTTTGCAAAACATTCTTTGTGAAAAACTGCCTAAAACAAGGACATTTTGTAACCAGCTGCAAAAAAAACAACTCTGAAGGGAAAAAAGCTTGGAAAAGTAACATCGTACTTTCGATGATCATTCGTATCTGTAACATAAGTTTTCTGGCATGATTTAATTTTTTAAAATTACCTCGTGTAATACACGGTTCGAACCTAGTATATATATATATATATATTAAAAGAAACCAATGATAATGACTTGGCAAGATGATGTTTGAGTATCATCATCCCACATTGGTGGGAAGATTATTATTTGGAAGAAGATAGCGAGTATATATAAAAGGGTGATGGAATTTTGAAATCAATAACCATGGTTAGAATCATAATCTACCAAATGGTAAAAAAAACATAGTGCACAATTAAAATTTAAACCAACGTTGGTGACTTAGGACCACGAGGTTTGAGTATTTCTCAAATCTTTTAATAAGGTTGAGATTTATAATTTTCCTTTGTTGGTAATATGATAGTTTGAAATAATATTATAGGTATAAAAATGGGGATGTAAGGTTTTGAAATCCATTACCATTGTTGGAGTCAAAACCATTATAAAAGAATGATGGAAGGTTTTGAAATTCATAACCATGATTGGAATTATAACCAAACAAATGTAAAGAAAAATAATGCAAAATTTAAAGTGAACCAAGGATGATGACTTGGAACTATGAGATTTGTTTGTTTCTTAAATCTTAAAGTAAGGTTGAGTTTATCATCCTATATTGGTGAGAATATGATAGCTTGGAAGAAGATGATGAGCATTAAAAGAGACATAGAAGGTTTGAAATATATAACCATGGTTGGAATCAAAGCCAACCAAATGGTAAATACTATAGTGTAAATGGTGAATACTAAGTGCCAAATTTGGTGAGAAACGTGAGAAGTGGTTGTCAACCGTTGGATGAGAAATAGATGAACATTAGAATGAGATGCAGCAAGATAAGACGCACCGGATAAATTCTCTTTTAAGCCACAATTCATGGGAGTGTATTTGATTAAAAATGATCCAACAGTTTAAAAGTACTTCTCACCAAAAATGACACTTCTCACATGATCTAATGCGGGCGCGCGCACACACACACACACACACACACACATATATATATATATATATATATTGATGACTTACGTTTCATTTTAACTCAATTGATTATCTTTACAATAGATTATCATCACCGTGCAACGCGCGGGCCTAACACTAGTTTATATTGTTAGTTTGTTACACATGTTTTGCTCTTAAGTGTTTTTATAGTATATATACACGTTTCATGTATAAATGTATTTTTGTGTTTCTTTTTCATATGCAAAACATCAGTTGATGTTTCATTTATTAAAGAACATTGTATGTTCACATGTGATGTTTCATATATGAAAAAACACATGCAAATTGGTTTCCACGGATTCTAATTTTTAGACGATTTTTATTTGATTAATCCTATATATAGGGGGCATTCAAGAGAGAACTTGGTTGTTTATGATAACTATGAGATCCAACGTGAGTCACAACTTATAGAATAAATTAGGAAATTATTAGTTTTGGTAATTTTGACTAAAGTTTTAATTAAAGGGCATTTTAGGTATTTTAGTCTCCTCTATCCCGCCTCCGTTGAACTTATTCCGACTAACAACAAAAAACAAAAGATATATAATGTGATACCTAAATACGACAATGTTAAAAAAAAGATACAAACATACGATCATGACTGTGATACCCAAAATACATACAAGATGCACTATAATACACAATGTGATACCGCTATGATACCCACTGTGGTACCCAAGTAACACATGTGATACCATTGGAATACGCATTGTGATACCCACTATGTTACACCCACACCCGAAACTCAAAATCAACCCACAATGATACTCAATGAGTTACAACAAACCTTAAAACCAAAATCAAAATCAAACCCACAAATCATCATCGGAAGTAAGACTCGTCGTGTTGGACGCGCGACGAGGCACTGGTCGTGATCGACGCCTAATGTGAGTGATGGTACGTCCTCCACCGCCCGTTCCTCCACACCCCCGATTGGGACGTGGTGGATGAAAAGGTAACGACCAACTGCCCGGATCTCTTCATGCCAAAGACATCCGCACAGTGTCGCCACAAGATGGAGAAACTCGCCAATACCACCTAGCAGAAAGCACACTTTCGACTTCTTCGGAGAACGGTTCTTCTCTTCCTGGTTCTATCTCGAATCCCTGAAAAATGGATCTCTCTATGGTAAAGAGAAGGGGCGCTAGGGAAAAAGGGTAGATGAGTAGTCGGACGATGAGGGGGTTGGAGAGTCGTCGAAAAATGCAGTGGAAGCAGAGGAAAGAATCGACTTTATCTAGAGAAAGAAGGAGAGGTTTTGAGAATTAGATATATAAGGGGGGAGAGAGAGAGAGAGATAGAGAGAGGATACGTATAAGAGATTTTTAGGAGATTTTTTAGGATTGATTAACTTAATTAGATGTAAGTATCAAATTTACTAAAACACCCTTTTAAGTTTATTTAAAATTTATATGTTAATTATATTATATGTGTGGCTCACATTGGATCTCACAGTTACCACAAACTATCTAGTTCTCATTTGATTATGTTCCTATATATATATATATACTAGCAGTCTACTCGTGCAAAGCGGAGAGATGTAATAAATCAAAAATATAAAATTAGCACAACAACTTATTAAATGAATTCGAGATTATGTTTAAACAAAACAAAATTGGCGATGATTTTAATCTGGATTAATATTGGGATTATACTTTATACATTTAATCAGCCATCGGGTACAAACCAAATGGTTTGTACAAACTGTACAAACTCATATCCACCAATCACGTAACTTCTTTTTTTATCCATAAGGGTATTTTAGGGCTTTTAGCATATTTTTTCATCTCCACCAATCACGTAACTTTTTTTTATATCCATAACCTCTTTTTTTATATCCATAAGGGTATTTTAGGGCTCCACCGGAAAATATAGATTCATGAAGCCAAATTATATATTCATGAAGCCAAATTTTATATTCATGAAACCAAAATATAGATTCATGAAGCCAAATTATACAAATTACAGATTCATGAAGGTAGATTGAGTTTGTACGGATTTGTACAATCCATTTAGTTTGTATTTGATACCCAGCCTATATATATATATCTCCTATAAAATTGATTACACAACAAACGGATTAGGAGAAAGAAATCTTACTTACAAGAAATTCGGGGTGTTACATTCGGTCTTCTCTATCCAGTTCTGTCATAACCCCTTGTCCTGTAAAGTTCTATCCAATTCGATGCAAAATGCATAATAAACCCTACCTTACATTTGATTTAAACCGAACACCCGTATTTTTTTAAGTATACGAGGAACTAGAGATGGCCATATGGGCGGGCCGGGCTTGCCCGGACCGGGCTTTTTTTGGGACCGGGCCTAAACACTATTCAAAAGACCGGGCTTTGGTCGGGCCCGGGCCGGGCCGGGCTTGGGGGTTGAAGGTCCAGCCCGTTTAGGCTTTTCAAAGACCGGGCTTTAAGAACCGGGTCGGGACCGGGCCCAAAACCGGGCCTAAACCGGGCTTTTTAAAAAAGAAATATATATATATATACAATTTTTAATAAATATTATTCGTATCCACTATAAAATACTTAATTGGGTCACTCAAACATACTTAAAAATACGTTTTATTAGAATTTCCATTGAATTATAAAGAAGTACATTTATTGAATTATATAAAAAAATACATTTAATGAACTACATTTATTGAATTGTAAAGAAAAATACATTTAAATAACTACATTTATTGAATTATAAAGAAAAATACTCTTAATTGAAGGATCGAAAAATTGATCGTTTGATGCACAACCGCCGACCATTTTGATTGAAGGATGAAAAATTGAAAGAACGAGAAGTTGCGAGAAACGAACACGAGAAAGCAAGAAATCGAGAATTATAAGCGAGAATTGCGTTTTTTGCGTTTTTGTAACTTGGTATCAAACCTCATACACCCACTACCTATTTTGTAGTGTTTAAATGCAAAAAAAAACCAAAAAAGGGTATATTTTAAAAAAAAGCGGCTATATTTGTGAAGCATGGCGGGCCGGGACCGGAAAAATTGCTGAAAACAGGGCCCGATAAGGCCTGTCGGGCTGGGACCGGGCTTCGATCGGGCCGGGCTAGGACCGGGCTTTGGGCGGGCCGGGCTTCGGGCCGTCCTTGGGAGAGGGCGGGCCGGGCGTACGCCCATGACCCAAATGAAATAGGGGCCCAAATTTTTGAAGCATATACTATATATAATAGTAGTTAAAAAAATTGTAAATAAAAAGACAAAAAAATTAGTATATACATAGGACCCAAAAAGAAATTAGCACTATATTATCGACCCAAACATGTATTAATAAATTAAATTGGACAATAAAAGTTGTAAAAGACTAATTGTTCTTTCATTTTATAGTATTGCTTATTATTTTTCTAATTTATTTTTAATTTAGTACTAATATTTAAAAATTATTTTTACCTAGATACCTTGATGTGTACTCCATTACTCATATTCCACATAGTCTTTTGATTATTCCATTCACGTTAATTTTATTTTTGTATTAGAATATAATAGATTTCTTGTTATTAAATAAGAACACTTCTACTTTTTTAAACAATTACCAACTATATGCGACGACCCAATTTATATCTATATTTAGGACTTCAAAACTATCCTACTTCTAAAATGTAGAAACTCATCTGATTTATGTTGATTTATTTAAAGTGTTATTCTTAATGACCAAATAGTGACCTCAATTGATTTTAATATGTATATTAAAGGTATAACATAAGATTTAATTGATGATGAAACAGATTGACGATGTAATGTAAAAATGGTATGATAAATAATATTAATTTATAAATAATTATTGATTGATCTTGTGTTAGGAATGCCGGGAAAACGGATTTATATAAATTGATATTTCTTGAATTCAATGTTATTTTTATGATATAAACAATATATTGCATAAAAACTTATGGTTATCGAAGGGCCCATTTTTACAACTCGTCCAGGTCCATAAAATCGTAGGAACAGGCCTAGCCAGGCCGGGCCCATTTGGCCATGTCTACGAGGCACTGTGTTTATGAGGCCCATAATAGTTGATAAGCCCAAATTCAATCCAGGCAACTACAGGCTGTGTCCACGTAACACCATTTGTATCATAATTTTGTTGGGAGCATTTCAAACTCCATTTAAATATATTCGAGCGCGTAAACACAATTCTGCTATTTCATTGGTCCGTGTTCTGCACCTCCCTCAACGCGAGTGGAACTCTGTGTTTCGCATCCGATGAATTAGAGATCGAAAAATTGCACTGTGTGTATCATCGTCTTCCTTCACGGGACGTACAAAAAACCCTAGATTTCTAAATCTCTATGAATTTAGATCCGGATTTGCTTGAAGATCAACAAGGACAATCTCAGGTACAGTATTTCTTTGAATCATTTCATATTTCTCATATTTTTCTTGTTTCATGGTAGGATTCGACATTAAAACAGAATGAATTTCGCTTCTTGTGTACGATTTTTTTAATCTTCACGCCGTCGATTCATATTAACGTGATCGATGTAGTTTCAATTTTCAACATTTCTAGAATTTTAATTGTTGCCCTAAGATTGTTGGAATTTGACAAGTATTGGAGGGGATTTGAGTTTGTGGTTGATAATGTTTGGAGGATGATAATTGCATTTGAACTGTTTTATTGCACATGATAAGATTGAATGTGCATTGAAATGTATATGCACAAGATTCTGAATTCTTTTGGGGGATTATTGTTGTGATACAATTTTATTTCATATAAGCGTCTAAAATTTGTTTTAGTGATGAAATATTTTGGAGCTTCCATGCTTATAATGTTTTCTTGAATAGAAGTTGATTAGTAATATTATATTTGTGTGATCATGAACGGTATTTTCTCCCAAAATATTCAGTTCAAATCTTCTAACATAATATTTCTCCAAGTGACCAGGTTAGGTGCCTTTAAATTTGGATGTAGAGTGCTTTCTTTTGGTATTAAGTTTTCACTCCTATAATCGGTGTTATTGTGGATTTGTAGGTCGAAGGTGATTTTATGGTCACCTTATCTATGAGATAAATCTTTTTAAGTTTTGCTCATTCTTATTTCTTTTCTATTTATATTCGGTATATGCTTCTTAATTTTCCAAGTGCGTGTCAATGTAATTTTAGTTCTCTACTCCCTGCCCACAATCTGGGGTTTTGTGCTTAAGTGCACATATTATGAGTGACAGTTAGGATAAACCATTCATTGTGCTTCTTATTAATTTGTGACTCATAAGATTATCCTGCATATACCTGTGATGCAGGTTATGGATTTTATGGACATCGATCAGGTTGTGGAGGTTCCCGACACTCCTGAGAGATTCATAGCAGCATGTAATAATGATGAAAACTGCATAGGAAACCGGAGTGATGGATCAAGTAGTTGTCGTGTATTAGATAAGGAATACTTTAATGAAAAGATGAGAAATGAGCCAAGGGAAAAGGGCAAATCAGTCACTGTTCGTGGGGGCCGACGATTGTTTGGACGTTCCGAAAATTACAACAATTCTTCAGGTTCTACATTAGTGAATTCATCTTCATGCAAGGATGTTTCGCCTACAGTAGACAACGCAAATCATGAGAAAGGGAAAGCTTTGTGTAATTCTGATGTTCAAAGGTCTATTCGTCAAGAAGACAGTAGTTTTGTTGATTTGACTGAGCAAACCAGGAGTGGCCATCTATTTGGAAAGGCTACATCAACAGGAGCTTCAGGAACTGCTAGTGCACATCCATCTAGAAAATATCGGTTTCCGACTTATGGTTTTCCTGCAGTAGATGCATTCGATACAACAAGCAAATCATCTGGATTCAATAATACCATCAAATTTGCTCTAAGATCTGACGGGGGTAAAGGAGCTGAAGTTGGAGCTCAACATAAAGCTGAAAGCAATTCATCTTCATTAGCTAGCATATCACCTAAAGGCACTAGGCAGAAAAGGTTGGTGCGAAATGGATGCATATCTCCCCATAACATAGCAAAGTCTAAACAGGTAGCAGAGAAGCATGACACTGGGAGGGTGATAAAAGATTTACGGGTTGATGTTGGTACCGTAGCAATCGATGGTCCATCAAGTACAGTTGATGTTAAGGATCTGGTATCTGAAGCCAAAGATTCACGTAGATTTAAAGGAAAAGGAGTATCTCTTCATTCTTCTTCTGAAGAACCTGATGCAAGAAATGGACATTTGTCTCAAAGGTATTTCTCAACAAGTGAATGGTTTGTCAAACTATCTGCTACATTTGTTTTTCTTATAAATGTTTGTTAGAATGTTCAGATTTCATTCCACTACTGATTATGACTGTATTTGGAAGTGCTCTTTGAACCATAGATTATTTAAGAGTTATCACGTGAACATTATTGGCACTGCTCATTGTTACTGTCCATACTTCCTTAAAATATTAAGTGTGAAGTGTGTCCTATTCGAAGCTGAAGATAACAATAGGATTTTTAACATACCACCCAAGCCAAACCAAACCAACCTAGTATATTTCACTAGTTTTACCGTACCATCTGTCTACCCCTTATTACATCTGGCCTATAATTTGATAGTAGGTCACCAAGTTCATTGTTAAGACCACATACTGAAGTGAAATACAGTGGGTAATTAGTTTTGCGGTTCTACTCAATTTCTGCTACTTTTGATTTTTTATTAAGTTCGCTTTGTTATGTGCTTTCTGATTTTTTCCTTTGCTCTTTGTTTTTCTAAACAAGTTACTTAGTTTTTGCAATGGATTTCTCAGAAAGAGTGGCTTATCTCAATGACAAGTCCACATAGCCTCTTTTTCATTGTGGCTTTCCTTGTATTGATGGTCTCTTTTAATGGGCAACATGTGCATATTATATTATAGATAGTTGGAACTTGACTAAATTTTGATTTAAGTGCAGGGAACATACTTTTTTGGGAAATACTCTCTTTTCAAGCTAGAAATAGGAATCAACTAATATGTGAAAAGGGTGTACTTTGGCTAATTACTTTTTCATAGGAAGAGCATCAGGTCATATTAGGCCATTATAATTTGACCCAGGGAGTACCTTTAGGGTGCGTTTGGTACACAACATAGGACAGAACAGAACAAGGATCACTGTCCCATGTTTGGCAGGACTTTTATGTGGAACAGACAAGGACTTTTATGTGGAACAAAGTGGAACATGCCTGTTCCACCCCCACCCCATGGAACAAGCTGGAACAAGGTGGAATAGACATATGTTTTACCAATATAACTTTAAAATAAAATCTAATTCTCTTCTAAAACATCAAATACATATTCTATTTTATATTTTATTCATTCTTTAAATTTTATTTATTGTATTTCATCTAATGTTATCTGTTCTGTTCTTTCTAGTTCTGTCTACCAAACGCTGAACAACTGTTCTGTTCTGTCCTGTCCCATCTTGTCCTGTTCTATCCTATCTGCGTACCAAACGCACCCTAAGGGTGCGTTTGGTACACTGGACAGGACAGGACAGAACAAAGATCACTGTCCCATGTGGAACAGACAGGAACAGAATGGAACAAGCCTGTTCCACCCCCATCCCATGGAACAAGCTGGAACATACTTATGTTTTACCAATATAACCTCAAAATAAAATCTAGTTCTCTTCTAAAACATCAAATATTTTATTCATTCTTTAAATTTTATTTATTGTATTTTATCTAATGTTATATGTTCTGTTTTGTCCAGTTCTGTCTATCAAACACCGAACAGCTGTTCTGTCCTGTTCTGACCCGTCTTGTATTGTTCTATCTTGTCTGCGTACCAAACGCAC
Organism: Saussurea involucrata; assembly: GCA_033807775.1. Lineage (NCBI taxonomy): Eukaryota > Viridiplantae > Streptophyta > Magnoliopsida > Asterales > Asteraceae > Saussurea > Saussurea involucrata. Next base: position 94,687,540 of record CM066322.1, read on the forward strand.
CCTTAATATAATATCAGGAGTTGTTATTTTTTGTTGGGGGATTAATGAACTTCATCACTTTCTCATTTATAGATCTACTTTTCTAACAAATTTGTACATGAGTTCAAGCTAACTCTGTTGATACACGTGATTTACTTGCAGGAGCTCTGTAAGTTTTAAAGAAACATCTCATGCTAGTAATGATTTAAGTGTAGACGCATCCACATGCTTTAAAGAATCAGATGGATGGATAACCACACCAAACAGTATGAGAAAAGTAGATCACCCATTGGTGGATGGTGATCCACGTATATCAAGAGGTAAGGCTGCCTCAAGGTCTGCCATTGGCCAACAGAAGAACGGGATGGTGCAAAAGGATCATAGAAATGGAAGTCTCTCTAGTAATATTAATAATCATTTTGAGGATTTGGAGATAGACTCTACCCAACATGTGCCTGCTCCACCTGAGACCATGTCCCGCCGCTCACATAAGTTGGGTCAATTTAAGGATCGGGCACAATTCACAAAAAGACAGAGGGAGGGTGTTGCTTTGAGTAATACCGGGGAACGTTCTGTGCCACGTTCCGATGATTCTGAGACAGCAGCCCTTAGATTATCTGAGGAACCGTCAACTTCAAGATCAACCAGGAACAAGAACCGCCGTGGTGCTGCCGCCTCGGAACAGGTTGTTGCACTTGATGAGTCATCTCCTGAAGTGGGAAACCGTGGCTCCAACACACACCGTAGTAGTACTGAAGATTCAAGTTTCAGGGCCTTACAGGTTGAAGCAGATGAGATGCTGGCTAGAGAACTGCAAGAGCAGTTGTACAATGAGGAGCTGACATCTGCATTTGGAATTAATGAGGTTTTCGTCTGTTAATCTATTACTCCCTTTGTCTCAAAATAAATGTCCACAATCAAAAAGGCACACGGTTTTAGGAATGTTTAATTAATACACTTTTTAATTAGCTAAATGACAATTATACCCTTGATAATAGAGGGACTAATGAATTTATCCATCTCATAATTAAGTGTAGAATTGAAAAGTAGGCACTTGCTTTTAAAAGTGGACACTTGTTTTGCGACAAGCTAAAATAAAAATATGTTAACTTATTTTGTGTACAATTAGGTATCTATGATAAATAACTATTTGCAAATCCTTATGTACCGTAACACAGATGGATTCACACCATGCATTGGCAACGGCGATGCAGCAGGGACACGGTTCAAGTGCTATTCATGCTGGTGCTCGTCCTGCATCTGTATGCCAGTCTTTTAATTTTCTTCTTTTTCTGTTTCTCCATTTTGCTCCCTAAAGAATAGCTATAAGCATGATGATTATACATATTATCGAATTTGTTTATATCTTTTCTCGCGATCATGTGACTGTAAATCTTTACTTTTTGCTCAAATATGTTGATTAGGCATTCATGCAAATTTCAGTATAGCTGAATATTTCCTTAATTTTATCTTGCAATATGGCCTTTGATGCTTTTCTTTGCAGGTAGCATTAGCTTATGACTTGCCAGTACAATGTATATAATATAATATCATCAAGTATACTTGGGACTAAAAGAGCCAAAAACTTCAATGAAGAATTACTGTTACTTGGTGCTTAATAACTCCAAATTTCTAATTGCTTATAAATGTAGTTATTACATTAATTTCTACCCAACTAAACATTTAAAGACCCCACATCTAAATTATTCAACTTTTTTTTGTCTTAGTCTCATGGTTCCCATCGATACATGCTTCTTTCTAAAGAAATGTTTGCATGGTTATGCAGAGAGGCTCGTCAACATCAAATTTGTATCAGCACTCTCGATCAAATCCTTCCCGTAACCCTTCAATTCTTAGGGGTGTTAATGCTCAAGCTCCCACCTCGACAAGATTGGCTCGGTTGAGAGGTCGTTTTCCTGGACGACCTCGCACACTATCATCTACTCCAAGGAATTCAATATTTCCTGCAAACATGGATGTGGACATGGTATGAAACTGTGGTCTCACTTTTTCTGTGTTAAGTATTGGTTTTTATTTCTGCTAGTTTTTTAAGCTACATTGTTTTTGTGCATTGAAGAGAAACCTAATGTTTCTTTTTTGTGAAAAGATGAAAAGGTAGGGAGGAGATTGACTTGATCTTAGCATCATCTTTGGAGATCATATTCCATTTCACTTGCGATCTCCGTTCAGTCTCAACAATCCAAGATACCAGTTTTACATTTGACACTCATTTCTTGAAATTCTTAAAATCCTTTCAGCAGTTTTCATATGTTTTTAATACATACCTGTTCTATTTGAAAGACTCGATTTAACTTGTTTACAAGGCTATATCAGTTTTGTTTTCTTTTTGGGCTTTCTCTCACTAAGCAAACAAATGGGTCTCTTAGCGTTTTTTAATGGGTTCAGATACACTTCTCACGCTTCTCACGTTAACCTCAATTTCTCACACGATTCTTCGCCTAATAACCCTTTGGTAGATCTTTATCGTGGTAAACTTTTAAGTGCAAGCTTTATTCTGTTGAAGACTTGACGCCTTCTTCTTGACTGCAGAGGATGCAAATATTGGAAGCACTAGAGGCCTTTAATGACATGGAATTGCCTAATGACATGTTACAAGTAGGACGTGAATTTAACGAGTAAGATACAAGTTTCTTAAGCCTGTTGTTGGTTTTTGCCATTTTTCTCTTGGTTTTTTTTAAACTTGTAGCTATCGTCTGAATTGTGTATTTACTTTCAGGAACGATTATGAAATGTTGTTGGCTCTAGACGATAACAACCACCAACATGGAGGTGCAACTCATGCTCAAATAAATAATTTGCCACAGTCTACAGTTCAGGTAAATGTAGTTAAAAACTTGTTGTCTCACATTTACGCTGGGACTGAGTGGAACAAGAATGCACTTTCTTTGTCCCACCAAATTAGGTGGAACAAAAATTAGGGAGACGAGACAAGATTGGCAAGTTACTAAACTACCCATGTCAAACAACTGCTATTAGTACTTACTCGTGGTGCAACATGCAGGCTGAAAATCTTCAAGAATGTGCAATTTGTCTTGAAACTCCTACCATCGGTGAAACCATACGACATCTTCCTTGCCTTCATGGATTTCACAAAGATGTAGGCACTCTTACTTTGATGTAACTTTTGCTTTCCAAATGGGAACTAACCGTTTACTTTTACTGTCTTTTCGTATTACAGTGCATAGATCAATGGCTGAGAAGGAAAACATCATGTCCAGTATGCAAATCATCGGTCACTTGATTTGCTCTTTTGGTATCTGGTCCCATGGCATGTTTGCATCATCGAAAGCCAATTTACACAAGCAGTCTAGTTTTTGGGATCTTAAGGTGAGTTGACTCGATCTCTACTACGGAGGGACTTAACTAATAGATCTGGTACTGCTTGAAAGGATGCCATGGACCATGATTAGACAAATGTAGTGCAAGTTTATTTTGATTATAACCATTTATTGGGGTATTATGGGCATCATTTTTTGGGTCTTGGGCTGTTGGAGATCTTTGAATGCCATTTTTGGAGGTAATCTTAATTGATCCTCATGTTTTGGTTTTTCCTTGTAACCTCTTGGTATGAATGTCAAAATATTTAGAATGGTATATGGGATTTTTATTGCGTATTTATCCGAATTTGGGAGTCTTGGCGTTTGATATATACCGTGTTCGTGTGTAACAAGACTATCTGGTATGAAAATGTTACTATTGTATATGATGTTTTAATTGTACTTCAATCTCTAATGTTCTTAAGAATAGGCTGAATAGCAGGCAATGCATAGAAAATCTTGTCTAGCATCATTAGATAAAAAGATGCTAAAGCTTAAAAATGGTAGAGCATTTCCAACAGATTCTTTTAAAATAGATTTTGGAGATTCTTATTTCCAACTCCAAAATGAGAAAGTAGAAGATAGAAGGTAAAATTCTTTAAATTTTAAGGACCCTACTAAAAATAACTGCCTAAGAGAAAATATGAGAGAGAAATGTTTTTTTATTATTTCCTCCAATAAAATTATTGAAACTAAATGCTAAAAGAGAAACTATACTCTTAAATGTATCGATTATTTTAATAATATATTTAATGTTCTAATTTTAAAAATGAAGAAAAGGTTGAAATTAAATGTAATTTTTAGTTTTTTTGGGATTTTGATTTATATTTTCCATTTTAGATTTTTTTTTTTGAAGAATATGATGCGAACCAAATAAATGATCTCCAGTTATCAAATTGCAAACTTCATCTATGTAGGTTCTTGTTGGGAATCGATGTCACCAAAGACAACGATAGACCTAATGATGTGAGGTCCCAAATAATGAGATCTAATTTGGCAATCCCAATGACCAAACCAAAAAAATATGGATCATCCAATATGCTTAGCAACCCCAACCACCGTTAATGATTCACCAATATGCAACTAAAAACGTACACAATACAAAGCAATGTAGGTATCAAAAGTAAGTAAATGACATGATATTTGGTGTTCCTCTGCTTTCGACATGATAATGTTTGAGTGTAACACCCCGATTTCGCAAGTAAAATCGCCCATATTCGATCTCGACTTATATTTTCACCATCTTTTATATTTGCAACTTCAAAGTTCCTCATCGTACCTACGGTTAAGCGATATGTTGACTTGTAGATGCACGTATTTACTAATTTCATACTTGAGTCCTTGATACTTTGCGTGCAAGTCACCTTGGGTCGGATCGCATCGCGTCTCGGGAAAATGCAGCGAAAAGTCAGCAGATCAGGGTCGAGGTGCGACTATGACCAGATCATAGTCGCGGGGGCAATGTCGCGCCTTTTCAGAAAAATCAAACAAAGGGCATGGGTGCGGGGGCGACTATGCCCTGGGCATAATCGCCGTGTCAATATCGCGCACGAGGTTCAGCAGCTGAAACTTAAAGCATTTTCTAGGGTTTTGTCTTGGTCACTTCTCATCTCCTTCAAGAACCGATTCTCTCTCTTCCTAAGGCGATTTTTACCCTCTTTCTTCCTCCATCTCTCCTCATTAAATGCTTGGGAAGATCTCTTGCATTTATGGTGGTTTACTAAGCCAAGTTACACTTATTGCACTTCAAGACCTCTTTTGCTAGTGTGGGAGCTTCTCATCTCAAGTGTTCTTCTCTACTTTTCTAGGTTTTTGCTAGAAAACCTAGATAGTGAGTGCTTAAACTCTAGATAACCCTATTTGTATGTCTTATAATTGTTCTCTTGCTTATTATCTAACAATTTTCTTGAAAAGCTCCATATGATGTGATTAAGCTCATTTCTCCGTATATGGGGGATTTGATGTTTAAAGAAGAAGAAAAAGGTTATATGAAAGTGTTTCCTACTTGACTTTATATTTTTCAGGATGGTATTTACTTTGGAAAAATTATGTCTTATTTTAGGGTTTTGGGCTTAATGACTTAGCTTATGGCTTAATGAGAAATTACGTGGCTTAAAGATGAAATTTCGTCTTAATATGAGTATTGTTTCATGTATTGATACCTTTGATGCTATACCCCATGGTTGTACATGTATAAGTATGATAATATGCTTTGGAAATATATATGTCTGGAATCTATCTGCTTAATGGACATGTGAATGGGATATTAATATTACCATGTGGGAATACATGTTAAATGAAATGGTAGGACCACGTTTTATGAGAAGGTTATAATTGATGTATATGTACTACTTGGAGTAGTTGTTTGATGGTATTTACATTTTGGATGAATCATCAAGTAGGCACTAGGAGGAAATAGTCTTGGGCGCCACCTTGGAGGTATGTGCCTAGATCTCCGCCTTTGGGGCAATGCCTTGGAGGTATTCCCAATGTGTCGGGCCTTGAGGTGTTACTCGTAGGAGTAGACACCAAGGTATATTGTCTCTTGAGGTATAACTTGATTTGGTGTTTTGGGTCTCCCCCATTGATTCCGATTTGTAAATGACCATGTATATTAATTGTACTTATGGATTAATGTATGCTATGTTATTTGTTCATCTCACTAGGCTTTTGGCCTAACGCTTGTTTGGTGTTTTATGTGTATCTCAGATCCTAACGGAGCCGCCTCTAAGAAGGTTTAGGCGGGAGCGTGTGAGCTTGGGGATACACTTTTGGGATGCCGTCGTTAGAGGATTAAATTCGGATTAGAGTCGACACCCTTTTTGTAATCTTATTTCTACTATAGAAAATAGATTAGTTGGTTGTCGTATACTTTCTGATGTTATACATTTGTATTTAAACAGGCAGTTGTATATTCCCCTTTTTGGGAAGCTCGTCATAGATACCGCTCTTCCGTTTTATGGAAGTTTTTGTTTACCCCTATTTTTGGGGTGTTACAAGTTGGTATCAGAGATCTAGTTTAAGTGAACTAGGTGTTGACTGTAGCATACCTAGACTTAAGCTGAGGATAGTCTCACTAAATTACAATTGTGGGTAGACGTCCTAGGATGGGAGAGCGTTAGGACTTACGGAATTACGTTTGTTGAAAATTATGATGATGGTGACGAGGATTCTTATGTATAACATGTTCATAATTTCACTTATCTAATGCTATTATGAATGTGTTGTTACGTGAGCGTACTTAAATTGCTATTATTGTGATGATTGATGAATGTATTAGTACGTAAATTTAGTCTATCTCTTATCTTTATTATCGCATGTTTGACAGACAAAAATGGTAAATACGCGGAGTAGACTTCAAACGTCACCGGAAGGTCATGTAGTGACTGAATCTACTGTCGATCAACCTAACAACAAGACAACAGTTGAACTCCCTCCGAGACCACCCTTTTTGGGAGGAGGAGTGGAACGTATACCGAGGATCAACATCGGTACTTCCAACCCGGTAATAGAGGAGGTTACTCTTGAAACCCGGATAACGGATAGAATGATGCAAGCCATGAATTCGGCCATGGCACAACAACAAGAAATGTGCATGAAGTTACTAGAGGACCGGGACTGTTGGAGGAATTCAAAAATTGAGAGAGAAATAGATGTAGAATGACTTGGATAAACGCAGAGATCGCGTGAAAGCTCGCTTTCCGTAAGAGATATTTCGACCCTATATGCCTGGGTATCACGAAATTCTCTAGGGGATAATCTCTTTGTTTCGGTTTATCGATTAAGGCACTAGTCGATTCATACTTATACACCTTTAGAGAATCGTAACCTACATTGTATTGAACCAGGAAATAATCTCTCATTTAATGAGATTTGATTGTGGACTTAATGACGTCGGTTACAAAAAACGGGAGTTACAAAGTGAGAAAACATCCCTGACGCCGGCGCTACTTCCCGTGCTAGATAAGTAGCCCCAAAAGGAGCGCGGGCAACATTCCAGAGCCCGGCGCTACTTCCCGCGCTAGATAAGTAGCCCCAAAAGGAGCGCGGGCAACATTCCAGAGCTTGGGGCTACTTCCCGCGCTAGATAAGTAGCGCCACAAGTGGCCCCGACGCCCAGCTCAAGAAACCACTTTGTAACTTGTCGATTTTAACCGTCCAACAATCCCGGGTTCTAGTTAGCTTACACGAGTGTGCACTCCACACCTCCTAACTCATGTTATAGCTTAGCTACCAACCCCATTATTACCTTTGTGAATCCAACTACACAAAATGGACCGATGATTTCACTAAAATCACCAACATTCCTCCCCCATTTTAGTGCAATCCTTGATTCACAAAATAAAATTACAATACAGGTAAACAAACTCATGCATAAATGAAAATATCTAAAAGATTGAATTTCCATCTTAGTACATTACACATTTCAAATACTCGAGAATCCGGGTGTCCTAAGGATTGAACCCGTCAACCCATTTGAGTACCAGAAGATAACATACACATGAATTTAAAAGACTCTCTAACGTATAAACTTGACACTATACAGGCCATGTGTCCTTATCCATTCGTGAGTGTATCAAAGCCAAGTCCAAGCTTTTTGAAGCGGCCACACTTCACACTCATATAGGTAGTTCTTTTCCTCATGCACCTGCACATGCATTTTTACAAAAGAACAATTACCTCCTTCACTTGCAGTACCGAGCACACACCTTGGGATGACCGTCTTGTGCTCCAATCTCTTAGGGTGAGATTTCCCATTGAATTCAGCTTCTAACGTTGTATTAGAAGGGAATTGGGTATCTCACCGTTAGAGATTTAGATGGACTTTAATCCCATCCCTATTACCGACTTGTGAACCAAGTCCCTAGCTAACCCCTTCGTCAAGTGGTCCGCTAGATTTTGTTGCGACCGAACAAACTCAACCGAAATCACCCCATTCGTGATTACCTCACGAATCATGCTATGTCGAACACCTAAGTGTCTAGACTTGCCATTATACATTTGGCTATAAGCTTTAGCCAAAGTAGCCTCACTATCACGACGGATAGAAATTGGTGATATTGGTTTCGGCCATAATGGAATTTCATAGACCAAAATTTCTTAGCCATTCCGCCTCTTTACCGGCAGCGGCTAACGCCACAAATTCCGACTCCATAGTCGAACTCGTGATGCAAGTTTTCTTCTTGGAAGCCCATGAGATGGTACCTCCCCCAAGCAAGTATACCCCACCACTCGTGGAAGAGTGATCTTCCAAATTGGTAATCCAACTTGCATCCGAATATCCCTCCAATATTGAAGGAAACCCGACATATGACATTACAAGTTTACATGCCTTATGCTCCATCCCGGGCATAACAAAACCTTCCGGTTGTTTCATGTAAACTTCCTCCTCCAAATCACCATTCAAGAATGTCGTTTTGACATCCATTTGGTGAATCACTAAATTGTGAATAGCACCTAAAGCTATCAACAATTTAATCATGGAGATTCTTGCAACCGGGGCATAAGTAACAAAATAATCTATGCCTTCCCGTTGCCTAAAGCCTTGGATCACTAATCGAGCCTTGAACTTGTCGATTGACCCATCCGCTTTCATCTTCCTTTTGAAGATCCACTTGCAACCCAAAGGTTTGCAACCCGGTGGCAAGTCCGATAATACCCAAGTATTATTCCCCATGATGGAGTCCATCTCATCATATATTGCTTCCTTCCAGAAAGCAATGTCTTGAGACTTCATAGCCTCATCAAATGATTTTGGATCCTCCTCAACACTATAACAGCAAAGGAATTGGGATCCAATCTCATCTCTTGATCCCTCTACCAAGTATACTTGGAAATCGGGACCAAAGGATTTTTCAATCCTTCCTCTTTTGCTCCTTCGAAGCATCGGAGATTCGGTTGGAACAATTGCTTGTTCTTCAACCTCACTAGTTTCACTAGTACTGGAACTATGTCCTTTGGCCTCGACATTGAAGAGAATCTAGTCTCATCAAAATTACATCTCTTGATTCTATAACGGTGTGAATCGCTATAGAATCATTAGGTTCAATAACATAGAACCTATAAGCTTTGGAATGCTTAGCATATCCAACAAAGATGTATCATTCAAAGTCTTCCTTTTGGGTTCGGGTAATCGAACAACCGCTCGACAGCCCCAAACTTGAATAAAACTCAAGTTAGGCCTTTGAACTAAAGTTCATACGGGGTAATCTTGTTCCTTTTATTGGGAACTCGATTCAACAAGAAACAAGCCATTAACATGGCTTCACCCCAAATCCATCAAACAATTCATAAAGTAACTTAAACAGAATTTTTAAACAAAAGTTCACTTGCAACAAAACAGAATTTTAAACACAAAATTCATTTGCAATGTAAACAGAATTTAAACAAAATTCATATGTAACATAAACAGAATTTAGACAAAATTCATATGGAACATAAACAGAATTTTAAACACAAAATTCATTTGCAACAAAACATAATTTTAAACACAAAATTCATTTGCAACAAAACAGAATGTTAAACACAAAATTCATTTGCATCAAAACAGAATGTAAACAAAATTCATATGTAACATAAACAAAATTTAGACAAAATTCATATGGAACATAAACAGAATTTTAAACACAAAATTCATTTGCAACAAAATAGAATTTTAAACACAAAATTCACTTGCCACATAAACATAATTTTTAAACAAAATTCGTTTGCAATATACATAGAATTTTAAACACACATTCATTTGTATCATACAGCAATTTATAAAGCAACATAAGGCAATTCAATTGCATCATAAACAAAATTTGAAACAAATTCTTTCATTCAAATTTAACTCAACCATGTAATTCAACATAAACCAAATCCTACAAAAGAGCCATCATTTGACAAGATAAACTTGTCCGACTCACAAAATTGCCTATATCCTAACTTATTCAAGATGTTACCGGAAACCAAATTCTTTCAAATTTGTGGTACAAACAAAACATCAAAATTCAACTTATTTTGCCAGAACTAGATTCTAGCCTAACTAAGCCTCTTCCAAGAATGGTAGCACTCGACTCGTTCCCTATGTGTATCATTGATCCGTCTTCAACCGGTTCCATAGAGACGAACCAACGACGATCTTTGAACACATGACTTGTAACACCCGAGTCGATCCACCAAGCAACATCATCATCCTGTACATAAACAGATTAGGATATTAGTGGTACATAATTCACAATTGAATTAAAAACCAAAGTCAAGAAACTGACCTTGCCGTGGGTTTTGATCCTTGGATCCTTGCCCACCACCACTTGTGCTTGCACCATTCTTATTCTTGACAACCCGACAATCCCTCTTGAGATGGCCGGTCATCCCACATGTCCAACAGGTTAATTTAACCTTCTTGTTGGACCCTTTCTTGGCTTCGTTGAACTTTTGTTTTCCCTTGAAATTATTAGTCTTTCCCTCTTCCACCATGTTCACCGAAGGTGCAGAAACCTCCTTTACTTTAGGTTTCTCAGCCTCTTGCGCCCGAAGAGATTCCTCTATGCGCAAGTGACTACCGAGTTGCACAAGAGACAACTCTTCCTTCTTATGTTTCAACATGTGTTTAAAGTCTTTCCAAGAGGGAGGCAATTTATCAATTATGCTCGATACGGAGATGGATTCGTCCATCTTCATATTGTGTTGAGCATATTGGCCTAAAATGCGAAGGAGCTCATTGTATTGCTCCATCACCGGCCTTGAGTCCACCATCTTGTAATTGTTGAAATTACAAACCAGGAACTTATTACTAGAAGCATCCTCCGCCATGTATTTGGACTCGAGAGAGTCCCATAGCTCTTTGGCGGATTCAGCATTTTGATAGATATCAAAGAGGGAGTCACACATACCGTTTAAAATGTGGCCATGACAAATTTTGTCGTCGTTCTTCCATTTTCCGCGACGCCGGGTCACCTCCAATGTCTCGTTCTCCATCACCTCCGACATTGGGGTGCTCAGTACGTATACGACCTTCAACGTCGTCAGCAAGAAGTGCATCTTCTTTTGCCATCTACGGAAATCAACGCCTTCAAACTTCTCAAGTTTAGTGAACTTGGAAGTCATGTCTCTCACGGACTGATCATTCGCCATCTCTCTCGCGATAAGCAAATATCTCTTACGATTGTTGGAGGAATTCGAAAATTGAGAGAGAAATAGATGTAGAATGACTTGGATAAACGCAGAGATCGCATGAGAGCCCGCTTTTCGTAAGAGATATTTCGACCCTATATGCCTGGGTATCACGAAATTCTCTAGGGGATAATCTCTTTGTTTCGGTGTATCGATTAAGGCACTAGTCGATTCATACTTATACACCTTTAGAGAATCGTAACCTACATTGTATTGAACCAAAAAATAATCTCTCATTTAATGAGATTTGATTGTGGACTTAATGACGTCGGTTACAAAAAACGGGAGTTACAAAGTGAGAAAACATCCCTGACGCCGGCGCTACTTCCCGTTCTAGATAAGTAGCCCCAAAAGGAGCGCGGGCAACATTCCAGAGCCCGACGCTACTTACCGCGTTAGATAAGTAGCCCCAAAAGGAGCGCGGGCAACATTCCAGAGCTTGGGGCTACTTACCGCGCTAGATAAGTAGCGCCACAAGTGGCCCCGACGCCCAGCTCAAGAAACCACTTTGTAACTTGTCGATTTTAACCGTCCAACAATCCCGGGTTCTAGTTAGCTTACACGAGTGTGCACTCCACACCTCCTAACTCATGTTATAGCTTAGCTACCAACCCCATTATTACCTTTGAGAATCCAACTACACAAAATGGACCGATGATTTCACTAAAATCACCAACAGGGACAACAGTCACCGACGGCCCGAGACGGTGGCGGAGAATGCCGTGAATGGGTTGACAGGTCTCGTGAATGTGGTTGTTGCTGAAGATCAAGCAATCGTCCGAGATGGGAGAAAGGAGAGGAGTTGTTCGTATAAAACCTTCCTTGGTTGCAAGCCGCCAGAGTTTGCGGGGACTACCGATCCAGTTCAATGCATGTATTGGATCCGAGAGATGGAAACGGCCTTCGAAGCTAGTGAATGTGAGGACTCTCAGAGAGTCAAGTTTGCTTCTCATCTACTCAAGGGCGAGGCCCTTACTTGGTGTAATCTCACCCGTTCGTTTGTTACGCCTGAGGTGTTGGCCAAACTCACGTGGCCAACATTTAAGAAGAAATCCTTGACAAGTACTGCAGTGAGAGAGCCCTAGACAAGATTGAAGAAGAGTTCCGTGGGTTGAAGAAGGGGAGTATGACAATCGTCGAGTACTCGGAGTCGTTTCTTGAAAAGTTAAGTCTGGTGGAGCATCTGGCTCCTGATGAGAAGATGAAAATAAAGGCATACCACTAGGGTTTGCCTGCAGAAATGAAGACGACCGTGAGAAACGCCAAGGTGTCGAATTTAGAGGAGGCGATTGAAGAGTCGTTGTTGGTGGAAGATGATTTGGCTCAAGGGAAGTTAGAAAGTGGGTACGTGGGTGCGAAGAGGAAGTGGGAAGGGTCGTCTGGGCCTGTTCGTCATTCAAAACAGTTTTCTGGGAATAGGTTTGTGGATGCCCGTCGTGACGCGAGGTGGTGTCACAAATGCAAGAACAAGCATGTTGGCATGTGTAACTCAAGACAACCCTCGAGCTCACCCGAGTGTTTTAAGTGCGGAAAAAGAGGTCACCTTAGCCGGGATTGTCCCGCGAGGGGACCAGTTTGCTTTGAGTGCCATGAACCGGGGCACGTGAAGAGGGATTGCCCAAAGCTTGTGGGGGCAGTCGAGGGGTTCCAAGTGGGTCGACGCCGAGAAGGGAGAATCCGCCGAATGCACCGAGTCGAGCTTTTCAGATGACCGCCAAGGAGACAAGGGAGACAGCCGATGTGGCGTCGGGTACGTTTCTCATAAACTCCTTGCCTGCTCGCGTATTGTTTGATTCGGGCGCCAATCGCTCTTTTGTTTCGAGTTCTTTTTGTAAGCAATTTGTTACTCCCATTAGTACCCTCTCCGATGCCATGGTGGTAGAAGTGGCCAACGGAGAGCAAGTGTTAATTCGAGAATGTTATAATGGTTGTCCTTGGAGATTGACGAGAATTCCTTTGAGGTAGACCTACTACCTATGGTCATCAGTGGTTTCGATGTGGTAATAGGTATGGAATGGTTGAGCAAGAATAAGGCCGATATCCTTTGTTTCAAGAAATTGATCTGTGTGCCTACGGTGAGCGGTGGATTGGTTACAATTTACGAGGAGAAAGGGAAAAGAAGTACCTCTATCATCTCGTCATTGAAAGCCCAAAAGTTTCTAGGAAGGGATGTTCATCGTATTTGGCATACATTGTAGACGCAAAGCTTGAAAAGAAGATAATCGAGGACGTGGAGGTGGTGCGGGAGTATCCGGACGTCTTTCCGGAAGACCTACCCGGATTACCCCCGGAGCGTCAAGTAGAGTTCCACATTGACCTTACACCGGGAGCGACTCCGATAGCCCGTGCTCCCTACCGGTTAGCTCCGACATAAATGCAAGAAATGATGTCGCAACTTCAAGAACTCTTAGAGAAGGGATTCATATGGCCAAGGTCGTCGCCGTGGGGAGCTCCGGTTTTGTTCGTCAAGAAGAAAGACGGGTCTATGCGGATGTGCATAGATTACCGAGAATTGAATAAGGTTACGGTGAAGAACAAGTATCCTCTTCCTCGAATTGATGACCTTTTTGACCAATTGCAAGGGGCGTGGTGTTTCTCCAAGATCGACCTACGGTCCGGATACCACCAAGTTAGAGTAAAGGAAGACGACATCACAAAGACGGCCTTTCGAACAAGGTACGGACACTACGAGTTTTTGGTGATGCCATTTGGTCTGACCAATGCTTCGGCAGTGTTTATGGATTTGATGAATCGGGTGTGCCATCCTTTCTTAGACAAATCGGTGATTGTCTTCATAGATGACATCTTGATCTACTCGAAAGACGAGGCCGAGCATGGTAAACACTTGAGGGAAGTGTTGGAAATACTTCGCAAGGAGAAATTGTTTGCAAAATTCTCCAAGTGCGAATTTTGGTTGCGGGAAGTTCAATTTTTGGGACATGTAGTGTCCAAGGATGGGGTGAAGGTAGATCGGACAAAGATCGAGGCAATGATGACTTGGGAATCGCCCACAAGTCCGACGGAAATTAGAAGCTTCTTGGGTTTGGCCGGATATTATAGGAGGTTCATTCAAGATTTCTCGAAGATCGCTTCGCCGCGTTCTTCCTTGACAAGGAAGAATGTCAAGTTCTTGTGGACCGAAAAGCAAGAGCAAACCTTTCGAACGCTTAAGAAGAAGTTGTGTGAGGCACCAATCCTATCTTTACCCGACGGAACGGATGACTTCGTGGTGTATAGCGACGCTTCAAAGATGCGTCTTGGTTGTGTGCTGATGCAACGGGGTAAGGTAATAGCGTATGCTTCGCGTCAACTCAAGGATCATGAAAAGAACTACCCAACGCACGATTTAGAGCTAGCGGCGGTGGTTTTTGCTTTGAAATTGTGGCGACATTTGTAACACCCTCAAATTTGGAAAGAGCAACAAAATAAAAACTTCGATAAAATTCCTGCTACCAAACCATCAATGGAAATATCTCAACTTAAAAAAAACATAAAAATTACTCCAACATTCAATAACTTAAATTACACCAAAACTAAGTAAGGCCGGGTGTTACTTAACCCAACTACAAATTGCTATTTCCAAATATAAATGCGGAAGACTTCACCAAGCTAAACGTTCCTCGAGCACACAACTAGCACTCAAACTCTTCACAGTGCCGCTAACACTATTCCCCAACCGGAACCTGATGCACATGCCGACAAATAAAAAGGTTAGGCTAACGCATAGTGAGTTCAAGAGTTTATATCATGAGCAAAATAATTCGTTAAACGAAAAGAGCACAATTTAAATCATGATTTTCCGAAAAAGTTTATATAATTATACAAACAACTCATTTTCCCAACACACACAATTTCAGTAACGAAAACTCCAATATATAACGGTTTCCAAAATGAAATCAGTTCCATAACTTACTCAAAAGACGGATAAATATTTAATTTCCAAATAATATAAACATGAATAAAACTCTATTATTCAAAATATCCAAACACGGACGAGGCATAATACGCCACCCACAAATCATGGAAACAATCCATATATATATAAAATGTCACCGAAAACATGGATAAAGATAAATACCCAAAACAACACATTTCGGTGACGGGGGAGACCCGGTTCCATCGAATGTGACAGGCACACAAAGTTAGGTCACTTATCAATGTTTTTGAGATTCAAGTATTGGATGCCGAGTGTGGCTACTTGAAACACACACCCATGAAATGCCAACATCCAAGAACGTAATAGCACGTAGGACTTATACCATACCATCGATGCCTAACTGTGCCTCAATGTGGAAAACTAGCGTCCCATCATTGGCATAATAAGCAAATCAATATATTAGCACATAGGTCTAACACCTTACCTCGATGCCTAAATGTACCTTAATGTGGAAAACTAGCGTCCCATCATTGGCATAATACCCAAATGCAAAGACATCAAGTTCAACCACTCACGATCTATACCTCTAGTCCCTCGCAAAGGGTCTTTCGGTCTACGAGTTCAACCACCCAGGGTCTATACCTCGCTCCCGCTAACCAAAATTATTTCCAATTCCAAAACATGGATAAAGTTTCCATTAAACCAAATGACTTACTCATATGCCTATGGATCCAATGCATTACAGTCTAAAATGTTACATGACTCTAATGAATGAACTAATGCATTCAAAACATGTAACTCACAAATAAAATGCAATTAAGTGCATAACACGTCAAAGGCTCCTTATCGAGCTACTAAAACTGGGCAATTACCCCAAAACTCATTTGAGTATAAATCGAGCCCAAAATGACATAATAAACATTTGACTAAAATACGTGAGGCAATATGGTTACATGGACCAAATGCATATTTTTCCAAACCTTTGTTTTTCAAATCAAAATTGGCCTTCGCCCAAAACCAACAAGGTTTATAGTTTCTAACATAGTCACAAGGTCGAGAATGACCAAAATCGAATAAATAACACGTTTATGATTTCAAAACGTTCCATAACACGATGTATGCATATTTCCAAAATACGCACTAGAAGTTTATTTCTTTCCAAGTAATCTCCATTTATAATATAAATTATCAAAACATTTTCACTCATGCTTTATTTGTCAAAATACCCAAAAATTCCAAATATGAGTGTTTTACAAGATTTATAAAGTTAAATACTTCAAATAATCAAAATCTACCAAATAGCTCAACAAAGGATAATTCCATGTAAAACACATAAACACTTTAAAATGGTCAGTTTTGGCATGTACATAGTTTTCACAAAGCAACTTGAACTCACCTTGCTAGGTTATGTTAAACCTAGATTTTTGTCCAACTTTGCAAATCATCTTGTTACCTAGATAAACCATGTGTAATCACCAAGTTAATGAAATAACTCTAAACAAAATATATATATACAACCTCTTGAATTATCCAACTCATTAAGGACCACCCAGATGGATTTAAAATCACTCAATCCATACTTCACATGGAATAAACCATCAAAATCCTTCTAAAATCCATACACTTGAACTTCAAGATTTAAAACCCTTAAACCTCATATGAACTTATCAATAAAATTATTCCTCAATTTAATTCCTCTACAAAATACTAACAAACTCACCAATTACTATATGAGATATTTCTTCAAACAAAACTTTAATAATATCAAAATCATAATATTTCAAAAACTCTAACTTTAAATGATAACTAGAGAAAACATAGATTAAAGTGTTAGGAAGTTCATACCTTTCAACCTCTAAGAATCAAAATCCATTGACAAGCTTAATCTTCTCCAATATCTCCATAAAAGCTAGTCTTGAATTGCTCATCAAAATAAATCAAATGTATTTGAGGGTTTTATATTACTATTATTATTTCTTTCCTACCTTGGTGGCTGGTTGCTACTGCTAAAAAAACTGAAATGGTTCTTGCTTCTTTCTTATAAAAATGGACGCCCTAATAGTATTAGTCTATAACTAAGAAACTGGACCATGAGAATACATTGGAGGCTTGAGTTGGCTAACTGGGCCATTCTTCACACGTTGGGCCTCTACACATCAGTGGGCCAATAGGTCAGTCTTATTAAAAATAAATAAATTGAAAACAAGCTCAGCAGGATTCGAACCTGCGACCAACAATCCATAAATGGACGCCTTTTCCAAGCTACCACAACCACCATTTCTGTTTCAAATCCTCTTTTAAATCTTTTATTTTCTTTCCAGCAGATTCAACTTTTCATCCGACTTCGTCATTGATTTCGGGCCTTATGAGGATCGACTTTGCAAACACTCAAAACACGAAAATTATAGTTATGTGTGTTAACTTTCCAAAGGATCTTAAATCACTTACATCGGGGCTAAGACGAGTGAGATATGATTCTTCTTATATATATATATATATATATTTCAGTCCAAAGTGTTCCAAACCAAAATCCGGGTGTTACAATCCTCCCAACCTTAGAATGATTTCGTCCTCGAAATCTAGTGCCTATCCATAACTTAAAAGTCGCTCACAACGGATTGCTCGACTCTCAACTGTAATACCCCAGGTAAGTTCGTTATTTAAACCCTCTTATCGTTAAATTGAATAAGTTTATAATAAAATATTTAGGGAAAAAAATTGGTTAAATTGTAAGTTAAGTGTGTTTAGGCTATTATTGATTAGTGTAAGGGCTAAAAGGGTAAATGTGGATAGATATTATCCTTAGAATATTCAGATAATCTGAATTACTCAGCAAAAATATCAAAGGGTGTGTATGTGTTTTGGGAGCAAAAAGGAGAAGAAAAAGAAGAAGCCTAGGTTAAGACATCAATTGGGTATTTGGAAGTGAAATTAAGGTATGTGTCTTTACAAATTATGTTTATAACTGCTATTAGATTGTTTCTGTCGGTTTAGAATCAGCAAAATCGATCTGGTGTAAACCTCAGCCGAATTCTGGGTAGAAATTAGGATGAACAGCAGAGATATCCGGACAAGTTGAATGTGTCCGGGTAGCTTTGTTGAAGGTGTCCGGGTAGTCCTTTGATGGTATCCGGGTAGTTCTTTGTTGGAGTCCGGACGAATCTTTTATCCGGGTAAGTTCCTTTTTCCTATGATTTCCGGATAGAATTGGATACCGGATGGTATCCGGATTACCTTGGTGTCCGGATGACGTCCGGATTATATAGGTTGTCCGGAAAAGTCATGTTGTCCGGAAAAGTCATGTTGTCCGGAAAAGTCCTGATTGTCCGGAAAAGTAGTGTTGTCCGGATAACTTGTGGTATCCGGATGCTTTAGCTGTTTGGTTATTTTTTTACTAGTTTTTGAATGAGGACTGATTAAGGTTTTCTGAAAATTTTCTAGGGGCGTTGCCCCTTGACCCCATCCGCTAGCCGGGTAGCGGAACCCCCGTGTTAAGTCGCCGTAGGGGAACATTTGAGGATTTGAGTTCTTTAGAGTTCTTAGCCTTAGTAAGACTTATGTGTTTTATGTGGTAAAGAGATATCTGTATCTATGTGTTACAGATCCGGTGAATTCTGGGTAAAGGACTGAACCTGTTTAGAAGGCTTGGAAACGTGTTGATAAGCAATAAGGTGAGTTTTACTTTAAAAGTATTTTCAACTGGAATACATACGTATAGTTTGGGAATGTGATAATTGGTGATGATGTGTTTATATGTGAATTATAATATATTGAGGTATTATGTTTACATGAGTATTATAATGTGTTATAATACGTTGGCCGGGCTTAGGACCGGTGTGTTTGGCTATAGAATCTGTATAGCGTTGTTTGGCTGTAGATGTTGTACAGCGTTGTATTTTATTAGTTGGCTTGCTACCACTAATATGGCCAGGAAGAAATGAGAAGGAAAGGTATATGATGTGTGAGTTTAAATTGGATATATGTAACTATGTGGCGTGATTTATATGATTGAAGTTTGTATAAATGGTTTTTAAACTAACAAGGGTTTCTCACTTAGACCAACAGGTCTAACCCTCATTTTGTTTTAAAAATATGTATTCCAGGTGGCGGATCAAGTAAGGGCAAGTAAGTAGAGTATGAGATGGATGGCTAGTAAGGAAGACTATAAGACGAAGCTTTTGACTTATTTAGTAGTTGTAATGGAATGTTAAATGTTATAGATGCAAATAGCACAAGGATTGTATTTCAAATGTTGTTCTTTCTATTTGTAAAAGACTACTGGACCGTACATGTAAAGTGAAGTTTGTTGTTATATCTATTTGTGTTAATGTGGGTGATATGTCGTGTATATGGGATAAGGGTTGTTACAAACCGCTCGATCCTCCTTGACTTACACAACTTTGACCCAAAAGTTCCTCCGATATCAAAACATTGGTGTAGACATCGAACCTTGCTTGAGCAATCTCCAATAATACAGTCTCGGTTGTCTCCCAACCTTAAGTGACTCGTGCTACTTCAAGAATGGTCTATGACATCAGTTAATCACTTCCTAAGTGTTTTCAAGTCGGGAATTCACTCTTATATTTTCTAACAACCCCAAACTAATACTATGCATGCCAACTACAAGAATTCTCAAAGTTCCTGAATCAATAAATCTTGATGTTGGCCCAATGTTCTATTCAAGAATGTAACATAATATTCTTCAGAAAGCAAGTTATCCCAAATTCAATCCTTTCACAATTCTTTAAACTCCTCCCAACATTGATCATTCAAAATAAAATCGCTAGCACGTCAAAATATATCAATAATCAACTGCTAATTACCAACAATCTTGATTCCTTAGATATACCACTTATATTGCAATGTTTCTTAGAATTCACGGGAAGTACACACAAGTGCTCTAACTCGTATCAAGGGAAACCTCAACATTGTCCATCTAAAACTTAAATCCTTAGCAGGGCGGGATGATTTCAATCACCAATCACTAATTACCAAAATCAAATATCCGAAGAGTCATTGTTCGCTTTCCAAACTTCTCAAGGATTTCAACACGGATGACACCCCAAACCCCAAATGAGTCATCGACCCCAAAAGCTGAAGAAATATATGAGAAGATGAATAATATTCCTTACAAAAAGTTAATATTCTTTGCAGGATGTTAATATTCATTACAAGAAGTTAATATTCTTTACAGAATATTAATATTCATTACAAGAAGTTAATATTCTTCACGTTCAATTGGAACAAACCAAGGATTTTATAGCCATAACCTAAAGAAGGAAAATCAACTAATAATCACAAAAGATTACAAATGATATTAAAGTAATTAAACAAAACTAGGAGCCATCATTTATCAATGGCCACACGTAGGAGTGAGGAAGAAGCAACAATGAGTAGAAATTATATTTGGACCATACTGATAGATATGGACTATACTGATACTGAAACTAGAATCCCAAACTATACAACTCAAATGACGAATTCCAAAACTTTCTTAATTACCGAAGGCCAACCCAGAGAGAGCAATACTAACACCTAACATGAAGTTTGTAAAATGATCCCTCAATTCAAATCCAATTATGTGCAAACAACTACACCAAGCTTTAGCCCGAAGATTTACTGAAATGGAAAGATCACTACTTAAACATTCGGATAACTCATAAGTCTAATACCTCAAAGTCAAAAGTACATTGACTTAACAAGCGGTACCACTTGGATTTCGGTGCTATCACAGGTTAGATTATCCAACACTTCCACTTCCAAGGCCCTTTGAGTCCCCACTCTTAACGAGAGTTTCTTAACATTTAAGACCCTAACGAGTTCAAGGTTTCAAATGTAGGACTCAACAAATATTTCAATCCAAATTTTTTATAAGAATTTTCAACTCAAACTCTTTATAATAATTACTCTTACGTGTAAAAATCTACTACCGTTTACTCGATAGTTGTGTAAAGTATACATACTTGTCACACATATAAAAATCATTTTGAAAACTACTTGATCACAAATCAAGCTGATAATGATGACACAAAAATATGCTAGATGAACTTTTAAAATGAACGGTTATGGTTCTGGCATGCATCTACTTATGCCATGCACACCGAGTAGTTTTCTTGCATTAAAATAGTGTGCAACGAGTTGTTTATACAAAACTTAAAAGAGAAACTTCACGTAATCGAGTTCCAAAATTTTCCCATTTAACTATAAAATGACGTGGGATGAAACTTCCTAACAAGACCCACATGCATCAGTTTATCTTCTCAAAACTTAGCAAAACGATAAGTGCATGCGATTTAGTCGTAACATAAAATAATTTAGATTGGCTTCAGGTTTTCAAGTTGTACAGACAATATGCATCTTTATTCCAAAAGTGGTGGCTATAATGCCTTGCATACCAATAATCAATGTAATGCATATGTGTGAACCAATAGCGATGGTAACTACAACTGAAAATGCACAAAACAACGCATTAAGATAAATTGTCATGGTACTCTTATACGCTTACTCACGCCAAAAGTATAAATTGATTCGTACGTCGAATAACGCGTGATGAAATGTATTGACACAAAACTCAACAGAGAAATCATACAATATCAAATTTCAAAAATTTCCATTTTTATTGCAATACGACATAAGTAACGTTTCTCAATAAAAGTTGCATGGAATAAAATTCTCAATAAAACCCACGTACCAAACAGAGGAATAGCTCCTTCAATCAAAGATTAACATATGTGGAGGAGATCCAATATCAAGGTCATAAATCGCAGTTACTTGCCCAAGACCCAAACAATATTAAAGCATGGGTATCATAATATCCGAAAATAGTGTTTGACAACAACGGGAATAAAGAAAATCCCAACAAAGTTTGAAACCACATGCAATAAAACAATTTCGTGTGTGTTTAAAATCATGGTTTAAAATCTTGTGCGCTTTAAATGTCTTTCCAAAAATTCATAATACCACCCGTACAACGATTTGGGAAGGTATGAAATACTTTATGCAAATTATTTTAGAAATGCATTTTTGTGCATGACTTTTGTAAAGTCTCAAAGTCTTAGAACTAAGCTCGCCAAGTTCACCGGTCACACTACCGCAATCCGGATACCCAAACGTCTTAAGGTAATGACCGGGGCTAAATTGGTCAACCTCACAATCTCTTCTCAAGCAGGGTCGGTTTGATAAGTGTAACACCCTAAAATCAGGGTAAATTTAAACCTGAAATAAAAGGGTTTACGCATCTAATATCCATAACATAAATGTTCTTAACTAGTGAAAATAATGACAAGAGTTCATTTACATCAACTTGTCGTCACCATAAACTCTTCACTCATCCCATTTCTTCCCTGAGCTCATACCTGGTAAGAAAATATGATTTGAAACGATTAGGCTAACGCCTAGTGAGAACATTCAGTTTCAAAATAATACTTTTAAATCAATGTAAACAAGGTATATCAAACTTGAATTACACTCGTTCTTACCATACTCGTACTCATCTCATAATAACATAATCATACTCAATCCCATGAGTATAACTATCATTCAAAAAGTCATAACACCATGTTCAATAGCCTACTACGAATCATCACGGCTTCTAGTTTATCGATCAAGCCCAAAGACTTAAATTCAATCGCCATACCTTCTCCTTAGAATGGAAGCAGAAATAGCACTTATATATTGCCTATTTCTAATCCGTCGAAAACACATGAAACAACACTTACACTTCATCTAATTCATATTTCCACATCTCAAATACAAATAGCAACTTTACTTTGCCTATTCAATTATTCAACCTGAATAGCAATTATACTATGCCTATTCAAACATTCAACCTGAATAGCAATTATACTATGCATATTCAAACATTCAACCAGAATAGCAATTATACTATGCTTATTCAAACATTCAACCTGAATAGCAATTATACTATGCCTATTCAAACAATTCTATATGAATAGCAATTTTACTTTGCCTATTCAATCATTCCTCACGAATAGCAATTATACTTTGCCTATTCAATCATTTCAATGATACACGGGAATAACAATTATACTTTGTCTATTCCAGAGCCCACACTACAAATCTCCACGGATTCTAGATTAATGCTCATGTCCAAGAAATTACAATTACACATGCCAATTTCTTGGAAAGGAAGTAGAGATTACAATTACACATGTCAATCCCTTCCCTTCTCTTCCTTAGAAATCAGGAATTACGATTAGTCCACGCCTAGTCCACGCCTATTCCATGATTTCTCACACACACTGGAATTACGATTAATCCACGCCTATTCCATGTGTTCATTACAACTAGTGCCTATGGATCCATTACACTTATTTG
Organism: Saussurea involucrata; assembly: GCA_033807775.1. NCBI lineage: Eukaryota > Viridiplantae > Streptophyta > Magnoliopsida > Asterales > Asteraceae > Saussurea > Saussurea involucrata. The sequence goes on from CM066322.1 coordinate 94,711,228, forward strand.
TACTCGTGCAGGTTATTGCTTAATATGGATTTCTCATAGCATTCAGTATGAGCAGATCACATTTAATGTCACATAGATTCCTCATAGCATTCAGTATGCGCAAATCATATTTAATATCACATAGATTCCTCATAGCATTCAATATGAGCAAATCTCCTTTATAGATCTCTCATATCATTCAATATGAGCAAATCATATCTAATATGTTAATTTCTCATAACATAAGTCTATCAATCAATATCATCACTCACTGTCCTCGATATAAATATTATTGTAACTCACTTGCCCATTAGATCCAATAGTTAAAACTCGTACACTCGCCCATCCAAAATTCATTCAAAACATTTCATTATAAAAATGCACCTTACCATAATTTAAAACGTTAAAAAAAAGGTAAGGTAAGAATGAACTCACTTGATAGTAGTAGCGTCCCTCTTACTTTACTTTCTCAAAGACGTAAGGATTTCCGTCACCAACTTCACAGAGATCTGAAATACCCAAATACATATTGTACTGGTATTAATATACTGTACAGGACCCTTTAAAGACTAAGAATCCTAAATATCCAAAATTCACCACTCTTATCGCAACCCACTAACTGCGATAACCCTTGTCGCAACCTTCTACTTGCGACACAGTACTTATCGCAACCCACTATTGCGATAACCCCTTCTTGTCGCAACCAACTGTTGCAACATGCATCTTATCGCAACTAACTGTTGCGATACAACCAACCTTGTCGCAACCCAAGGTTGCGACATTCATAACTATCGCAACTATTCATAAGTATCGCAACCAACTGCTGCGATGTTCATAACTGTCTCAACTCACTGAAATCATAATTAACCCAGAAATCTATACTTTTAAGCCATAATAATTTCTACAAAAGTGAAGATATACTTAACATCATTGACAGAAACTATCCATAAACTCAGATTTCTCAAAACATCCAAAAATCATCAAAACCCATTTCTAAACCCATAGAAAACTTTAGCTACATAAGATGAAGAATTCAAGTAAGATGAATACCTTTGTTTCCACAGATTGTTCTTAATCTTTCCAGCTGAAGTAATTTGTTTTCTTCTTCTTCTTTCTTTCTTTTTCCTTTTTGGTTCTCTCTCTCTCTCTCTCTCTCTCTCTCTCTCTCTTCTCTTTTGCCTTGAAAACACACACACAACAAGATACCCAAAATGAAATATCTCATCTATCTTATCTCTTTTAGTTAACATATGGCGGTGGGTGGATTAAATTTCACCAATCTCACCAAACAAACCCCACACATCTAAGAATTGGCAAAATATACCCTTAAACTTCTAAATTAAAATTAAAGTTTACCCCTTAACTTATAATTACGTAAAACAAATAACGTAACTTATTCAGGGTTAAACTCTAAAATTAATCTATCACATAATAAAACATAGCTTTATCAATAAAACCCATCTTAATACTTTATACAAAAATCGAGATGTTACAATACTCCCCAACTTGAAAATGATTTCGTCCTCGAAATCAAAGTTAGGCAAACAAGTGAGGATATCAATTTTCATATTCTCTTCCGACTCTAACGTCACATTAGCACCTCGAGGATGTTTCTATTTTACCTTTAACATAACCACATTCTTAGATCGTAATTTCTTAACCGATCTCTCTAGTATCGCTTCAAGTTCCTCCACCTAACGACTCTTCTCATCCATTCTTACTTCAGTAAATGGAATCACATCTTACCAACATAAAATACGTCATATATCCCTTTCAATTTCTAATCTTACATACTTAATCACAGTTAAAAGTCCAGGAAGAACAAGGACTCAACTTTCCACATTTTCTGGATCTTATATCCTTCAACATTACCCGCTCCCCAACGTAAAATTTTGCAGATCTCCTTGGGGTAACTATACAATTATAAAATCTTTTATCCAACTCTAACTTGATCTTATTTTAACCCTTTCAATCATTAAAGCATCTTTCAACAATAACAACTAATACAGCTAACTTTTGATACAGACCAAAATACAAAAGATAAGTTAGCATTACTTACATAATATACATACACTTATGCATAGAATTAACAAGGACAATATAAAAAACGTATCCATCCATTCCTTAACATCTTTCATCGTCACGTGAAAAGTTCAATCCTTTGATGTTGAGATGTTTGGTTTCTTCCCTTTATTCCCGCTATCTTTCAGCGTTGGGCAATCTCTTCGATAATGACCAGGCTTCTTACATTCATAACAAGTTGGTCCTTGGATGGGACAGTTCTTTCTTTGATGACCACTCTTTCCACATTTAAAACACTCCCTTGATATCACCCGACACGGCCCAAAATGTTTACTCTTACATTCCTGACACCAATTAGACTCTGGTCGAGTCTCAAGTTGAGTGTCTTTAATAAGAGACTCCAGTCCTTGGGAAGATTCCGATCGACTTTCAAATTTTTTTCTCTCTCCCATTTGAGCCTTCTCCGCTTTGTCCTTTGCATAAACTTCTTCTACAACCTTTGCTTCCTCAATCGTTTCCCTCAGTGTTGAAGTTTTTGAACTCCTAACTCGGGACATCATATCAGTTGGCAAACCCTTCAGGTAAGCCTTAATCTTTTCCTTCTCAGTTGGAGCCACATGCCCCACCAAGTTTAACTTTTCCATAAAGGACTCAGTGTACTTCCTAACAGACGAAGTACCCTTCTTAAGAGTCCGAAACTCTTCTTCAATCCTATCCATCTCGTTCTCGTTGCAATATTCCTCCAGAATCTTGAAAGACTCCCACGTCATAGCATCTAAGACTGGAGCGGTTATAGTAGACGTCACTATATTCCACCAGGTCAACGCATTACCTCGTAACATTTGAGACCCGAATCTGACCTTTGATTTCTCATCACATTCACAAGCTCGGAAAGCTTGTTCCATCTCTCTGAGCCAATTCATACACGTCACTGGATTGTCTGCTCCGATTAACTCTGGTGGTTTACAGCTGAGAAATGTTTTATATGAGCAGACTCTTTCCACCCTCCTGTTTATATCTAACACAGGATTACGAATTGGATTTATTACACCAGTATCAGTCTCCGTTCGTCGTAACTCCGAACTTCGATCATTCAGCGCCTTCATAAACATTTCTGTTTGTTGTGCCATTGCTGTATTCATCATTCGCGTCATGTTCTCCATCATACGAGACTCCATTGTTGACTCTGGCATATCCGGGTTGGCGATACTAGTACTCGTTCTATGTACCCTACTGTCCGCTCCTCCCATAGAAGGTAATCTCGGCGGACTTTCATGTGTTCCAACCACCTCCGGTCGCTTTTCCACTGACCAATCAATCACGGCCCTATTCCTCGAAGAAATAGGGGACATTGGTGGCGTATTCACCATCGTTCTGATATAAGACAAAGAAATAACCATAAGAAATGGTTACACATAACCATATATATGAAACGTACTTTACCGTGCATTAGTCACTGTAACAATTTAGAAACAAGTATGCTTGTGTAGTAACATATTCATAATAACAGTAGCTAATTGAAATTATGAATATATTATACATGAGAATCCTCGTTACCATCGCTACAGTACTAATTTCACGTATTTCCGTCGACTCTAAGACTATCCCGTCTTAGTACTTCTACCCATATCTCACGAATCATAACTTAATTCATCTCAGCTTAAGTCTAAGTATCTCATTAGCATACTTAGTTCACTTAAACTAATGCTCTGATACCATATTGTAACACCCTAAAATCAGGGTAAATTTAAACCTGAAATAAAAGGGTTTACGCATCTAATATCCATAACATAAATGTTCTTAACTAGTGAAAATAATGACAAGAGTTAATTTACATCAACTTGTCGTCACCATAAACCCTTCACTCATCCCATTTCTTCCCTGAGCTCACACCTGGTAAGAAAATATAATTTAAAACAATTAGGCTAACGCCTAGTGAGAACATTCAGTTGCAAAATAATACTTTTAAATCAATGTAAACAAGGTTTATCAAACTTGACTTACACTCGTTCTTACCATACTCGTACTCATATCATAATAACATAATCATACTCAATCCCATTAGTATAACTATCATTCAAAAAGTCATAACACCATGTTCAATAGCCTACTACGAATCATCACGAATTCTAGTTTATCGATCAAGCCTAAAGACTTAAATTTAATCGCCATACCTTCTCCTTAGAATAGAAGCAGAAATAGCACTTATATATTGCCTATTTCTAATCCGTCGATAACACATGAAACAACACTTACACTTCATCTAATTCATATTTCCACATCTCAAATACAAATAGCAACTTTACTTTGCCTATTCAATTATTCAACCTGAATAGCAATTATACTATGCCTATTCAAACATTCAACATGAATAGCAATTATACTATGCCTATTCAAACATTCAACCTGAATAGCAATTATACTATGCCTATTCAAACATTCAACCCGAATAGCAATTATACTATGCCTATTCAAACAATTCTATATGAATAGCAATTTTACTTTGCCTATTCAATCATTCCTCACGAATAGCAATTATACTTTGCCTATTCAATCATTTCAATGATACACGGGAATAACAATTATACTTTGTCTATTCCAGAGCCCACACTACAAATCTCCATGGATTCTAGATTAATGCTCATGTCCAAAAAATTACATTTACACATGCCAATTTCTTGGAAAGGAAGTAGAGATTACAATTACACATGCCAATCCCTTCTCTTCCTTAGAAATCGGGAATTACGATTAGTCCACGCCTATTCCACGATTTCTCACACACACTGGAATTACGATAAATCCACGCCTATTCCATGTGTTCATAACAACTAGTGCCTATGGATCCATTACACTTATTTGTACTCGTGCAGGTTATTGCTTAATATGGTTTTCTCATAGCATTCAGTATGAGCAAATCACATTTAATGTCATATAGATTCCTCATAGCATTCAGTATGCGCAAATCATATTTAATATCACATAGATTCCTCATAGCATTCAATATGAGCAAATCTCCTTTATAGATCTCTCATATCATTCAATATGAGCAAATCATATCTAATATGTTAATTTCTCATAACATAAGTCTATCAATCAATATCATCACTCACTGTCCTCGATATAAATATTATTGTAACTCAGTTGCCCATTAGATCCAATAGTTAAAACTCGTACACTCGTCCATCCAAAATTCATTCAAAACATTTCATTATAAAAATGCACCTTACCATAATTTAAAACGTTAAAAAAAGGTAAGGTAAGAATGAACTCACTTGATAGTAGTAGTGTCCCTCTTACTTTACTTTCTCAAAGCCGTAAGGATTTCCGTCACCAACTTCACAGAGATCTGAAATACCCAAATACATATTGTATTGGTATTAATCTACTGTACATGACCCTTTAAAGACTAAGAATCCTAAATATCCAAAATTCACCACTCTTATCGCAACCCACTAACTGCGATAACCCTTGTCGCAACCTTCTACTTGTGACACAGTACTTATCGCAACCCACTGTTGCGATAACCCTTCTTGTCGCAACCAACTGTTGCGACATGCATCTTATCGCAACTAACTTTTGCGATACAACCAACCTTGTCGCAACCCAAGGTTGCGACATTCATAACTATCGCAACTATTCATAAGTATCGCAACCAACTGCTGCGATGTTCATAATTGTCTCAACTCACTGAAATCATAATTAACCCAGAAATCTATACTTTTAAGCCATAATAATTTCTACAAAAGTGCAGATATACTTAACATCATTAACAGAAACTATCCATAAACTCAGATTTCTCAAAACATCCAAAAATCATCAAAACCCATTTCTAAACCCATAGAAAACTTTAGCTACATAAGATGAAGAATTCAAGTAAGATGAATACCTTTGTTTCCACATATTGTTCTTAATCTTTCCAGCTGAAGTAGTCTGTTTTCTTCTTCTTCTTTCTTTCTTTTTCCTTTTTGGTTCTCTCTCTCTCTTCTCTTTTGTCGTGAAAACACACACACAACAAGATACCCAAAATGAAATATCTCATCTATCTTATCTCTTTAGTTAACATATGGCGGTGGGTGGATTAAATTTCACCAATCTCACCAAACAAACCCCACACATCTAAGAATTGGCAAAATATACCCTTAAACTTCTAAATTAAAATTAAAGTTTACCCCTTAACTTATAATTACGTAAAACAAATAACGTAACTTATTCAGGGTTAAACTCTAAAATTAATCTATCACATAATAAAACATAGCTTTATCAATAAAACCCATCTTAATACTTTATACAAAAATCGAGATGTTACAATAAGTCTATGGCTCTAATGCAACATAACTCTAACCCAAGATGGTCAACTTAATGTATTCATCATGCTTCGCTTTCACCCAAAGTGACAATCCTATAAACATCAACTTCTTCTAATTAATACTCACTAGAATTCTGTTCACTACCCCATCGGTTATCATAGAAGGGCGATTCAAGCACACCCATGTACACGTAGGTTCATCATAGCACTGGCCAGGTGCAATCATAAACATACTGTACATGAAGATCCTTGCTACCCTCGCTATGATTCTCGATTCTAGTGATTCTATCGACCTCAAATTATCCTATCTTAAAGTCTCTTATCGTATATTCTCACTGTAACAACCCGGATCCCAAACATACAACAAATAACATATATTTCATAACGTCGTTACATAACAAAAATACATTATATAACAAATACGGTCCCTTAGTCTTTACAATCCAAAATAAGGTATTCCATTACAACTTTTCGCTAATTAAATAGATTATATCTAATAACAAGGTTAAACGCAAAACACATCATAGTCTTCAACATATAAGTCTTCCCAAAAGCTAGACACCGAATACTCTTTTCACTTGTTCTTACCCGATCCATGACCTGGAATACATATTTTTAAAACAAAATGAGGGTTAGACCTAGTGGTCTAAGTGAGAAAATCCCTGTTAGTTTGAAACCATTTGCACAAACACCATATACATATCACAAGTATAAATACCAAATAGCACTCATGCATTGTGTACTTCCTGTCTCATTTCCATGGCCATATTAGTTGGTTGCAAGCCAACTAATAAATTAACTCCACTGTACGACAATTACAGCCAATACCGTTGTACGAGTATTACAGCCAACACCACCGGTCCTAAGCCTAGCCAACGTATTCTCATATAGAGTATGCTCATATAAATACAATATCTCAATATATTATATTTCAAACATAATCATATAATCACACCATCTATCATATTCCCACCCCACACATATATGTATTCCAGTTTAAAAACGTTTTAAAGTAAAACTCACATGTTTGCTTATCAAAACGCTTCCAATCCTTTCTAAAAAATACAGTTCAGCCTTCACCCCAAATCCACAGAATCTGAAACAAATAGGTACAAGTATCTCTTTACCAAATAGAACACATAAGACTTACTAGAGCTAAGAACTCTAGATAGCTCAATTCCTCCAAATGTTACCCCCAAGCCCGAACTTAAGTCTAGTCCACAAAATAGTCAGTCCTCATTCATTCCCTATCTAAGAGTTAACAAAATACAGGTTACTGGATACTCAAAAGCATTTGAACTCTCAAAAGTGATCAAACAGCCTTAGTTTCCGGATAACACCAAACAATCCGGACAACATGACTTTCCGGACAGCATGACTTTTCCGGACAGCCTAAATAATCCGGACGTCATCCGGACACCAAAGCAATCCGGACACCATCCGGTATCTCAATTTAACCGGAAAGTTAAAGAAAATGGGTACTTACCGGGTAGATGAATCGTCCGGACACCAGGAAGGCAAAACTACCGGACACTATCAACAAACTACCGGACACATTCATATTTTTGTCCGGAAACTACTGTCGGTTTACCCAAATTTCACCCATAAATCGACTGAATTAACCTCAGACATGAAATCAGTGATTCTACTCCAATAGAAACCTTCTAAATACAATTACAAACATAAAATACAAAGGAACATACCTTAATATTACTTCCAACAATCCAACTTGAAGCCTTAACTACAAACTCTTTCTTTTCTTCTTCTTCTTTCCAAGAACACACACACACACACACACACACACACTTGAACTGATTAATCTGGTTTTATGAAAATATCTGGATAGTCTAAGGGATATTATCAACTACATTTACAATCTTAGTCCTTGAACTATTCACTAATGACCAAAACACCTTAAACTTATAAACTCTCCTAAACATCAATTATAAAGTTAAATAAATTTAACGGAACGAGGCTTTAACTAACGAACTTACCCGGGGTATTACACTCACTTTCGATTACTTACAAAAACGCTAGTTTGAGTCTAGGCATCCTAAATCAATACCTAAATCTCTCAAACTTATGCTTTGATACCAACTTGTAACACCCTCAAATTTGAAAGAGCAACTAAATAAAAACTTCGATAAAATTCCTGCTACAAAACCATCAATGGAAATATCTGAACTTTAAAAAAACATAAAATTACTCCAACATTCAATAACTTAAATCATACCAAAACTAAGTAAGGTTGGGTGTTACTTAACCCAACTACAAATTGCTATTTCCAAATATAAACGCAGAAGACTTCACCAAGCTAAACGTTCCTCGACCACACAACTAGCACTCAAACTCTTCACAGTGTCGCTAATACTATTCCCCAACCGGAACCTGATGCACATGCCGACAAATAAAAAGGTTAGGCTAACGCCTTGTGAGTTCAAGAGTTTATATCATGAGCAAAATAATTCGTTAAACGAAAAGAGCACAATTTAAATCATGATTTTCCGAAAAAGTTTATATAATTATACAAACAACTCATTTTCCCAACGCACACAATTTCAGTAACGAAAACTCCAATATATAACGATTTCCAAAATGAAATCAGTTCCATAACTTACTCAAAAGGCGGATAAATATTTAATTTCCAAATAATATAAACATGAATAAAACTCTATTATTCAAAACATCCAAACACGGACGAGGCGTAATACGCTACCCACAAATCATGGAAACAATCCATATAAATATAAAATGTCACCGAAAACATGGATAAAGATAAATACCCAAAACAACACCTTTCGGTGACGGGGGAGACCCGGTTCCATCGAATGTGACGGGCACACAAAGTTAGGTCACTTATCAATGTTATTGAGATTCCAGTATTGGATGCCGAGTGTGGCTACTTAAAACACACACCCATGAAATGCCAACATCCAAGAACGTAATAGCACATAGGACTTATACCATACCATCGTTGCCTAATTGTGCCTCAATGTGGAAAACTAGCGTCCCATCATTGGAATAATACCCAAATCAATATATTAGCACATATGTCTTACATCTTACCTCGATGCCTAAATGTACCTCAATATGGAAAACTAGCGTCTCATCATTGGCATAAAACCCAAATGCAAGGACATCAAGTTCAACCACTCACGATCTATACCTCTAGTCCCTCGCAAAGGGTCTTTCGATCTACGAGTTCAACCACCCAGGGTCTATACCTCGCTCCCGCTAACCAAAATTATTTCCAATTCCAAAACAGGGATAAAGTTCTGATTAAACCAAATGACTGACTCATATGCCTATGGATCCAATGCATTACAGTCTAAAATGTTACATGACTCCAACGAATGAACAAATGCATTCAAAACATGTAACTCACAAATAAAATGCAATTAAGTGCATAACACGTCAAAGGCTCCTTATCGAGCTACTAAAACTGGGCAATTACCCCAAAAACTCATTTGAGTATAAATCGAGCCCAAAATGGCATAATAAACATTTGACTAAAATACGTGAGAGAATATGGTTACATGGACCTAATGCATATTTTTCCAAACCTTTGTTTCTCAAATCAAAATTGGTCTTCGCCCAAAACCAACAAGGTTTATAGTTTCTAACATAGTCACAAGGTCGAGAATGACCAAAATCGAATAAATAACATGTTTATGATTTCAAAACATTCCATAACACGATGTATGCATATTTCCAAAATACGCACTAGAAGTTTATTTCTTTCCAAGTAATCTCCATTTATAATATAAATTATCAAAACATTTTCACTCATGCTTTATTTGTCAAAATACCCAAAAATTCCAAATATGGGTGTTTTACAAGATTTATAAAGTTAAATACTTCAAATAATCAAAATCTACCAAATAGCTCAATAAAGGATAATTCCATGTAAAACACATAAACACTTTAAAATGGACAGTTTTGGCATGTACATAGTTTTCACAAAGCAACTTGAACTCACCTTGCTAGGTTATGTTAAACCTAGATTTTTGTCCAACTTTGCAAATCATCTTGTTACCTAGATAAACCATGTGTAATCACCAAATTAATGAAATAACTCTAAACAAAATATATATACAACCTCTTGAATTATCCAACTCATTAAGGACCACCCCAGATGGATTTAAAATAACTCAGTCCATACTTCACATGGAATAAACCATCAAAATCCTTCTAAAATCCATACACTTGAACTTCAAGATTTAAAACCCTTAAAACTCATATGAACTTATCAATAAAATTATTCCTCAATTTAATTCCTCTACAAAATACTAACAAACTCACCAATTACTATATGAGATATTTCTTCAAACAAAACTTTAATAATATCAAAATCATAATATTTCAAAAACTATAACTTTACATGATAACTAGAGAAAACATAGATTAAAGTGTTAGGAAGTTCATACCTTTCAACCTCTAAGAATCAAAATCCATTGACAAGCTTAACCTTCTCCAATATCTCCATAAAAGCTAGTCTTGAATTTCTCATCAAAATAAATCAAATGTATTTGAGGGATTTATATTACTATTATTATTTCTTTCCTACCTTGGCCGCTGGTTCTTGCTTCTTTCTTATAAAAATGGACGCCCTAATAGTAATAGTCTATAACTAAGAAACTGGGCCATTCTTCACACGTTGGGCCTCTACACATCAGTGGGCCAATAGGTCAGTCTTATTAAAAATAAATAAATTGAGAACATTCTCATCAGGATTCGAACCTGCGACCAACAATCCATAAATGGACGCCTTTACCAGGCTACGACAGCCACCATTTCTGTTTCAACTCCTCTTTTAAATCTTTTATTTTCTTTCCAGCAGATTCAACTTTTCATCCGACTTTGTCATTGACTTCAGGCCTTATGAGGATCGACTTTGCAAACACTCAAAACACGAAAATTATAGTTATGTGTATTGACTTTCCAAAGGATCTTGAATCACTTACATCGGGGCTAAGACGAGTGAGATATGATTCTTCTTATATATATATATATATATATATTTCGGTCCAAAGTGTTCCAAACCAAAATCCGGGTGTTACAACATTATTTATATGGCACGAAGTGTACTCTCTTCACCGATCACAAAAGTCTCAAGTACATTTTCGACAAAAGGAACTCAACATGCGTCAAAGAAGATGGGTTGAGTTGTTGAAGTACTACGATTGTGAATTACTCTACCATCCGAAAAAGGCTAACGTGGTGGCGGACGCCCTAAGCCGGAAAGGCCATGGGAGTGAAAACAAGCTAATTGTCACAAGAATTGATGTAGTGTTAAGCTTGATGGAGAGCATAAAGTCATGCCAAGAAGAATCACTACAAGAGGCTAACCTTACGGAAGAAGTGATGGTAAAGCAAAGGGAACACCTAACGGAGGATAGCCGTGGCCTCAAACTTTTCCAAGGACGAATTTGTGTACCGAAGTTGGGAGGAAACCGCGAGTTACTCCTAGACGATGTGCATGAATCAAAGTACTTCATTCATCCCGGTAGCACGAAAATGTATAGAGATTTGAAATTGAACTATTGGTCGCCAGTGATGAAGCTTGACGTCGCCAAGTATGTAGAGAAGTGTGTCACTTGCCTTCTAGTCAAGGCAGAACACCAAAAGCCTTATGGGAATTTGCAACCTTTGAAGATTCCGGAGTGGAAATGGGATAATGTCTTAATGGACTTTGTGACCAAGCTACCAAAGACATTGCGGGGCCATGACACCATTTGGGTGATAGTGGATCGTTTAACCAAGAGCGCGCACTTCTTAGCCATGACGGAAACACTACCGATGGAGAAATTGGCTAGACTCTACATCAACGAAGTCGTGTTAAGGCATGGCGTATCGGTATCCATTTTATCCAATCGGGATAGTCGTTTCACTTCTAATTTTTGGGCTAGTTTCCAAAAGGAATTGGGGACGAAGGTTAAGCTAAGCATGGCTTATCACCCCCAAACGGACGGTCAAAGCGAGAGGACTATACAAACTCTGGAAGATATGTTGAGATCGTGTGTCATTGACCTCGGGGGAAGTTGGGACACGCATCTACCCTTAGTGGAGTTCGCCTACAACAACAACTACCATTCCAGCCTTAAGGCCTCTCCGTTTGAAGTACTGTATGGCCGACGGTGTAGGAATCCGATGTGTTGCCTTGAAGCGGAAGAGAAACAATTTGCCAGACCAGAGATTGTGCAAGAAACCGCGAATAAGGCAAGGAAATCCGAGAACAGTTGAAAGCGGCGCAAGACCGGCAAAATAGTTACGCGGACAAGAAGCGTCGACCGATTGAATTTCAAGTGGGTGACCGAGTTATGCTTAAAGTATCTCCCTGGAAGGGCATCGTCCGCTTTGGGAAGCGTGTGAAGCTTAGCCCTCGTTTCCTTGGACCCTTCACCATCTTAGAGCGAGTTAGGATCCAAGCTTATAAGTTAGACTTGCCACCGGAGATGGACATAATTCATCCTACCTTTCAGATTTGTTATTTGCGAAAATGTTTGGCCGAAGAAGAGAACGTTATCCCCTTGAAGGAAATCCAGGTGGACAACAACCGATGCGTAGAAGAACCATAAACTATTTTGGAAAGAGAGACGAAAAGGCTCCGTCACAAGGTTGTGGTTATGGTGAAGGTGCAATGGAAGCATCATCGAGGCGCCAACGTGACATGGGAGTCCGAGGAGGACATGAAGAGGCGCTACCCTCGTCTCTTCGTCTAAGTGCAAGATTTTGAGGACGAAATCTTTTCTAAGGAGGGTAGGATTGTAACACCCCGATTTTACAAGTAAGTAAAATCGCCCATATTCGATGTCGACTTATATTTTCACCATTTTTTTATATTTGCATCTTCAAATTTCCTCATCGTACCTACGGTTAAGCGATATATTGATTTGTAGATGCACGTATTTACTAATTTCATACTTGGGTCCTTGATACTTTGCGTGCAAGTCACCTTGGGTCGGATCGCATCGCGTCTCGGGAAAATGCAACGAAAAGTCAGCAGGTCAGGGTCGAGGTGCGACTATGACCGGTGACTATGACCAGGTCATAGTCGCGAGGGCAATGTCGCGGCTTTTCAGAAAAATCAAACAGAGGGCATTGGTGTGGGGGCGACTATGCCCTGGGCATAGTCGCCGTGTCAATGTCGCGCACGAGGTTCAACAACTGAAACTTAAAGCATTTTCTAGGGTTTTGTCTTGGTCGTTTCTCATCTCCTTCAAGAACCGATTCTCTCTCTCCCTAAGGCGATTTTTACCCTCTTTCTTCCTCCATCTCTCCTCATTAAATGCTTGGGAAGATCTCTTGCATTTATGGTGGTTTACTAAGCTAAGTTACACTTATTGCACTTCAAGACCACTTTTGCTAGTGTGGGAGCTTCTCATCTCAAGTGTTACTCTCTACTTTTCTAGGTATTTGCTAGAAAACCTAGATAGTGAGTACTTAAACTCTAGATAACCCTATTTGTATGTCTTATAATTGTTCCCTTGCTTATTATCTAACAATTTTCTTGAAAAGCTCCATATGATGTGATTAAACTCATTTCTCCATATATGGGGGATTTGATGTTTAAAGAAGAAGAAAAAGGTTATATGAAAGTGTTTCCTACTTGACTTTATATTTTTCATGATGGTATTTACTTTGGAAAAGTTATGTATTATTTTAGGGTTTTGGGCTTAATGACTTACCTTATGGCTTAATGAGAAATTACGTGGCTTAAAGATGAAATTCCGTCTTAATATGAGTATTGTTTCATGTATTGATACCTTTGATGCTATACCCCATTGTTGTACATGTTTAAGTATGATAATATGCTTTGGAAATATATGTATGGATTTATGTGCTTAATGGACATGTGAATGGGATATTAATATTACCATGTGGGAATAGATGTTAAATGAGATGGTGGGACCATGTTTTATAAGAAGGTTATACATTGATGTATATGTACTACTTGGAGTAGTTGTTTGATGGTATTTACATTTTGGATAAATCATCAAGTAGGCACTAGGAGGATATAGTCTTGGGCGCCACCTTGGAGTTATGTGCCTAGATCTCCGCCTTTGGGGCAATGCCTTGGAGGTAGTCTTTAATGTACTGGGCATTGAGGTGTTACTCGTAGGAGTAGACACCAAGGTATATTGTCTATTGAGGTGTAACTTGATTTGGTGTTTTGGGTCTCCCCCATTGATTACGATTTGTAAATGACCATGTATATGAATTGTACTTATGGATTAATGTATGCTATGTTATTTGTTCATCTCACTAGGCTTTTAGCCTAATGCTTGTTTGGTGTTTTATGTGTATGTCAGATGCTAGCGGAGCCGCCTCTAAGAAGGTTTAGGCGGGAGCGTGTGAGTTTGGGGATACACTTTTGGGATGCCGTCGTTAGAGGACTAAATTCGGATTAGAGTCGACACCCTTTTGGTAATCTTATTTCTACTATAGAAAATAGATTAGTCGGTTTTCGTATACTTTTCGATGTTATACATTTGTATTTAAACAGGCATTTGTATATTCCCCTTTTTCGGAAGCTCGTGCTATGGCATTATATACCGCTCTTCCATTTTATGAAAGTTTTTGTTTACCCCTATTTTTAGGGTGTTACAATGAGCACAAGGAGAGGACTAATATGTTTTTGGTCATTTGGAAGGAAATCACTTGCAACACACATCCAAAAGTCTTTGTGTGTCACTCCACCTTTATACACAATGGTGACACCCTCCAATGAGCATCTTCCCCACTAAGTTGGCAACACGATGAAAAGCTACGACATTGTCATTACCCGCTAAATGTTGGAGAGAAAGTTACATTACTAAACAAACGTGTTAGTCCTAGCTATGAAATAACACACAGAACAAGTATTGTAGAAGTGGGGGGTTGAATACAATACTCAAAAAATTTACTTTAATTTAATTCTTTATTGATATAAAATCAAGAATTACACAACAAAAACTTTAAGATTGTTGAGGAAAATAACAGATAAAATCTATCATAACAATCTTTTATAGAGTGTAAAAAAACTTAACACAGAAAAAGCTATGAAGTTCTGGAGAGAGAAAGATGTCTGTCAATTTTTGTCTTATCATTTAGTTAAATTCTCTAGAGAGCGTCACGTTGCATGGATGAGGTCTTCTGCTTTAAATACTCTCATGTGTATTAAATGCATGAGACACTTGTCAAGATAGGACTGAAAGCCAGGTTGTCTTTGATAAAAGACAAAGTGTCCTTTTTGTCTTATAGTGGAATAGAGTTGACCTGCATGCTTTGGTGTAGACTAATCTTGAAAAAAGTGTAAAAACCAAATAACCTTTTTCTGAACCTTCAGAGAATGTCCCCATCATTGCACGATTAGATGAATATCTTCTAGGTAAGAAGACAAATGTGGATCCCCCAAAATTGGAGGATCCTACCGATTTGTCTAAAGGAAATCGGGAGGATCTTACCGATTTTCCTTTTAGGAAAATCGGCAGAAATAGCTTAGTTGGTGTTGAGAAGTTCATCTTCAATCCACATTGGTAGATTCTCTTCTTCTTGATTTCTGTTGACTCTAAGACTATCCCGTCTTAGTACTTCTACACCTTTCTCACATATCGTAACTTAATTCATCACAACTTAAGTCTAAGTATCTCCTCATCATACTTAGTTCTCTTAAACTATTGCTCTGATACCATATTGTAACGCCCCAAAATCCGGGCCAATTTAAACCTCAAGTTACAACAGGTTATGACAATAAAATTACAACTTATATAGATAGCAAAGGAATTAACCATCAAGAGTGTATTTACAATACAGGATACTTCGAACAACCTATTAATCTAATCATGACACTATAATCAGATTAATTGCGTTATCTAAGCTATCCTTCAAAAATCTCTTCTTTGTTAATTGCCACTTCTGCTATTCCAAAAACACTCGTCCCACAACCCTTTATTTGCCTGAGCCTGCACCTGGTAAGAAAACATCATATGAAACGATTAGGCCAACGCCTAGTGAGAACATTCGTTTCAATAATAACATTTGCAAAAATCAATGTACACATGTTATAACAAACCTGGTTACTCCTTTTCTTACCGTACGTATACCTCTATTCCATTACACAATTTCATCCATTCCCATGACTATGACTGACAACAAATCCATCAGCATATCATACCCCAGAGCCACACTACGAATCTTCAAAGATTCTAGATCAATGCTCTCCACCAATAAATCGCGATTACACACGCCCATTTATTAGCATTTCATACCCCAGAGCCACACTACGAATCTTCTCAGATTTTAGATCAATGCTCTCCACCAATAAATCGCGATTACACACGCCCGTTTATCGGTAAGGAAGCAGAGATCACAAGCACTTATGTCAATCTCACTCTCTTCCTTAGAAATCAGGAATAACGATTAATACCACACGCCTATTCCATGATTTCCCACACACACTGGAATAACGATTAAACGAGTAATACCACACGCCTATTCCATGTGATTACCAAACTTCAGTGCCTATGGATCCATTACACTACTTGCACTCGTACCGGTATTTATTTAATATAGATTCCTCATAACAATAAGTATGAGCAAATCATATTTATACATCCTAGATTCCTCCCTCATAGCATACAGTATGAGTCAATCTCCTTTACCTATACCAAACACCTGCCTAGTATCAAATTGGCACAGTCATCAAGGCTAACATACTACCCTTCGAATGTACGTATGTTCATGCTAAACTAATTATGTCTCAATCACTAAATCACAACGATTCACAATTAACAGAACTAAAAATTGCCCAGTTTGCACAAAGTGTCCGGACAACCCAAAGTTTCCGGATAACCCATCTTATCCGGATGTTTCCATTTTCCGGATACCATAATTTCCCCGGACAATCCCAACACCCGGACAACACATCCTTTCCGGTAAATTCCTACTTTTCCGGATAATATTCAAATCCGGACAACATCCGGACTCTATAGTCATCCGGATACCATCCGGTACTTACTTCATCCGGATTCTTGTAATACATAAAACCTACTCGGATACTTCCTGCGTCCGGAAACATTCATCATTGGGGTTTTCCGGATACGACGATTCATCCGGAAAAGTCGGGTCTGCAGTCTAAAATTCAATCTAACTTCTTGTCTGTTCGATTCAGCTCATTCCCAGTACAACCATACAGTTCATAATCACTTTATACAGCTATTTCACGGTTCAATTTAACATAAGAACACTGATTTAAGCAAAGTACAAATGAACTCACCTTAGGTTTGCACACTTTAATCCTCCATCTGATTCTTCAAATCTGATGTTACTGATATGTAAATCAAATCCAAAACATAATTTCGTTCATAATCTAACACATACAATAATTACAACTGAAAACATCAACAAATCCCTTACCAATTTGATGAACAAACCCTTGCTTTCCTTCTTTTTCTCTTTTCTCTCTTTCTTTCAGCCTCCTAAACCGACCCAGCCACAAAATGAGATAAAATATCTGATTTTTTAGCTATTTTATTCATACCCACTTTCCAAAATGACCAACCACACCTCCAAGATTCATTATTTCCACAATTGACACTAAACCTTAGTTCTTTGTATTTTAACCTTATTGAATTATAAAACTTCTATATAATTCAAGGTTACACCAAAATACAAATACATCCCAATTCTCATTAAAACACTATTACTGAAATTTCAGGATGTTACAATACTCCCCAACTTGAAAATGATTTCGTCCCCGAAATCAAGATCAGGTAAACAAATGGGGATGTCTCTCTTTCATATTCTCTTCCGACTCTAAAGTCACATTAGCACCTTGATGGTGTTTCCACTTTACTTTCAACATAGCTACTTCCTTGCCAATATGTAGCTTTCTAACCGATCTTTCCAAAATTGCCTCCGGTTCTTCCACACAACAACTCTTCTCATTTACTCTTACTTTAGTAAAAGAAATCACATAATATCAACATGAAATATTTTGTACATCTCTTCCTTTTAAGTCTTACATACTTAATCACAATTAAAAGTCCAGAAAGAACAAGAATTCATCTTTTCATATTTTCTGAACCTTACCTCTTTCTGTTGGTTCCCGTTTTGCTTATACAAGATTGTCAGATCTATTAGTTTGAATTTATGTTTGATGCGGAAGCGTATTTGATGAACTAACAGATATGTTTGATAGATTTAGAACACAATATAAAGAAACAGTAGTTTAAGAATAAGTGTTTTTTCTCAAAGTTTACTATATTTCGATATATATCAAAGAACACAAAGAATAGATTAAGAACTGTTTTGGTGTAAAGTTTAAACAGATTTGACGATATAAAGCATAAGCATGAAACTCAGATTCTTGTGTTTTTTTCTTTATTAATTTCACTTAGGAAGAACTCAACATGAGTCTTCCTTTTATACTACTCTAGAAGACCATAAAGCATGAGCTAATGTTCTTCTGACGGCATGAACAGTAGAACGGATGGTGTGAACAGTTGTTCGTGCTGTTTTTCATTTAATGGAGCAGACGTCTATGTTGTACTAAGCCCTATTTAATCCACTTAGAGCTTGACACGTGTTGAGGTTTGACAGGACACGCTTCTATGCAAGTTGATGAACGGATCTAGTAACAGTAGAAAGATATTTTATAAATATCTTCCAAGTCTTTAGTTTGAACCACAGAGGCTCTGCAAAGGATTACAGAGGTTCTGGGTCTGGTCTTCTATAGAGCAGTCTTCACCGGGTTCCGAGTCTGGTCTTCTTTGTGCGTATCACAGAGGTTCTGTGATCTCCTATGTAACTTCTGTAGCTTCTTGACATTGATCCTTCGGAAACGGCAGAGCCTCTGTAAGAGGCTTTCTTTACTTGGCCTATTTTTCACTACTTTCAAATACTTCTATGATTAGGAAGATTGAAGCTAACAATCTCCCCCTAAGTAGTGAAAAATAAAAATTTGACATTTAAGTATTTTTGGCTAAGTTAGATAAGACAGAGGTTAAACAATACTCGAAAGTTCTTTCATTCAGAGATATGCCAGAGGCATTTTACATTAGAGTATAATGAAAGATAAACTTTAACATGGTTTGCAGAGATTGGTTTTTTGAGAATCAGATTTTGGCTTCTTTGAAATCATTGTAGCTTCTGTTATCTCTTCCGACTTCCCTGATCTCTTTGTAGAAACTGATGCAGAGTTCTCTTAAGCGGATTGTTGCAACAAATTCTCTGATGATTTCATCTGCAGCATCTCTATCCATTTGCTCAGTATCTCTGTATTTTACAAGGCTTGTTCTGAACCTGTTCAGAGTATTGGTTGCGTACTTCTGACAGTCCATGGTCACAAAAAGTTTAGCTTTGCCTTGTGGGTTCTGAAATACTAACCCGAACCTTGGTTCTGTAATGATTGAGTTGGGCACGGCGTCAGGTGGGCAGCGATCCTCTGGTGGTCGTAGGTTCAGATGTTTGAGACCAAGATCCTTTCCCAGCTGAAAGTCTGTCAGACTGTAGATTAGAAGCCTTTCCCTCATTGCTTTTCTCAACACTTGATAGGCTCTGGTGTTTGGCTCTGTGTTGTAGTTGTCCTTCGTCCATTGCAGAAGTTCAGGTAGATCATAGGGATTCAGATTCCTTATGTCAGAATCAGTGAAGGTGGTTTCTGAATTGTTTACCCTTTTGACTCTGTAAAGATTGTACCTGACTCTTGGATAGGTTCTTGTGAAGGAGAACCTGCAGAAGATTACCTTTTTGATTTTATGAATTGAGAAGACTTCTGCTCTGGTTCTTGGCTTTGTTCTGCTGAAGATGTTCTCAAATTCTTCTCTGATGTTCGGATTTGTGATTTGATCTGTTGGATGGAGGTTCTGAAAGGGTTGTTTGTAGAGATATTTGTACACCACTTCTTCCATTTCTTCATATGTTGGACCATGTGGTGGTACTTGTCTTCTGAGACTCTCCATCTGTTGAACAACTTCTGCAGCTCTGCCAGTAAGTGGAATGTCTGACAGGGGCTTTAATCCATATGCCCAGTCCTCTTCTTCAAGCTTTGGAGTTTGAAAGGCATCAAAGGAGCTCTTCATCAGTTTTTCTGTAGGATTGGGCACTGATTTCTTTTTCTTGGGCTCTTCTATCATTTTTGCCTTTCCCTTGTCTTTGGCTTTTGGAGGTGCAGAACCTGTTGCTTCTGTAGGTTTGGTTGTTGGTGCTTCTGTTGGAATGATGGGGGTTGCCTCTGTAGATTTTGACACTTGTCTTTGAGAGGACTTTTGTGGTGTTGGTTCTATTGGCTTGATTTGCTCTGTAACCTCTGTTGGAGGTTCTTTGGTGACTTCTTCTGTGAGCTTGGTTTCTATTGGTGAAGGTTGGATATCAAATCTTCTTGCCAATTTGAAAGCTAATGTGAACCCGTGCCTTTCTTCTTCTCTCTGCGCCATTCGTTCAGTCATTGTTTTGTGCATATTCCTTAGAACAGAAGAAGCAGAGGTCGTTGCTCTTTTTGGTTTTTGGGCAATAGACTTTCTTCTTGGTATGGTTTGGGGTTTTTCTATTGATTTTGTAGTTGGAGAGTGAAGATCTTCTTCTGTGGAGGATGACAGATGTTGAACATCTACTCCAAACATTGTAGGGAATTCCACAGAGGTGGGTGTTGCCTCTGTGGTCTTTTGACCTTTTTCTCTAGGTTGTTGGTTTGTTGGATTTTCTTCCAAGATTTTTACCACAGGGGTGGTTGTTGCCTCTGTGGTCTTTTGAGCAGTTTCTGGTACATGGGTTTCTTCAGCGGTTGATTCCACAAAGATGGGTGTTGTCTCTGTGGTCTGTTGAGTTTGTTGATCTTTGGTTTGTTGTGGAGGGGCTTGGCTGATTGGTTTTGCTGCGATTGGTGGAGCCTGTAGTCCTCTGGTCGTAGCTTTCTCCCTTATATTTTCCCCCTCAGGATGATCTGATGGACCAGGATGGTCATCGTCAGAGTCATCCTGACTCTTATCAGAAGTACCCTCTGCTCTGCAGGAAGCTTTGGGTTTCTTTGGTAGTTCTGCTCCTACGACCATCAACTTCGTACATACATCATCACAGAGGCCGATTAGAGTTGCAAACTCTGCTTCTGTGTTGAAGCGCATTTTGCCGACACTTTTTCTGAATTCTTTAACGTAGTTGGCATTTGCAGAAGTGAAGGAGACGATGACTTCTGTGACCTGGTTTATCACATTTTGCCCGAGCTCTGTTAGCTGTGCTCTGGTCATGTAGTCTTTTGGCTGCATCAGTATTGTGTTGCGCATTGCTTCTGCTTGAACGTTTTGCAGAGCCTTCTGTAGATCTGTAGGTGTGAGGCTCTGTGACTTGTTGGATTGTTTGTTCATTTGTTCAAGGAAATGCTTGACTGATTCCTTGAATGCAGATGTTGCGGCTATTCCGAAATCTTTAGTAGCAGAAGTGGATGTTGTTGTGGCAGTTGTTTGAGTAGAAGACTTCATCTCTGTTATGGCGGATTTCACCTCTGTGGACAGATTGTCCATTTTGGTGTTCAGATTTAGCAAGGTCGTTGATGTTGCCTCTGCAAAAGATGTGAAAGACCTTTGCAACTCTTTCATGGTTCGGTTCACAGAGGTGACAAGGGTTTGGAACTCATCCCTTGATACTTGTGTCCCTGGTGTAACCTTTAGAGGAACACATTCGTCTCCAGAGTGAGTCCCTGTTCCTGGGACACCTTCCTTCATTCCTGTTTGAACGTTGAGAATGGAAGGATTTCCTTCTGATCTTTGAGATGAAACAAGAGTTTCAGTCTCTACAGAAGTTCTGGGAAGAACAGTGTCCAAATCCACTCCAGAGGTGGGTATCGGAATGTTCTTCTGTTGACTTGGAGACTTGTCTAGTGTCTCTTCGTCTATGTGCTCACTACTTCTCTCTGAAAGAAGTTTTGGCCCTATATTGTGCGTGGTAGAGGAAACGAATTCCTCTATAGGGTTTTCTAGGGTGATCTGGGGCGATGGATCACGAACTATAGGTGAGTCTCTTCGAGGAGACTCCCTAGGAATGGATTCCCCGGTTTCTGTGGGCGCAGAGGTTGAAAGAATAACCTCTGGCTGGATGGATTGGGATTGGATCGAGCTGTGCTGCTCTTTTTCAATAACTCCTTCTGCAGCTAGACCTGTGGAGTTAGATGTGTGGGTTGCACTGGGAGGGGGTGAGGGATGTGTGCCTTCTGCAACTTCTGCATCTTTTTCTTTTTCATTTTCTTTTCCTCTCATTCTATCTAAGGCCTTTTTAACTTCATCTCTGTTCCACAGAGCTTCTGCTTGTAGCCTAAGCCTTTCCCTAGTTTTATCATCTGACAAGTCGATTTCTTCTATTCCTTCTTCTGAAGCTTGGCTTGGACTCCTTCTGTGGACGTCCAGTCCCTGTTGGATGAAGGGATTCTGTAGAATGTTAGGGGTTTCAGACGGTTGATCTCTGGGGGTTTGATCATCTTCTTGCAGATTGGTGTCAATGCCAGAGATAGAGAAGTCTTGTTCTTCTGTGGTGTGGTGGTCAAGTGGTGGTGCATTCCTCCCAGCTGTATTTAGGGTGTTAGCAAAGTCAGGGTGTTGAAGGAAATCGTTTAAGTTTCCTTGATGAGCGAATCGATCTGGGGATTGATAAGGTGATTGATATTCCTCTTCTTCAACTTCGACTTCTGCATTTTCATCTTCTGCAGTTTCTTCTTGTGCAGTTTCTTCGACCCGGGTTTCTGCGATCTCTTCTTCAACATCTTCTGCAGCTGCCTCTTCTGCGATGGTAACCATTTGATCAAGTGATCTCCCATGCATCTTTTTGGTCTTCCTTCTCTTGGGTTTTGGTGCCCCTTCTTCTGTGGGTTTTGATTTTCTTTTCTTTGGTTTTGGAGAAGAGGGAGAAGCAGAGGAGCCAACTTATGTGGCACGAGGAGGTGAAGGTTGATCTTCTGTAATGTTTGTAGAGGTGCCTTCTGCAGTTTTCCTCTTCTTTGTTTTTGGGTTAGAGGCAGAGGCTTTAGAAGAAGACTTCTTCCTCATGAGCTCGTCACGTTTGGCCATAAAACTACGTTGGATTTCCAAATGTTTTGCCAGTTTCTTCTTCTTTGATTTTGTAGAGAGGGGTTCTATAACTATAGTTCCTAGGGGGACACCTAAACGCGGGGGTGTCACAGGGCTTGGTTCTGGAGTCATGTGATCGCGTATATACTCTCGCTTAAGGGTTTTGTTCGTGGCATATTTCAGAAGCCTTTTTGAAAGAGGTCTGCAGTGGTTGTAGCCTTCAGCATGATCGATGGGGATGTTCTTGTTCATCGGGAACTGTTTGGGAATTTGTCCTTCCATTGGCCAGTTCTGCATCATTAGCAGAGGTTCGAACAGAACTCCCAAGATTCTTTGGAATTGCAGAGGCGGTAGATATGTGGGATCAGTCTCTTTAGCCTTTAGGGTGTTGTTCTTTCTGTCGATTGTATTGATGATCTCCTGCAACATGATCGTCGAGTAATCGAGTGGGAGATCGTAGTAGACCCCATACATGATGGTTAAGATCTGATGCGAGCTCTGGTCAATGCTGCCTATCTTCCCTGTCAGGCATCTGTTGAGGATCAAAAACAAGGTGTTCCACAGAGGTGGTAGTCTGCCTCTGCGGAAGTCATTTCTCTTCCTCAGGTGGGTGTTGTACCCAAGCATTTCTACAAAACGACAGAGCTCATCGTCTGTAGGTTGTTCTGCATATGTTTTCAATCCCAGAAGACCTCTTGTTGGTAGATTGAACTCCAGAGAGAACATTGTTCTATTAAATTTGAGTTCCAGATGCTCTGAGTTATCCGGCTTTGAGATGTATCCTTTGATCAGAGAATCATCTTTATCATATCTGCAGCTCTGCCAAAATTGGTTCAAATACCTAACAGGTATTTTCTTTAGGGTTCTTGAGAGTAAAGGGAAGAGTATATGATTTTCCATTATGTGTAGAAGAATGGCATGGACTTCGCCGAAGGCAGTGGGTGAGGGGACCAAATAGCAGTTATTGGATTTGATTGGCAGTATTTTTTCAAAATGATTCTTTGCTATAAAGTTTTGAAGATGAGTGGTTGGAGCAAAGTCCGCTGATTCGCCGGAATCTTCTTGTTCGATATTTTTGGCGAGGTGGGGGTTTTCTGAATGTTCAGAATGAGCAGGTGAATGTTCCGCTGAGTTCGCCGGAGAGTGTGCAGGGGAGATAGCTTGAGAAGATGAAGTCATTTGTAATTTGAATATGATACTTGCAGGTTTTTGCAGGGTTTCGCCGGAGAAGAATGAGGGTTCGTAAAGGTTTTATGAGTGGTTAAGCTTGGGTTTTATATGAGTGTAAAATGGTAGAATTCGAAAGAGTAAAAATATATGGCAATGGATAAATATTTGGAATCCGTACTCGAGTTAGAACGGCGGGTTCAACTTTCCATAGAAAACGTTCCATGTACGCCCAATGAAAAAGAGACACGTAGGCCATGTCAGAGGATGACAGGACGTCGTGCGCGGCTCATTAATGCTAGGCGCGTGGGGTTGTTCTTAGCCACATGAATTTCACTCTCAGTAAAAGTAACCGTTATTATTACAGAAATGCCCAAGTTGCAGATTGACAGAACCTCTGTGGTTTACAGAAGCTCTGTGATTTTGAAAAACTTGATGTTCAGGCCTCATATATCTCATTGTTATCATGACTCTTTAGGTTCTTCTTTAACCAAAACATTTGTAAAGGCATTTGAGTGGATTAATAGGATTTCAGTGAAGAAATTTCGTTCAGAGGTTTTGAGGCTCTGTAGGAACTTGCAGAAGCTCTGTCAGGGCCAGCAGAAGCTCTATGAAAGAAAATTTCTCATAACTAAAAATCTATCAACGATTTTGATCATCCAAGTTTTGATTTGTACTAAGAAACGTTTTTCGGACATATTTGAAAGTTGGTGTCCGAGAAAACTGTTATGGAAAAAGTTTTGTTCGAGAAGGTCATGGTGTGTGTGTTTGGTTTCCAAGATAACATTCCAAAAGATCGATAGAGGTTAAATTTGCGATCACAGAGCATATTTCTGGCAGAACCTATGTTGAGCTCAGCAGAGGCTCTATGACCTCAAATTTCTCATAACTCAAATTTTATGAACCTTTTTGATCTTTTGATTTTTGAAATGTTATCCACAGTATATTTAGGACGTATTTGACAATTTGTGTCCCAGAAAACTGTTTTCAAAAACTTTTTGTACGAGAGACGTACCTTTTGGTTCTTCTTTTCTCGGCAGTGATGTTTGACTTCTGTCGATATAGATTTATTTGACACTTTTCTTTGGCTCCCCCTTGAAAGATTAACCTCTGTATATCATTTCAAGGTTCCTTTTTCTCCCCCTTGATCTAACCATCTCTGTAGATCAAGTTATTTCCTTCTGCTCCCCCTTGACCTATGCTTGGATCAAAATAGGATAAGTTTTGCATAGTACATAGGTCATTTTTTACCAGAGGTTCTGTGGTGGTCGTCAGAGGTTCTGAGCAGACCTACAGAAGCTCTGTGATTTCAAGAACTATTTAAGATTGAGAATTTACATACAAAAAGAAATCAATCAAAGCATTTAAATAAAGTAGTAAAAATATATATTTATTCATAGAAGATAAAGCTATACTCTACAGAGGATTTTTATGTCATATTAATCATTCCTAACTTACCCACCAAGAAATTGAATCTTTTCTTGTCTAAGGCTTTGGTGAATAAGTCCGCAAGTTGGTATTCTGTGGGCACGAAATGCATCTCGATTGTACCGTGTTCAACATGATATTTCAAGAAGTGGTACCTTATATCGATATGCTTGGTTTTGGAATGTTGCACAGGATTGGCAGAGATGGCAATGGCACTTTTGGAATCACAGAAGATGGGTATTTTGAATAGAGTGTGGCCGTAGTCTTTTAGCTGAGTCTACATCCACAGAACCTGAGAACAACAGCTAGCAGCAGCAACGTATTCAGCTTCTGCCGTAGATGTTGACACACAGTTCTGCTTTTTGGAGGTCCAACTGACTAGCTTACAACCTAGGAATTGACAACTCCCAGAGGTACTCTTTCTGTCGAGCATGCATCCTCCATAGTCTGAATCTGTATAAGCTTTAAGACAAAAACCAGAGATTTGTGGATACTAGAGACCAAGATTTCTGGTCCCCTTTAGGTATCTAAAGATTCTCTTAACAACATCATAATGTGATTTCTTAGGATTAGCTTGATAACGTGCACAAAGACATGTGGCATGCATAATGTCAGGTCTGCTTGCAGTTAAGTATAACAGAGATCCAATCATGCCTCTGTAAAGAGTGCATTCTACAGAGATGCCATCTGGATCTAAGAATAACTTATTTCCAGTGGCCATTGGAGTTTTCATGATAGAGGAATCAGAGAGGCTATATTTGGAAAGAATGTCAGAGACATATTTAGCCTGATTTATAAAAATTCCCTCTGATGATTGTTTGACTTGGAGTCCGAGGAAGAATGTTAATTCTCCCATCATACTCATTTCAAACTCACTCTGCATGAGTTTTTCAAAACTTTTGCACTCTTCTGCATTAGTAGACCCAAAAATTATGTCGTCCACATCGATTTGTACAAGCATTATTTCACTGTTTTTACGTTTATAGAATAAGGTTGTATCTGTTGTACCTCTGTCGTAGCCATTGACTAGAAGAAAAGTAGAAAGTCGTTCGTACCATGCTCTTGGAGCCTGTTTCAGTCCGTACAGAGCTTTTTCAAGGTAGTATACATGCCTTGGGAACTTTGAGCTTTCAAAACCTGGTGGCTGATTTACGTAAACCTCTTCTTGGATTTCACCGTTGAGAAAAGCTGATTTTACGTCCATCTGATAGACTTTAAAACCTCTGTAGGCTGCGAAGGCTAAGAATATTCTTATTGCTTCGAGCCGTGCGACAGGGGCAAAAGTCTCATCGTAGTCTATGCCTTCTTCTTGTCTATATCCCTTGGCCACTAAACGTGCTTTGTTTCTGATGACCACCCCATCTTCATCCTTCTTATTTCTGTAGACCCATTTAGTCCCAATGGCCTGTTTCCCCTGTGGCAGAGGTACTAGAGTCCAGACTTTGTTGCGTTCAAACTGCAGAAGCTCATCTTGCATGGCGTCTACCCAGTTTAGGTCATCAAGGGCTTCAGAAATCTTCTTTGGCTCTATCACACTAATAAAGTTTGTAAAGAAACAGA
This sequence comes from Saussurea involucrata, assembly GCA_033807775.1. NCBI lineage: Eukaryota > Viridiplantae > Streptophyta > Magnoliopsida > Asterales > Asteraceae > Saussurea > Saussurea involucrata. Next base: position 94,738,723 of record CM066322.1, read on the forward strand.
AATTAGCAGTGGCAGACCTTGTTTTTACCGTGTCAGAAGGTTCTCCAATTATCTGGCTCAGAGGATGGCTTTTTGTCCACTTAGTTGTGCGTGGAAGATGGTCACCAATGTCATCTACTAGTTCTTCAGAGGCTTCTTGTTGTTCTACTTCTTCTGGTGGAGCCTCTGTCGTAGAGCGTGCCTTTGTAGTTGATCCTACAGTTTGTGGAATGATTGGTATGAGTGGTGATGGAGTTTCTTCCTCTGAGGACGTATAGACTTGGTCCTCTATTTCCTCTGTAATTGGTTCCTCTGTGGATTGTGGAGTTTGTTCTTCAGCAGCTTCTGTGGTCGTTTTCCTTGGTGTTTCATCTTCTGCAGTCTCTTCTTCGGTATTTGTATCTGTAGCATTTATAGAAGACGATGAAGCATTGTTTGGACCAGTTAGAGTCATACCTGTGGGATTTTGATCGACAGAAGATGGTTCTACAGAAGCTCTGATGGTTCCAACAGAGGGATTAATGTCGTCGTGGAACATCTCTAAAAATAGAAGATTTAAGTCTTCTTTTGCTTGTGAGATGCCAGAGGATTCCCCTTTAAGTCCGAGTTCTGAACTGATTTGTTCAGAAGTCCTTTGGAATGAATCATCAAAAGAAACATTGATGCTTTCTACGATCTTGCGAATTTTTGTAAGGAATACTCTGTAGGCTTTGGAAGTGGCAGAGTATCCAATGAATTTTCCTTCGTCTGCTTTTACCTCAAATTTTCTTCTGGAATCTCTGTCGTTTAAGACAAAACATTTACATCCAAACACATGGAAAAACTTGATGTTTGGCCGCCTTTTGTTGATCAGTTCATAAGGAGTCTTGATGTGTCTTTTCACAATGGTTGACCGATTCTGTGTGTAACAAGCGGTAGAAATCGCTTCTGCCCAAAAGTTCATCGGTAATCTGCATGCTGATAGCATAGTTCTTGCGGCCTCCACGAGCGTTCGATTCTTTCTTTCGACTACGCCATTCTGCTGTGGAGTGCGTGCGGCAGAGAAGTTCTGTGATATTCCTTCTGTAGAAAGATAGGCTTCAATGACAGAGTTTTTAAATTTTGTGCCATTGTCACTTCTTAACTTCTGTATTCTGCTTTCATAAAGAACTTGGATTCTTTTCATTAGATTTATCAAGATGATTGGAACATCTGATTTCTTTCGGACAAATTCAACCCATGTGAAACGCGAATACTCATCAACTAAGACAAGTATGTATTTCTTGCCACCTAGGCTCTGTATGGCAATTGGACCGCAGAGGTCGACATGAAGCATGTACAGAGGCCTAGTGCAAGACACATATGTTTTGCCTTTGTGGGAAGTTCTTCTGAATTTTCCCATCTCACAGGCAGAACATAAATGATCTCTATTGAATTTAACATTAGGCAAACCTTTAACTAGATCAAGTTTGACCAGTTTATCCAAGGTGTGAAAGTTCAAGTGACAGAACCTGTTATGCCATAACCAGGCTTCTTCACTTTTGCAGGCTACAAGGCAAACTTTGTCCTTGTTCTTGGAACTGAAATTCATTAGATACATATCACCTCTTCTTTCGGCTCGCAGAAGTTCCATTCCTGTGTCTTCACTTTGCAGAGAGCAGAAAGTTCTTTTGAATAACACATTGAATCATGTATCACAAAGTTGGCTTACACTCAGTAGGTTGTGTTTAAGGCCATCCACATATGCAACTTTGTATACATAAACGTCTTTCTTCTTTATGACTCCATAGCCTTTGATGTGTCCCTTCTTGTTATCTCCAAAAGTTACAGATCCACCATCGAGTGTTTCTTTGTACATGGATAATGAACTTTTGTCGCCAGTCATGTGCCTCGAGCATCCGGAGTCTAGATACCAGATAGGCACAGACCGCTTCTGCAAGACAATCATTGAGATTTAGGTACCCATATCCACATGGGTCCAATATTGTTAGAATTTTTCAAGTTTGCCTTAGCATTCTTGAAATACATTTTTTCTTTTGTAGAAGAATCAGATTGTTTCTTTGTGGGATTTGACTTTTGAATTTGGGTAGAAAGTAAACAATCTTGACTAGAGAAGTGATTATTTAATCTGAACATAAGATCAAAGCAATGACAGTATTGAATATGAGACGTGATTTGCTTGAACTTTTCATTGAATTCATTTAACTGAGCCACAGAGGCATTACATTCTTTCTTAACATTAGATTTCCTATTACAAGAAGATCTATGAGTACTAGAATGTTGATTGCAAAAGCTTTGTTTAGTTCTTGCCTTCTGCGAGTCTCTTCTGTGGTGAACATCTTTCTTCACTGTCACAGAGGAAAAAGATTTGTTAACTTTGGGCCATTTTCCCTTTTGTTGCCAAGTGGGATTTTCGTTAATTTGCCTTAAAGGTTTTGAAAATTTTGAACTTTTAGGATCTACAGAGGTCTTCTTTAACATATCAAGCTCAGCAGAGGTTTTGACTTGTAAATATATGTTCAGAAAATCTGGGCAGATAGGTATCTCTGTGATTTTCTCTTTTGGAGAAATAGTTCTGTTAAGAACTTCAGAGGAGAATTTAACATCGTCTGTGTCATAGTGAACTATCCCTGATGTAACATCAGTCTCTGAGTCGTCAGAAGATGAATCGTCCTCATATATAGAGGTTGATTCATCTCTTTCGACAGAGGCTGAAGTTTCCGAGCATGTATCATACGAGCTTTCTTCCTCTGTAAAATAATTTTCATAGATGGCAGAGGTTTCTGATAAGATCTCTTCAGCGAGAATTTTATCTACAGAAGATGTACAGAAGTTTTCTACAACGTTTGTTTTCCATACTTCCAAAATTTCCTTTTCAATTGTTTCTGTAAGTTTTTCTTCTGAAAAAGTGGGTGTAAACTCAGGAGCTTCTGCTGATAATTTCTTTTCAACATTTATCATACAGACAAAAGCAACCTGCGTTTGAGTCTCTGGTTTACCAAACTTAAAGATACCAATCTGATCTTGCGTTTTCAGATATTTCTTTGGTTTGATTCCTCTATTGACAGAGGTTGAAGATGATGAATCTGTGTTTTCAAACCACACATTGATCATCTTCGTATGTTTCCTTAAGTGAGGTTCCACAGAGATTTTAGCCCTATTACTTACAGAGAGTAAGTTTGGAAAATCTGGTTTGTTTGTTTTTCCCAACACAAACAGAGAAGACAGAGGTTTAATTCTTTTGCCTTCAACACCTAGGGTAATATCATCGTACCCTATACCTCGTCTTCCTATTTGTGAGTTTACTTTTTCATAAACCTTCTGTGCATCTTTATAGTTTTTGAGTAAAACTTCTCTTCTGAGTAGATCTTGCCAAAGTACCTCTCTCTCTCTTTGAAAGTATTCCTTGAGAGCTCTTATGTCAGTAGTTTCACTTCTGGAAACTGAAAGTTCTTTTGTTTTGATTTTTAACTCAGAGGTTAATTCAGAAATTTGTTTTTTTAAAGGATCTAGATTTTTGTTCCAATTCTTTTCTATTCTCTCATTTTCTTCAAAAATTTTGGCTTTTTCTTGAGTGAGAAGCCCGTACTTCTCTCTCATTAAAGGTGAGTCTTTTCTGAATGCCTACATTTAATTATTTTAGTTCAATCAGTTCAATAAGTTTAAGTGAATCGCCATCTACAGAATTAGTACAAGAGGTAGAGTTTGAAGTGGATACCTCAGTGCCGGAGTCGATTTCTGCCATGCCACAGAACAGGGCATTGGTTGTGTATTCTTCGTTAGAGGTAGAGTCTGACTCGAAGTCCTCTTTGTTCGCCTCAGAATGCCCTTTGTTCGCCATTAGAGATTTTTGTGCATAATACTCAGCCTTCTTTTTGTAAAAAACTGAGTCCTTCTGTGGGCGATTTGGTCTGCTTCTGCACTCATTTGCGAAATGGCCTGGCTTGCCGCAGTTGAAACAACCTTGGGAAGTGTTTCCAGCACGATCGTCGGACTTTTGTCGGTCTCCACCTTTCTCCGATCGGCATTCGTTTGCGTAATGACCAGGCTTGCCACATTTGTAACATTCTTGTTGTGTGTGGCTCACCTTGTCATCTGACCTCTGTCGGTTACTACTTCTGTAGTTTCTGTCGCTTGACCTCTGTCGGTCACTTCTATCATTTGACCTCTGTCGGTCACTTGATTCTTCTCTTCTTCCGTTATCTCTGCTGTCACCTTGGTTGTCTCTGCCATATCGATCATTTCCTGAACCTCTTTGGTTTCCTCTGAACTCTCTTGTCAATAGAGCTAAGGATTTAGCTAATGACGCAAAAGTTATCTCTTCTTCTATCAGCTCGTCTTCTTCGCTATCAACCATCACTATTTTCTTTTTTTCCTTTTTCTTCTCCTCTGTTGCTCTCTCATTTCTTGGTCTTTCTGCAGCCTCTGTAGATTTACTAACCAATGCATATGGTGCAATGGTTAGTGTTTTAGCCTGTGCTATTTGAGGCTCTTGTGCGGCTAGTGTTCCATAGAGATCAGAGAGAGTCCAGGAGTCTAGATCTTGGTTTGTTTGTAAGGACATAGACAGCTGGAGCCATTCATCATTCAGGCTTTTTAGAAACATGACATTATTTTCTTCTGAGGTTTTGTGAATGCCAGACTTTCTACATTTGTTTATGAGAGAGTTGAACCTGTCGTACGTCGTTTGCAGAGATTCTGTTGTAGAGGCTCTGAATGCATGATATTCATTTATGTACTGTGCCCTTCGGTTCTTCTGCGATTTAGCACCCCCTTCCAACTGTCTTTCTAATTCTTTCCAAAGATCGTGCGCAGTTTCGCATGCATCTAAGGATTGAAAAAGTTCGTTGGGGATAGCCATTATCAATATTCTTTTTGTTTTCTGTGAAACTTCATCTTCTGCCTTATCTTCATTTGACCATTCTTCTTTTGGCTTCGGTTTTTTATGTTCAGGGATTTCAGGAGATTCAGCAGTAGCTGGTACTCGTGGTACAACTATCATGGGAACAGGAGGAAGGTTGTAAAGATATTGTACTAGATTTTTTTCAGTACCCTCAAAGAAATGGACCATTCTTATTTTCCATTGAGGATACTCATCTCGAAGGAGAGTAGGAGGCTTGGTGAGTGAACCAGCAGTAAATAAGTTATTTGTATTTGTCATTGTAAAGGTTCTGAAAAGATAGTATGATTAAAGAGTATGAGTCTGATGATCTGGAAAGTTTTCTGGGTTTGAACAGTTCCCAGAGTACACTTTAATGGAGTTTTAACCTAGAAATGAGGAATAGGTTAAAAAGGAATGATGTCTATCACCAATCTTGTAACAAAGAGGATCACTGGATATTGAAAATCAAGGTTTGCTCTAATACCAATTGTTGGTTCCCGTTTTGCTTATACAAGATTGTCAGATCTATTAGTTCGAATTTATGTTTGATGCGGAAGCGTATTTGATGAACTAACAGATATGTTTGATAGATTTAGAACACAATATAAAGAAATAGTAGTTTAAGAATAAGTGTTTTTCTCAAAGTTTACTATATTTCGATATATATCAAAGAACACCAAGAATAGATTAAGAACTGTTTTGGTGTAAAGTTTAAACAGATTTGACGATATAAAGCATAAGCATGAAACTCAGATTCTTGTGTTTTTTTCTTTATTAATTTCACTTAGGAAGAACTCAACATGAGTCTTCCTTTTATACTACTCTAGAAGACCATAAAGCATGAGCTACTGTTCTTCCGACGGCATGAACAGTAGAACGGATGGTGTGAGCAGTTGTTCGTGCTGTTTTGCATTTAATGGAGCAGACGTCTATGTTGTACTAAGCCCTATTCAATCCACTTAGAGCTTGACACGTGTTGAGGTTTGACAGGGCACGCTTCTATGCAAGTTGATGAACGGATCTAGTAACAGTAGAAAGATATTTTATAAATATCTTCCAAGTCTTTAGTTTGAACCACAGAGGCTCTGCAAAGGATTACAGAGGTTCTGGGTCTGGTCTTCTGTAGAGCAGTCTTCACCGGGTTCCGAGTCTGGTCTTCTTTGTGCGTATCACAGAGGTTCTGTGATCTCCTCTGTAACTTCTGTAGCTTCTTGACCTTGATCCTTCGGAAACGGCAGAGCCTCTGTAAGAGGCTTTCTTTACTTGGCCTATTTTTCACTACTTTCAAATACTTCTATGATTAGGAAGATTGAAGCTAACACTTTCATTAGTATCCGCTCCCCAACTTGGATTTGCAAACCTCCTTAGAGTCATTGTTCATCATCAAATCTTTACCCGACTATTTCTTGGTCTACCATACCGACATTAATCGTAACTCGATCTCTGGTTTCAAAATAAAATTACTATCTACTGCTTGAAAATCTATACTCACCTTAAATTGAGTATACTCACCACTTTGAATACTCCGATAAATACGACAAACCTTTGTTATATCCATGACTCACACGTTTCTTTAGTACACAGTGCTACCATTTCCTCACACCATTATTGCACTATGCGACCATATTGCAACCAAATACTAAAGTGTTGTATAATAAGGGTAATAATTCCATTGAACCTGTAGTATAACTACATTCTTAGGTCCGATCTTTTTATCATTTCTTCCCACGTTAGCATGGAGTACTACCCTCCAAACATTACTTGTCTCTTTCTCCCAACTTTTCCACATACTGATAACATTTTCTCATTACTATACCTAACCAAACAGTTGTACCAAAATTCTAACTTAAGGAAATCAACCTAGTTATCTTGAAACAACATACCGTTCGAAGTTACTACCCATTCTTAGATCTTCAACTAATCTTTTCTCGTACAATTCTTTCACACATAAGGAGCAACTTATATTCCTTAAGGATTTTGCATCTTTTACATCACATTTTGACTAACATATCCATCATCTTCGTTAACTTCCAATGATTCAAGAACATAAACTTACTTACCTAGCGACTCACACAATCAACATTGCTTTAGATAAACACCCACTACTTTTCTGCCATTATATTCCGATATTAGCCATATCACTACACCATCTTACAAACTACATACTAGTTGACACACTTATCTTAGCACTTGATGTCACTACTCGCTCGTACATTCTCCACCCATAACATCACACAGCAGACCGGGTCTCTCATGGTCATTTGTACACAATTCAAACGTACAATCATGTTCTCCCGCATGATTAATTTAGTCTATTTCACTATTATAATCCTCCCCAACTTTAGTTGAACCACAACTCGCGGTTTCTAATTAATTTCAACTTACTTGTTTCCTGCTGGCTCTTCGTGATTCCAAACCAATACATAGACAGGGCATAATCTCTCACGGATCGGCATAGTCTATACACTCGCTTCGTTCGTGTCTAATACTTCATCCTTTATAAACCATCCACACCGTAAGCAAACACTTATCTAAAACAACAGCCCTTCACTATCCTAACACCCCTACACGGTGGTCCTTTAACTTTTAATCTTCTGATTCCAGGCTTAATATTCATACCTGATCTCCGAAATAACCAATGTATTCATCTCATGTAAACTTTAATTATAATATAATTCATATAATTCCAACCCCAAGCCTACGTCGAGCTTATTTAAACCAGGCGAATGCTCCCAAAACTCAACCGAGTCTAAAACCGAGCCATCCGCTCAAAGAATCCAATGATTATTTATCAATATCTACTCATACAATTAAATACATCTAACTCACATCATGCAACACACGCTCCGAGGCATGATAATCCTACGACCCCGTCATTGCTACTTTCCCAACGAAGTCAACTTATATAGGTATATATATATATATATGCGTATAAGCAACTCTTTTATACTCCACAATGTATCTACTTCGCCAAGGTTCATTAGTTTCAAAGGTATTAAGAACGCGCAATTTATCAAACAGTCTTTACACTTAAGACCGACACTTGTTCAAATAGAAAGCAGTTAAGCATATAACACATCCGAGGCTCCATCTCGAGTCACTAAAACTAACAAACATTTAAAAGACTCATTTGAATATAAATCAAGCCTTTAAGGCCAAAATAAACGTTTGGTTAAACATGTGTCACTCACACGATTACGTAAACCAAAATACATTGATACCCAAAATCTTTACCCTTTTTAATCCCTTAATTGGCCATCGGCCCCAAAACAAAGGTTTACCACTCTTAAAACTTTACATGGTCAGATTTACCAAAATCCCCCAACCCACATGTTCACATTTTTAAAACGTAAAACATCATAAATATTGAACATCCACAATAAGCATTAAAAGCGTGTTTTGATTACATATCTTTCGCTTGCGCAACAATAACTCGAAACTTCTTTCATTAGTAATTTATTCGTCAATTACTCAAAATCTTTAACTATGTCGTACACAAAAAAATTTGCTTTGCGCATACCCTCTGCATAACAGCATACCGGTACCGCTCACGGTTTTGTTCCTGTTCGCACAGGCATACGCGGGACGCACCCAAACCGCACCCAACGCCGGACGAAAGGTCTCATACACCTTACACAACTATCGACTTCAAACTCAATATTTGACATGTCGACACTTCCTTAACTTTAAGGTCCCTAACTGAACCTAATTCTTCCTCCGGACACAACCGTCCCTCGGCAACTGTATTCCTAGTCAGCGAACAAGGGTACAGACTCTCATGCAACCGACACTAAAGTCCACTTTCGACTCTCACACTGTTCATCTCTCATTTGAACACAATTACCAAAACTACAAACTTTCTCCCAAGGTTTATCCAACACCTCTCCACTCTTGGAGTTCTTTCTTAGCTTATAACGTAATACTCTACGACCTAGCGAGTTCATAGCCTTTATGCATGACAAAAATCATTTCGCACATTTTCTCATTTTAAATAACCCTACTAGGAAATAACTTGGGCACACATACCCCAAATTACTGCACAACGATCTCGAGAATCGTTTGCATATTAAATTTCCGAAAACTCAATCCTTCTCAACCAAAACAGTGTTGTTACGACGGTAATATACTAACTGAAAATCTCTTCGTATGACAACAGTTCGAAAAAATTTGACCGACACGAAATAAACTAGTCAGTTCTCTCACTTATTTATATGATGTTTAATAGGTCCATACTCCTGTTAGTTATTAAACGTTTTGCTGACCAACGCTTTCTTGCTGCAATTCAACTTTTCATGTAAAGTAAGAAATACTTTGTAAAAACTTCAAAAATTTCGCTGTGCGACGTAAATGGGATTGCCTTTTTCTTTAAATACACTTTCGCACATGCTAATTCAACCTTGACTAAAACTGTTATTTATGCATTTGGTTTGAAATCAAGAAAACTCATGTAACACACACTAAAACACCAGGCATAAAACTTTCCTCGCAATTGAAGGCTACTTACTCAAACGAGGTCAATCGTCTTACTTACGTAACTTATCATTGACATTCTACTTCCGACCAGTGGTCGCCCTCTTGGCCTTATAACATTTGCTATACTGGCATTCCACGATCCACATACTCCACATGTCATACCATTTCCATCTTGATCAATCATCTCATACTCTATCTCCACACATATCAATCCACCTACTAAAGGTTGCCTTGGCGGACTTTCATGAGTCCCGCCAATTCCAGGTTATCCTTCCAACCTCCAATCAAAACTGATCTGTCCTTCAAAAGACCTTGGTGGCGTATTCACCATCATTCTACTAAAACATAAAGGGATAACCATAAGAAATGGTTATACGAGTATAGACATGCAAAACGTACTTTACCGATCATTAGTCACCATGACAATTTAGAAACAAGTATGCTCGTGTAACTCATATTCATAATAACAGTAGCTAATTGAAATTGCGAACATACTTAACATGAGAATTCTCGTTGCCATTGCTACAGTACTAAATTCACGTATTTCTGTTGACTCTAAGACTATCCCGTCTTAGTACTTCTACCCCTTTCTCACATATCGTAACTTAATTCATCACAGCTTAAGTCTAAGTATCTCCTCAGCATACTTAGTTCACTTAAACTATTGCTCTGATACCATATTTTAACGCCCCAAAATCCGGGCCAATTTAAACCTCAAAATCCGGGCCAATTTAAACCTCAAGTTACAACAGGTTATGACAATAAAATTACAACTTATATAGATAGCAAAGGAATTAACCATCAAGAGTGTATTTACAATACAGGATACCTCGAACAACCTATTAATCTAATCATGACACTATAATCAGATTAATTGCGTTATCTAAGCTATCCTTCAAAAATATCTTCTTTGTTAATTGCCACTTCTGCTATTCCAAAAACACTCGTCCCACAACCCTTTATTTGCCTGAGCCTGCACCTGGTAAGAAAACATCATATGAAACGATTAGGCCAACGCCTAGTGAGAACATTCATTTCAATAATAACATTTGCAAAAATCAATGTACACATGTTATAACAAACCTGGTTACTCCTTTTCTTACCGTACGTATAACTCTATTCCATTACACAATTTCATCCATTCCCATGACTATGACTGACAACAAATCCATCAGCATATCATACCCCAGAGCCACACTACGAATCTTCAATGATTCTAGATCAATGCCTTCCACCAATAAATCGCGATTACACACGCCCATTTATCAGCATTTCATACCCCAGAGCCACACTACGAATCTTCTCAGATTCTAGATCAATGCTCTCCACCAATAAATCGCGATTAGACACGCCCATTTATCGGTAAGGAAGCAGAGATCACAAGCACTTATGTCAATCTCACTCTCTTCCTTAGAAATCAGGAATAACGATTAATACCACACGCCTATTCCATGATTTCCCACACACACTGGAATAACGATTAAACGAGTAATACCACACGCCTATTCCATGAGATTACCAAACTTCAGTGCCTATGGATCCATTACACTACTTGCACTCGTACCGGTATTTATTTAATATAGATTCCTCATAACAATAAGTATGAGCAAATCATATTTATACATCCTAGATTCCTCCCTCATAGCATACAGTATGAGCCAATCTCCTTTACCTATACCAAACACCTGCCTAGTATCAAACTGGCACAGTCATCAAGCCTAACATACTACCCTTCGAATGTACGTATGTTCATGCTAAACTAATTATGTCTCAATCACTAAATCACAACGATTCACAATTAACAGAACTGAAAATTGCCCAGTCTGCACAAAGTGTCCGGACAACCCAAAGTTTCCGGATAACCCATCTTATCCGGACGTTTCCATTTTCCGGATACCATAATTTCCCCGGACAATCCCAACACCCGGACAACACATCCTTTCCGGTAAATTCCTACTTTTCCGGATAATATTCAAATCCGGACAACATCCGGACTCTATAGTCATCCGGATACCATCCGGTACTTACTTCATCCGGATTCTTGTAATACATAAAACCTACCCGGATACTTCCTGCGTCCGAAAACATTCATCATTGGGGTTTTCCGGATACGACGATTCATCCGGAAAAGTCGGGTCTGCAGTCTAAATTCAATCTAACTTCTTGTCTGTTCGATTCAGCTCATTCCCAGTACAACCATACAGTTCATAATCACTTTATACAGCTATTTCACGGTTCAATTTAACATAAGAACACTAATTTAAGCAAAGTACAAATGAACTCACCTTAGGTTTGCAAAACCCACTTTAATCCTCCATCTGATGCTTCAAATCTGATGTTACTGATATGCAAATCAAATCCAAAACATAATTTCGTTCATAATCTAACACATACAATAATCACAACTGAAAACATCAACAAATCCCTTACTAATTTGATGAACAAACCCTTGCTTTCCTTCTTTTTCTCTTTTCTCTCTTTCTTTCAGCCTCCTAAACCGACCCAGCCACAAAATGAGATAAAATATCTGATTTTTCAGCTATTTTATTCATACCCACTTTCCAAAATGACCAACCACACCTCCAAGATTCATTATTTCCACAATTGACACCAAACCTTAGTTCTTTGTATTTTAACCTTATTGAATTATAAAACTTCTATATAATTCAAGGTTACACCAAAATACAAATACATCCCAATTCTCATTAAAACACTATTACTGAAATTTCAGGATGTTACATATCCTCTCCTCAAAGTGTCTTTTTAGCACTAACACAATTTAAGTTGAATTAGAGCAAAGTTTCAAACTTCGACAACGGTATGGATTTAACTAAAATGTCTGAATCATTAGCATTTGTATGCCTCATCCCGAAATGAATGACTTTATCTTCATGCATTGCTATCAGAAATGACTAACATACATTAATATGATTTGTCCTTAAACTAACCGTTAAATTTTCCACCAAGTATAGAACACTTCGGTTATAGCAATTGACTTTCACGTTTTCCAGGACATCTCTCATATATAAAGCATCATTTGTAGCTTCAATGACATAAATCAGTTCAACTTTAGTAGTAGACAAAGCTATGATAGTTTGTAGTCTCACTCTCTGTTAGTCCCAGATGGCTTACAAGAACAGAACAAGTATTGTAGAAGGGGGGGTTGAATACAATACATAATTTTTTCACTTTAATTAATTCTATTATTGAAAATATTCAAATCAAGAATTACACATAGAACACATAGAACAATTAGATTGTTGCGGAAAGAACAGATAAAATCTATTCTAACAATCTTCACAAAGTAATACTGAAAATTAAACAACTTCTAAAACACAAAGATTGAAAGCCATAAAGTTCAAGGAGAGAAAGGAGTAGAATATCTTGAGCACAGAGTAATCTTCAAGTCTTTCAAGAGATATTCTGCATGGAGAGGTCTTCATCTTTATATAGTGCCAAGAGTATGTGTTGCATGGGACACTTGTCACTTTGTCATTTGAAGGTCAGGTTTGACTCTCAAAAGTTGATGTGTCATTTCCTACAATACTAGAAAGGTTTGATGGAGACAATATCTAAGAATGGGAAAAAGGACAAATGAACCTTTTTCTTCCATACCTAGACATTCCTTCTTTGAAGATAAAATCTTTTAGCATGGACACAAGGGAGGATCCTCCTATTTGAGAATCCCACCGACTTGTCATGGACAAGGTAGGTGGAAGTCTTCTTAGGAGTGATGTTATGAGAGAATCCTCCAACTTTGAGGATCCCACCGATTTTCATGGGGACAATCGGTGGGATGGCCAACTTTACCTCTTATGATGAAGATCTTCATGGCAAGGAGATAAGGGGGGAAATCTCCTGTTTGGGATCTCACTGATCTTCATGGAGACAATCGGTGGACTATGACTTGTATGTGTTGAGAAAAGATCTTTCACTTCCACAATGAGAGAATCTTCAATCTTGACTTTGGTTGATCTTTGACTTCACCAAACATTTTCTATCTTGTACAAGCCATTACAAAGAACCATCCAATTTTTCTCTAAGTATGGAAAATGTTTTTCAAAGTATGTAAGGAGATCGTGAGGTCATCTTCAAATCTTTGATGACCCAACAATCTCCCCTTATTTGATGATGACATCCATACTTAGAAAAACATGAGTAAGAAAATGACAAATACATGTTCACCCTGTTTTACTCTTTTGGGTTCTTTTTCACACAGTCCATTTTTTGTGTGAGTATATGATATTTACATATGAATGAAATGAATGAAAGAATAAAGAATAAAGAATAAACAATATGAATGAAATAGAATGTACTTCCATCATAGGAGAAACAGATATGCCCATATCCATCTTGGTGATAATCCTTGAAAGAGGTTTGAGTTTGAGTGAGATAGCCTCAGGATGCTTTTGCCCATATCTTGCATCTTCTTTCTTTCATAACATCTTCAGCTTCCTTATCGGCAGTCATCACTCTTCTTCCTTTGTCTTGGTTATCCTCCCCCTTTTGTTACATTTGCTAGACAGATCTGCTCCCCCTTAGTTGGTTCGCCGGTTCCCATATGTTTGACCAAAATTTGAGTTGGATGTTGACTATGAGTACTGAGGATTGGTGTTGATCGAGTTGGACGCTGATAATGCTCCCCCTCAGATAGTTTCTTCCCTTCAGGTAGTTGCTCCCCCTCAGCGTCCGACGGAGAAGAAACACCACGAACAATTGGAAACATCGGCATTTTTTTTGGTCTCCACCGACATTTCGGTGGTGGGGGTCGGTGAAATTTTTTTTTTTTGAATTTTTTTTTGCTTCCCACCGAAATTGGAAGCATACCCAACTGAAATTTTGGAAATTTTGGCAATTTTGGCCCAAAATCGGTGGTAGGGTCGGTGGGGTGTCGTGGGAGTTTTTTTTTTGCTTCCCACCGAAATTTTATCATATCTACTGAAAATTTGCAAGGGTTGGACAAAAATTCGGTAGAATTCCTTAGAGAGGTTGAAGGAAATCTTCTAAGGCATCTTTAGAAGAAGGTGGTTGAAATTTTTCTAAGGCATCTTGGAAGAGGGTGGATGTAATCTTCTAAGGCACCTTGGAAGATGGTGGATGAAATCTTCTAAGGCATCTTCAAAAAATCTTTTCAAAGTGAAGAAAAGATTGGAATTTCATTTTCCAATTTTTGATGACCCAAAAAGAATGAGTTGGAGGATTATTTTGAGTTGAAGGATTTGGGATGACATTTGTAGAAGAGTTTGTAGTAGGTGGATTTTGTGGAAAAGGAGAGTTGGGTTGCTGTCAAAGAGTGAAATTTGGTGAAGTATGAGGATCACCATTATGAGAGAAAAAATATTTAGAAGATGGCACGTAGGAAGTTAGGTTAGGTGAGAGGAAGGGTTTTGGTGAGATGGAGTGTCTCACCGATGGAGGTTAATGGAGAAAGATGTAGGTGAGATTTCGGTGGGAGACTTCACCGATTGGATCGGTGGAAGTCTCTCCGATGGTCACAATGATTTTTTTTAGCTCAGCAGGTGGAGAATCATGCTGATCAGAAACGTTTTGAGATGGAGGAACATAAGTGAAGGAAACTGATGAAGTTGGTTGAAAGAGGGGAGAAAGAGTTGGGTGGTAAGATGGATGGTAAGATGAAAAAGAAATGAGGTTGGGGCAATATATGTGGTGGGATGGATGAGAAAAGGTAGGGTGAGATGTATGGTGGGAAATAGAGTGTAGGTAATGAAGGTGGGTGATGTGAGATATGATGATGTCGGCAGAGAGAATCTTGGCACTAGTGAGTGTGCCAATGGGAAGGATTTTCAATACAAGAGGAGATCCAAAAGTTCACCATTTTACACTTCAGTTTTCTTGATGAACTTGATGATTTCTTAAGTTTTGTCACTTTTATACTGGTCCATATAGATCCATCTGTTTAGCTCAAAAACTGCAATCACAAAGAATTTATTTCTTAGGTACTCATTTGGTGGTGGGTACTTTTGGGTTAGAAGAAAAAGAATTGGTGTCACTTAGACCAATTCTTTCTTTCGGACAGTCTTTGGCAAAATGAGAAGTGTCACCACAGATATAGCATTTTCTATGAGGAAAAATCTTTTTAGAAACTTGACATTTTTCCTTACTTTTGCTCATTTTGGTTATCTTCAAAGACTTTGATGAGGAGTTAAAGAGTTGGGGTGCAGGACCTAAGATTCCTTTTTCAGAATTTGGGAGGAAAGGAATCTTCTCTTTTGAAATGGTCATTTTGAGGTTCACCGATCTGGGAATAAAATCAGTGGAAGATGCCACAAAATTGTTTTTGGAAAGATTTGAGGAATTTATTTTTAAGAAAGAATCAGCATCTAAAGACTTGCCTTTTTCAGAGATAGATTTTTTTTTGTTTGAGTTGGAAGAGGAGGATGCATCATCTAAAGTTAAGATTTTTAGAGAGTCATGAACATGATTGGAAGAGTCATTGGAGTGAGCCTTTTCCTTTGGAAAGGAAATGTGATCTTTTTCCTTTAAAAACATTCCAAATTTTAAAGCTTCAGAAGAATCGGCAGAATTCATGGACACAGACCCAATAAAATTAGAATTGGAGATTTCACAAAAGATAGGTGAATCACATGAGGTGGGAGCATGAGATTTTGAAGATTGATCAATTTCCATTTTTCCAAAGCCTAAGCCAGTTTTGTCATTACAAGAAATCTGATCTTGAATTTTTTTTTCCAGATTTTTGGAAGAACTGGTCCATTTTCTCATGATTTCTTGCTCCTTTTGAAAACGTTTAAATATTTTGTTTTTCTCCTTGGCAAGAATAAAGTTGATGGATTTTAGATCTTCAAGATCAGCCTTAATTTTGTCAAAGTTTTCCAGTTGTGAGTGACATAATAGCAGTTGAGAGGAAAGAGATTTTATTTGAGCATTTGCCTTTTTCTTAGCAATTTTAGCATAAAAAAGATCAATAGATAAAGAATCAAATGCTTCAATCTTTTCAGCATCAGAAAGAGATAGAAATGGATGTAACTATGATGAAGAGGAGAAGCACTTAGCTGATACAAGAGCAATTGAGGAGATGTGGCCTTCTGGATTATCCATGTCATTTATCTTGGCCATGAAACAGACATTTGAGGTGTCATTCTCGCTTTCAGATGTGGGTTCATCTGCCAAATCATGAGTTTTAGCAGGCAGACCCTTTTCTCTTCTGACAAGTCTTTCATTTCTTTCCTTTTCTCTCTTGTATTTTTCTTTGTATCTTTCAGCCCGGTCAGAATTTGCAGAAGAGAGAGGTTGGTTGAACTTTTTGGGAATCAAATTTGGATCTTCCCGACTATGAGGAGAATCGGCCTGAGGAAGCAGTTTTGGGTCTTTCAAGGTGTTTACTTCTACACTCAGAAGCAAAATGACCCTTTTTACCACAGTTAAAACATTCCTCATTAGATTTTTCCAAAGAAGAGTGTTTGGAGAGAGAAGATGATGATTTTGTACCAAACTTAGATTTTCCAGAAGGATGGTGAGATCTGGATTTAGAATACCCATCCAACATGGCCATTTCATCAGATAATTTGTCAACTGAAGTTTCCTCACATTCATCCTCAACATCACTAAGATATGCCTCCGAATGGTCATTGGGATCTTCTTGACTATCATGGTCAGAGTCAGATGGGTAGGTGATTCTTGGAATACACTTAGTTCTTTTGGAAGAGTCGCTTAGGAGAGCTATGGAAGAGCCCTTTATATCTGTGATGACAGACTTCCTCTGCAGCTTAGTCTGCTCATAGTTGAAGAGTGTTCCATAAAGAGAAGTGAGAGGCATATGATCAAGATCCTTGGTTGTCTTTATACAAGTACCTATGTTTTCCCAAAAATCAGGAAGACAACCCATAAACTTGCACAGGATTTCCTCATTGTCATACACTCTACCCAACAGCTTTAAGTCATTAAGAAGACTGTTAAAGCGGTTATAGTAGTTGGAGAGAGATTCTCCTTTCTCATAAGAAAAGAGTTCATATTTTCTAACAAGAGCAATCTTTCTGCTTTTTTTAACTTCATTCGTACCTTCGTACAAAACACACAGAGTGGACCACATCTCTTTGGCAGTAGAGAGATTTACCAGAGAGTGGTACACTTCATCAGGAAGAGAGAGAGCAATGATAGTTCTGACTTTAGAATCAAGAGACACAAGATGTTTTTCTTCATCAGTATATTTCTTGGGATTCTTAGGAATGTAACGACCATTAGCAGCAGATTTTTCTTCATCAGATGAATCATCATAATCGTCTTTGTCAACAACTTTCTTACCGGGTTTTTTGGTTTCATAGCGAGACCAGACTCTAGGGACTATGGGTCCCTCACTGAGAATGGTTGGATATCTACTATCCACTCCTTCCATGAAAAGCATCATCCGACTTTTCCATAGAGAAAAGTTGTTGGGGTTAAATTTGGGAGGTTTGGCTATAGAGCTGTTTTCAGAAAAAATGTTTTGAGAGAAAGCTTCATTTTTGGAAGAAGAAGCAGCCATTGCAGATCAAGTTTATTAAAATTAAACTTTTTGCTCTGATACCACTTGTTAGTCCCAGATGGCTTACAAGAACAGGAACAGGTATTGTAGAAGGGGGGGGGGGTGAATACAATACACAATTTTTTTCACTTTAATTAATTCTATTATTGAAAATATTCAAATTAAGAATTACACATAGAACACATAGAACAATTAGATTGTTGCGGAAAGAACAAATAAAATCTATTCTAACAATCTTCACAAAGTAATACTGAAAACTAAACAACTTCTAAAACACAAAGATTGAAAGCTATAAAGTTCAAGGAGAGAAAGGAGTAGAATATCTTGAGCACATAGTAATCTTCAAGTCTTTCAAGAGATATTCTGCATGGAGAGGTCTTCATCTTTATATAGTGCCAAGAGTATGTGTTGCATGGGACACTTGTCACTTTGTCATTTGAAGGTCAGGTTTGACTCTCAAAAGTTGATGTGTCATTTCCTACAATACTAGAAAGGTTTGATGGAGACAATATCTAAGAATGAGAAAAAGGACAAATGAACCTTTTTCTTCCATACCCAGACATTCTTTCTTTGAAGATAAAACCTTTTAGCATGGACACAAGGGAGGATCCTCCTATTTGAGAATCCCACCGACTTGTCATGGACAAGGTAGGTGGAAGTCTTCTTAGGAGTGATGTTATGAGAGAATCCTCCAACTTTGAGGATCCCACCGATTTTCATGGGGACAATCGGTGGGATGGCCAACTTTACCTCTTATGATGAAGATCTTCATGGCAAGGAGATAAGGGGGGAAATCTCCTGTTTGGGATCTCACCGATCTTCATGGAGACAATCGGTGGACTATGACTTGTATGTGTTGAGAAAAGATCTTTCACTCTACAATGAGAGAATCTTCAATCTTGACTTTGGTTGATCTTTGACTTCACCAAACATTTGCTATCTTGTACAAGCCATTACAAAGAACCATCCAAAATTTCTCTAAGTATGAAAAATGTTTTTCAATGTATGTAAGGAGATCATGAGGTCATCTTCAAATCTTTGATGACCCAACACTCTCCAACTTGTAATAATATCTGGAACCCATTAGAATACTCTTCAAGAAAGAGTCCTTGAGGAGAGAATGATATTCCAACAAATTCAAACTTGAAAAGATCTTTCGAACACTCGATTAATGAGTGACAAAAGGATTGGTCGAGAAAGGATAGGGTGTCTTTTACATAAAGATTGTATTGCTCCCAATTTTTATGACATAAAAGATGCAAATGATAACAAAAACTAATCCAATGTTTTCCATTTTACTAGTGAATTATCTGTAATAGTTCTAATCCGTAGAATGGATATAACTTAATAATATGTTATACTGTTATAGAAAATCCTACTTGAAGCCATTTTTTTAACCGCCAAAACCTCAGTGCATTGTTTTTTGCTCTCAAGTGAGACTTGCAATCAAATCGTCTATTCTAAATTAAGCCTGGTGATTTCAACATATATCGAAAAGAAATTGTCTCTTACCTCTCAATAGAGACATACTATTTTAATAAAGGTTTTTGTTTATTATTTATCATAATTGCAAATGTGCAATCAAAGGCGGATTTGAGAATACAGGGCTTTCAAAGTGCACAGTTTTAAATTAATGTGTGTTAATTTGTATAAATATGTTGTAGAATATTTTTAGTATTATTACACGTGTAATTAAAAGTTGCAAGTTTAAATACCCATCTTTTATTTGTCAACTTGAGAAAAAAAAGAAAAAAAACTCATTTAATATAATATATATCGCAATATATTATAAAACATTTGACAAAAACTTTTAAAAACAAGTTTTTATGTATCAAACACTATTTATTGATGCATATTACTTAAAGTTAAAGATTACAAGTAATGATGCATGAGTACAACTGTTTAAAGCTGTACGTTTGAATTCATAACTAACTGATAAACACATTCAAATATAGGATAACAGGATAACAGGATAAATATCTTCTTTGAAATATAAAAAATCCAAAATATAATCAGGATAATTGTTAAATTCTAACAGAATACTTAATTATTATTTTTATAAAAAATATTATATTATTAAACCTAAAATAATTCACATCATTATTAAACCTAAATTAAAAAATTAAGCTAAACAAATTTATAGAAAATACTGTTTTATCAAAACCACAAAATCGTATTATATCATCGTCAAAGATAAAAAAAACAAAAAAACATTAAAATCAAGATGTATTATACTAGTATCATGCTGCATTGCATGAGTCCACTTCTAGTATAGCAAAAAATCACTTGACAATATGAATTATGAAACAATACTTTTGTAATTAATTTGTATTTTCTTTTTATTGCAACATTTTGGATCAAGTCTTGATTTGAGATTTTTAGGGTGCGTTTGGTACGCAGACATGATAGGACAGGACAATGTGGGACAGAACAGGACATGACAGAACAGAACAGTTGTTCCACGTTTGATAAGACAGAACTGGATAGAACAGAACATATAACATTGACCAATTTACCCTTGCTAAATTTAAAGAATGGACAAAATATGAAATAGAAGGTTTATTTGATGTTTTAGAAGAGAATTAGATTTTATTTTGAGGTTATATTTGTAGAACATAAGTCTACTCCAACTTGTTTCATGGGATGAGGGTGGAACAGGCATGTTCCGGTTTGTTCCACCTTGTTCCACTATAATCCGAATAATGATTCTGCCAACCGTGGAAGAATGGACCTTGTTCTGTTCAGTTAGGGTGCGTTTGGTACGCAGACTGGATGGGACGGGACGGAACAAAAAAAATAGTCCCATGTTTGGTATGCCATGGGACAAAAAATCATATGGGACAGCATGGGACAAAAACAAGTTTTCATGGAACAAAACTTAAGATTTTTTGTTCCACCAAAATAGGTGGAACAACATGGGACTAAAACATAAGATTACTAAAATACCATTTTTTCCAACGAAACCTAGATCAAAATTATCTCGTCCCGTCCCGTCCCGTCCCGTCCCGTCTGCATACCAAACGCTAACTTATGTCCTGTGCGTACCAATCGCACCCCTTAAGCCCACTTATGATATAGCCCAAGATTACCATCTTTCATCCTCAATTGCCATGATGGATTGGCATGTCCAGCGTTTTTGCTGGTAACGATTCTGCAAGTTCACCCGCCGCCTTCTGGACTTCGCACAGCCATCGTTCTCAGTGATACATCCTCCAAGCCAACGCCGTCGTCTATCTCTTATGTAATTTGACCTACGAGTAAGTCCTCACTCCATTAAGATACATCTGAAAATTTTGATGTTAATGATTCCTATTGAACATCATAATATTTTTGGAGTTCGAATTGATGCTTGAACTTTGTAATCATTCTATTCTGTTCCTTGCAATTCAACATTTGAATTTAGAATTTGGATATTAAAATGAATGAGTCGATTTTGCTGGAGATTAACAGTTGCCGAATACATTGACCAATAGAAAAAGTAACAAATGTGAAAATTTTGGAGTTAATAAATCTAGAGAAGCTGTGCCTACTTTGAATTTATAAACGATATGGAGGGAATAATAATGCTTTGAGCTCGAATTTAAATAAAACAAACAGAATAAAACTCCTTTTCAAAGATGTTGAATCCTTCGTTAGGGTTTGTGTTGTTGTAAATCCCCTAATATGATACACTCTGGTTGAGCAAATGAAAAGAATGAACATGTTTGTTCAAGAGAATTTGACATTGCTCATTGACTTAAGGTAGTAATTTTTGAAGCATGGGTCGAGTTTTGTAATTGTGTTGAAGCAACTTGATCTTTGAAAAAAACTTGTTGTCCCAAGTTTGACACCACATTTGACTGGGATAGAACGGAACTGAGTGGCACAAAAAGCACAAAAATTGGTAAATTACTAAACTACCAATGCGGCAATGCCAAATAAAAACCCTATGTTGCACCTTTTTTCCACCCGTATACCTCACTCTCTCCTGTTTTATCCAATCCAATCCAATCCTGTCAAGTCCCATTTGCAGTAGATGTTTATGTACCCCCAACCCACAATGGCTGGAACAAGTTATGGATTGTATTCTTGTTTTGTTGATGATCAATTTAGTTGTGATGGTCGGACTCTATTATTGATTTCTGATCACTATTTTCTGTGGACCCTTCTATCTCTTTCTTCCATGAGCTCATGTTGATGGAAGAAGGAGATGGAAAGTGAACACAAGTTATAGACAACAACTGGTCTTTATAAATAGTGATTTTTGGGATTTTTTGTAATCCAAAAAGTATATTACCTGAATGATTAATTCATATAACAACTTATATTGTCTAGAAAGGATTCTTTCTCATTTGTGTTTTTTCTTATTGATTTTATATGATTCGATGTCTACAGAAATGCGTATCTGCAAGCTCCTCAAATTAACTCAATTTTGAGGGTATTGATTAAAGGCAGCCGTGTTTTCTCTTTGCAATGTTGAGGTCCAAAGCAATCATTGGTCTAATTAGACCAATGAGGCAACTTGGTATTTTCAGAGTGCCAATCTCGAGCTGCAGTCAGCTTACAGTGATACAAGATAATATACCCAAACCAGCCGATGAAAATTACTTACAAGAACACTTCAACATAGAAACGGATGCTGAAATGGTAAAGCTCCAAAAAACTTACAACGTGACCAAAAACGACAAAATCAGTGTTCTTGTAAGATCACTTCTTGATCTTGAAGACAGTAAGGAAGCAGTTTATGGTGCACTTGACGCGTGGGTTGCGGAGGAACGGGAATTCCCTATTGGGCGTCTTAAGACAGCACTGATTGCCCTTGAGAAAATGCAAGAATGGCATAAAGTTGTGCAGGTTATTAAATGGATGCTAAGCAAGGGGCAGGGTGTAACGGTTGGAACATATGGGCAGTTGATACGAGCATTAGATATGGATCTCAGAGTAGAAGAAGCAAACAAATTATGGGTTAAGAAACTCGGTAGAGATGTGAAAACAGTGCCTTGGAAAGTATGTGATATTATGATATCTGTGTATTATCGGAATGAGATGTGGGAAGAGCTTGTAAAGCTTTTTAAAGGCCTTGAAGCACGTGGTCGTAAACCCCCAGATCAATCTATTGTGAAAAAGGTAGCTGAATCATATGAGAATCTTGGTTTACTTGAAGAGAAGGAGCGTTTTCTGGAGAAATACAAGAGTTTATTCACCAAAACACGGGGAAGATATGGAAGGAAAGCAAGCAAGGAATCATCAAAATGTGTTGTCACGAAGATTTCCTCGTAGACCAATGACCTGCTTAATGATTGAGGAAATTACCTGAAAATGTTTAAAGAAATCTCAATGAGCTTTATTATTGAAATTCTGGGTCTTGTTTCACAGACATGAATGGATCCTCCAGGTGACAACATTGAGCACCTTGAAGCTGGCAACATTGGAGGTACATCATGATTCAAATGCATCATATGTAGGTACCATGCAGTTTCTTTTTCTATTTTACCTATTTAGAACAAATCAGTTAGGTTATCTAATCTATATATAGATATTATATATATATATATATATTTATATATATTATCCATCAAAGATTCATTTGTGTCTATACAGATGGACTAAATCCTTGCATAATCATGTATTGTGTACATCATCCCATCTGTCCATCTTAATTTGGGTCATTGGTCATTCCTCTCCAGGCCTAGAAGCTTAATCGGGCCATGTTTTATTATATTGTACTGTGCGGTTTGGTTTGAGGTTTTGAATTACTCTGCGGTCTGCACCGCGTCCAACCATCCGCACCGTATGTTAATACTAATACTAATAGTTAATGTTATAATACTAATAGTTGATGTCATTTATTTTTATTTACCATTTATACTTTTCTATGTTTTTAATATAATTTTAATGAATAACAAATATTATATTAAACTATGTATTAAATTGATTTTCGTATATTTTATAATGTTTATGAAAAACGTTTACAATTCAGTTTTGTATTCAACCATGTTAGTTTCTACTCTACCTTTTGAATGTTATGATGATATTTTTTGTAATATTTAAATAGATTGTGGGATTTTATGTTTATTTATAATTTAAGTTACTAATGATGTTCTGATAATATCATTGAATGTATATTATTACGATAGATTTACAATCAGTATAGCTTCAATGTTTGCTACGAAGAATCCATGTATTTTGATGTACAAATGAGTATTTTATTTTGAATTGGAGTATGGAGACTATAAAACTATGTATTGCCACCTTACACACATCGTATTAGGCCTAAACCGCAAAACCTCACCCCACCATAGTTTGTGCCGTGGTATTTGAGACATTTGCAGTTTGGTTTGTGGTTTAGAAAAATGCTCAAACCGCACATCCGGTGGTTTGTGGGCCACAAACACTTGTAGATAGTTTATCAGTTAGTTTACCAAATTCAAACCCAGAGAGGTCCATGCTATTCAAGAAGGCTCTTGTGAAAGATCTCTGAAAGCCTCTTCTTGGAAGGATCGAGAACGCTCCGGTACATAAGTATTTTCTTCATATTTCTAGCAACTAGATCTCCACCATTGATGTAAATGGATTCTAGCCATACATCTTGTTAGTCTCAATCATCGGATTTGTTAATAATTCAAATAGACATCCGACCTTAAAACACATAGGGGCCGTTTACAAAACGCTTACCCGGGTAAGTGTTTACCAATTCACATTAGCTTACCGGATGAATATGGCAAGGACTAAGAATCTTAAGGACCGAGAGTCGAAAGCAATGACCGAGAGTCTTACCCGGTAAGTGAGTGTGACGGCTCTTACCACGGTTAGCGCTTACCGGCTAAATTGTTGCATACGATGTCATTTTGGTGGACTAAAATCTTACCCGAAAAGTAAGTGATGGTATTGAATTTTACCGGTAAGCACTTACCCGGGTAATTGATTAGGTAAACCGCCCCTTAGAAATATATTCTTAATACTTTCCCCAAGAAGATCACATCTGATACTACCCACCCATCGGATTCAGTTCAAGCCAAGTCCTTATTCGAAGACCTAAAACAAACAATTAAGTATCTTTGGATTTGGACCATCGGATTTATAACCGGAGATATTTCAATAGATTATCTTCCGATCTATATCTTTGAAATCCGATAAAGTTTCCATCTTCTATTTGATTGTCAAAACACCTCTAAACTATTTAAGTCTTTAATATCCGACATACTATATTTCATAAATGTCTATAACCAGAAATTGTTATATAACTTATACTTCAAAATAGACAAAATAATATTTTTACTTGTAAAAGTCTTTTAACTATCTATATTGATTAAAAGTGTAAAAAGCCATCAACGAAATCAAAGAGATGTCAAGATAGTCACCAAAGCGAACCGGTTTGTCATCTAGCCGAAAGAAGATTAATACAAGATATAGTTAACTAATAATCCAACAAATACTACTACTGCAAGCTGAATTTTGAGTGCAAACTTGTCTAACAAGTTTGGCTCATCAACTTTCTGAAACTCGCATCCTAGTATGGAACATTCAAAAGCATGTCAGCCAAAGTAAGTTTCAAAACATTATCTAATTAGTGTCATACTTCTTTTAGGTGGCGTTTGTTTTTTAAGTGGTGCTGAAATCTGAACACTGATTTCAGTCCTGATTTTTAAGTGATGGCGCTGAAGTCTGAAATCTGAATCAGAAAGAGTGTTTGTTTTTGTAAGCTGAAATCTGAAATCTGAATCAGAAAGACTGTTTGTTTTTGTAAGCTGAAGTCTGAAAACAACTGAATACATATTTGATCTCTGAAAATGTGATACTGTTGAATTAAATTAAATTATACTACTAAAATTACTCTTCATAACAACTGAAATACGTTAATTGGTTCAAATACAATAAAAACATGAAAGTCTCATAACAACTAAAATCAATTTCCGTTTTGCATCAATTGTGTCGTAATTTCTTCTCTTAAAGTAGTCATATATGTTTGGTCAGCGGTACTCCCATGCAATTGAACCTCTTCGGCCTCATCACCACCATCATCCCCTTGCTCGTTGGTTTGATCATATTCAGAAAATAACTCATCACTTAAACCTCCCTTTCGTATGAAGTTGTGAACCGCAAAACATGCAATAACAACGTCTCTTTGAACCTCAAGTGAAAACGGTGCCATTCTTTTCAATATCGGAAAACGTGCTTTCAATACGCCATAAGAACGTTAAATAACATTTCTAAGCTTTGCATGAGCATGGTTAAACTTTTCATACTTGTTCATTGCGCGTTGACGACGAAAATCTCCAAGCCAATATCTAACATTACGAAACGGTGCCATAAATCCTCGAGTATTTGTATATGCAGCATCACATAGATAATATTTATCTGAAAACAATAAAATAAGAGTAGTTATTAATATCAATACAAATATAGAAGATATATTACCTCTAAAATCGTTTGTATACCTGAAGGAGGAAATGGAAAGCCAATAGCACCATCTGTTAAAGCTTCAGACAAAACTCTAGAATCATGTGCAACCCCTTCCCACCCAGCAACAACAAATGTAAAAACCATGTTGAAGTCACAAATTGCCAAAACATTTTGATAACATTCACCCTTTCCTTGCCAACAGTGGTATCAGAGCCATCGTATGTGCCATATGATTAACTTGTATATGTAAAAGTGGCTAAAACTATTTCTGAAAATTTCGACCATCGTTGGGTCTAAAATAATGTATTTTAAGATCTTATAGCCACAAGTTACATGTACTAATCGTAGATTAATTATTGTAGTTTTTCTTCGTTTTCGTTGGCTTGTTTTTTTACTTATTGTAAGTGTTTTAGATCCATGGTAAAACATGCATTTTTATCATGGACCAAGCCAACAATCTTAATGATATTGTATTATTATGTTGATGTGCAAAACCGATGAAAACCTTGACCGTTTGTGTGCTTTGTTTAATTATTTGTCGAGTTTTTGGGTTGTAATAGTTTAGGCAATTTTTTTTTCTTGATTTAGTAGTAGATAAATGTATTTTATCAAATATTGTAACCATTGCTCGGAATCGAATGGCGACAAGTTAGAGACGAGAAACATTTTTCGGAGCTGCTGGACAGCCGGCGCGAAAAATGGATTTCCCGGAGTTTGGCACATCGGATTGGGCTGATTCTTGTTGCTGGAGTTCCATAAGACGTAGGGGCACATTTTTGCAGAAGGATGTTTCGATTGTGGAAGACTCCTTCCATGTCGTTTCGGACCCCGAAGCTGCTGCGTTTTTCCAGACAGTTTTGTGTTCGAATGTTCTTGTGGGTTCTACTTGCTCTTGATAGTCTTGGAGCAAGTGGGAGCCCAAAAAGGGTTTATGTTGGCCCGTCTGTTGCGTAAAAGCGATATGTGTATTTCGCAGTGGGTTGCAAACTGCCCACAGTGGGAAGCGCAAGTGTACACTGTCCACTATGATCGTCACAGCAAGTAATAGTCGGTAAAATACCGGAATCGAATCCACAGGGACTGGACAATCAAGACAATATGGTTCTTATGAACTCCTTTTACAAGTTTCGATTAGAGAAGAAAATAATATCTTGAGTTGGATTGGTGAAATAACTACTTTTAACGATTTTACTAAAGATTTAGAAGATGGAATGTAGGTTAGATTTTCCCTAGATTTTATAGTAAATACTTGATCTCAAAAAGTGATCCTAGTAATTGAAGTCGGTCTTTTCGCTAGAAAAGCCCGGTTACAAAATACTCACACCGTTAAGTAAAAATCCCATACTAGTTGTACTTGTTGTTTTGTCAATGGTAATCTCAGAATGGACCCTCTCGGGCCTCGATGGAATGTGTAGAGACAAATACTCTAAGTGTTTTAAATACACAAATTAGCTTGTCTACTACTCCAGTGGGGAGAGATTAGCTCACTGTGCTGACCTCACTCTCGTAAGTGTCATAAGAATTCTTTCGAACTCCCTAGCATTATCCAAGCTCGTGTCACTACGTTCTACCCATTTCTGAGTTGAGAACTAGACTTTTAGATCCTTACAAGTGATCGGCTTGTTCGCATCCTTGGGGTATAATCGAGAATGAATAACCAAAACAACAAATATTCTAAGTATAAAGATTACTCAAACATTTTCTCTAAAATCTAGGTACTTCTCTTGCCTACATCCCAAAGGATGTTTAGCCTAGCATAACTGAAGTAAATAAAACACAAGATGAAGATTTAGACATGATTGAAAAAGTGACTTTGAATTACTGCTCACAGTGGGGAACGTAAGTTGCCCACTGTTCGAGAACTACAACTGAAAGTTAAACTAGAACTTTAAAAACACCAGAAATTAAAGTTACATTACTGCAGAAAATTAAAACTAACAATTGTTCTAAACTTGAGAGAATTTTAATCTACAAACTAAGATGCTTGCTAAAATTAAAGATTGACAATTGATTGATGATGATCCATTTAATGACCCAAGCCCTTCCTTTTATACACCAAGAAAAGAGCTTGGGTAATACCCAATGAGATCTTTTGACTTTGCATCAGCTGAATTATGGGAGCACAAGGACCATTTGTGCCCCATGTTTCTTCTTTAACCAAGGGCTTGATGCTTCTAACCATGAGACTCTTCAAAAAGTTGACTTCTAGGCTCTTAGGTATGAATATTAAATTCACTTTGCCATCTTCTTTAGGAGCAAGCCTAGAATAAAATAATCCCCATGCTTGTACTTGTTACTGAACCTTCTAACTGCCCCCACCATGCTGTCTAACTCAGATTTCTTCTTTTTGTCTTTTCCAGCGGCAGCAGTGGGGAGCCGGAGTGAGCACTGTTCACTTCACTGCAGATAAAACGTGAAAACTACCCAAAATCCACCAAATAATTTATTAAACACAAAGGTTTACTCCATTTGCTCATTTTCAACATTTATACTAAGAATGGGGGTTTTTGAGAGGCGGAATGGCTAAATTTGACAAAATAAAATCCGAAATTCAAAGAAATAATAACTCTATAAATAGAGTTATCACAACCTCAAACTTAAACCATTACTTGTCCCCAAGTAATAAAATATATACAAAACAATGCATTTGAAATTTTAGGGACTTACCGACTCTTTACTTTGAATGGACGTTGATCTCCTCCTTTAGATACTTCTTTCGGTTCCAAAATTGAAGTTTCACTTTTGTATTTGACGAAATCTTTCCCTTGTTCACAATCGAAAAATAGGGCTTTTCTTGGGTTCGAAAGGTTTTCGGCTTTGAGGATTTTTCCAAGGGTTTTTGCACGGATTTCCAAACATGGGCCGAAGATCTCGCTTTGAGAATTTTTGATTGAGAAAGTGAGTGGTTTAGATTTTTCGTGGATATACACGCACACTTTCAGGCTTTATTTGGGTATGGCTATTTTTGTGAGAGTGGGCATTCTGATGGTCCAGAAAAGGCACACCATCTTTTTCTGGGAGTGGGCACTTTGATGGTCCAGAAAAGGCACACCATCAACTTTGTTAGTGCAACTCCGTTTTTTCTTCTGTTTTTGTATTTTTGTATTTTTCTTTTTTTTTTGGGGAGGTGGGTAAGGCTTTACCCACCTCAAACTTATGACCTCACAGTGTCCTCACTGTGGACAGACTGGAAGTCACCACCTCAAACTTAAAACTGCACAGTGTCCCCACTGTGACTTGGAAGGATTCAATGAGGTGTGTTGGGGGGAAAAATTTTGTGTTTGGATGCAAAAAGGACCTATTTCACCTTGTGGGATAAGTTGAGATTTGTACTTACAAAAGGGACCCTTGAATTGTCGGAAACCGAGAGTTGTATCCTAAAAAGGAAAAAAAATCATGCAAGCATTCAAACCAAATAATCAAGTTAGTAACCAAAATTACCTACCTACGATAGGATTTTCATGCATCGTTAACGGATAGTTTAAAGCAGCAAAAGTGTCAAAAGCCTAGCCCTAGGCATCATACAGAAAATTAAATTGTTTTTGGGAGCAAACTGGTAAAACCAATGTTTTAACAAACCATTCAGTGGCTCGGGGTGGTACTTGGTGAACTGTCGGCATCATCCTCCGCAAAGTCATCCTCACTAGCATACGTTGCGCAAATATCCTCGGGAAAGCTCGGGAGTTGGGCTGCCAACACCGGGTTGGTTTCATTCACAAACTGCCCCATGACCTCATCCCGTTCCCGCGTGTACATCCAAAAAGAATTTGTGGCCTTTCCTTGGTATCTTTGCTCGGCTTCCATCAAGTCTAAGCGGTAATTGATCTTACGTAAAGCTGCCAAGATTTCAGTCATTTGATTGTTGGAAGGTCCTGCATCGGTAGTGCGCACCGGTGTACGAGACGTTTTTGCAACGTGTTCCTCAGCTATGAACACAGTGGGGTTAACAGTCCCCACTGTGGGGATATCTTCTTCCTGCTCGGGTGGAGGGGTGGTGATGTGCCGTCCCATCTTTCGGATGGTTCCCACATTGATATTACTCGTGGAATCTAACACTGGTCCTCCACAGCCGACGGTACACCTGCGTCTATCATCAACGAAGTAATAAGGCAAGGGAGGGGCAAAATTACCTTCTTCCGAGTACGCGCTTGATCGATGGCCGCATGCATGACAGTGCCCACGTTGATCCTTTTTCCCGTGAGGATGCAGTACAACAGTGCACACTTATGCATCGACAAAGTGGTGTCGTGCGAAGTTGGGGATAATGAAGCACGGAGAAACTGGAACCAAACGGCAGCCTCGGTAGTGAGGGAACCAACATTTAGGCACCGTCGTTGACCGTCCTTATTCCATGGTTTCCCTTCAGCTGCTATCTCTCTTAAAATGAGGTCCTCACTTGCGGGAGTCATCTTCTTCAAGAACTGCGCAAACTCACAAATACCCGAATTTCCTCTCCCCAATACTCGGTTAATTTCCCCTGGATTGTAACAAACTTTCCTACCTCGAACTACCACAAATGGGTCTTTACTTTGAGAGGCCTCGACGTAAAATTCACGCACTAGCGAGGCATTGGCACGTCGATTAGCAGCAGAAATAATCGACCAATCATGCACCACAATTCTATCCTTGACAAATGAATTAGCTTCAATGAAATCGGGGTCAAAACCCCTCTCTAATTTCAACTTTTGCTTCGCAATGCAGTCAAAGTGGGCAGCCACCTCCGGGGAGGTGAACTGCCTGGGCACCCCACTGGGGGCATGCTCAGTACCCACGGTGGATTGATGTGGGTTTTGGGTTTGAATTTGTTCATCCCCACCATCAATTTCCATAGACGATGAACTTAGAGAGGTTGCAGGGTTTTTACCTTTTCGTGAATCTTGCTTAGCAGGCCTCTTTGTCGGTGTTTTTCGTGCCCTGGCCACCGTGGATCTGGTAACCACTCTCCTCTTCTTTTCGGCCTGGGGAATAGGGTTCTCCCCACTATGGACATCTTCCGAAACAGCACTCTTCTGCTTATCAAACTTAAAACCAACATACTGACTCTGATAATTTTCCTCCACTATTCTCTGCAACTCCTCGTTCTCAGCAAACAATTCTGCTTCAGCCTTCTTCCTCTCCTCCTCGAAGATCCTCTCCTTTTCTGCCTTAATCCTTGCCTCCTCTAGTTTCTTTTCCTCCTCTTCTTTACGGACTCTTTCCTCCTCTTCTCTACGCCTTCTCTCGGCGTCCTCCTTCCTCTTTCTTATCACTTCCTTTCGTTGAATGTATTCCTCCTCCAATCGCCGTTCTTCCTCTTCGGCTTGCAGAGCCTCGGTGTCAAAAAGGCTGGTACTCGTGGTTGAGACACGTGGAGAGGAAATAGCCTTCGGGCTTTCTTGTTTGGAGGAACCTTCGTCTGGTGCACCAGATGTCATCGGTGCACTAGAAGTCACCGGATGCTCGCCGGAGACCGGCGGCAGTTCGTTAAGGTCACCGGTGATGGTTTCCGGTGGGGTGTTTTCGGTGTTTCGACGGCGGATCGCCGCTCGAGTAGGTGCTTGAGGGTTCGAAATCGGCCTCTTACTTCTAGCCATTGGAGGGATTTTGGTTCTGGTTCGTGAGAGAGAAATGGAGAAGAAAAAGATGGTTTTTGAGTATTTGGAAGCAAAAGTGGTTTTTGGGGAGTTAATGATGGTTTTTAGGATTTTTTAAAGGGTTTTAGGGTTGAACCGTCGGTTTTCAGGAGAGAGAGGGAAAAGGACAATGATGATTTTCTTGGAAAATGGAGAACTAGGGTTATGTGGCAGCAAAAGTTGAGTAGTTGGCAGAAAAAGTGAAGTCTTGTCAGCATTGGGCCCCGCAAATGGTCCCATCATCCGTCAGATTCCAGAGTGGGGAGCGTTTTGTTGACTTTTTCTTTGAAAATTTGGAGCTGTGCCTACACACATGAAATCAGACTACCATGCAATATTAAAAAGAACAAAAAGAATAAAAACACAGCAAATAACAGAAATAAAATATTTACAAGTGGACCCAATGTTTCTTAATCATAGTGCGGTGGGGAGTGGGCAGGGATGTGGGCACTCTCATGCAGAAAATGCTTTACCCTTTGCCCGTTGACTTTAAAGGTCTGACCAGACTGTGGAGACTTTAATTCCACTGTTCCAAAGGGACTCACCTTCACAATGGTGTATGGTCCCGTCCATCTGGATTTGAGTTTACCTGGGAAGAGCTTGAGACGGGAGTTGAATAGTAGTACCTTTTGTCCTTCCAAAAATTCCCTATGGTTGATCCTACGATCGTGCCACATCTTGGTCTTCTCTTTATACAACTTGGCGTTCTCATAGGAGTGATAACGCAACTCCTCTAACTCATGCATTTGTAAACTTCTTTTGTGTAACATCCCAAAATTTCAAGAAAATTAAAATTTTTAATTAAACACTTCATATATAAAAACTCATTAAATAACCCCGACATATTAATTGCAAAATCATAAATGATCCCAACGTTTCGTTTGCAAACACAATATTTAATATCTTTGTAAATTACTACCAGCGGAAACAATGTTTAATTATAAAAACTATAAATCAACCAACTTTCCTCGCGCGTCAATGTGTACTCATCACGCCTTGGAGCCGCTCGGACCTACAACCACAGTTTAATGGAAAAGGGTAAGCACGAAGCTTAGTGAATTCAAACACATGCGTAGATAGGAATTATATACACATCACCCCTACCCGCACATAAGCAACAACATCACAGATACATAAAACGAGTAAACATCTACAGGTAATTATGTATCCAACCACCTCAGTACCATCGAGGCCTCGGTCCCACCGAATTGTAATGTAACCAACACCTCAGTACCATCGAGGCCTCGGTCCCACCGAATTGTAATGTAACCAACACCTCAGTACCATCGAGGCCTCGGTCCCACCGAATTGTAATGTAACCAACACCTCAGTACCATCGAGGCCTCGGTCCCACCGAATTGTAATGTAACACATTTATACCAAGCATTCAAACCAATCAAATATTACACACCACAACAACTAATTCACACCACAAAGACAGTAGTGCATGCAAACTATTATGACATGCATACAACCCGTAACTACACAGTGAGAGAACTCACCTCAAATGCGCGCCTAGCTTAATCAACACGAATCAAGCTTCACAATTACGGTCACTTTCCAGCACCTAAACGCATGTTAAAACGTGTCAATACAAGACCCGGACCCTATGACACGACACACGCTTAAACCGTCACTAAAACTAATTTCCGTTCACACAAAACAGGTCTGTTCGGGACCTGTTTCGACCCCTTAAAACCCAGAAAAATCCCAATATTATTTCATGACCAGAAAGTCCTCTGAGTTAGGGTTCCAAGGACATATTATACGCCTCCTAACGATTTTTCTACAATTTATTATGAATTAAATACGAACGGTTACCAAAACTGCCAGTTTTCGGTCTAGCCTGAACAAACAGCCCAAAACAGCCTAGCTACGGGCTTAATCAGACTTTCGGCAAAACACGAAAAACCTTCCCAACTCAAATAGGGAACTCTGGGCACCAATTTCACCCCAAAACGAGTTACGAGCAGAAAGTTACGGCTTTCGCAAAACCGAGACAGATTCCAGAATTTTCACATGAAATGACGAACCGTAGAACTTGCGACCACTTTTTCTCCCAACTCGAGGCCGAACCAGTTTTCCGCTAAAACACAGAAAACGTGCCCGGTCCCGAGCTCGAAGCGTGGGCGCCAGTTTCGGCTCAATCGGAGTTACGACGGAAAAGTTATTGCCGTCACAAAACAGGGGCTGGACCATAATTTCGCATAAAAAGACGATTTATGAACGGTTCAAAGTTTAAACGATTCGGGTCAAGCGATCAGTTTTAGATTCCTCGTTTAGGGTTAAGGTTCCACGAGTTGGACGATTTCCAGCACCACCCACTGCCACCTCCGGCAGTGGTGGGCGGCGGCGGCGGCCACCGGTGATTTACGAAAACTTAACGAGACCATAGACGACCCCAACAAAACACTAGACCACACACCCTCCCCCCGCACCGCACCTGCCCTCACGACCACCACGCTGGTGGTTTCCGGTGGCACCCGCCGGCGGCAGCCATTGCTGTGCCGGCGGTGGTAGGGTTGTGGCGTGTGGATGGCAACGAAAGAAAGGATAAAGAAAACGAGTCTCACCTTGACGATGACGACACAGCAGCGGCGCCCACTCCGGCGACTTCTTTCTTTCTCGATCCCTCCTTCTCTCGCTGGGTTCTCTCTCCGGCGAAACCGTGAAGACGACGCCGGCAACTGCAGTAGCTCCGGCGACAGCAGCCTCTCTCTTTCTCGCCTCCTCTCGGCTCTCCTCTATCTCACTCTCTCTCGACCTTTTCTCGCTACCGCACCACACCACAAAGAAAGAGTCACTAGGGTTGTGGAATCTCGTTGGGTTTGATTGTCTAGCAAGGCAATAAGAAAACGGGGGGGGGGGGGGGGTGGAGTCCGGCCATGGGCCGAGACCCATGCAAGTTATTCCAAAAGTTCACATTAGCCCCCTCCCAACTACACCTAACATACAAACTTCACTAAAACATGGATTCTAACATTTTTGGTCCTTTTTGACACCAAACCACTAACCTCAAACAAATAACGGTAAACATTTAAATTACTGAAAAAAAAATAATTAATAACGTACCGGGACACGGGTTTTACAACTCTCCCCCGCTTGGATTAGACTTCGTCCCCGAAGTCCACGCCCGCAAACAGCTCCGGGTAATTCTCCCGCATCTCGGCTTCTGGTTCCCACGTCCACTCTGAACCTTTTCGGTGCTGCCACTGGACCTTCACCAATCCAATAATTTTGTTCCATAGAGTCTTCGTCTTCCTCTCGACGATGGCTATTGGCTTCTCCACATAGTTGAGTCGCTCGTCAATCTGAATATCTTCGAGGGGAACTACTGCAGACTCATCCATCACACACTTCCGCAACTGAGAGACATGGAACGTGTTGTGGATCAGGCTCAGCTCCTCTGGTAGCTCCAATCGGTAAGCTACTTTCCCCACACGCGCGATGACCTTGTACGGTCCGATATATCGGGGACCCAACTTTCCCCGCTTGCGAAAACGGATTACCCCTTTCCAGGGTGACACTTTCAAAAGAACGTAATCCCCGACTTGGAACTCCAAGTCCGATCGTCTCTTATCGGCGTAACTCTTTTGTCGACTCTGAGCAGTGACTAACCGATCCCGCACCATCTGGATCATTTCCGTCGTCTTTAGCACAACGTCGGTGCTCCCCAGCACCCTGTGACCAACCTCGCCCCAGCAAATGGGCGTCCGACACTTCCTGCCATACAACACTTCGTACGGCGCTCTACCGATGCTAGCGTGATAGCTGTTATTATAGGAGAACTCAGCTAGTGGAAGATACTGATCCCAACTACCCCCGAAGTCAATCACACATGCTCGCAGCATGTCCTCAAGTGTCTGAATAGTACGCTCACTCTGCCCGTCAGTCTGAGGATGAAATGCTGTACTGAAATGCAACCGCGTACCCATCTCACCAAAACCGGGAGGTGAAACGAGTATCCCGATCCGAGACAATCGAGACTGGCACCCCGTGCCTAGTTACAATCTCTCGGATGAAAACCTCCGCGAGCTTATCCGCCGAGAAGCTCTCTTTAATTGCCAAGAAGTGAGCGCTCTTAGTCAGACGATCCACAATTACCCAGATGGTATCATTCCCTCGCTGAGTTTTGGGAAGCTTCGTGATGAAATCCATCGTAATCTGCTCCCACTTCCACACCGGAATCTCCAAAGGCTGCAATTTCCCGTGCGGTCGCTGGTGCTCCGCCTTGACCTTTCGACAGGTCAAACATACCTCCACACATTTGGCTACATCCTGCTTCATGCCGGGCCACCAATAGCCTTCCCGTAAGTCTCTGTACATTTTGGTAGCTCCCGGATGAATCGAAAACTTGGACTTATGCGCCTCGTCCAATAGTATCTGTCGGTTCCCACCGGTGAATGGGACCCAAACTCTACCATATCGGGTCAATAATCCTCGACTATCCCGTACTAATTTCGGAATTTCTCCCGAAACTCTCTCACGCTTTGCATTTTCCGCCAACACGGCCACCTCCTGAGCGACACATATTGACTCCAAAAGAGGTGCAACCACTGTCAACCGCTGACACAGACCCTTCAGCGGTCCCCCAACCGGATGTCGGCTAAGTGCGTCTGCGACTACATTCGCTTTACCCGGGTGGTAAAGTATCTCACAGTCGTAATCCTTGACCACATCAAGCCATCTTCGCTGTCGCATATTAAGATTTTGCTGATCCATCAGGTATTTAAGGCTCTTATGGTCGGTGTAGATAGTACACTTGACACCATAAAGATAGTGTCTCCAAATTTTTAGGGCAAATACCACTGCTCCCAACTCCAAGTCATGAGTCGGATAGTTCGCTTCGTGAGGCTTCAGCTGCCTCGAAGCGTAAGCTATGACCTTGCCGCGTTGCATAAGCACGGCACCCAACCCCTGATATGAAGCATCACAATAAACCACCAAATCCTCCATACCCTCGGGCAACGTTAACACAGGAGCCTCGCATAAACGCCTGCGTAGCTCCTCAAATGCCTTCTACTGCTCTTCGCCCCAACTGAAAGCTGCAGTTTTCTTCGTCAGTCGAGTCATAGGCAAGGCAATCTTGGAGAAATCTTGGATAAATCTCCGATAGTATCCTGCTAACCCGAGAAAACTCCGCACCTCGGTAGGAGTTTTCGGCACCTCCCACCGCATTACCGCTGAGATCTTGGCCGGATCGACCATGATACCATTCTGATTCACGACAGGTCCTAGGAATTGGACCTCTCGTAACCAGAATTCACACTTGGAGAACTTAGCATAAAGCTTCTCCCGCCTCAACACATCCAAAACTTCCCGCAAATGCACCTCGTGCTCTTCTTTCGTCTTCGAATATACGAGGATATCGTCGATGAATACGATCACCAAGCGATCCAGCATCGGGCTGCATACCCTGTTCATGAGGTCCATGAACGCTGCTGGTGCGTTGGTGAGTCCGAAAGGCATCACCACGAACTCGTAATGGCCATACCGCGTACGGAAGGCCGTTTTCTCCGTGTCCTCACTTCGTACCCGCATCTGATGATACCCGGATCTCAGGTCAATCTTAGAGAACCACGAGGCTCCCTGCAACTGATCAAACAAGTCGTCAATCCTTGGTAGAGGATAACGATTCTTTACCGTAAGCTTATTCAGCTCCCGGTAATCAATACACATTCGCTGAGATCCATCCTTCTTCTTCACGAACAATATCGGAGCTCCCCAAGGTGAACAACTCGGCTTAATGAACTCTTTCTCGAGAAGTTCCTGCAACTGATCATACAGCTCCTTCATTTCCGGTGGAGCCAGGCGATAGGGTGCCTTGGCTACCGGAGCAGCACCCGGAATCAGATCGATTCGAAACTCCACCTGTCGTTCGGGAGGTATCCCCGGTAACTCGTCGGGAAACACATCGGCAAACTCCCTCACGACTGGTACATCTACGGCAGTCTTCTTCGCCTCGTCAATACGCGTATCTATCACGTACGCCAAGTATCCCCGACCACTATGCTGAAGGTGTCTCCGAGCCCTCGCCGCGGAACATATCGCCGTAGTCCGTCTGGGCGAGTCTCCCTGAATCAACAACTCTCCCCCGCTTGGGGTTCGAACCCGAACTTGTTTGTGGCGACAAACAATTTCGGCATCAAACGCGTCCATCCAATCCATGCCCACAATCACACAAAGCTCTCGCATAGCTATAGGAATCAAATCAATGGGAAACCTCACACCCGAGATTTCCAACGTGCATCCCCGATACACATCCGTAACCGTCAAGGTTCGATCATCGGCAACCTCGACTACCAAAGGACATCCTAACCGTCCCACCACTCGGCCCAAACTCTCGCTAAAGGTGCAAGACACAAATGAATGAGTAGCCCCGCTATCAAACATTACAACCGCAGGCACCGAGTTAACTAGAAACGTACCTAACATACAATTAACAACATATAAAAACAAGGCATGAAAAGGAAAGACGAAAAGAAAGAGGGTGATAAAACATACCTGTCACCACCTTAGGCGTCGCCTGCGCCTCTTCCACCTTCAGCTGGTGGACTCTACCTCAGGCTGCCTCTGTC
The DNA here is from genome assembly GCA_033807775.1 of Saussurea involucrata. NCBI lineage: Eukaryota > Viridiplantae > Streptophyta > Magnoliopsida > Asterales > Asteraceae > Saussurea > Saussurea involucrata. The sequence continues at coordinate 94,777,108 of CM066322.1, forward strand.
CCCGGCTGACCCGTACGACCGTCAGTGATGCGCAGTGGGGCATTTGTAGGAGCCCTCTGTGCACCACCCCCATCAGTTGCCCTCGCATTCGGACAATTGGCCCTCACATGGCCCGTCTGCTTGCAGCTAAAGCGGATCATCAAAGGCGACTTGCAGTCTCGGCTGAGATGACCGGACTGCCCACACTTGAAACACCCGCCAGTCTTCTTCCCACTAGAATCCCTGGGTTTAAACCCACCACTCCTCGAACTTCTGCGCGAATCAGAAAAGTTTGACTTCTTTTGCACCGCAGAGATTGGCGTCACAGCCTGTGCTGCCTTTCTCTTTTTGGCTTGGGTCTCTAACTCCAGCTCCCTTCTCCGGGATGCGTCCATCATTGCTGACAAAGAAGCGTACGGCACCGTGCTCACGAATTCTCTGATCTCGGTACGTAACATATCCTTATACCGAGCCATCTTCATTTCTTCCGAAGCGGCATATTGAGGACAAAACAGCGCCATCTCAGTGAATTTCTTGTTCATCTCTTTAACAGTCTCCGTGGTCTGGGTTAGTTCCAAGAACTCCTTCGCTATCCGCTCCATCTCTACCGGAGGCACGTACTCGGCACGGAACCGAGTAACGAACTCCTCCCAAGTAAGGGTAGTACGCTCGGCAAGAATCAGCGCTGAGGCGCACCAATCCTTTGCCCCATCGCGAAACAAATTCACAGCAAAACGGACCTTCAGATTATCCGGGCAGCCGCAGGTCAAGAAGGCACACTCCATATCAGAAACCCAACGCATGCTAACAATTGGGTTCGGGTCTCCCTTGAACTCCGGGGGAGAACAGGCAGAGAGATCCCGGTACTGGAACTCTCGATTACGGGGCTGTCCCCCAGCGGGCGGCGGAATCGCTGCAATGCGCTCCTCTAGCAGAACCGTCACCTGGTCTTGTATGGCGGTGATAATCTCGGGGATTGCCTCCCCGACCGCATGCGCTACCTCTGCTGCAATCATCTCTCGGATCTGCTCCTCCGTGATCCCCGGCTCAGTCGCGTTGCTCCTCCTAGTGATGGCCATTCTTTAAAGAAGAAACATACAACGAGTTATTAGCACCTAATAACTCACATTAACAACACTCACGCTCAGCTCCTTGGAATCCTCGCGATTTTCCCGACTCGAGCACTGATCCTGTGCTTCCGGTAGTAGGAGCTCTACTACTACCTTCCACGCCTATCATCGCTCGTTCCAAGTCCCATCCCGAGGGGTCCAAGTAGCTTCTTGCCGCGACTACACACATATGCCCGCACCGGCATATATATACTCACTCTTCCTAGCTCCCTAGGAATTTCCATCCCAATCACTACCCTTGCTACTAATGAATCCTCACTAATCATAAAAACTGGCCTCGCGAATACCCGATTACATGCAGTGCAAAACAAATAGACAGTCGAATACAAGATTCTATCCTAGAACGGTTGGACTCAAACAAGAGCTGCGCAATAGAACTAAATCGAATATTCTAAGGCTATAAGTCTCTTATTGCATACAACCTAGAGGGCATTCACTTAGTAACCTATCATAATTAGCATAAATTCTTAATACCAAGCAGTTCAACATACCGCACAGTGTCAACAACAGGCAATCTAGCATGCATACTCTATGATCTAGAAAGCAATAAAACACTAAGCATTGTACCTTTCCCTTCGGCTCCGGCTGACTGTACACACTGCGCCCTCGATCACCGTTCCTCGAACGGGTTTTTACTTTTTCTTTTATTTCCAAAAAGATTTAATAAAGAATTTGAAAATTTCCCAGCCGCAACTTGAGACCAAACACACCGAGGTGCGTTTGATTCACTCAAGCTGTGCTCTGAGACCAAGTTGTAACATCCCAAAATTTCAAGAAAATTAAAATTTTTAATTAAACACTTCATATATAAAAACTCATTAAATAACCCCGACATATTAATTGCAAAATCATAAATGATCCCAACGTTTCGTTTGCAAACACAATATTTAATATCTTTATAAATTACTACCAGCGGAAACAATGTTTAATTATAAAAACTATAAATCAACCAACTTTCCTCGCGCGCCAATGTGTACTCATCACGCCTTGGAGCCGCTCGGACCTGCAACCACAGTTTATTGGAAAATGGTAAGCACGAAGCTTAGTGAATTCAAACACATGCGTAGATAGGAATTATATACACATCACCCCTACCCGCACATAAGCAACAACATCACAGATACATAAAACGAGTAAACATCTACATGTAATTATGTATCCAACCACCTCAGTACCATCGAGGCCTCGGTCCCACCGAATTGTAATGTAACCAACACCTCAGTACCATCGAGGCCTCGGTCCCACCGAATTGTAATGTAACCAACACCTCAGTACCATCGAGGCCTCGGTCCCACCGAATTGTAATGTAACACATTTATACCAAGCATTCAAACCAATCAAATATTACACACCACAACAACTAATTCACACCACAAAGACAGTAGTGCATGCAAACTATTATGACATGCATACAAACCCTAACTACACAGTGAGAGAACTCACCTCAAATGCGCGCCTAGCTTAATCAACACGAATCAAGCTTCACAATTACGGTCACTTTCCAGCACCTAAACGCATGTTAAAATGTGTCAATACAAGACCCGGACCCTATGACACGACACGCGCTTAAACCGTCACTAAAACTAATTTCCGTTCACACAAAACAGGTCTGTTCGGTACCTGTTTCGACCCCTTAAAACCCAGAAAAATCCCAATATTATTTCATGACCAGAACGTCCTCTGAGTTAGGGTTCCAAGGACATATTATACGCCTCCTAACGATTTTTCTACAATTTATTATGAATTAAATACGAACGGTTACCAAAACTGCCAGTTTTCGGTCCAGCCTGAACAAACAGCCCAAAACAGCCTAGCTACGGGCTTAATCAGACTTTCGGCAAAACACGAAAAACCTTCCCAACTCAAATAGGGAACTCTGGGCACCAATTTCACCCCAAAACGAGTTACGAGCAGAAAGTTACGGCTTTCGCAAAACCGAGACAGATTCCAGAATTTTCACATGAAATGACGAACCGTAGAACTTGCGACCACTTTTTCTCCCAACTCGAGGCCGAACCAGTTTTCCGCTAAAACACAGAAAACGTGCCCGGTCCCGAGCTCGAAGCGTGGGCGCCAGTTTCGGCTCAATCGGAGTTACGACGGAAAAGTTATTGCCGTCACAAAACAGGGGTTGGACCATAATTTCGCATAAAAAGACGATTTATGAACGGTTCAAAGTTTAAACGATTCGGGTCAAGCGATCAGTTTTAGATTCCTCGTTTAGGGTTAAGGTTCCACGAGTTGGACGATTTCCAGCACCACCCACTGCCACCTCCGGCAGTGGTGGGCGGCGGCGGCGGCCACCGGTGATTTACGAAAACTTAACGAGACCGTAGACGACCCCAACAAAACACTAGACCACACACCCTCCCCCCGCACCGCACCTGCCCTCACGACCACCACGCTGGTGGTTTCCGGTGGCACCCGCCGCCGGCAGCCATTGCTGTGCCGGCGGTGGTAGGGTTGTGGCGTGTGGATGGCAACGAAAGAAAGGATAAAGAAAACGAGTCTCACCTTGACGATGACGACACAGCAGCGGCGCCCACTCCGGCGACTTCTTTCTTTCTCGATCCCTCCTTCTCTCGCTGGGTTCTCTCTCCGGCGAAACCGTGAAGACGACGCCGGCAACTGCAGTAGCTCCGGCGACAGCAGCCTCTCTCTTTCTCGCCTCCTCTCGGCTCTCCTCTATCTCACTCTCTCTCGACCTTTTCTCGCTGCCGCACCACACCACAAAGAAAGAGTCACTAGGGTTGTGGAATCTCGTTGGGTTTGATTGTCTAGCAAGGCAATAAGAAAACGGGGGGGGGGTGGAGTCCGGCCATGGGCCGAGACCCATGCAAGTTATTCCAAAAGTTCACATTAGCCCCCTCCCAACTACACCTAACATACAAACTTCACTAAAACATGGATTCTAACATTTTTGGTCCTTTTTGACACCAAACCACTAACCTCAAACAAATAACGGTAAACATTTAAATTACTGAAAAAAAAATAATTAATAACGTACCGGGACACGGGTTTTACATTTTGATACCCGCAGCATCCTCACTCATGTTAAGCTCTTTAAGGGCCCAAAACGCCTTTTGCTCCAATTCAATCGGTAAGTGGCAAGGTTTGCCAAAAACTAATTTAAATGGAGACATTCCCAAAGGAGTTTTATAGGCCGTTCGGTAGGCCCAAAGAGCATCATCAAGTTTGGTTGACCAATCTTTTCGGTGCGGTTTAACAACTTTTTCCAAAATCCCTTTTATTTCACGATTTGAAAGCTCGGCCAAACCATTGGTTTGCGGATGGTATGCGGTGGCCACTCTATGATGAATATCATATTTAGCAAGAACAGCGGCCATGATTTTATTTACAAAATGGGTACCCTCGTCACTAATCAATGCCCGTGGTGTTCCAAAACGAGTGAAAATATTTTTATGCAAAAATTTCACCACGGTGTTGGCATCATTTGAGTGGCAAGCAATGGCTTCTACCCATTTTGAAACGTAATCTACCGCTACCAAAATATACAAGTTGTTGTTGGAATTTGGAAAAGGTCCCATGAAATCGATTCCCCAAACATCAAAAAGTTAGACCTCGAGAATGTTGTTAAGAGGCATTTCATTTCTTTGCGAAATGTTCCCTGTACGTTGACACTGCTCACAATTTTTTACAAATTCATATGAGTCTTTAAAAACAGTGGGCCAAAAGAATCCACTTTGCAAAAATTTTGCAGCGGTACGGTTTCCACCAAAGTGACCACCGTAGTGGGATGTGTGACAACCATGGAGGATTTGATGTTGCTCACTCCCATGGACACAACGCCTCAATATTTGGTCCGCCCCTATCTTATACAAGAATGGATCGTCCCAAACATATTGTCGTGTGTCGTGTAAAAATTTCTTAAATGGTTGTCCAATCATCCCATCGGGCTTAAGTCCACTAGCTAAAAGGTTTGCAATATCAGCATACCAAGGAACATTATTCTCATGATGCTGAGCGGATAACAATTGTTCATCAGGAAAAGTTTCTTTTACCGGAGTGGGATCAGGAGTGGGATGAACAGTTCCCACTGTCTTCTCAATTCTTGACAGGTGGTCAGCGATCTGGTTACTTGTTCCTTTTCTGTCTACGATTTCCAGATCGAACTCCTGTAGCAATAATACTCATCTAATCAACCGTGGCTTGGAATCGCCCTTGTTGATCAAATATTTAATTGCCGCGTGATCTGTGTGTACTATCACCTTTGTCCCTATCAAGTATGACTTGAAACGATCAAAAGCAAACACCACCGCAAGTAATTCTTTTTCCGTAACAGTGTAATTAATCTGAGCTTCAATCAGTGTTTTACTTGCATAATAAATGGGGTGAAAGACTTTGTTCTTTTTCTGTCCGAGAACAGCCCCCACAGCCCACTCGCTGGCATCACGCATTACTTCGAATGGGAGTGACCAATCAGGAGTGGTTACTATGGGTGCTGTGACTAATGCTTCCTTGATTTTTTCAAAAGCCTCTCGGCATGCTTGGGAAAAAATGAAATCTTTTTCGTGTTGTAATAGGTTGCATAGGGGTTTTGTAATTTTCGAAAAATCTTTGATGAACCTCCTATAAAAACCCGCATGACCCAAAAAACTTCGAATGCCTTTTACCGTGGTGGGTTCGGGAAGTTGTGCTACTACTTCAAGCTTGGCTTTATCAACTTCCAACCCTCTTCTTGAGACAAGATGTCCTAACACAATACCCTCTTCGACCATAAAATGACATTTTTCCCAATTTAAAACTAGGTCGTGGGTTTCACATCTCACTAGGCTTTTCTCTAAATTGCCCAAACAATTTTCGAATGATGTCCCTATCACAGAAAAATCGTCCATAAAAACTTCTATGGTGTCTTCTATCATGTCGGTGAAAATGGCCATCATACAACGTTGAAAAGTGGCGGGGGCATTACATAATCCAAATGGCATTCTCCGGAATGCAAAAGTGCCGTAGGGACAAGTAAAGGTGGTCTTTTCTTGGTCCTCGGGTGCAATGTGGATTTGGTTGTATCCGGAGTATCCATCTAGAAAACAATAAAATTCTTTTCCCGCCAACCTATCAAGCATTTGGTCTATGAATGGTAAGGGAAAATGGTCTTTCTTAGTGGCTAAGTTGAGTTGTCTATAGTCCATGCATATCCTCCATCCCGTGACAGTCCTAGTGGGAATGAGCTCGTTCTTTTCGTTCTTCACTACGGTTGTCCCTCCCTTTTTAGGGACACATTGGACGGGGCTCACCCAACTACTACTAGCAATGGGATAGATAATGCCGGCATCTAACCACTTCAAGACTTCTTTCTTAACCACCTCTTTCATGATGGGGTTCAACCTTCTTTGAGGTTGGACTTTCCCCGGGCTTTCACTTTCCAAATTGATCTTATGTTGACATAAAGAGGGGCTTATTCCTCTAATGTCCGCTATCGTCCAACCAATTGCCTTTTTATGCTTCATTAACAAATCGATCATAAGTTGTTCTTGTTTCTCGCTAAGTTTGGAAGATATAATAACGGGAAGTTTGTTATCCTTAGCGAGATAAGCATATTTTAAGTGGGAAGGCAATGGTTTAAGCTCTAACTCCGGGGGCTGTTCTATTGAAGGGGGTTGAACATTTCTATCCATAAAGTCGAGAGGTTCAAAGGCTTCTACTAAGGCGTTACACTCATCCTCAAAAGTGTCTTCACTCCCAGATTCAGAGTGTTCACTCTCACTCCCCACTGTGGGCATTGTTTCAAAACTGTGGGTTTCATTAATCAAACTCAAAGCGAAACAGTCCTCGGTATCTATATACTTAAGAGACTTAAAGACATTGAAGGTTACTTCTTGGTCATTGACTCTCATCGTGAGTTCTCCCTTGTGCACATCAATCAAAGTTCGTCCGATTGCAAGAAACGGACGTCCTAAGATGATTGGGATTTCTTTATCGGCCTCATAATCTAAGACTAGAAAATCGGCGGGGAAGATAAATTTATCCACTTGGACCAAAACGTCTTCTATTTTTCCCATGGGATAGGCAATGGACCGGTCGGCTAGTTGTAATGTCACGGTTGTGGGTCTAGCCTCTCCAATCCCTAACTTGTTAAAAATGGATATCGGCATCAAGTTGACACTAGCTCCTAGATCACAGAGTGCTTGACCTACTTCTTGTCCTCCTATTGTGCATGGAATGGTGAAACTACCCGGGTCTTTCAACTTAGGTGGAATCTTGCTAGTAAGGAGGGCACTACATTCTTCGGTCAAAGCCACAGTCTCAAATTCACCCAACTTCCTCTTTTTGTTCAAAATATCCTTTAAAAATTTAACATAGCTTGGCATTTGCTCGAGAGCCTCTACCAAGGGTATGTTAATATGAAGTTGTTTAAAAATGTCTAAAAACTTTTTAAATTGAACATCAACATTTTTAGGCTTTATTCTATGAGGAAATGGTATGCTTCGTGGGTCAATTTGAGCTTGCTGTGGTATTGGCCTTGGAATAGTCGGCTTTGGGTCAGGTCCAGGAGTGAGAAGATCAGGGATGTCGGTGCCCACTGTGGGGATCACAGTGACTTGAGGAGTGCCCACTGTGGTGCTCACAGTGGGTTTTTGAGGCAAATCATCAGATTCGAAGACGATACCTTGCAGATCCTTTCCACTCCTCAGTGTGATGGACTTGACATGTTCAGGTCCTTTTCCTATCACTCTAGCGTGTTCGGTATCACTAGGTAACGTTCCTGGTGGTCTGTTCTTAACTTCAACGGCTAACTGTCCTACTTGGGTCTCTATATTCCTAATGGCTGCTTGAGTTTGATTCATAAAACCTTTGAGAATTGACTCGATTGATTGTTGTGCCTCAGTGGGTTGAGTAGGGCGTGATTGGTATTGTGAGGATTGGCCTTGGTGAAAATTTGGTGGGTTCTGCCCACTGTGATGTGAGTTCTGCCCACTGTGATGTTGCTGAAATCCAGGTGGGTTGTGTGGTCTTGATTGGCCATGACTCGCCCCGTGGGGTTGGAGTCCTTGATTTCCCGACCAAGAGAAATTTGGATGATTTCTCCAACCTGGGTTATAGGTTTGTGAGTACGGGTTGTTTCTTGGGTTGGTCCCTATAACACTTACGGACTCGGGATTTGCTGGACAGAAGTCAAAAACGTGCTCTTCTCCATAGAGTGAGCAGTTTTCAGGGAGATGTGTTGCGGAATTGACTTGGCCTCTATTTTGGTTCAAAACGATTTTGGTCAATGCCACTAACTGCGCATTCATGGTTTTAAGTGCCTCGGAGTCGATGGTGTTGGTCTTTGGCATGGGTGCTCTCGGATTGGACCACTCGGTATTGTTGTTGGACACTTTTTCTAAGATTTGATATCCTTCGTTGTAAGTCTTACTTGTGAATGTTCCACCGGCTGTTGCATCTAAGATGATTTTGGCCGTATTGGAAAGACCATTGTAAAAGGTCTCCAGTTGGATGCAACATGGGATGCCATGGTGTGGGCATTTGCGAAGTAAATCTTTAAATCGTTCCCACGCATCCGAAACAGCCTCATCTTCTTCTTGTCTAAACAAAATAATATCATTTCGCAATCTTACATTTTTCGTGGGAGGAAAATATTTTTGCAAAAATTTATCGGCAAGTTCATCCCAAGTGGTTATCGAATGAGGTGCATGTGAGTTCAGCCATGACTTTGCCTTATCCCTTAGTGAAAAAGGAAAAAGTCTTAGTCTTAATGCTTCATCACTCACCCCTTGCAACTGAAAGGAATCGGTCATTTCTAAAAAAGATTTTAAGTGCGAGTGCGGATCCTCAGATGGTGATCGCCCAAATTGACCCATGGCTTGGATCATTTGGAACATCACCGGTTTGAGTTCAAAGTGGTTTGTTTCAAGATTGGGCCTTCTAATCCCGGAGCTTAAATCACTGACTCCGGAAGTAGCATAGTCTCGTATTTTTCGATCTCTGCTATCGGCAATCGTCACTGTGGTCTCCACTATAGGTGGAGGTACTGCAGCCATGTTCACAGTGGGGATCACAGGGGGTTGTCGATTTTTGTTTCTGCGTCTTTTCCGAAAAGTTTTCTCTATTTCAAGATCGATTGGTAACAAAGGTCCGTGTTGTTGCCTTGGCATACAACACGAATGGTGCTAGAAAAACGAGTTACTCGGGCTCGAACAAAAACTAATGTCTTGAGATTTAAAAATCACGCCAGTCCCCGGCAGCGGCGCCAAAAACTTGTTGCGTAAAAGCGATATGTGTATTTCGCAGTGGGTTGCAAACTGCCCACAGTGGGAAGCGCAAGTGTACACTGTCCACTATGATCGTCACAACAAGTAATAGTCGGTAAAATACCGGAATCGAATCCACAGGGACTGGACAATCAAGACAATATGGTTCTTATGAACTCCTTTTACAAGTTTCGATTAGAGAAGAAAATAATATCTTGAGTTGGATTGGTGAAATAACTACTTTTAACGATTTTACTAAAGATTTAGAAGATGGAATGTAGGTTAGATTTTCCCTAGATTTTATAGTAAATACTTGATCTCAAAAAGTGATCCTAGTAATTGAAGTCGGTCTTTTCGCTAGAAAAGCCCGGTTACAAAATACTCACACCGTTAAGTAAAAATCCCATACTAGTTGTACTTGTTGTTTTGTCAATGGTAATCTCAGAATGGACCCTCTCGGGCCTCGATGGAATGTGTAGAGACAAATACTCTAAGTGTTTTAAATACACAAATTAGCTTGTCTACTACTCCAGTGGGGAGAGATTAGCTCACTGTGCTGACCTCACTCTCGTAAGTGTCATAAGAATTCTTTCGAACTCCCTAGCATTATCCAAGCTCGTGTCACTACGTTCTACCCATTTCTGAGTTGAGAACTAGACTTTTAGATCCTTACAAGTGATCGGCTTGTTCGCATCCTTGGGGTATAATCGAGAATGAATAACCAAAACAACAAATATTCTAAGTATAAAGATTACTCAAACATTTTCTCCAAAATCTAGGTACTTCTCTTGCCTACATCCCAAAGGATGTTTAGCCTAGCATAACTGAAGTAAATAAAACACAAGATGAAGATTTAGACATGATTGAAAAAGTGACTTTGAATTACTGCTCACAGTGGGGAACGTAAGTTGCCCACTGTTCGAGAACTACAACTGAAAGTTAAACTAGAACTTTAAAAACACCAGAAATTAAAGTTACACTACTGCAGAAAATTAAAACTAACAATTGTTCTAAACTTGAGAGAATTTTAATCTACAAACTAAGATGCTTGCTAAAATTAAAGATTGACAATTGATTGATGATGATCCATTTAATGACCCAAGCCCTTCCTTTTATACACCAAGAAAAGAGCTTGGGTAATACCCAATGAGATCTTTTGACTTTGCATCAGCTGAATTATGGGAGCACAAGGACCATTTGTGCCCCATGTTTCTTCTTTAACCAAGGGCTTGATGCTTTTAACCATGGGACTCTTCAAAAAGTTGACTTCTAGGCTCTTAGGTATGAATATTAAATTCACTTTGCCATCTTCTTTAGGAGCAAGCCTAGAATAAAATAATCCCCATGCTTGTACTTGTTACTGAACCTTCTAACTGCCCCCACCATGCTGTCTAACTCAGATTTCTTCTTTTTGTCTTTTCCAGCGGCAGCAGTGGGGAGCCGGAGTGAGCACTGTTCACTTCACTGCAGATAAAACGTGAAAACTACCCAAAATCCACCAAATAATTTATTAAACACAAAGGTTTACTCCATTTGCTCATTTTCAACATTTATACTAAGAATGGGGGTTTTTGAGAGGCGGAATGGCTAAATTTGACAAAATAAAATCCGAAATTCAAAGAAATAATAACTCTATAAATAGAGTTATCACCGTCCTTAGTTGCCCTCTTGGTCCGTGTGATGGCTCACGAGATCAAGCATAGGTGTTCATCGGTTGAGGTTTTGCACATTTTGGTTGTGTGTTTATTTTCTTTTATGTTGCATTGTTATCTATGTCTTTGATATTATAACTTGCAAATGGGATTTTCAAACATAAAATTAAACACATACCACTTTTAAAACTAAATCTAAAGATTTAGTTAATATAAGTTTAAATTGGATTTGAAACTTAAATCTATTGTTTTATATAAATAACGCTTAAAAGAGTTTTATCGGTTATTTAATTTATGTAATGTCCAAGCTAATTAATATCTCATATAGGTTATATATTAAATGGACATCTCGACACACATAAAATAAAACAAATTAGAATCCAAGTTAAGAAATGTTTTTAACTTATGCTACGAATGAAGAATGCATGCTTCTTTCGTACATTTTTTTGACACGTTTTATCAAAATACTATACCCGTCACAATTTTAAGTCATGCCGTCCAATTAGCTTGAAATCCCTCGCCATTACCTTTTGCCTATGCGTGAGACCTAGGTTGAATTGTAATCCCGAGGTGATTATTGTCTATGCGTGAGACCTATATCTATTTTCACATGATTTCAAATTGGATGACTTAATCGAGTTAAGCAGGTGAGACCTTAACCCGAGGCAAGGATGGGACTAAACATGCCAGCTTGACACTAGTTGCTCGGCCACTAGATGCCATGGGTCCCATAAGGATCTAAGAATTGCACTTGTAATGCAATTGGTAAACGTCACCTACCTATTGAATCTATCATTGCTAGCAGATCAACTGATGTGATGATAGAACCTCAATGAGGATCTTAGCCTTTTCGTAAATTAATTGTTTTAAAAGTAAAACTTGGGTAGTTAATTTAAAAAAAGGATTAATTATTGAAATTACTAATTTTGAACTTTGTATGTCTGTAGATGTCAACAACAAATCAAACCCTAAGCAACTCAACTATCAGGTCAGTTCTTGAAAAAGAGAAACTGACACGAATCAACTTTAACGACTGGTATCGAAATCTGAGGATCGTCCTCAGAGCTGAAAATAAGTTGATCCATCTGGAAGAGGCCTTACCTGAGGCACCTCCTGCCACTGCTTCTGCTGCAGTTCGCACAGCCTACACCCGTAGGTTTAACGAACAACAAGAAGTAGATGCTCTCATGATGGTGAGCATGACCCCCGAGATCCAAAAGAACATGGAGGAACTCACAGCATTTGAGATGTTACGAGAGTTGAAAACTATGTTTTAACAACAGGCAGAACAGGAACTGTTTGAAACAGTCAAAACATTCCACGCTTGTAAACAGGAGGATGGCCAGTCAGTTAGCTCTTACGTCTTGAAGATGAAAGGCTATCTTGACCGTATGGAGCGTCTTGGTTACCCCATGCCACAAGTTCTTGGAGTGAGCTTGATTCTTACCTCACTATCCAAGGACTATGACCAGTTTGTTATGAACTATAACATGCATAGCATGGGGAAGACTATCTCTGAACTGCATGCTATGCTGAAGCTTGCAGAGCAAGGGATGCCAAAGAAAGCTCCTGCTGTTCTAGCAATCAGGGAAGGAAAAATCCAGAAATCCAAACCGCAAGCACAGGGCAAGGGTTGTGGCAAGGGTAAACATGTTTATAAACCTAAACCTAAGATCCCCCCACCTGCTAAAAAGGAGTACCCTGCAAAGGACGCCACCTGCCATCACTGTGGAGTGATAGGCCACTGGAAGAGGAACTGTCCTACTTACCTGGCAGAGTTGAAGAAGAACAAAGCTACCTCGGCTAGCACATCAGGTATCTTCACTATAGAACTCTATGCTTTCCCTAGTAAATCCTGGGTTTATGATACCGATTGTGGAACTCACATTTGTAATAATGTGCAGGGACTAAGGGGAAGTAGAAAGCTAAACGACAGAGCTTTGGACCTGTACGTAGGCAATGGAATGCGTGAAGCTGTTAAAGCTATAGGGAGCTTTGATCTTATCCTCCCTAATGGATTGATTCTTGTTTTAGACAATTGTCATTATGCACCTATTATTACTAGGGGTATTGTTTCGGTTTCTCGTTTGAAGAAAAATGGTTTTATCCATGTTTTTACGGATTATGGCATTTCGGTTTCTAAGGATAATATATTTTATTTTAATGCTATTCCTCGTGATGATATTTTTGAAATTGACATGGATAATCTTGTTTCAAACGATAGTTCTATATACACGTGTAGCACTAAGAAATCCAAACGTAATTTGGATTCAACTTACCTATGGCACTGCCGTCTTTGCCACATAAGCAAGAAACGCATTATAAAGCTGCAACACGATGGGCTTCTAAAGTCATCCGATGATGAGTCGTTTGATAAATGCCTCTCTTGCATATCTGGGAAAATGACAAGAAAACCTTTCTCCCATATAGGTGAAAGAGCCAAAGATCTTCTTGGACTCATACATACTGATGTATGTGGCCCATTTAGAACTGTGTCTAGGGAAGGTGCTAACTACTTCATCACTTTCACTGATGATTTCAGTCGCTATGGTTATGTTTACTTGATTAAACATAAACATGAAGCCTTTGAAACGTTCAAAGCCTTTCAAAGTGAAGTAGAAAATCAACTCGGCAAGACTATTAAGGCTCTCCGATCTGATCGAGGAGGAGAGCATATGAGTCAAGAGTTTTTAGACCATCTGACTAAGTGTGGGATTGTCTCACAATTAACTCCTCCATACACTCCACAACATAATGGTGTATCTGAAAGGAGAAATCGAACTTTGCTAGACATGGTTCGATCCATGATGAGTCTAACTACTTTGCCACTGTCCTTTTGGGGTTGTGCTCTAGAGTCTGCTTCTCGCATACTCAATATGGTTCCGACAAAGAAGGTTGATAAGACACCATATGAAATATGGCACGGGAAAGTCCCTAATCTGTCTTACTTGAAGGTCTGGGGTTGTGAGGCTCTCGTCAAACGAGACACACCGAACAAACTTGAGCCTAGATCTATCAAGTGTATCTTCGTAGGGTACCCAAAGAAAACAATGGGTTACTATTTCTACTACCCACTCGAACACAAAATATTTGTTGCTCGGTATGCTGAGTTTCTTGAGAACAGTCTCATTTTACAAGAAGCAAGTGGGAGCACAGTAGACCTTGACGAGATTCAAAGCGAAGATGCGCAACCTCCTGGTGACACTAGCGAACATCACGCTGAGGTTGAACATGCAGATGTTGAACCACAGAATGATGTAATTCCCATTCGTAGATCTGCAAGGACACCTCGAGCACCTAAACGATATAGTTATTATATCGATGCTGAGGAGCAGAATTTTGGGGATCATGGTGAACCCTCTAACTATCAAGCTGTATTGTTGGATCTAGAATCCGATAAATGGCTTGAAGCTATGAATGCTGAAATGCAATCCATGAAAGACAATCAAGTCTGGAACTTGGTTGATCTTCCTCCGAACAGCAAGACTGTCGGAAGCAAGTGGATCTTCAAGAAGAAGACCGACATGGATGTCAATGTACACACCTATAAAGCTCGTCTAGTAGCAAAGGGTTACACTCAAATCTACGGGGTTGACTATGAAGAAACCTTCTCGCCTGTTGCTGACGTTAAAGCTATTAGGATTCTTATAGCCATAGCAGCGTACCATGACTATGAGATTTGGCAAATGGATGTCAAAACCGCTTTCTTGAACGGTCACCTTGATGAAGATGTTTACATGGTGCAACCTGAGGGTTTTGTGAATCCGAAACATCCCGAGAAAGTATGCAAGCTTCAAAGATCCATTTATGGACTGAAGCAAGCATCCAGAAGTTGGAATAAAAGGTTCGATGAGGAAATCAAAACGTATGGTTTCACTCAAAACCTTGATGAGCCATGTGTATATATGAGAGCTAGTGGGAGCATCGTCGTTTTTCTAATCTTATATGTTGATGACATATTGCTCATGGGGAACAACGTTCCAATGCTACAAGATGTCAAATCCTGGCTTGGAAAATGTTTTGCCATGAAAGATTTAGGCGAAGCGGCGTACATCCTAGGAATCAAGATCTATCGAGATAGATCGAAGCGGTTAATTGGTTTAAGTCAAAGTGCGTACATTGACAAAATTCTAAAACGATTTAGAATGGATGCTTCCAAACGTGGAAGTCTTCCAATGCAACACAATGTAAACTTGAGTAAGACTCAGGGACCCTCCACACCTGATGAGGTGAAGCGGATGAAGGGAATCCCCTATGCTTCGGTTGTGGGATCCATCATGTATGCAGTGAGGTGCACTAGACCTGATGTAGCGTTCTCTCAGAACCTTACGAGTAGATACCAACAGAACCCAGGAGAAAGTCACTAGACTGTTGTTAAGAACATACTGAAGTATCTTCGAAATACCAAAGATACGTTCCTTGTTTATGGGGGTGATATAGAAAGAGAGCTCAGTGTTACTTGCTACACTGATGCTAGTTTCGAAACAGATCGAGATGATTCTCGATCTCAGACTGGCTACGTTTTCGTCATGAACGGAGGCGCTGTTGACTGGAAGAGTGCTAAGCAAAGCACTATTGCGATGTCTTCTACATAAGCTGAATACATAGCTGCTTCCGAAGATGCAATGGAGGCTGTTTGGATACGGAAATTCATTTATGGGCTTGGCGTTGTCCCCAGTAATGAAAGACCCATGGATATGTACTGCGATAATTCTGGTGCCATTATCATAGCCAACGAACCTGGATTTCAAAAGGGCGCCACACACTTTCGCCGGAAGGCTCACTACATTCGAGAGGCTATCGAGATGGGTGATATTCTTCTTCTCAAAGTTCACACAGATGACAACTTAGATGACCCTTTTACGAAGCCAATGTCTTGTACCAAACATATCGAGCATGCTAGGAACATTGGACTTCGACCAGCTAGTAGTCTCATGTAGATCTGTTTTTAGTAATTGAATAATTGGAACGTTGAACAGTTTTTATTTTAACAATGAATTGATGTACCTGGTATGATCGTTTTCATTTATATCAACTGTGTTCTATATTTGCATGTTTAATCCATGAATAAATTATTTGTTCAAAATTGTCCATTGTCAGTTGATGATACGGGAGTATCATCGAATTAAGGCAAATGTGAGCGTATTGGTGATATTCATTAGTGAATGAATATTAATGATGATGCCACCAAACTCACATGTTGTTCATTGGTGATGAACATTGGACTGACCCAACCTGCGAGAGTTCACTGCATGGATCGGCGTCACCAGTGAATCTCGCAAATGGTTATGTCACTCGTCCTTAGACTTGAGATGCAAGCAGGTTTTGTATGGGTGGAATGTCGGTCTTTGATATGGTTAAACGCTGTCCTGAATAAGGCTGCTATAAAAATCATCTTCAGGAGTGACATGAAGCACATGACAGGCACGTGCAGTCAAAATAGGATTTGTTCCTCTACATGTAATGGAGTTAGATACTACTGGGCCCCTCGATGAATTGAATAGATGTTTGTACGGCCGTACCCAAATGTAATTAAGATGATGCTTGATTAATTTGGTAATCTACTTCAACAAACAGATCGAGAAACAGAATCGTTGAATAATTAGAATGACATATGATCCATGCCTAGTATTCAACAAGGTATCTGTAACAAAGGGATGACTGATTTAATAAACCATTTAAAATGAGACGTTTAAAGAAACTAGCCTCATGTGTCTCTAGGGGCATTGGCATGTTGCTAGACGCTAACCTTTGCTTGTATAATTACTTGTTATTATGACGTGTGCAAGTGGGAGCTGTTGGAATATGCTCGTGTCATAATATATAATTATATGGCTAGATACACATGGGCCTATAAGGTCACACACAATACACTGAGATACCATTTAATATATAATGTAATTATTGTATTTACATTATATTAATAGCCTAAGTAACATGGGGTAATTAAATGGGCACAAATCATTAATAGTGGATTAATGGGTTTGTATTGGATTTAAGCTAATAGTTAGCCTATTAACTTAATTAATTCAAGGCCCATGAAGATTTACTAGGGAGAACCTTTAAGAGGCCCACGGTAGCTTTAGGGTTCATTAATAAATAGAAATGTTAATGACCTAATTAAGCTAACCTAATTTTTCCTTTCCTCTCTCTAAAATCGGCGCCCCACCCTTAGCCCTCTCTTGGGTTTTTCCACTTTGATCTTCTAGCTTCGTTCTTAATTAATTGAAGCTACAAGATCCGTTACTAAGGAGGACTAGCATCCGGTGGTGATCAAGGAGGTGTAGTGTGGACTACTCTAGAGGCACTCTCCATTGAATGCTTGGTTTCAAAAGAGCACACAAGTAGATCCCGATTGGTGTACAAATCACACTACAAAGGTATATCGTTATTTGTATTTCTAGTTTAATTATATTGGCAATACATTGATCCTTTTGGTGATTATTCCGCTGCGTTATTATATATGTTTATTTTGTGTTTCTTTTGGATCTCGGGGGTCATGCTCACCAGCATGAGAGCAACTACTTCTTGTTGTTCGTTAAACCTACGGGTGTAGGCTGTGCGAACTGCAGCAGAAGCAGTGGCAGGAGGTGCCTCAGGTAAGGCCTCTTCTAGATGGATCAACTTATTTTCAGCTCTGAGGACGATCCTCAGATTTCGATACCAGTCGTTAAAGTTGATTCGTGTCAGTTTCTCTTTTAGATTTAGCAGCTGGGGCAATTGCCTCACCTTGCCGGGATTAGTCGGGGCAATGTCCTCGGATACCCTTCAAAAAAAACATTCACCCTTTCCTCGTCCTTTATATAAATGTTGTTCTTGGATAGGGACAACATCATGTATTAAAGTTCCATCAAGGGCGCCGATTGCTCCCTACATTAAAACTAGTAGTCAAAATAAATTCAATAGGAGAATATATACACAATTATTATTATTATTTACCTTAAAGATTCGTCGTAACCTCCTATTATTCCCTGGGATGTCTGGATTAGGATTGAATGATGTAGGAACTATGATCTCTTTAGCGAACTCAATCATTTTATCCAACACTTCACGAAATTTTTTATGTATTGTTTGTGTTGAGTGTTGGAACCTATTTTTCAGCACTCTATAACGTTGATTGTGACCAATAATCATCAAGAATATAGCCATCTTTTCTTCGACCGATATATGTTTGCTATCCGTTAACCAACCTTTTGCTTTAAAGTGAGCACAAAGTTGGATGAAAGCATTACGGGACATTCGTAACAGATGTTATCTTCAAGTAACTCATCCGTAAACTGACGTCCAGTCATTGCAGATGTATTATCTTTTTTCCTTTTCATACGCATTGATCGAAAGTAATACAAATAAAGGAACATAACAATGACAAGTATAGCCTTATCATTATCATCCATGATGAACCTGTTAAAATCATATACCAAAATCATATACCAAATAACATTATGTTCAAAGACAAACACATAAAGCAAACATAACATCTTCCAAACAACTAACATAATCCAAACATAACATCTTGTCCAAATAACTAACATAAACCAAACATAATATCTTGTCCAAATAGAAACACATAAACCAAATAAGAACTTGTTCAAATTCCAACAACTACTACATGTATCCCAATCTTCTTGCCGTCCTCACAATCCAGTCTTTTAATACATCCGGGTCTGGAGGGATCATCAACCATGTCTCTCTATATAATGTGTTGTGGCCAAAAATGTCAACGGCTGCAATATAAAGAGGATCCCTTGGATGAAGTTCAAGAGTGTTCAACCGTTCAAAACAAGCAATATAATGTGGTTGTAGTTGTGGTGGTGGTGGTTGTGCAACAACTGGGGTCTCTCGTGTAAGAAGCGTGAGAAGTGCACCCCTCATTTCCAAGGCCAATTCATCCATGTCGACCTTGGTTTTACTCTTCTTATTCGGTCTAGATGAAGGTTGATTTGGTATTTCGACATTTGAAGGTTGGGTTGGTACTTCCTCCTCATCATCATCTTCATCCTCCTCATTTTGAACACTATGGATATGAGATGTAAAAGAGGATGATGAAACCACAGAAATCCTCTCACGAGTTGAACTAGGGGCATAAACACGAGATTCGGTAGCAGAAGTCCCCTCGGATAATGCAATACACAAATCAGGAAATAGCAATGGAGACGTTCTTAAAGTTTTCGCCTTTGGATGTCCCTGAGTCCAAATTAAAATTGTTTATATAACACTTGTACTATTGTCAATACTATCTAAATTGTTTAAAAAAACTAACCTTGTAAAAATCTTCCCATTCCTGAGGCGATAACTTGAACATATTCAATTCCGGGTCATAAATATTCCCTGTCCGATTCCTTAAGTAGACCCATCCCGCGTACTTCCCTTTTAGATAATCATAGTGATTTTTCAGTTGTTTTTGCGTCAGCTTTATGTGACACACTTGATCAATTTTTGGTGCCACATTTATCCACGATGCTTTTCGAAGACTACCCCCATTTCGACCAACTTTATTGATCTCTTCTATACAACTCTCTAAAAAATATTTGATGGCTTCATTTGTCCACCTTACACGAACACTTTCGTCCATCTCTAACAATCACAAAGAACAAATCATTCTAATTTCTAAAAAACAAATCTTGCTAATTTATACCAAAGAACAAAAACACCAATCATGCTAATTTCTAATTTCTAAAAAACAAATCTTGCTAATTTCTACCAAAGAACAAAAACACCAATCATGCTAATTTCTAATTTCTAAAGAACAAAGAACAAAAAGCATAAAATAAGCATCAACAAACATAAAAAACAAACAGCATAAACAGACTTTTATGAACAAATTCACAAACAGCAAAATCTTATAAGCAAGATCAATAAGCATAAACAAACAGCAAAATCAATAAGCAAGATCAATAAGCATAAACAAACAGCAAAATCTTATAAGCAAGACCAATAAGCATAAACAAACAGCAAAATCATTAAGCAAGATCAATAAGCATAAACAAACAGCAAGATCAATAAGCATAAACAAACAGCAAAAATTAGCATGCTAATTTTTATGCCCCTGTAAATCGACCAGATTTCGACCAAACGAACAGACATAAAATCGATCTGTAAATCGACCAGATTTCGACCAAACATCGATCTGTAAATCGAGCAGATCCAAAAACGAACAGACATAAAATCGAAGAGATGGAGCTTACAATCGAGAGGAGACGCCTCGTTCTTGAGCCGCACGAGAGAGAGAGAGATATGGATTCGTTCTTCAGTCGCATGAGAGAGAGATAGGGCGTGTTCTTGAGTGAGGCGACTGAAAAAAATTAAGTGTTTAGGTTACCACTTTAGCGGTCAGATGAAAAAAGTGATAAGTGGAACTGATTTGAATAAAAAAACAAACAGTCTGATTTAATAAATGTCTGGCCGAAAAAGTGAAATTGCCCATATAAGTACTTATTTTGTAAAAACAAACAGCCCCTAATAAAAGAAATGATTTCAGATGACGAATTTCGAAGAAACTTTGTTGAGTGGTTTTTAACAACTATTATAACGGAAATTAATTCTCTTTTAAAAAGGAGCAAGGGTGTAGGGATTCATTAAGATTTCAAAGCAAAATAAATTAGATAGAACTTTGTGATGAATAACTCATTTTATCAAACCATCAACTTGTATAAGACACTCTTTCGAGGTTGAGAAAGACACGCATCCAAAGACTTAACTCTAATGTTTCCAAAATAAAGTAAGTCTTGACAATGGCGCAATCTATCATCTTTTTAAGTTGTACGGAATGAAAACAAGTATCCTTGATTCTAAGTAACTCTTTCGAGTATACCTCCATATCATTCAAGTTGATGCTCGAGATGGCTTATTTCTAAGTCCATCATGTTTTAACATTTCAACAATGATCAACTTGTTAATAAATGAAATCTTTTGTTAATATACCCTTGAATGAATGGTTGGAAAATTTTGTTATTAATTAACAAACTCCTACCATCAAAATAGGCTTTTAGATCTTAAATTTCCCCTACATCCAAACTAAGGTTGTTAGCCTATCATTGCTTGGTTTCCTTGCATTTTTAATTTTGTAGAAAATGAAAGAAACACACACATATATATATATATATATATATATATATATATATATATATATTCTTGATGAAATAAAAGTTACAAAAAATTAAACTTTAAACTATGAAAATCGACAAGAAAGTAGAGGAACTAAATTACAAACACAAGTTTACGAAAAGATAAATTACGAAATTCAAGTATGGATGAAAAAAGTAGAGACACGATGAAACATAATTTGAAGAACGATTTATAAAAAAAATAAGACGTAACAAGAAATTGCATAAAAGGTAAATGGCAAGAAGAATTCTACTAAATTGCATTAATTATAAAGAAGATGAATTTTCTTGGGAGAAAACTCATCACTACAATTCTTAACCAAAATGGAAAGAATTGTTTTCTTGGAGAGGAAATGAAAATTGGATGCTTGGATGATAGGATTCTAAAATTTTTGGGATACATTTTCTACTACCACAAAAGACCTATTTATAAGGGAGCTTTTAACCTCTAGATAATAATCTAATATCCATCAGATAATGTGTCCCCATTTTACAAAACAACAAAGTTGGCAAATCTTAAAAAAATATGCTTCAAATCTTCAAACTTTGTCTTCATTCCAAAAGCATGAGTCCTCCATTTCCAAATGCTATCTCATCCCAAAGCATTGTTTCTACAAAATAATATAAACACAAGATTAGCCACAAATTAGCATCAAAAGGCAAGTGAATTGGCATTAGTCAACTTGAGCTCCACAAATACTAAAATTAATAATTTACATAATAAAGACTTGATCTATCGACTTTTAACAAATACTAAAAACGCAAAATAAGAGAAAAAACAAGTGTAAAGCGTCAAATAAGGTGCCGGTTATCACACATTTTATAGAGACAAGTTTGTACATTTGGTATAAGAGTAGGTCGATTTAAGGTACATAAAACTAGTCTGAAAGAAAGTGGCTTGTGCAAGTGTGGAGGGAGAAGGCATAAGTCGAGGAGTTTTTTTGAAGTACATAATATTTATATACGACAAATGCAACAAATAAAATCATACACTCTCCTCACATTTGGTAAGCGGGTGACGTGCTTGATTCTCATGCAATGTACATGCAAAGTAGATTATGTATAGTTGGGGCTTAAATGAGAATAATAAAAAGTTAAGAAGATGAAAACGTATCTCTGACACTTTTTCAGCTTAATCAAAGAATGAGATTGGTAATGGTGGTGGCAACAAACAAGGTAGTAGTTAAATCACAAGACAATTGACATTTTGTATATGTTGCATGAAGTTAATAAGAGTACTTTTGTCAAATTATAATTGATAGATAGTTTCTTTTTTAATACTCTGTAGCAAGTTTGAAATATTATTAAACATATATAATAATAAAGTTGAAATTATAAAAATAATAAAAAGTGCTTATTATATTTTTGAAAATTTTACTATACACCTTTATATATATGGAGCATTGGAGCTTTACATGTGAAGTTGTATTTGTAAATTGATGAAAAAAATTGTATAAGTGAACAAACATTGCATTATTTTCTATTTGATATTTATTTTTCTAAGTGAAAAGTTTGTTGATGATAAGTAAAAAGGGACGTAATTAAAGCTACTTGCATTTTTCTATTTGTCCAATGAATATAATCAAATGTATTATCAAATGAACACAATTTTTGTCCTTGTAGTTTGTTGAAAATTGCAAATTTTGTCGCTAAGCTTTTTTAAGTAGATTGTCATGATCTTTTTGAAATTACGGTTTTTGTCTTTGTGGTTTGCAATTATTGTTGTTTTTATTTCTGAAGCTAAATCTGTCAATAATGATTTATGGTTAAGTATCAAATGAATTGTGACAATTGCCTTCCTGATGGCGCGTCATTCCGAGATTCTCGAAACGTTCAAACCCCCCTTTGTCTCCCTCTCATCTGCACCTCAAGAACGAAGAAACCCCAGATTCCAAATTAGGCTTCCCCTCTCTTTTTTTAACCCAATTAATGGACATTCCTACACCTGACGAATGATGGAAACCCCCCAATCTTCAATTCGTTAGAAAGAAATTGGCAGTCACCCTTCAATTTCATACAAAATCATCTCTGGTTCAAACTTTGATGTCCATGGGAATGCTTTAAAATTAAAATTTGCAGGTACCCTTTTTTCTATATGAGTTGTTGATTGCCATTTGTTTTCTTTTGGCCTACCGTTGGTTTGCATATAACCTGTTTGATTAAATGTCTCAATGACGGTATCCGATTTTAGGATTGCCAATTGCAGGACTTTTTGGATTCTAAGTTATTGCAGCCAGTCAAGGAGATTGATTGATTCTTTCTACATAATTTACATAAGTTGGGGGGGACCATCATCAACGAAGTTAAGAATAACTAACTATATTGTATTGAATTTTGGTTGTTTTGGATGGTAGATGTGTTTCCACTCAAATATATAGGGGTTGTGAAATTTCAATTCAAGGGCCCTATTGGATTGGATTTTACCCTTGATTGAGATTATTGTGAATTTCTTTTGGTGGAACATAAATCCCTTCAGCAGACATATTTGCGGTAAAGATAATAATGTCAATGCACATCTAAGAAATCACAACCATCATCATCATCATCATCATCATCATCGTTTATTCGAGACAATGAAAAGTGAGGTTTCAGGTACTTTAGGCCAAGAACATATGGAGAATGTTACAAGGGATGAAATTGAATTAGACTCTTGTATACGCAATGTATCTGTACAGACCGGTGAAGAGTTTTCACCGCAGTTTCTTCGAAGCCTCTCTTTAAGAAGAAAATTGCAAGCTGGTGGTGACTCTTCTCAAGAGTACCAACAAGATCGTATTACATCCGGAAGAACCATACAGACAGGTAAAGATTGTCCTCAAGAATTCCATAAAGACTGTGGCATACCTAGAAAGATAGTTGAAGAACGCTCTCTAGACCATATTAGAGACAATGGCACATCTTCTAGAATACTCCTAGGAAATGTTACAGAGAAGAAAGTTGGATTCCAATTTAATGAAAATGAACAACTTGTTTACGAGTGTCAAACTGGTTCTCAGATCAGCAGAAAAGACGCTGTATATGGTACTGGGTTTCCAGACTTTTGGGGTGGCCGAGAACTTCAAACAGAAGCAGAACAAACTTCATATTCTGGTCCAACCAGCAGATACCATCGTAAAGATTACACTATCAGGAATCCACAACAATCATCATCAATGTATACCAATGAAATCTATAATGTTCAATCTATGCATCATAAAGCGGACCAATATCAACCCTACGGTCATGTGTCGGGAATTCCAGATGGTTCTTTTTCTGAGAAAATGAAATTTCTTTGCAGCTTTGGTGGTAGAATATTGACAAGGCCAAGTGATGGAAAGCTTAGATATGTCGGAGGGGATACACGGATAATATCTATTAGGAAAAATCTTAATTATCAAGAACTCATGAGGAAAACTTATGCTTGTTGCAAGCAGCCTCATATAATTAAGTATCAGCTTCCTGGTGAGGATCTTGATGCACTTATATCTGTATGTTCTGATGAGGATTTTCACCATATGATAGATGAATATCATGAACTGGAAAAGGGCTCTCAAAGACTCAGGATATTTCTTGAATCTTCAAATGAACTTGAGAGTCCATGTTCTTCTGAGGCAAGATCTGTTCAGCAGATAGATAATGCTTATAAATATGTGGTTTCTGTAAATGGCATTACGGAATCAGGTATGCAGAAGACCTCTAGTAGGGACAGTTATGCAGGGAGCGCAACAGATTCCAACACAAGTTCCATTCAGCCATTGGAGATCACAGGCAGCTCTACAAATTTGACAAAAAAGCTCTCAAATCCCACTCAATTCATTCATCCATTGTGTATGAGATCTCCTTCATTTCAGTATAGAGATGCAATGAATTCTCAATTGAGAGTGGGTAGAGATCAACCCGCGTATGAGAACTCGTATCATCTTGATGTCACTGGTTATCAAGTTAGTCAGGATAATATAACGGTGGGAACTTATCAACAGTTGGACAGACGTTTTGTAGAAGATCATTCTCATGGTGACGGATCAATTAGTGAGAATATGTATTCTGTCCAACGTCTTTATGGTCAAGGTAACGAGAGTTTCAAGAAACCCGTGCTTAATGAATCAGCAATCCGGTCTGAAAAGTTTGTCATCTCTCATAAACAAAGTCCTAATGTGGTCCCTTCACGACAAAACGTTGTTCATTCTTCAATACTAAGCAAAGTTGAAGAGTCTGGTTCCTTTGTTCAGCAACAGGATATGAAAACCCAAACAGCTAAATGTGAGAATTATCATCCAGTTATAGATGTTAGCAAGCAGTACCCTGAATGGGATATGATAAAGTGGATGGAGAAGAATAACAATTTAAACATGGGTTTTGATTTGGAGACAGAAGAATATCAGCACAGTGTATCGCCAGCTACTCCTCTGGAAAGGCAATATTCTATTGCTACAACTGTTAGTAGTGACACGGTTTCCAATATATCTACGGGATTGAGCAGAGCAGATATGAATGCTGAAAACCCATTTTTGTTAACTACATCTGTAGAAAGCAGCAATCATACTTTGACCTCGGATTCTTATGAGAATGACCATTTTTTCCATGATTTGGTAATTCCAAATTCAACCATTTTTGGTCCTATTAGCAGCCGTGATGTTTCTCTTGGTGAGAGCTCTATAGATAATTTAGGTCACAGGAGCTCTATAGATGAAAAGAATGTGGATGATAGTGATTGTCTGCCACCTGACATCCTCTTATCGACAACAGAGCTTCTGTATATACGAGAAAAACCCAGTGGAGTCTTAACTGCTAGCCACACAGAAACTGTGAGTGTTGCTCAATCTTACAGCAAGGTAACAACATGGCCATGAATACAATTACAAACATTAATAACATCAAGTAATAAATAGTTAACTGTTCTGATTTGCTACCTGTTCTTAGGATGTTGAAGATGACAAGAGAGTAAGGGATGGATCCATTAGTAATGCTACAATCGCTGAAATTCAAGCAGGACTACATGGTCTGCAGGTACTGTACATTCACATATGAATTGAAGGTTAAAACTATTACACGTTTATTCTCAAATTTGGACATGCTTATGGAACTTAAAATATATATATATATATATATATATATATAGTTGGGATCATGTGAGAGTTTTTGTGAGAAGGTGAGAAAAGGTGAAGGTAGAAGTTATCACCTTGATTCTGGACATTACTGTAATTTATTTATCTCTACAGAATTGCAATTACAAGATTCAAAACTTTTTTGGCTTATATTGACCAAGAGCTCGCTATGAATTATGCAGACCATAAAAAATGCTGACCTTGAAGAATTACGTGAATTGGGATGTGGTACATTTGGAACTGTTTATCACGGCAAGTGGAGGGGAACAGATGTTGCTATCAAGAGATTTAAAGAAAGTTGTTTCTCGGGGAAACCATTAGAGCAAGATCGGTTGGTAGGTCACAACCGAAACTAATATTACATTCATCCCATGAAATTTGCTACATTTTATTGGAAACATTTCAAGTTAACCAAAATATAATTAGCTCAACATTTTGCTTAAACTCTTTATTCAGCTTCCTGAAAGATCAACTAATTTTCGTGATTAATGGGATAAGTAATTGTTCTGTAAGTTTAAGATCTACCTCTATTGCAAGAGAAATGAAGATCCAGATGATCTTAAGAAGATTATGTCATTTTGTTTGGCAGACCAAAGATTTCTGGAGAGAAGCTCAGATCCTGTCACAACTTCACCATCCAAATGTGGTAGCGTTATATGGTGTTGTAAGTGATGGTCCTGAAGGAACGTTATCCACGGTTACCGAGTATATGGCTAATGGGTCACTTAGGCATGTTCTTTCAGAAAAGAACAGGTGAGTTTGATGAACTTCTTGTTTCTCTTTCTCCTTCATAGGAAGGGTATATAAGCAAATCTTAAACCTGTTGCAGAGTACTTGATTGGCGAAAGAAGCTCATAATTGCACAAGATGCTGCAATTGGCATGGAGTACCTGCATTTGAAGAACATCGTTCACTTTGATTTGAAATGTGATAACTTGCTTGTCAATTTGGGAGATCCTGACCGGCCCGTGTGTAAGGTAAGAAGCAAAAGTGTGTTATAGTCCCAATTTAAGTCCATCAACATCTTCAGTTATACCAAAATGGTCAACTGTATAAATATTATTACTTCAGAAAGAAAACATCTTTGGTTATCCCCTTGTGTTTTATATTTTTAGGTTGGTGATTTTGGTCTATCAAGAATCAAACATAACTCGCTTGTTTCGGGTGGTGCACGGGGAACGCTTCCTTGGATTGCTCCGGAGCTTCTAGCCGGTAGCAGCAAACGGGTTTGTGAGAAAGTAAGTTATATCCTGCTTGCTAACACCATTTGTTGTTTCGTCTCTGATGGTGGGCTGTCTCGTTGGCAGGTCGATGTATTCTCGTTTGGTATTGCAATGTGGGAGATCTTGACGGGGGAGGAGCCTTATGCAGACATGCATTGTGGTGCCATTATAGGTAACACCATGTTGGTATATTCTTTTACGGTGTGTTTGGTATGGACTAAACAAAAAGTTGTTCGTCCCAACATAGGTTGAACAATAAATCAAAAGATTAGTAAATTACTTAACTACCCACGTCAAATTAAAACCCTAAAACCTTTCACAATTAATTCATTCACCTGCCGTCTAGTCCAGTTTCATCCGCATACCAAACACATTGTAAGTTTTCAAGTAGGTCCTTTCGACCATGTTGTGATGTTGTGAATTGGTATGAAGGTGGTATCGTGACCAATACACTTCGGCCTACTATCCCAAAACGCTGCGATCATGGGTGGAAGGCGTTGATGGAAGAATGTTGGTCAAATGATCCGGCAGATAGACCATCCTTCACCCAGATAACAAACAAGCTCCAAGCTATGTCCGTTGCACTCCAATCGAAAAAACAGACAAGAGTACAACCACAACTACAACCACTTGTATAAACCAAGGATTTGTTTTATAGAATGTTAGGATACAAAGGAACCTAAAAAGAAGACCAATTGGCAATCTGGCTGTCACTAAGCTAAAGCAGCCTTCCTTGTGTAGCACTTGTATGGTACTCAACATGTTAGAAGTGTGAATTATATACTATATTAATCATATGTAACCATCATGATTGCTGGGTTCTAATAGAAAAACGTATTGATGATGAAACCAACTGCAGTTCATATTTTTCAAATATAGCCGGTAGGGCTGTTCATCGGTTGACATCTAATGGATATGAGAGGAACCGAACCGATCCAATCATCTATTATTGGATGCTGGATTTTTCAAATCCAATAAATGATTGGATCGGTTCGGTTCCATCCATTGGATATCCAATGAATCGACAAGATATCAATCGGATATAATTATTGGATATCCATTGAATCGGATTTGATCCATCCGACATCCAATGGATGATCGGAAATGTGTTAATTTAATCAATTTTCTAACAATGAAACAAATTGATTAATCACTTTTAATGTGTTAAAACCAACACAAGTGAGACAAAAATCAAAAATCAACAGAAAACAAATTCATACTTGAGCAAATTGCAAACAAATTAATTGGATGGTAACTGGAAGTTGGTAGGTTCGGTTCGGTGGGTTTTGGTCGGTTCTGGACTGCCATCCAAGAACCGACCGATCCAATTACCGATCCAAATTGGATGTTGAAATTTTCAATCCAATCCGATCCAACTACAACTGGATATCCAATTATGGTCGGTCGGTTCCTATTGGATCGGTTGACTTTCTACACACCCCTAACAGCCGGTGTCCAATCACTATCACACCCTACCCAACAATAACCACACTGTTGATGACATGGGGTTCACCAAAAAGACTCGTAAAGTTTCAGAAAGAAAAAAAAACATTGTTCTTTGGATGCCATAGTTTCTACCTAAATGATTCAGGTCGCTTCGGTTTGCTTTGAACAACAGCTTCAATCTTCTCCATGATCTCAGGCGTAAGCTTAGGAATGACATTAATCGCCTTCATGTTTTCTTGAATCTGCATGAGGAAAGAGTTATCAGGAAGTGCGGAAATTAGAATAGTATGCATTTAAAGTGAATAGACAGACACAAGGAAACCCTTCTTTCCCATGTTTTCAATATTAAGGTTGTTTGGTTTCCAAATTCTTTCTAGAAGAAAATGAGTAGGCAAAAAGACTGACCTGATGCTCCTTTGTAGCACCAGTAATAACAGATGATACGTTAGGATTTGCAGCACACCATGCAATTGCAAGCTGAGACATGGGTACATCTAATTCATCTGCAATTGGTTTTAAGTTCTTAACTTTCTTCAGCACCTCATCCACTAAAGATCTACTTGCCAAACTCTGCCATCACAATTGGATACTAGAAAGTTAACATCACGTGGCAAAACAAGTGTTCATATTTCTATTTTAGTTTGTCCCAAAATAAATGTCCACTTTTCAAATGTAACTGGTGCATTTTCAACCAACTGATGGTGGTGTTCTTCATTATAACAAAGAATAAAACGAGATATTCAGCAGCAAGGTACTACTTAGTTTCGTTTAGATCCCAAAAGACCAAAAAGAAATGCCATAAAATATGCAAAAACCATTTTGACAATAACGTTCAGTAAGGAGTTTCAACTGGATATGCAAGATTCACCTTGTAGTTCTCCAATGCAAACCGACTATCAGCCGGAACTCCTGAGTTGTATTTCCCGGTCAGAACTCCAGATGCAAGTGGACTCCAGGTCGTAAGCCCGATTCCATAGTTGTTATACAGAGGAAGATATTCATTCTCAACCTGCACAAAACCCATAAATTATACTCACAAGTATCTAAGGTATGTGCTTCTATCCACAAGCCAACAACTACACTAGAGTGGCGTTTGTTTTTTAAAAGGTGTTGAAGTCAAAAGTCATATTTCACTTCTGATTGATAAGAGGTGGTGCTGAAGTCTGAAATCTGGATCAATAAGACTATTTGTTTTTGTAAACGAATAAATGTCTGAATTTGTTTAAATTGTGTATTTGATCCATTAGAATATTATAGTTTTCAGTTTATATATATATAAATTTATACAATTTCACATATTTATGCATCATCATCACGAACTTTAGATCTAAATTATAAAATTAGCATTCATTTAAACGAATACGTTTAATCGATAATAAATATATATAAATTTAAATTTGAAGGTTGCCTAATTATAGTAATTTGAGATTTATTATAATCCAAGTGAGAGAAAGGATCTATTAAGGTTAATTCATTGAGAACAACAAAGGCAAATAAGAGGTTGTTTTACCTCTTACTAAATAAGAGGACGAAAAGACATAAGTGGGGAAAAAACAAACAATCTATGTTCACTATTACCAGGGAGGGCATTTACATTCGGATCCATACCATAGGGGTTCTTGTTCTTTTTTTGGGTTGTTTCTTTGAACCATTTATCCAACAATAAATATTAGCCAAAGAAAGCTATGAAAAAATCAATTAGGGTTTAATTTGCTTATGTAGAGTACACGGATACTCTTTCATTCTCTACAAATCATGATTATGAATTAAGAAAAACAAGAGAATCGATTATATACTCTTTCATTCTCTACAAATCATGATTATGAATTAAGAAAAACAAGAGAATCGATTATACCTTATGCCTAGCAAACATATTATACTCTGGCTGTTCTACGATCGGTCCGACCAGATCCAACCGCTTTGCAACCTCACAAGCCTCCGTGATCTGCTGAGCCGACCACTCACTTGTCCCCCAATAAAACGCCCAACCTTGATTAATCACATAATTCATGGCCCTAATCGTTTCCTCAATCGGCGTGCACAAATCCGGACGGTGACAATAAATCAAATCAACATACTCCATATCGAGGCGTTTCAAGGACGCTCTGGTCCCCTCAACGATGTGTTTTCTGGACAAACCCTTATCGTTAGGTCCAGGACCACCCCAGAATATCTTGGTAGAGACGACGATATCTGAACGTTTCCAACCGAGTTCACGAATGGCTTGGCCCATGATCTCTTCAGCACGGCCATTAGCGTACACCTCGGCATTGTCAAAGAAGTTGACACCGTTGTCGCGGCAACATTGGAGTAGGATTTTGGCTTCTTTCACGTCGATTTGGTTGCCGAAACTAACCCATGCTCCATAGGATAGCTGCGACACCTTCAACCCAGATCGACCTAGGTTCTTGTATTGCATTTTTAAGGATTTTTGTGTCCAGATCACAAAGACAACAGTCGCTGCGTGTGTGTTTGAGAGAGAGTGATCAAAGTGGAGTTCAGAGGAAGCGGCCTGCAATTGATTCCATTTGTCCACCTATGTTGAGTGAATTACATAAATAGTCCCTCAACTATTACTTATATTCAATTTCGTCGTCTTCATGCGTTTGGTTGCAGGACAGGACATAACATGACAGAACAGAACAGGACAGGACAGCTGTCTAGCGTTTGGTAGAACATAACTAAACTGGATAGAACAGAACAGGACTGACAAAATTACCAATTTACCTCCAGTGAACTGTTTAGTGTTTTTTACGAAATAATCAATATAAATGAAAATTAACAAACAATATTTAAACATTCAAAAACATCAAACATTAATATTTATAAAAAAAACTCAAATTTATAAATCAAACAACGTAAACAACTTTTTAAAATCAAACAATTATATAGCAAAAGACCTAATAACAATGTTTACAATTATATAGCAAAGTAAACAATGTTTTCAATTATATAGCAAAAGTTCTAATAACAAATGTTCAATGTTTACCATTGCGTACCGAAAGACTAAAACACAAAAGTTCAATGTTTACCATTGTCTAGAAAAAGACCTAAACACAAAAGTTCAAATTTTACCAACTTACACCAATAACATGCCTAATTTTTGAAGAACGGTTGTCACGAATGTTGGCTTGAACTCATCATCCATGTCATTCCAAAGGCGTAGTTGAATCGGGTTGTCTGCAAAATACATACTAATATCCACACATTGGCTAGGATCAAAACCCATCTTCTTTAACTCCGCGGGCATAGTTCCCAAACCCGGAGTACCTACAACCGATACCAATTTACTCATTTCCTCTAATACCGTGTTTAACCATTTTTCAATCATCTTAATTACATCTTCAGCGACATTGGACTTTTTTTTTCTTGATGATGCTTCTCCTTCACGTGGAATGGGTGACATGGAAGCGACATTAGAAGGATTGGACAAAGGCACGGTAAATTCTTCAGTCTCGGCCCCGACTTCGCTCTCTAGATATATCAACAATATGAATAAAATCAATAATCATATATAACAATATGAATAAAATCAATATCGATATTTTCAGCAGCAAATAAGCATCAAACAGCAACAAATTAATATTTTCAGCATCAAAACAACAACAAACAACAACAAAATGATATTTTCAGCATCAAAACAACAACAAAATGATATTTTCAGCATCAAAACAACATCAAACATCAATGAAATGATATTTTCAGCATCAAAACAGCAACAAACAGCATCAAACAGCAACAAAATGATATTTTCAGCATCAAAACAGCAACAAAATGATATTTTCAGCATCAAAACAGCATCAAACAACAACAAATTGATATTTTCAACATCAAAACAATATCAAATAGCAACAAAATGATATTTTCAACATCAAACAACAAAATGATATTTTCAGCATCAAACAACAACAAAATGGTATTTTCAGCATCAAACAACAACAAATCGATATTTCAGCATCAAATAAGCAACACAGAGCAACAAATAAGCATCAAATCGTCGATTTCTCAGATTAAAATGCACAAAATCGATCGATTTGTGATGTTGATTTCAAAGAAACAAATCAATTTTCAAAGAAAGAAAAGCATAAGCAACCAAAGAAAGTAATGTCGACTTCCAGAAAGAAAGAAATCGACTTTGTGAGGTCGATTTCTCAAAGATGTCGACTACCCGAAAAGAAATTGATTTTTGAAAGAGAAATCGATCTGGAAGAATCGTTACCTGGAAGACTCGTTATGGCTGGAAGAATCGATCTGGAAATCAATCGAGTGTCGACCTGGAATCGATCTGGAAATCGATCGTAGTGGAGGAGGCGTGGGTAGAAGGAGGTGTGGGTAGAAGCGAATAAGAGAGTATCAGATGAAATTAGGTTTTAGAAAAGGGTATTTTGGTCAAAAATTATTCTGTTCCATCTTATTCTAGGGGGTTATGGTGGAACACGCGTGTTCCACATTTGTTCAATTTAGTTCCTGTCTGTTCCACCTTAAGTCATGCCAAACATGGGACAAGAGCCCTTGTTCCTGTCTGTTCTATTCAATTTAGCAATCGTTTGACAAAAATAATCTAATTTTTTATTTTTGAGTACATGTTTGGATGAACTTAAGTCAGCTTATTGATAAGTTACTTGTAGTAGTTTATGAGGAATTTTTAATTATTTTTTTTAGATTACACCCATATAAATATTCTTTATTAATATTAATTATTAAGTTATTGGTTAAGTTTTAATTGTACATCAATATTAATTTTAATTATTTAAGATTGTTGTTAATTATATCAGTTATATATATATATATAGGATACAAATCAAATACAAATTATGTATTTGTTACACCTCTTACAAACCAATTTGCATATATGCATAA
Organism: Saussurea involucrata; assembly: GCA_033807775.1. Taxonomy (NCBI): domain Eukaryota; kingdom Viridiplantae; phylum Streptophyta; class Magnoliopsida; order Asterales; family Asteraceae; genus Saussurea; species Saussurea involucrata. Next base: position 94,810,798 of record CM066322.1, read on the forward strand.
TCTGAGACGTATATATGCATTATCTCATATGAATATATGTTTATTATATGTATATTTTTGCACGTATGCATATGCATGTATATATGTACATTGTTCACATATGCACACTGGTTATTCACGTATGCACATTGTGGTTCGTAAGGTGTGTAACAAATGCAAGGTTTGCATTTTACGGAGCTTCTATATATATATATATATATATATATATATATATATATATTTAATATTAGTTAATATATTATATATTTTAGTTATCAATTACTATTATTTTTTAATTATTATTAAATTATTTATTTTCATTCATATTATTTTTAATGGTTATTTAAATTATAAGATAATGTAGATTTTTTTAAAGTTGTTTTAACAAATTTAAAATATAATATATATATAGAGGCCCACTATTTTGTAAACTTTTTTTCATGTAAACTTTGGATTTCATAGATTTCTTGATAAAATTGTTTCATGATATTGTTTATTTTGATAAAATTGTTTCGTATAATTCATTTTTTGATGAAATTGTTTCATATATTTGTGTTTTTTATGTAGTTTCGTATATTTTTTCATTTCTATGAAACTGTTTCATATATTTTCTCAGTTTGATGAAATTTTGTCTTTTTTACATAAAAAGCACAAATATATGAAACACTTTCATCAAGAAATAAATGATATGAAACACTTTCATCAAAATACACAATTTCATTAAGCTATTTCATTAAAAAAAACCTATGAAATCCAAAGTTTACAAAAGTTACACATATTTAGAGGTTTACAATTTATTATCTCTCTCTCTCTATATATATATATATATATATATATATATATATATATATGCAAATTATCCATTGCAAACCAGTTAGTTTATGCAAACCGTGCAAACTCATATCCACCAATCACGTAACTTCTTTTTTTATCCATAAGAGTATTTTAGGGCTTTTAGCATATTTTTTCATCTCCACCAATCACGTAACTTATTTTTTTATATCCATAAATTCTTTTTTTATATCCATAAGGGTATTTTAGGGCTCCACCGAAAAATATAGATTCATGAAACCAAATTGTATATTCATGAAGCCAAATTTTATATTCATGAAGCCAAATTTATATATTCATGAAGCCAAATTAAAAAAATTGCAGATTCATGATTGGTGGATATGAGTTTGCACGGTTTGCACAAACTGACTGGTTTGCAACATATACCTCCCCTATATATATATAATGGATTTTCTTCTTTTGTTAACCAAATAATTAGTGTTAACTTTGTTAAGCAAGGTATTTTCGTCTTTTTATATATTTATACCACGTTCCTTAAATCTCATTCAACTAATTATTACATAATTTAATTATCATAATTCAATTAGTTGTGACATTCCTTAATTATCATATTTATAAAATATTAAGAAGAGAAAAATATAATAAAACCCAATGGACTTTTACTGCTAGGAATGCTTAAGTTTTTGGTCAATTTTTTGGAACAAATAAGTCATTGCACTTTTTAAAACCTGTTAAATAAACCCTTGGACTTTCTAAGCTTGTTAGATACATCCTTATGACCCATAAAATTGGTTAATGTGTTAAACAATAATTGAAAGAAATCCTAAAAAAACAAACAAAGTTTCATATTTTAACTTATTACGTCCTTGGACATTTTTTGGACGGAAAAAAAATACAATTTATAAAACTAAACGAATACACCATTTTCATTACTCTTCCCAAAACATATAAAAATTGTTCCAACGCATAAAATAGATTTCAAGACATATTATTTAATTGGTCACTCTTTAGAACAATGATATATATATATATATAGAGGCGGGTTCATACGAGGAGCGTACCTATTTAAGAAAACGTGAGGAGCACCGTCCATGTACAAAATCATATGTGATTCACAACACAAACCCCGGGACAAGCCGCGCGCTTTCGCAAGCCGCGTAACAAACCGCGCGTGTAATCACATATGATTTTAGTCCTTGTGTTGTGAATCACATGTGATTTTGTACATGGGAGGTGCTCCTCACGTTTTCTTAAATTGTTACGCTCCTCGTTTGAACCATTCTCTCTCTCTCTCTCTATATATATATATATATATATATATATATATACTAATAGTGTACCCGCGCAATGCAACGGGATGTAATATATTTCTTGTAAAATGTTAATGCCAAAAATCATCCAGAAGGATAACTTAAGGTTGATTGTGGAGCTTAACAACTAAAGATGGGAATCGTTCGACAAAACAATGCGATAAAGACAAAAATGTAAACGAGACAGATTTTGGTGACGCGGGAAAAACCTCAACGAGAAAAAAACCCGCGGACGACAGTGATGGTGTCGTCGCTGCACTATGGTCGCCAAACAGGGGCGATGTCCTTTGTTTCGAGTATCGAGAGTACAATGGTTACAATACAAATGAAAGAAAAGACTTTAGACGTAAAGTAAACAAGTGTATCGAATGTAAAAACAAGTGCGTCGTGTGGAAATGCTATGTGTCATGCGTAGAAATCGTGCGTCGAGAGCGATCTGTTGAGAGAGAGTTTTCTTTGTTCTTGCCGTGAGTATTTCTTAGAGTTCAGTCTCTCGCAAATGAGGATGAGCCTTCATATTTATAACCTTCGAATGTCTTGAATGATTCCTTAAAGCCTGCAGGTAACGGTCGTAACGGTCGTTGTGGTTAATGCTCGTAATTAACTCTGTCGGTTATGTCCGTTGGCCATTAATAGTGTTGACCCTGCATTAAACACAGAAATCACAACAATTGTCATACGTTAGTCGGTCGAGGTCGTAAGGTTACTTACGACGGTCGAGTGTCGTGAGTAACTTTCGATTTTAACCTTGGTCTGACGATAAAGTGCTTATGATTTGATCTTATTACAGAAAAGTGTAATAAATGTTTTTCCCTTTTTTGGTCGTGGTCGAGACTGGTGCAATTTTACCCAAACAGTTTGCCCCCAAAATTTAAAAATAGAGTGGCAAATTCCAATTTTAAATTTTTTCCAGTCGGACGTCTAAGGTCATGACACGTGTTGAAAGTCGTTGGCTAGGGAACTGAACCGGTTCGATTTGAACTACGGAAGTTAAGAAGGCGATAAGATCGTGACGTCACGCTGACGTGCGATCATGGCTAACAGCTGTTAACGCTAGGTGTCGACGATCCGTTTGTGCATTCGAGGAGACATGGACACGTGTCGATCATCGAGTGACTCGACCTGACACGATCGCTTATATAAATAAAGACTCAAGGTAGATCTTTTCCATTTTACGCTTTCAGAGAGTTTTAGAGAGAGATTTCTTGCTATTCTTCAACGAATCACTTCCAAATCTGCAAACTCTTCGATCCGATTTAGGCATTTCGAGGTTTAGAGCGTCTATATAAGGTACGACTCTCACCCCTTTATATGCGTCGTAAATCCATAGCTAGGAAGCCTAGGAAGAATTGGGACATTTAGGGTTTTTCAGATCGACAAACTTGGTTAACAGGATTATCGATGTCGACAGAACCCAGGAGTACCATTCGAGATCAAGATGATCTCGATGACCTTAGGAGCTTAGCAAAAATCCCTGCGGGGATTACCTTGAGTAAGGCCGGTCAGATTTGACCGGAGATGTGTCCTGATGGGTACGTCGTGATATACGAGTACCCATTTAAGATAGGTTTCCACTGGCCCTATTCGCCTTTGGCCAAGGCTTTCATGTGCGAGTTCGATCTCTCGCCTGGGCAACTGATGCCCCAGTTTTGGCGAGTTATCCAGGTCATCGAGCGACTTACCTCGAATTGGGAGTCGCCGATGAATGTGAAAGACGTCTTGACAGCCTATCAGGTCAAGATGGAAGAGTATCGTCGCTATAGCCTGTTCTCGAAACACAAGGGCGGTCGTACCTTGATTCTGAAAACCGCGGTCAATGACCGCAAATGGAAGACCAGGTACGCACTTGTGCGGGTAGCGACACTGGACCCCGATAGCGACTGGATCAGGTCTGGCTGGAACATGGCGGGTGAGTTTCTAGCTTTGGTCGAGCATTTTTTATGACATTTATTCATTTATTTTTCAACTAATCCTCTATCTTATGTACCTCCAGACATTAAATTCGAGGACGCGAAGGCCAACGGCGACTCCAAGGCCAAGATCGAGAAGTTCCTGGAGATTAGCACCGACGACCGATCTTTCGTCGCACGACATCTGGTAGACGGGGACGATGATTTGGTCTTTTTGGGTGAGAATCGTCAGGAGAGACGAGAAGAAGATGAAGAGGAGGAAGAAGAGAAAGAGGAGTCGAGAGAAGAAGAGATAGAGATGACTGGTAAGTGTACCCTACTCTGCTCGATTTACTCTTTTCGTTATTTCAGTCGCTTAATCGGTCTTCCTCTTTTTTTTTACTTTACAGGAGAATCTCAGCCGAAAGCGTCGTCTGCGATGTCTAAGAGGGTGGCTCAAGCCGAAATGGCTCGCAAGGCAAGAGAAAAGAGGAAAGAGGCCCCGACAACTGGGTCGGGAGTCCTGAAGAGGACGAAGATGTCTGTCCTGAGGGAACCGTCTTCGAAGACGGGTGGCTCGTCTGGAGTCACCACGCCTGAGAAGGCGAAGGTGTCGATTGCATCCGCTGAGAAGACGATGACGTCTTCTGATGCAATCGACACAACACCTGTCAATTCTGCGCCTCCGGTGAAACCGGTGGTATCTCCGTCTGTAGCATCGATCCCTTCATCGGCCGACAGGGGCAAGGTTCATGCGACCGGAGAGACTGAGGTCACGACGGTCAACTTTACGTTGCCATCGGACTTTATGGTCGACAACGTCCTAGACGGGACGGAACTTTTCCCCCATCTAGGGAAGTACCAGCTCCCGTCTTTCAAGGAGCGTTTCCAAGGGGTCTCCGTCGAGGAGACGGGATCACATGTTGCTGGACTGGCGTTCTTGGTAAGTCTTTCTTTCAAGACTTGTTCATCTTTTGTCGTTTAAACTTTATCGAGTGTTTACTAACATGTTCTTGTGTTTTTCAGACGTTCCAGTCTTCTCTGGCTCTGCACGCCAAAATGGCGAAGATTGAAGGTCTAATGTCCTCTGCTCTTGTAAATGAGAACGCGGCCTTGGAGAGGGAGCGGTCCGCTCTGGAAAGTGCAGAGGGGATGTTCGTTCGACTCGATGATGCCCTAAACGAATTGAAGGCCGTCGGACGCGCGAAGGATGAGGCGAACCACCGCCTGAAGCAATCCCTGTCCATGATCGCCGACCAAAGGGAGGAGCTGGACAGGACGAAGGAGTCCTTGGCTGTGAAGGAAAAAGAAGCTGAGGAATCCAAGTCCAAGGTGGTGAGCCTGGAGAAAGAGGTGAAGGAGCTGAAGGACGAGGCTAAGTCCGTCTTCGCCTTGGCTCGATTGACCGCACGGGCGGCGATAATGAGGCAGCATCTATCGGGGAAGAATCCTCTCGCGTCAACGTCGGACGAATTGGCATTCTTCTTGTCGATTATCGGGTCCGATAGGGATCTCGACTCGGACGACGAGAAGGAGGCTGAGGAGGAAGAAACGAACGAGGGCCTCCAGGACGAAGCCTCGGGCAAGGATGCGAATGACGATCCTCCTCAGATTTAGAAGATTTTACTTTTTGTCTCTACCACTCGGCCGTTGGTGGTCGAGTAACTTAGATGTATTTGATTATTGATCAATGGGTATTTTTCTTCTGAACTTGCGCATTACACTTTGTGAATATCAATTGTGAAATACATCGTATAAAAATGAACAAGAAGACATGCGACTTAGGCGTTTAATGTAACACAATGATTAAAACATAAGTCGTAATATCTTCTATATTTCTATATCATGTAAGCAATCATGAGTACATGCGATCAAAGCATACATTCAGAACATGAAATTTTTCTAAGTTAAAACACTTAGATCGTGGGTCGATCGCACGTTTAAATCGTGCGATGAATCTGAATCATGCGTCCCATGCGATAAGATAATCAAGTCATATAGTAGACCCGATTACTTATATCATGCAATCATGCGAAAGTGTACTTATGTCATATGATAGACTTAGTAACTTATGTCGTGCAATCCTGCGATAAAATAATGTCAGAGGTTGGTCGTTGGCTAACCAACGACCCTCCGATGCTTAAGTCAGTAGTCGTCGTGATGAATAAAAATCGTATAAGAGAAAAGGGTTTAGAAGAAATACCTTTTTAGATGTGTTGCATTCCAGCTACGTGAGACATCTTGATTGTCGAGGGTTTGGAGCCGATAGGCACCTTTACCCACGACTTATGAGATACGATTAGGACCTTCCCACTTAACGGAAAGCTTACCTGCATTGAGCTCTTGAGTGCTTTGGAATACTCGACGGAGGACGTAGTCGCCTTCTTGAAAGACTTTAACTTTGACATTCTTATTGAAATGTCGCTCGACCGCTTGCTTCCACGACGCCATTCTGATCAATGCTGATTCTCTAAGCTCTTCAAGGGCGTCGAGGTCATAACTTAAATCAACCAAGTTGTGGTCGACAGAAGTATGCCTCGAAGTAGGGAGTTGGACCTCAACCGGCAGAACTGCTTCACAACCATAGACTAAAGAGAAAGGGGTTTGTCCTGTGGACGTGCGAGGTGTCGTGCGATTTGCCCACAGGACCGAAAGGAGTTCTTCGACCCCCTTTCCTTTTGCAGCCTTTAACCTTTTCTTGATCCAGGCAACGATGGTTTTATTGCTTGACTCGGCAAGTCCATTTGCCTGGGGATACCTGGGGGTCGAGGTCGTCAGCTTGATATTACGATCTTCACAGAACTGTCGAGTCTTGTTGCTTATGAACTGGGATCCATTGTTGCAAACAATTTCGGATGGAATCCCAAACCTGCATATGATGTTAGTCTGGATAAAAGAGACGACTTCCTTGTCCCGAACTTGGGAGAAAGCAGCTGCTTCTACCCATTTAGAAAAATAATATGTAAGTACGAGGAGAAACACCTTTTGCCCTGGAGCAGGTGGTAGCTTGCCGACAATATCCATTCTCCACCTCATGAAGGGCCATGGGATAAGTGTCGAGTGTAAAGGTTCCGAAGGTTTATGGGACGTACCTGAATGTCGCTGACAGGGATCACAGTTCTGGACATATCTGACTGCGTCTTGTCGCAGTGTTGGCCAAAAGTAGCCTTGTCGAGAGATACGATTAGCCAAACTGCGACCTCCTGAGTGATTGCCACACACTCCATCATGCATCTCTTGAAGGATCTTTTGAACTTGACTTTTGCCGACGATGCATCTCAGGTGTAAGCCTGTCGATGACCGTCGATAGAGTCTATCTCCGATCATGACATACCTGGATGCTTTGAATCTGATCTTCCGAGCTTCCATCTTATCTTCCGGGAGTTGGTCGTGCATAAGAAAATTTCGGATGTCGCACGACCAATCATTTTCTTGGTCTTCGATCTGGACGACATCGACATTTTCGATAGACGACGTCGCCAGATGGATCATAGGAATGCTATTGAATATTGGTTCGACCAGAGCAGACCCAAGGTTTGCTAAAGCGTCGACTTGAGTATTTTGGTCCCTTGGGGAATCTGTTCGATGGAAAATGACTTGAATTTCTTGGATTTTTCTTTTGCTACCTTCAGGTACGCTGTCATTTTTGAATCTTTAGCCGCGAATTCTCCATTGATCTGGTTCACGACCAAGAGAGAATCGCTTTTGACATGTAGCGCGTTGCCCCCGAGTCGTAGGCCATATTCATTCCCACGATCAAGGCTTCATATTCAGCTTCGTTGTTGGTGGTTTTGATGTCGCACCGGACTGAATACACCATCTTGCCCCCCTGTGGCGACTTTAAGACGACGCCTAGCCCTAAACCTCTTGAGTTGGATGAACCGTCGACATGTAGAATCCAGGGTACGTCGTCGTGAGTCGCCACAGTAGACACTTCGAGCTCTGCTTCTTTTTCCAATTCAGGGCTGAAATCAGCAATGAAATCCCCCAAGGCTTGCGATTTGATCGCGGTCCTGGGCTTAAAATCGATGTCGTAACTACTGAGATATATGCTCCATTTTGCCAACTGACCTGTCAACTCAGGTTTCCTCAAGACAGACTTAAGGGGAAAGTTAGTCACAATAGTAATAGGATGCGATTCAAAGTAGTGTCACAGTTTTTTAGCGCATGTGACTAGCGACAAAAGCAAATTTTCCATAGAGGAATACCTGGTTTCGGCGTCCAAGAGAGATTTACTTACATAGTAGATCGGCAGTTGCTGCTTTTCATCTTCTCGTGTCAGGACGACACTTACTGCATTACGACTAACATCCAAATATAGCTGCAAGACCTCATGATCGTGAGGTTTTGACAACAAAGGAGGCGACGTCATGTACTCTTTTAGTTTTTGCAATGCTTGCTCATGATCGTCGGTCCAGTCGAAGCCTCTGTTTTTCCTGAGAACATTGTAAAATAGATGGCATTTATCTGAGGATCGAGAGATAAACCTGTTCAGAGCTGCCACCCGACCAGTGAGCCTTTGGACCTCTTTGAAATTTCTAGGGGATTTGATCTCGATAATGGCTTTAATCTGGTCGGGGTTTGTAAAGCCCGTGTTCTGGTACGTTTATTAATTAATTTTAATTATTTAAAATGTCCACCTTTATTTGTTTTTGGTTATTGGTTTGTTGTCGAAAAGGACCAAAATGTTAGCGCATGTGTCATTTGGATGTAGATTGTGAGATAAGGTGTAGTTGAGGGGCTATTTGTGCAATTCTTGGAACTCTTTGCATGGGTCTCGGCCCATGACTGATTTCCTATCTCTCGTTTCCTTTTTCCTTGTGAATCAAGCAAACCAAACCAATCACCTAAACCCTAAGAGCCTTTTCTCTTTTCCTTGTGTTGTGCGGCCGAGAGAGAGAGAATCGAAGGGAGAGAGGAACGCGAGAAAGAAGAGAGAAGAGGAAGAAAGAACGCAGCGGCAGCCACCCTTCGCCGCCGCTGCTGCTGTCGCCGGAGATCGCCACCACCTGCTGTCGTCGGAGGAATCGAGAGAGAGAGGTTTGGTTGTGGTGGTGAGACGTCGTCGTAAGGTAAGTAGCTCTCTCGTTCGTCTCGTTTCTTTTCCTTTTTCCTTTTCGTTTTCCGGCGAGACCACCACCGCCGCACGCCGTCGCTGCGGTGGCTGTGGGTGGAGGGCGGTGGCAGTGGGTGACACTCGTAGCGTAAATCCCAAACCGTTAAGCCAAACGCGAACCGTTTTATAAAGTTATCTTTTTATGCAAATTCTAAGTGTGCTGTCCAGTTTTCGTTTGACCATAACTTTTCCGTCGTAACTCCGTTTGAGCCGAAACTGGCGCCCACGGTTCAAGTTCGGGGTCGGGCACGTTTTCTGTGTTTTAGCGGAAAACTGGTTCGGTCTCTAGCTGGGCGAAAAAGTGGTCGCAAGTTCGGTGATTCGTCATTTTATGTGTAAAATTCTGGAATCTGCCACTGTTTTGTGTAGACCATAACTTTCTGCTCGTAACTCGCTTTGAGGTGAAATTGGTTCTCAAAGTTCCCAAATCGAGTTGGGAAGGTTTTTCATGTTTTGCCGAAAGTCTGATTAAGCCCGTAGCTAGGCTGTATTGGGCTGTTTGTGCAGGCTGGACCGAAAACTGGCAGCTTTGGTAGTCGTTCGTAATTAATTCCTAATAAATTGTAGAAAAATCGTTAGGAGGCGTATAATATGTCCTTGAAACCCTATCTCAGAGTAATTTTTAATCATGAAATAATATTGGGAATTTTCTGGGTTTAAAGGGGTCGAAACAGGTCCCGAACAGACCTGTTTGGCGAGAGCGGAAAATAGTTTTAGTGACGGTTTAAGCGTGTGTCGTGTCGTAGGATCCGGGTCTCGTATTGACACGTTTTAACATGTGTTTAGGTGCTGGGAAGTGACCGTAATTGGGAAGCTTGAAATTGTATTGTTGAGCTAGGCGCGCATTCGAGGTGAGTTCTCTCACTATAACTAATGACGGTTATTTTTACATTACGTTGTGTATGTATGTGGTAGTTCTATTTGCTTTTGATGCGGGGTTAAATAGTGGGGTGTCTAGTCGGACCTTTATTGTTGTGACTACGCGGGTGGCGTAGGAGTTCGGCGGGGCCGAGGGTCACATACGCGGGTGGCGTAGTAATTCGGTGGGACCGAAGGTTGTATACGCGGGTGGCGTATGAACCCGGGGGTGCCGGGTTGCGTTTACACGATGGTCGTGTGGTCGGTGGGACCGACGTATGCCTATTAGGTGGGTTGGTGTGAGTATGCACGTCTATGATTTGTTCGTAGACTTGTATGCTGTTTATGTGCAATTATCTGTTTATGGTGGTGTGGAAATAACTGTGTTACTTATGGTGTTGAATTCACTAAGCTTCGTGCTTACCCTTTCCCAATAGATTGTGGTTTCAGGTACGGGCGGCTCCAAGGCGTGACGAGTACACACTGGCGCGCGAGGAGAGCTGGTTGCTTTACGGTTTTTAATAATTAAACGTTTAATTCCGCTGGTTTTTATTATGAAGATATTAATTATGAGTTTGCAAACGAAACGTTGGGATCATTTAATGAGTTGTTATAAATGAAATGTTTATTTAAAAATTTAAATTTGCTTGTAATTTTTGGGACGTTACAATTTGGTATCAGAGCACGGCTTGAGTGAATCAAACGCATTTCGGTGTGTTTGATCTCAAGTTTGCGGCTATAAAAAATTTCTTTAAAGTTTTTGGGGAATAAAAAGAAGGAAAAATCCGTTTGAGAAACGGTGATCGGAGGCGCAGTGTGTACAGTCAGCCGGAGCCAAAGGGGAAAGGTACAGTACTTAGTGTTTTATTGCTTTCTAGATCATAGAGTATGCATGCTAGATTGCCTGTTGTGGACACTATGATGTATGTTGTACTGCTTGCTATTAGGAATTTATGCTAATTATGATAGGTTACTAAGTGGATGCCCTCTAGGTTGTATGCAGTAAGAGATTTATAGCCTTAGAATATTTGATTTAGTTCTATTGCGCAGCTCTTGTTTGAGTCCAACCGTTCTAGGATAGAATCTTGTATTCGAATGTCTATTTATTTCGCACTGCATATAATCGGGTATTCGCGAGGTCACTCGTTATAATTAGTAGGGATTCGGTAGTAGCAAGGGTAGTGGGATAAGAGGAAGTTCCTAGAGAGCTGGGAAGGGTGTTTATGTATGAGTATGTGTGCTAGATTGCTTTCTAGAACATAGGAGTATGTATGCTAAATTGCTTGGTGCTTATTACACTATATTGCATGTTTGTTGCTTGCTAATAGGAGGTTATGCTAGCCTTGATAGGTTGTTAGGTGAATGCACTATAGGTCGTATGCGGTAGGAACCGAGTAGCCTTAGAATGTCGGATTTAGTTCTATTGCGCAGCTCTTGTTTGAGTCCAACCGTTGTAGGATAGAATCTTACATTCGAATGTCTATCTGGTTTGCACTGTGTGCGGCTGTGCATTCGCGAGGCGACTCGTCATGACTAGTAGAAATTTCGTTGTAGCAAGGGTAGTGTTTGGGGGTGGAATTCCTAGGGAGCTAGGAAGAGTGTGTACATATGCTGATGCGGGCATATGGGTATAGTTATCGGCAAGGAGCTACTTGAATACTCGGGATGGGACTCGGAGCGGACAGTGATAGGTGTAGATGGTAGTAGTAGAGCTCCTACTACCGGAAGCACAGGATCAATGTTCGAGTCGGGGAAAGTCGCGAGGAATCCAAGGAGTCGAGCGTGAGCGTGGTAGGGTGAGTTATTATGTGCTAATAACTCGTTGTAATATATACCCAGAATAGCCATCACAAGGAGGAACAACTATGGTAAACCTACTAGTACAGGTGTGTACTTGTTTTGCTTTGATGGGATGATCGTTGGGGTAGTGTCGAAGGTTATAAATTAGTGGTCGTTGGAATAAAAGGAAGATTCTAGTATTAGTCACTTGGAGTGACGATGAGGATGATGTTTGTTTCGGGCCAAGATGGATGATTGTGCTAGAATCATATGCTTATAGAGCCGACTTTGATTTGAGGAAAAAAAAATCGTAGGGATTATTTGATGTAATTTCCCAACTTGCCTAAGAGGTTTAAACGTCCGGATGACGTTAGTGGACTGGAGAGATTTGGAGGAGTAGGAGTCGAGGCATGGAATGCCGACTAAGTCATGCACAAAGTTTGATTTTGAAATAGATTGCGTTAACAAATTCTTGTGTTTCAAATCATTTATTGGAGGGTGTTTTGGAATTTTGGGAAATGTTCAGCACACACACAAGATTTTGAATTATGGTTTTGAAAGTGTATGAAATCGTTTTATCACGGGAGTGCAAACTTTGTAGAATTTGTCTCTTTTCGTCATTTTTCCAACGGTTCTTTCGGGTAAGATGATATACGTGTTTTGTGGTATTTAAAATGTTGGGCAAGTGACTACGACATGTGACTTTAACATTGGAACTCCTCCACATATGTTAGAGTTGAGACGGAAAGTTACATTCCATGATGTCTGGATAAAGCTATTTGAGTGATTTGGTTAAAATAAGTTTGTTTTACGGCATGTTGAGTCGTGTGGGTTTAATTTCACGAGGTGCATATCTTATTTGTTTATCTGACCATTTGGGGAAATCTTGAAAATCAATTTAAAGAACCCCACCTTTGAGATTTTATGAGATTTTAGTCGATATTTTCAAATGATGGAAGAAGATTGGTTTTTATCTTTAAGTTTGAAACTTACACGAGACAGTTGTGTTTTAACAAAAATATATTTGTAAACCGTTTCATCGTTTTGTATGACTAGCCGACGCGCGTAAGATTTGTTAGTGAACCTTGTGCCACGACATTTTTGTTGAAAAAGAGGAATTTTGGGGTCAAATATCGTGGAACTGATTTTGAAACTATGTGCACACTTTTGTTGCACCCGGTGTTAGGTCGACGGTTACTTTAAATACACGTCATGAGTCAATTCATACTAGAACCGCGGCGGTTTATTTTCAAAGAAATTATTTATTTCGCTTTACGTTTTGTGAGTGAACTAAGATGCAATGAAATGATTTTCAACATGATTTTCATATGTGGACGAGCGTGTCCATTTTTGCGTAACTACCGACCTGGTAATAGTAGTTTTATTGCTTGCGGTCTTTTGAAATGAAAAGTCTAGACGTTGAAAACATTTTTGTAAATGATTTTGTAAACCATTTGGGAAATGCGCTTTTAAGTGTTATGTGTCATTTTGAGAATTTTAAGGGTGTGAGTCCTTTGGGAAAACTCTTTTGTTTAAACCGTGTTGAGTTTGGGACTAATGTTGATTTTAGAGTATTGCTTGCTTAGACTTTATTTAAGCGCGTTTTTGACCGACTTATGGGTCTAGCAAGCGTGGAGCACTTTGCTCGATTTTGACTTGGAATTAGTCATGGGCTAATTGCCCGGTTTTAATGACTTGAGGTGGAGTCTTGTTGATGAATTGTTTTGTCGCACCGTTTGGCATTCATTGCACGTCGAGTATCTACATGTTGGGTGAGTGAGTCAATCCGGGATAGGCACTTGTGGGTAGGTTGTTTTTCTTTGGATCCTTAGGCACGTTAGTCAGTCGCTGGTAGTGGTCGGCTGGGTATCTCGGGGTGAGGCCCCGGTGTTCAGGTGCTATAGCCTAGGCTTTCTAGTAGGTGCTAGGAGGATATAGTTGTGGGCACTTACTTGAGAGGTAATTCCGATGTGCGGGGCCCTGAGGCGTTACCTGAGAGGTAGGCGTCAGGGTGTATCCTCGGTTCAGATAAATTAGCTTTGTAGAGCGTGTGTGGGGGATACGTCGATGGTGGGAGGTTGGGTATTCCACGCGTGTTGGTAATGTAGACCGGGTAGTATCGGTTAAGGGAATGACCCACGTGAGTGTTAGCTGACTTGATTGTGGGGGATATCTATTGGTGATAGTGTCTAGGATAATACCACGCTTATGTGATTCATTGTAATCGGTTGGACCGATGTTCGGCGGGTGGCCGATGTTTGTTATGGTAATCGGTTGGACCGATGTTCGGCGGGTGGCCGATGTTCGTTATTGTAATCGGTTGGACCGATGTTCGGCGGGTGGCCGCTGTTTGTTATTGTAATCGGTTGGACCGATGTTCGGCGGGTGGCCGATGTTCGTTATGGTAATCGGTTGGACCGATGTTCGGCGGGTGGCCGATGTTTGTTATTGTAATCGGTTGGACCGATGTTCGGCGGGTGGTCGATGTTTGTTATTGTAATCGGTTGGACCGATGTTCGGCGGGTGGCCGATGTTTGTTATTGTAATCGGTTGGACCGATGTTCGGCAGGGGGTCGATGTTTTGTTAATATAATCTTTGGAGTCTATTAGAATTCGTGGAAGTTAATCGACAGTTAAGGGTAGGAATGATCGTAGTCGAGTATCCTGTAGGGTATACTGTGAGCAGCTTTAGAATGGTTAGAGCTTGAAATTTGAATCAGGATGTATGGAACATCTAGGGTTGGGAGACAATCAAAGTCGTTTAACTAAGAACGATTCCCGTTGTTGGAGTGTTCTGGAAGGAGTTTTGTTGGTAAGCAGAGTATTAGAGAAATTTTTGACGGTGTGAGAAATGTAGGTTCCAGTTAGTGGAAGTCCAGTGGCAACACCGAAGGGGTTCCAAGTGGACTTGGGAACCCGAGGCTGAGATGCGGGAGAATTATCTAGAGCTATTCACGGGCATAGACTTCGAGGACGAAGTCTAATTCAAGCGGGGGAGAGTTGTAAAGCCCGTGTTCCGGTACGTTTATTAATTAATTTTAATTATTTAAAATGTCCACCTTTATTTGTTTTTGGTTATTGGTTTGGTGTCGAAAAGGACCAAAATGTTAGCGCATGTGTCATTTGGATGTAGATTGTGAGATAAGGTGTAGTTGAGGGGCTATTTGTGCAATTCTTGGAACTCTTTGCATGGGTCTCGGCCCATGACTGATTTCCTATCTCTCGTTTCCTTTTTCCTTGTGAATCAAGCAAACCAAACCAATCACCTAAACCCTAAGAGCCTTTTCTCTTTTCCTTGTGTTGTGCGGCCGAGAGAGAGAGAATCGAAGTGAGAGAGGAACGCGAGAAAGAAGAGAGAAGAGGAAGAAAGAACGCAGCGGCAGCCACCCTTCGCCGCCGCTGCTGCTGTCGCCGGAGATCGCCACCACGTGCTGTCGTCGGAGGAATCGAGAGAGAGAGGTTTGGTTGTGGTGGTGAGACGTCGTCGTAAGGTAAGTAGCTCTCTCGTTCGTCTCGTTTCTTTTCCTTTTTCCTTTTCGTTTTCCGGCGAGACCACCACCGCCGCACGCCGTCGCTGCGGTGGCTGTGGGTGGAGGGCGGTGGCAGTGGGGGACACTCGTAGCGTAAATCCCAAACCGTTAAGCCAAACGCGAACCGTTTTATAAAGTTATCTTTTTATGCAAATTCTAAGTGTGCTGTCCAGTTTTCGTTTGACCATAACTTTTCCGTCGTAACTCCGTTTGAGCCGAAACTGGCGCCCACGGTTCAAGTTCGGGGTCGGGCACGTTTTCTGTGTTTTAGCGGAAAACTGGTTCGGTCTCTAGCTGGGCGAAAAAGTGGTCGCAAGTTCGGTGATTCGTCATTTTATGTGTAAAATTCTGGAATCTGCCACTGTTTTGTGTAGACCATAACTTTCTGCTCGTAACTCGCTTTGAGGTGAAATTGGTTCTCAAAGTTCCCAAATCGAGTTGGGAAGGTTTTTCGTGTTTTGCCGAAAGTCTGATTAAGCCCGTAGCTAGGCTGTATTGGGCTGTTTGTGCAGGCTGGACCGAAAACTGGCAGCTTTGGTAGTCGTTCGTAATTAATTCCTAATAAATTGTAGAAAAATCGTTAGGAGGCGTATAATATGTCCTTGAAACCCTATCTCAGAGTACTTTTTAATCATGAAATAATATTGGGAATTTTCTGGGTTTAAAGGGGTCGAAACAGGTCCCGAACAGACCTGTTTGGCGAGAGCGGAAAATAGTTTTAGTGACGGTTTAAGCGTGTGTCGTGTCGTAGGATCCGGGTCTCGTATTGACACGTTTTAACATGCGTTTAGGTGCTGGGAAGTGACCGTAATTGGGAAGCTTGAAATTGTATTGTTGAGCTAGGCGCGCATTCGAGGTGAGTTCTCTCACTATAACTAATGACGGTTATTTTTACATTACGTTGTGTATGTATGTGGTAGTTCTATTTGCTTTTGATGCGGGGTTAAATAGTGGGGTGTCTAGTCGGACCTTTATTGTTGTGACTACGCGGGTGGCGTAGGAGTTCGGCGGGGCCGAGGGTCACATACGCGGGTGGCGTAGTAATTCGGTGGGACCGAAGGTTGTATACGCGGGTGGCGTATGAACCCGGAGGTGCCGGGTTGCGTTTACACGATGGTCGTGTGGTCGGTGGGACCGACGTATGCCTATTAGGTGGGTTGGTGTGAGTATGCACGTCTATGATTTGTTCGTAGACTTGTATGCTGTTTATGTGCAATTATCTGTTTATGGTGGTGTGGAAATAACTGTGTTACTTATGGTGTTGAATTCACTAAGCTTCGTGCTTACCCTTTCCCAATAGATTGTGGTTTCAGATACGGGCGGCTCCAAGGCGTGACGAGTACACACTGGCACGCGAGGAGAGCTGGTTGCTTTACGGTTTTTAATAATTAAACGTTTAATTCCGCTGGTTTTTATTATGAAGATATTAATTATGAGTTTGCAAACGAAACGTTGGGATCATTTAATGAGTTGTTATAAATGAAATGTTTATTTAAAAATTTAAATTTGCTTGTAATTTTTGGGACGTTACAGGGTTGGCCTCGATTCCTCGTTGGGTGACCATATAACCCAGGAATTTCCCGGCACTGACACCAAAGGAACATTTCATCGGGTTGAGCTTCATGCTATACTTCTGAAGAATGTCGAACGACTGCCTCAAATGATCGACGTGGTCGGTTGCTTGCTTTGATTTGACCAACATGTCGTCGATATACACCTCCATTGTGTCGCCAAGGTGATCTTTGAACATTTTATTTACCAGGCGCTGGTAGGTGGAACCTGCATTTTTTAGACCAAACGACATAACTTTATAACAATAAATACCTCGATCCGTCATGAATGCAGTATTTTCTTGGTCCTCGACGTGCATCAGGATCTGATTGTATGCAGAATAAGCATCCATGAACGTCAATAGTTCATGTCCTGCTGTCGCGTCGACCATGGCATCGATATGTGGTAATGGAAAAGGATCTTTTGGACAAGCTTTGTTTAGATCTGTGAAGTCGATACAAACCCTCCACTTGCCATTCTTCTTTGCCACGACCACGACATTGGCAAGCCAATCGGGGTACTTTACCTCTCGAATTTTCCCTGTCTTCAGGAGGTTGTCGACCTCGTCATTTATGACCTTATGCCTTTCAGGAGCAAATTTACGACGCTTTTGTTTGATAGGTTTAAATGACGGGTCGACATTGAGCTTGTGGGAAATAACATTGGGGTCTATGTCGACCATGTCTTCATGTGACCAGGCAAAGCAGTCGGCATGTTCCTGCAAAAAAGATATCAGTTTATCTTTAAGGCAGGGATCGAGGGACGAACCTATAAAGACCTTCTGGTCAGGCTTGCTCTTGTCCAGGATGACTTCCTCCAGGCGATAGTCGTCGGCTGTCCCAGGAGCATCCTGGACCTGTAATTGCTAGATGACCTGCTTCTGCGGCTTTAGGGTGGTCTTGTAGCAATCACGGGCGACTTTCGGCTCACTTTTGTTCTCTTGGACTCCCCACGGCGTAGGGAACTTCATGGTCTGATGATACATCGAGGGAACAACTTTCATGTCATGGATCCATGGTCGACCTAAGATGATGTTATAGGCCGACGCACATTCGATGACGTTGAACTTGGTCTGCTTGTTGATTCCTCCGGCATAGACAGGTAGGGTGATCTTTCCAAAGGTGCTCGTCGCGTCTCCATTGAAACCGACCAAGGTTGTCGAGCGTCGGGTGATTTCCGAACGATCGATTCCCATGGCCTTGATGGTATCAAGGAAGATGACGTTCGTTGAACTGCCTCCGTCGACCAAGGCTCGTCGGGTCAGACAGTTACCAATCGTGAGTTGAATGATCAACCCGTCATGATGTTTGCGATACGAATCGCCGAGGTCGTCTTGGTCGAACGAAATCTTCATGGCTTCTAACTCCATATCTCCTTTGGGTCTTGATGAATGAGGAACGGGTCGATCGTCAGGTGCTTGACTGGCGTGATGTTTGGTTGCGGAATACGTCAGACCGCACACGTTGGAACCACCAGTGATGCAGTTGACGACCTTTGCATGATCGGGAGTCGGCGGTCGAACGTCGTTAGCTGGAGTAACGACGTCGTCGATGATACTCTTGAGATTACCCTTCGGGACGTGATATGCAAGCTCCTTTTTGAGGGCTATATAATCGTCTGTCAGGTGACCGTGGTCGACATGGAAGTCGCACCACTTTGACTTATCTTTCTTACCGTCGTCTTTGTCGGACTTCTTCGACCACCGGATGGTCGCCTGGACGGTCTTCAGGGCCTCGACCAAGTCCTTAGTAGTTCCTTTGAATCCGTAAGAGGATATCTTAGGGTACTGGGGGAACTTGGTCGCGGTCGATGTCTTGAACTCCGATTTCGTCTTGAATCGGACGTTCGAGATTTGCCGGACATGCTTTGACTTGGATACTGCCTTCGTCTTGAACTCTGGCTTTTTTACACCAAGCGGCCTCTTATCGTCAGAATGCTTACGACGAAAGGCCGCGTCGTCTTCCACCCTCATATAAGCAAGAACATATAAGCAAGGGTTCTGGCTCGGACGTCTTCGAAATTCTCTGGAGGATACTTGGTCAAGTCAGTGTATAGACCTGAACTGTTGTCTAGACCATGCTTGTAAGCTTCAATCGCGGTCTTGACGTCGTAGTTACGGACATTGATCATTTCTGCATTGAATCTATTGAAGTAACTCCGGATAGATTCACCGGCTTTCTGCACGACATAGTACATGTCGCTGGTCTGCTTCTCCATTTTGCGACTACTGGAGAATTGCTGAGAGAACTGGTTGACTAACTCGGCGAACGATCCAATGGATCTGGGTTTGAGGTTAATCATCCACTGGAGGGCATGACCCGTAAGAGTCGCGCCAAAACTCTTGCACATGCATACCTCTTGATACATATGTGGGATCGAGATTGTCCACATCAGCTGCTTGTACTGCGCGATGTGCTCCGTCAGATCGGTTATTCCCAAATACCGGGGCGTGAAAGAGGGAATATTATACTTCTTCGGGACGTCGACTGTCGCGATCGTGTCAACGAAAGGCGACGCCTGAAATCCTGAGCGAGGCTCGACGTCGACGGGCACGGCTGCCCCCGGCAGCTTAGCAAGTAAAGACATGACACGCTCATTCTGATCTTCTAGCATCTTCAATCGCTAGGCGATGGGGTCGTTAGGATTGGGACCGGTTGGAGGAATAACTCCTGAACTGGTGCCATTTCCATACGACGAACCATTGGCGTCCCCGTTGAAAGGGACGAAGTACGGTTGAGACCCATTGTACATTGGTGGTGGTCTCAGATGCTGAGGAGGAACTGGCCCGAACTAGGGATTGCCACCGAATGATCCTTGCTGCTGGTTCTGCATGAATGGAACTTGCTGATGATTTTGACTGAACGGTCTTGGTCCTGGATTATGGACGAATGGAGCAGATCCTGGATTCTGACCGAATGATCCTGGACCTGGATTCTGAACGAATGGTCTAGGACCATTCTGCGGTCCGAACGATCCACCCGGATTCTGATTCCTTAGCAGCGCGATTTCCTCAGCTGCTCTCCGAGTCTGATCATCCAGGACATTGATTTGATTACGCGCAGCTTCCAGCTCATTAGACATCTGGGCAATGAGTTGCTCTTGATTTCCATGGACTGCCATTTTCCTGAAACA
This sequence comes from Saussurea involucrata, assembly GCA_033807775.1. Classification (NCBI taxonomy): domain Eukaryota; kingdom Viridiplantae; phylum Streptophyta; class Magnoliopsida; order Asterales; family Asteraceae; genus Saussurea; species Saussurea involucrata. The sequence continues at coordinate 94,830,734 of CM066322.1, forward strand.
GAAAAAGAGGAAACTCTAAGAAACCGTTAGTAAGACGCACGTTTGTCGAAGATTTTCTCTAGATGGGGCCCCACGGTGGGCGCCAAGCTATTAATGCCAAAAATCGTCCAGAAGGATAACTTAAGGTTGATTGTGGAGCTTAACAACTAAAGATGGGAATCGTTTGACAAAGCAATGCGATAAAGACAAAATTGTAAATGAGACAAAGATTTTGGTGACGCGGGAAAAACCTCAACGAGGAAAAAACCCGCGGACGACAGTGATGGTGTCGTCGCTGCACTATGGTCGCCAAACAGGGGCGATGTCCTTTGTTTCGAGTATCGAGAGTACAATGGTTACAATACAAATGAAAGAAAAGACTTTAGACGTAAAGTAAACAAGTGTATCGAATGTAAAAACAAGTGCGTCGTGTGGAAATGCTATGTGTCGTGCGTAGAAATCGTGCGTCGAGAGCGATCTGTTGAGAGAGAGTTTTCTTTGTTCTTGCCGTGAGTATTTCTTAGAGTTCAGTCTCTCGCAAATGAGGATGAGCCTTCATATTTATAACCTTCGAATGTCTTGAATGATTCATTAAAGGCCGCAGGTAACGGTCGTAACGGTAGCTGTGGTTAATGCTCGTAATTAACTCTGTCGGTTATGTCCGTTGGCCATTAATAGTGTTGACCCTGCATTAAACACAGAAATCGCAACAGTTGTCATACGTTAGTCGGTCGAGGTCGTAAGGTTACTTACGACGGTCGAGTGTCGTGAGTAACTTTCGATTTTAACCTTGGTCGGACGATAAAGTGCTTATGATTTGATCTCATTACAGAAAAGTGTAATAAATGTTTTTCCCTTTTTTGGTCGTGGTCGAGACTGGTGAAATTTTACCCAAACATAAAACATGAACAAAAAATTAAAACAAACTAATGTAAAAAAATATGCATCTAAAAACCATAAACTTCATTTTTGTGGTGACATTCAAAATACAATATAATCCAACTATCACTATTACAAAATTTGTGTCGGGTTTTGAGATCAGTCTCCTTGATCTTGGGTTGATTGGCCTTGATCTTTTTATTGTTCAAGGAAACCACTATTTTTAGTGTTTGTTTAGTGGCTGGGTTGGAGATGCCATGAAATCTTGGATTGATTGGTTTTGATCTTTCAAATCCACTATTGCTCTTTCCGAATTTTCTAGTTCCATAACCAATATATGAGCCATCCAATCGCTTGCATAAATAAGAGTCATTCATCCATGGTTGTATATATGGTACAAGGGCTCTCCATCCATCCATGGTTGTATATAAGAACAAGCCTCATATAATATGATGAAGGTCAAAGGCATGAGAAAATCTTTTCCTCGAATGAGACATAATATGAACCGGGAATGAACTGCGGGCATATAAGGAGAACTGAGGGAGTGAGGAGTTTGGGTAGGCAGAAGAGGACTTGGGATGAATTGTGGTCCAGTCTCCGACTAATTTTGGCAAAGTCCTCACTAATTAAACCTCTCCAGCAACGATATTTGGCATATTTTGACCACTTCAAAACATGAATAACAACACCTTCCAATACATGGAACCACATATACCTATGAAGATTGCCCACTATATTTGAGTAATAAAGAAATCCTTGCAAAGCTTCAAATGTATATAACAGAACTGATATATCTTTAGCTTTGTAGAACCAAGGCCAATATATATATAAGCTATTTCACATTGGCTTAGTAAAAGAACATAAAGTGGGCAAGTGCTAGAATTAGTGATAAATACCAAAGAGAGCAAATTGGGTAACATAAAAACATTACCAAAATAAAATAAGAAGGCAAAATGTGTCGATGAGAAAGTCATCAAAAAATAAGTCTTCCAGAAAACGAATATATTAGAAGCCGAAGGAATAAGGGTAGGTGGGTGAACTTCCTTCCATTACAGAAAAAGTTTAAACAAACACATGAAGCAATCAACACACATACAACAAAGTCATTGCAATCAAAGTTTTATATCAAATGTAAATATAAATAGATAATTCTTTTAGACAGGGATACTTAAGAATCTTAGTGTACCAAACAAAACGGTAGCAAAGGATACCAATGGCTCCAAAATCTGGAAAATTTTGGAAAATAATTCACCTAAATCAGAAAAGAACAGGAAAAATTCACAGAACATGGCCCCTTTTCAAGACTTGGCGCAAAACAAAAATAGCCAAAAAAATGAATTTTAGAACATTAGTCAAATATATATACATCTAGTTTGCAGCAAGAAATTAAACAAGGATGGGGAGACGAAAAGGGTTGTAAAGGCGACGATAGGAACGAGGATGGGGAGACGAAAACGGTTGTTGTTGTCGATGATAGTACCCGACGATGGGATTGACAGAAACGGTGTGGCGATGACCGGTGGTGTGGCAACAACAGGAGGTGCAACATGCGATAGGATGGGGCGAGGGTGGGGATAGGGAACGACGAAATCAGAGCAACGTATATGTCTTAGGGTTTTTATTGTATTTTTCTATTTTTTTTTTATTTTGTAGGTTACCTGTTATTCAAGTTGCAGGTTATAATTTTAAACAATAAGGATGTATATAACAAGTTCTCGAAAGTCTAGGGATTTATTTAATAGGTTTTGAAAAGTGCAATGGTTTATTTGTTCTAAAAATTTGTCCAAGGACTTAATCTGGCCTTTGTATCAATGGCCACCTTCTTCTTGTCGTCGCCAGTCCATTGAGAGATGTTTTTTACGATCTGTCTTTCAGGAATGGCAGGGGTGGTAGCAGTGGCTGGAACAACAACATCTATGATGAATGGAACATAGGGTCCGTTTTCCACATAGTAAGGTATAGTGGGATCTACACTTTCTAGGAAAAGCATCATTCGATTTTTCTAGAGATTAAAGTTATCTCTACTAAATCGAGGAGGTTTGGCAAGAGAACCATTATCAATGTAGTTAGTGTTTGTGCTTTGTGCCATTTGAAGAATAGAAAGGAAGAGATTAGTATAAGCAATATCTTATTTATGGAGATTAAACAATCTGCTCTGATACCACTTGTTGGTCCCGAAGGGTTATACAAGTATTAGTTTGTAGAGGGGGGGGGGTGAATACAAACACACAAGAGTTTTATCTTTCAAAATTGTTTATTGATAAATCAAACAATTTACAGTTTGTTGCGGAATAAGACTAAGTACTAGACTCAATCTAAGCAAACTATGAGAATCACACAGGTTTCTTGCACTAAGAAATAGAGAGATAAGAAGATAGAAAATTAAGGATAATTTTCTAAGGCACTAAGTAGATTCAGGGATGACCACCTTCAAACTGATGGTGCATTCCTCCTATTTATACTACACGCATTTAATGCATGTCAAAAGGACTTTACACGTGTCAACATTTGCCAAAAATCGCCCAAAAGAACAACTTAAGGTTGATGTGGACTTTTAACAACTAAAGAAACGTATCTCAAGACCAAGCAACACAATCGCAAGGAAAAGTAAGTAAGACAAGAGATTTGGTAACGTGGAAAACCCTAAAACGGGGGAAAAAACCGCGGTCGACCTGTAAGGGTCGACGGTGCACTATAGTTCGCCAAACAGGGGCGAAAGTCCTTTTGTAACATGTGTTTTGTGTACAACAGATAACAGATGAATGTAGAAATAAGCTTAGTCCTGCGTACATGACATGTGTCGTGCATAAATCGTGCGAAAAAGTAAGATGTCGTGCGGTTCGAACTGTTGTTGTGCGAAGGTTGTCTTAGCGATATTCGTCCAAATGCTCTGTAAATCACTGTGTTTCCGGTGTGTAATTGCTTAGAAAGTAGATAGAGCAGATGTAAATTAGATTGAATAGGATTAACTTAGATGGCTTTCTCGGTTGCAGCATAGGCCTTTATATAGCTTTCGCTGGTCATTAAAGGTGTCTTTATGACATGCTTCGTAACCGCTGTCGGTCTTTAAATGCCATTGATGAATCGTCCGTTACTGGTCGTTTGCACCATGAATGCTTCGTGGACCTGCATTAATGAACAAAATAAACGGGTGTTGACTGTTAACGGTTAGTGTAATCGTACGATCGTCTTAAGTCTCATACGTCGGTCGTACGGAACGTACGACCAGCATAAAAACGTACGACCGAATATACGTCTGTGAACAACTTGTAAGACCATATCTAAAAACAAGAGTGGTCTTATGAAAGTGTTATTCGAGTTTCCTAGCGTCGGTCGTGAGGTGTGATTTTTTACCCAAACAGTTTGCCCCCAAAATTTAAATTTCAGGCGTGAAATTCGAATTTTAAACCTGACGAAGTGTTTCGACATGGGTCGCACGGGGATAGAGTCTGGTTGAATTCCATCCGTCTTGGTTTGATTCGAATTGGAGGAAGTGATAAGGTCGTGATGTCACGACGACGTGTCAGAGGTGAAAAGACGTCTAGAGGACAGGTGTCGCCCATCGACACGATGCATGCGAAGAGGCGAAGAACAGGTGTCGACCATCCAGCAGGTCGACCTGACATGATCTTTGCCATAAATAGCGCAATTCAGGAAATCGTTTTCTCTTTGTGCCTGTAACACATTTTCGAGAGAGTTTTTCGAGAGAAAGAGTTAGAGGAGTTTTACTGCTTGTTCAATCGTTCGAGGTTTTCTAGACATATAAGGTATGATCTTTTACTCCTCTTTTCATCATGCGACTAAAGTCGATAGCCAAGAAGGCTTCTGCGCGTAAGGACCTTATGGACCTATACGTAGCACAGGTTTCTGTGTCTGACTTTTCTGTCTCTTCTGAGCCGGCGAACTCTTTCTAAGAAAATGAGGAGGTGGATGCCTTTAGGTTATCGGCGGGTATTCCCGTCGAAATCCATTTATACACTCCGGACCAACTTAGACCGACGGAGTGTTTAGGAGGATTCTTCGTCATGTACGAATATCCTTTTAGAATAGGATTTATCTCCTAGTCAGATCTTGCCCGAATTTTGGCAAATCTTTCAGGAGATCGATCGGATCACCGGTGATTGGGACTTTCCTTTCACGGTGCGTGATCTGTTGACGGCGTTCGACGTGAAGTCGGACGACTACTGCCGTTATAGCCTATCCTCTAGGCTAAGAGGAGGACATACGTTTGTTCCTGACATCCTGGTCAGCGATCGTGGGTGGAAGGCCAAATATGTTCTTGGTCGTGTACGGATGCTTGGTCGTGTAGACGAGGATACCTCCTGGGCCGCGTCTGGGTGGAACACCAGCGGTATATAAATTTTGTTTTGTTATGTCGTACGATTTTAACGTTGATTCTCTTTCGCTAACTTTTGTCGCTTTTGTTTTCAGATATCGATTTTGCTAGGTTCGGTCATGCAGCTGATTCCTAAGAAAAGGTTGTGAGACTCTTCTCTTGTGGGGTCGGAGATTTATTTGACTCTCCTTGTCGTTCGACCGTCAGCACTATAGAGGCTGAAGAAAGAAGTCAATGAGTGACTTCGACTAGTAAGTGCCCATTAATCGTACGTCTTCTGTCTCTCATCAAATCGTATGGCAATATCTGACACTCTTATTTTCTACAGGTGGTTCTGATATGCAGTCTGCCTCGGGTAAGGCGAAGAGAGAGGCCCAGATGGCCTTGGCTAAGAAGGCCAAGGAGTTAAAAAGGAAGGATCCCCCGACATCGGGGTCGGAGGTCTCAAAGAAGATGAAGTCGGTTCCCCTGAGGGAATCGTCATCGACGGGTGGTGTAACACCCGGAAAATCCTAGTAAGTAATAATAGTCCTAATATTTCTTTATATTTTGACTTCTTAGATTATAATTGATTTCCTAAGTAATTTCGGTGATTGTCACTTGTTATTTGATAACTTCCGATAGAAATCAGTAAGTTTATTCCTTAAGAAAATAAATGAAAAATAGATAATAAAGTTAAATATTAGATTTTATGGATTAGTTGGATGGGTAATTTGAATACGAGTCCAACGGTTCTTTCCGGAGGAAAAACGGAGTTCTAACGAAGAAGTTACGGCTAAATTAGTGGAGATTGAGAAGACTAGCAAACAGAAGCCGGCGCCAATGGCTTGGCGCCGATGCATCGGCGCGGGTGATCGGCGCCGAATTCCTGACGTGCCAAAAGGGGGTTAAACCCACCTCTTTACCCTTAGTCATCAACCCTTTCACTTAAGAACCCTCAAATCAGATTTTTTGCTCTGCTCCTTCTTCTCAGACGAATTTCTATCAAATTGTAAGGTAAACTCACATCTATTAATCCTAGTTCAATTCAAACAACCATTTAAAGGAATCTTACCAATTAAGCTTGAATTAGGGCTTTGCATCTTCATTCTTCTTGTGGGAGTCATTAAGCTCAAGTATTCAAGTTAGGGTTCTATCAATTGAAGAATTAAGGTGAGTAACTTGTAATTAATTGTTTGTATTACATTTATATACTATTCTTCATCTTGATTTTTGGTATAGCTAATGGGAAATCTTGAATAAATGCTCTTAATGGTTAAGAGGGAAATAAGAGGAGTTCAAGTAAGTTTATGTGGCTTAATTGTGTTTATTACTTTGTATGCCATAATAAATGTTGATGTTAAGAGTTTGGTTGGATTATATATCCAAAGTATGTGATATTGAGATGATGACTTAATAGATGTCTTAATGAGGAATTGATGGCTTAATGGTCAAATTGGACTTATTATTGAATTATAAACATGGATGTTTATTATTGATATCATATAGAATATGATTTATTACATATGGATGTAAATGAACTACATGGAAGTGGTATTAGTTATGTTAAATGGTTGGACCATTGTTACATGCTTAATATGCTTGAATATTATTTGGATTAACATATTTGGTATTCACATAATTGGAGGAGCACCTAGTAGGCATTGGAGGATATAATCATACATACCGTGGGGTAGTGTATTTCGTTCATACCTTCGGATACCGTGGGGTTTTCCGTTGCGTTATGCCTTGTACCGTGGGGTATAAATCAAGGTATATCTTCAATTATGATGTAACTGGTAGCGATATGGGCCTTCTCCATGGAATCCAATTTGTGAATGTATCGAATTGTTATTCCTACATGCTATGATTATGCTCTATGTGCTATGTGTAAATCTCACTTAGGCTTTAAAAAGCCTAACACTTGTTATGTGTTTTATGTGTTACAGATTTTAGTGGTTCCGGACACAAGAAGGTCTAGAACGGGGTTGTGAGCATGGGATCATTATTGGAGAGTTAAAGATTGGAAGATTGATAATAGAACTTTCCGACATCCTTTTTATATTTGATTTGCTATAGTAGTGATCAAATAAGCTAGTGGTCCATTAGTAGTTATAATTAACTAGATCTTTGTATTAATGGTTATGTAATGATAATTATGAATACTTTTACTTTAGTAATGAGTACCACTCTTCCGTTTTATGGAAGTTTTTGTTAACCCCTGTTTTTGGGGTGTTACAAGTTGGTATCAGAGCTTTAGTTTAAGTGAACTAAGTATGATGAGGAAATACTTAGACTTAAGCTGAGATGAATTAAGTTATGAATTGTGAGAGTGGGTAGAAGTATTAAGACGGGATGGCCTTAGGGTCGACAGAAATACGTGAAATTAGTACGGTAACGACGGTAATGAGGATTCTCATGTATGATACATTCATAATCGCAATTAGCTACTGTTATTATGAATATATTGTTACATAAGTATACTTGTTTCTAAATTGTTCCAGTGACTAATGTTCGGTAAGGTACGTTTCGTGTGTTTATATTTATATAACCATTTTTCAGGGTTAACTTTTGTTCGATAGCGTAGTGATGGTAAAAACACTACCAAGGTCTTTCAATTCTTTGGAGGACAGATCGGTAAATGATTGAGGATTGGAAAGACAACCTGGAACTGGTGGGACTCATGAAAGTCCGCCGAGACAACCTTAAGTAAGTGGATTAAATGTGTGGAGATAGAATGAAAGATGAATCCTTGTTCCTTCTAGATTTTTATTTGTGAATGGAATTCATGTGTGGGTTTGGTTAGAGTGCAAAGGCTGATGATAATTAGGTGATAACTTTTGGGTTTAAGGCCAAACACCTTTAGTATAATCGGGAAATTGTAGCTGATTTTAGAAAGAATGATGGGGATGGTAGTAGTAACCATAAGATACTCATTGTTGATGAGTGGTGTAAGAGAACTAATCTTTGAGATTGGTAAACGAACCTGTCCGTTTAATGATTAATTATTGAAATGGATTTTGAAGTCTATTAGAGCTCTTTGGATGTAAATGGCCGTTAATGATAGGGACAATTGAAATTAGAAATTTGGTTGGCCTCAGTATTAATTGAACCTTAATTTGATTTAGAGTTTGAAACTGAAATCAAGTTATATAGAACGTTTTAAGGTTGGGAGCCTGTCAATGGTTGGAACGTTTAGTTGTACATGAGTACAATGTGTGTGTAGGGACTTTGTTAATAAACAATTGTTCGAGGAATTGTCTTTATAGACCGTGTGGATGGAATTTAGATTCCCGTTAGGAATTGTTGAATTTTGGTCGACAGTGAGTCGGTTGACTTTGGGTTGTAAAGAATATAGATTTCGAGGACGAAATCGTTTTAAGGTTGGGAGAATTGTAACACCCGGAAAATCCTAGTAAGTAATAATAGTCCTAATATTTCTTTATATTTTGACTTCTTAGATTATAATTGATTTCCTAAGTAATTTCGGTGATTGTCACTTGTTATTTGATAACTTCCGATAGAAATCAGTAAGTTTATTCCTTAAGGAAATAAATGAAAAATAGATAATAAGGTTAAATATTAGATTTTATGGATTAGTTGGATGGGTAATTTGAATACGAGTCCAACGGTTCTTTCCGGAGCAAAAACGGAGTTCTAACGAAGAAGTTACGGCTAAATTAGTGGAGATTGAGAAGACTAGCAAACAGAAGCCGGCGCCAATGGCTTGGCGCCGATGCATCGGCGCGGGTGATCGGCGCCGAATTCCTGACGTGCCAAAAGGGGGTTAAACCCACCTCTTTACCCTTAGTCATCAACCCTTTCACTTAAGAACCCTCAAATCAGATTTTTTGCTCTGCTCCTTCTTCTCAGACGAATTTCTATCAAATTGTAAGGTAAACTCACATCTATTAATCCTAGTTCAATTCAAACAACCATTTAAAGGCATCTTACCAATTAAGCTTGAATTAGGGCTTTGCATCTTCATTCTTCTTGTGGGAGTCATTAAGCTCAAGTATTCAAGTTAGGGTTCTATCAATTGAAGAATTAAGGTGAGTAACTTGTAATTAATTGTTTGTATTACATTTATATACTATTTTTCATCTTGATTTTTGGTATAGCTAATGGGAAATCTTGAATAAATGCTCTTAATGGTTAAGAGGGAAATAAGAGGAGTTCAAGTAAGTTTATGTGGCTTAATTGTGTTTATTACTTTGTATGCCATAATAAATGTTGATGTTAAGAGTTTGGTTGGATTATATATCCAAAGTATGTGATATTGAGATGATGACTTAATAGATGTTTTAATGAGGAATTGATGGCTTAATGGTCAAATTGGACTTATTATTGAATTATAAACATGGATGTTTATTATTGATATCATATAGAATATGATTTATTACATATGGATGTAAATGAACTACATGGAAGTGGTATTAGTTATGTTAAATGGTTGGACCATTGTTACATGCTTAATATGCTTGAATATTATTTGGATTAACATATTTGATATTCACATAATTGGAGGAGCACCTAGTAGGCATTGGAGGATATAATCATACATACCGTGGGGCAGTGTATTTCGTTCATACCTTCGGATACCGTGGGGTTTTCCGTTGCGTTATGCCTTGTACCGTGGGGTATAAATCAAGGTATATCTTCAATTATGATGTAACTGGTAGCGATATGGGCCTTCTCCATGGAATCCAATTTGTGAATGTATCGAATTGTTATTCCTACATGCTATGATTATGCTCTATGTGCTATGTGTAAATCTCACTTAGGCTTTAAAAAGCCTAACACTTGTTATGTGTTTTATGTGTTACAGATTTTAGTGGTTCCGGACACAAGAAGGTCTAGAACGGGGTTGTGAGCATGGGATCATTATTGGAGAGTTAAAGATTGGAAGATTGATAATAGAACTTTCCGACATCCTTTTTATATTTGATTTGCTATAGTAGTGATCAAATAAGCTAGTGGTCCATTAGTAGTTATAATTAACTAGATCTTTGTATTAATGGTTATGTAATGATAATTATGAATACTTTTACTTTAGTAATGAGTACCACTCTTCCGTTTTATGGAAGTTTTTGTTAACCCCTGTTTTTTGGGTGTTACAAGTTGGTATCAGAGCTTTAGTTTAAGTGAACTAAGTATGATGAGGAAATACTTAGACTTAAGCTGAGATGAATTAAGTTATGAATTGTGAGAGTGGGTAGAAGTATTAAGACGGGATGGCCTTAGGGTCGACAGAAATACGTGAAATTAGTACGGTAACGACGGTAATGAGGATTCTCATGTATGATACATTCATAATCGCAATTAGCTACTGTTATTATGAATATATTGTTACATAAGTATACTTGTTTCTAAATTGTTCCAGTGACTAATGTTCGGTAAGGTACGTTTCGTGTGTTTATATTTATATAACCATTTTTCAGGGTTAACTTTTGTTCGATAGCGTAGTGATGGTAAAAACACTACCAAGGTCTTTCAATTCTTTGGAGGACAGATCGGTAAATGATTGAGGATTGGAAAGACAACCTGGAACTGGTGGGACTCATGAAAGTCCGCCGAGACAACCTTAAGTAAGTGGATTAAATGTGTGGAGATAGAATGAAAGATGAATCCTTGTTCCTTCTAGATTTTTATTTGTGAATGGAATTCATGTGTGGGTTTGGTTAGAGTGCAAAGGCTGATGATAATTAGGTGATAACTTTTGGGTTTAAGGCCAAACACCTTTAGTATAATCGGGAAATTGTAGCTGATTTTAGAAAGAATGATGGGGATGGTAGTAGTAACCATAAGATACTCATTGTTGATGAGTGGTGTAAGAGAACTAATCTTTGAGATTGGTAAACGAACCTGTCCGTTTAATGATTAATTATTGAAATGGATTTTGAAGTCTATTAGAGCTCTTTGGATGTAAATGGCCGTTAATGATAGGGACAATTGAAATTAGAAATTTGGTTGGCCTCAGTATTAATTGAACCTTAATTTGATTTAGAGTTTGAAACTGAAATCAAGTTATATAGAACGTTTTAAGGTTGGGAGCCTGTCAATGGTTGGAACGTTTAGTTGTACATGAGTACAATGTGTGTGTAGGGACTTTGTTAATAAACAATTGTTCGAGGAATTGTCTTTATAGACCGTGTGGATGGAATTTAGATTCCCGTTAGGAATTGTTGAATTTTGGTCGACAGTGAGTCGGTTGACTTTGGGTTGTAAAGAATATAGATTTCGAGGACGAAATCGTTTTAAGGTTGGGAGAATTGTAACACCCGGAAAATCCTAGTAAGTAATAATAGTCCTAATATTTCTTTATATTTTGACTTCTTAGATTATAATTGATTTCCTAAGTAATTTCGGTGATTGTCACTTGTTATTTGATAACTTCCGATAGAAATCAGTAAGTTTATTCCTTAAGGAAATAAATGAAAAATAGATAATAAAGTTAAATATTAGATTTTATGGATTAGTTGGATGGGTAATTTGAATACGAGTCCAACGGTTCTTTCCGGAGCAAAAACGGAGTTCTAACGAAGAAGTTACGGCTAAATTAGTGGAGATTGAGAAGACTAGCAAACAGAAGCCGGCGCCAATGGCTTGGCGCCGATGCATCGGCGCGGGTGATAGGCGCCGAATTCCTGACGTGCCAAAAGGGGGTTAAACCCACCTCTTTACCCTTAGTCATCAACCCTTTCACTTAAGAACCCTCAAATCAGATTTTTTGCTCTGCTCCTTCTTCTCAGACGAATTTCTATCAAATTGTAAGGTAAACTCACATCTATTAATCCTAGTTCAATTCAAACAACCATTTAAAGGCATCTTACCAATTAAGCTTGAATTAGGGCTTTGCATCTTCATTCTTCTTGTGGGAGTCATTAAGCTCAAGTATTCAAGTTAGGGTTCTATCAATTGAAGAATTAAGGTGAGTAACTTGTAATTAATTGTTTGTATTACATTTATATACTATTCTTCATCTTGATTTTTGGTATAGCTAATGGGAAATCTTGAATAAATGCTCTTAATGGTTAAGAGGGAAATAAGAGGAGTTCAAGTAAGTTTATGTGGCTTAATTGTGTTTATTACTTTGTATGCCATAATAAATGTTGATGTTAAGAGTTTGGTTGGATTATATATCCAAAGTATGTGATATTGAGATGATGACTTAATAGATGTCTTAATGAGGAATTGATGGCTTAATGGTCAAATTGGACTTATTATTGAATTATAAACATGGATGTTTATTATTGATATCATATAGAATATGATTTATTACATATGGATGTAAATGAACTACATGGAAGTGGTATTAGTTATGTTAAATGGTTGGACCATTGTTACATGCTTAATATGCTTGAATATTATTTGGATTAACATATTTGGTATTCACATAATTGGAGGAGCACCTAGTAGGCATTGGAGGATATAATCATACATACCGTGGGGTAGTGTATTTCGTTCATACCTTCGGATACCGTGGGGTTTTCCGTTGCGTTATGCCTTGTACCGTGGGGTATAAATCAAGGTATATCTTCAATTATGATGTAACTGGTAGCGATATGGGCCTTCTCCATGGAATCCAATTTGTGAATGTATCGAATTGTTATTCCTACATGCTATGATTATGCTCTATGTGCTATGTGTAAATCTCACTTAGGCTTTAAAAAGCCTAACACTTGTTATGTGTTTTATGTGTTACAGATTTTAGTGGTTCCGGACACAAGAAGGTCTAGAACGGGGTTGTGAGCATGGGATCATTATTGGAGAGTTAAAGATTGGAAGATTGATAATAGAACTTTCCGACATCCTTTTTATATTTGATTTGCTATAGTAGTGATCAAATAAGCTAGTGGTCCATTAGTAGTTATAATTAACTAGATCTTTGTATTAATGGTTATGTAATGATAATTATGAATACTTTTACTTTAGTAATGAGTACCACTCTTCCGTTTTATGGAAGTTTTTGTTAACCCCTGTTTTTGGGGTGTTACAAGTTGGTATCAGAGCTTTAGTTTAAGTGAACTAAGTATGATGAGGAAATACTTAGACTTAAGCTGAGATGAATTAAGTTATGAATTGTGAGAGTGGGTAGAAGTATTAAGACGGGATGGCCTTAGGGTCGACAGAAATACGTGAAATTAGTACGGTAACGACGGTAATGAGGATTCTCATGTATGATACATTCATAATCGCAATTAGCTACTGTTATTATGAATATATTGTCACATAAGTATACTTGTTTCTAAATTGTTCCAGTGACTAATGTTCGGTAAGGTACGTTTCGTGTGTTTATATTTATATAACCATTTTTCAGGGTTAACTTTTGTTCGATAGCGTAGTGATGGTAAAAACACTACCAAGGTCTTTCAATTCTTTGGAGGACAGATCGGTAAATGATTGAGGATTGGAAAGACAACCTGGAACTGGTGGGACTCATGAAAGTCCGCCGAGACAACCTTAAGTAAGTGGATTAAATGTGTGGAGATAGAATGAAAGATGAATCCTTGTTCCTTCTAGATTTTTATTTGTGAATGGAATTCATGTGTGGGTTTGGTTAGAGTGCAAAGGCTGATGATAATTAGGTGATAACTTTTGGGTTTAAGGCCAAACACCTTTAGTATAATCGGGAAATTGTAGCTGATTTTAGAAAGAATGATGGGGATGGTAGTAGTAACCATAAGATACTCATTGTTGATGAGTGGTGTAAGAGAACTAATCTTTGAGATTGGTAAACGAACCTGTCCGTTTAATGATTAATTATTGAAATGGATTTTGAAGTCTATTAGAGCTCTTTGGATGTAAATGGCCGTTAATGATAGGGACAATTGAAATTAGAAATTTGGTTGGCCTCAGTATTAATTGAACCTTAATTTGATTTAGAGTTTGAAACTGAAATCAAGTTATATAGAACGTTTTAAGGTTGGGAGCCTGTCAATGGTTGGAACGTTTAGTTGTACATGAGTACAATGTGTGTGTAGGGACTTTGTTAATAAACAATTGTTCGAGGAATTGTCTTTATAGACCGTGTGGATGGAATTTAGATTCCCGTTAGGAATTGTTGAATTTTGGTCGACAGTGAGTCGGTTGACTTTGGGTTGTAAAGAATATAGATTTCGAGGACGAAATCGTTTTAAGGTTGGGAGAATTGTAACACCCGGAAAATCCTAGTAAGTAATAATAGTCCTAATATTTCTTTATATTTTGACTTCTTAGATTATAATTGATTTCCTAAGTAATTTCGGTGATTGTCACTTGTTATTTGATAACTTCCGATAGAAATCAGTAAGTTTATTCCTTAAGGAAATAAATGAAAAATAGATAATAAGGTTAAATATTAGATTTTATGGATTAGTTGGATGGGTAATTTGAATACGAGTCCAACGGTTCTTTCCGGAGCAAAAACGGAGTTCTAACGAAGAAGTTACGGCTAAATTAGTGGAGATTGAGAAGACTAGCAAACAGAAGCCGGCGCCAATGGCTTGGCGCCGATGCATCGGCGCGGGTGATCGGCGCCGAATTCCTGACGTGCCAAAAGGGGGTTAAACCCACCTCTTTACCCTTAGTCATCAACCCTTTCACTTAAGAACCCTCAAATCAGATTTTTTGCTCTGCTCCTTCTTCTCAGACGAATTTCTATCAAATTGTAAGGTAAACTCACATCTATTAATCCTAGTTCAATTCAAACAACCATTTAAAGGCATCTTACCAATTAAGCTTGAATTAGGGCTTTGCATCTTCATTCTTCTTGTGGGAGTCATTAAGCTCAAGTATTCAAGTTAGGGTTCTATCAATTGAAGAATTAAGGTGAGTAACTTGTAATTAATTGTTTGTATTACATTTATATACTATTCTTCATCTTGATTTTTGGTATAGCTAATGGGAAATCTTGAATAAATGCTCTTAATGGTTAAGAGGGAAATAAGAGGAGTTCAAGTAAGTTTATGTGGCTTAATTGTGTTTATTACTTTGTATGCCATAATAAATGTTGATGTTAAGAGTTTGGTTGGATTATATATCCAAAGTATGTGATATTGAGATGATGACTTAATAGATGTCTTAATGAGGAATTGATGGCTTAATGGTCAAATTGGACTTATTATTGAATTATAAACATGGATGTTTATTATTGATATCATATAGAATATGATTTATTACATATGGATGTAAATGAACTACATGGAAGTGGTATTAGTTATGTTAAATGGTTGGACCATTGTTACATGCTTAATATGCTTGAATATTATTTGGATTAACATATTTGGTATTCACATAATTGGAGGAGCACCTAGTAGGCATTGGAGGATATAATCATACATACCGTGGGGTAGTGTATTTCGTTCATACCTTCGGATACCGTGGGGTTTTCCGTTGCGTTATGCCTTGTACCGTGGGGTATAAATCAAGGTATATCTTCAATTATGATGTAACTGGTAGCGATATGGGCCTTCTCCATGGAATCCAATTTGTGAATGTATCGAATTGTTATTCCTACATGCTATGATTATGCTCTATGTGCTATGTGTAAATCTCACTTAGGCTTTAAAAAGCCTAACACTTGTTATGTGTTTTATGTGTTACAGATTTTAGTGGTTCCGGACACAAGAAGGTCTAGAACGGGGTTGTGAGCATGGGATCATTATTGGAGAGTTAAAGATTGGAAGATTGATAATAGAACTTTCCGACATCCTTTTTATATTTGATTTGCTATAGTAGTGATCAAATAAGCTAGTGGTCCATTAGTAGTTATAATTAACTAGATCTTTGTATTAATGGTTATGTAATGATAATTATGAATACTTTTACTTTAGTAATGAGTACCACTCTTCCGTTTTATGGAAGTTTTTGTTAACCCCTGTTTTTGGGGTGTTACAAGTTGGTATCAGAGCTTTAGTTTAAGTGAACTAAGTATGATGAGGAAATACTTAGACTTAAGCTGAGATGAATTAAGTTATGAATTGTGAGAGTGGGTAGAAGTATTAAGACGGGATGGCCTTAGGGTCGACAGAAATACGTGAAATTAGTACGGTAACGACGGTAATGAGGATTCTCATGTATGATACATTCATAATCGCAATTAGCTACTGTTATTATGAATATATTGTTACATAAGTATACTTGTTTCTAAATTGTTCCAGTGACTAATGTTCGGTAAGGTACGTTTCGTGTGTTTATATTTATATAACCATTTTTCAGGGTTAACTTTTGTTCGATAGCGTAGTGATGGTAAAAACACTACCAAGGTCTTTCAATTCTTTGGAGGACAGATCGGTAAATGATTGAGGATTGGAAAGACAACCTGGAACTGGTGGGACTCATGAAAGTCCGCCGAGACAACCTTAAGTAAGTGGATTAAATGTGTGGAGATAGAATGAAAGATGAATCCTTGTTCCTTCTAGATTTTTATTTGTGAATGGAATTCATGTGTGGGTTTGGTTAGAGTGCAAAGGCTGATGATAATTAGGTGATAACTTTTGGGTTTAAGGCCAAACACCTTTAGTATAATCGGGAAATTGTAGCTGATTTTAGAAAGAATGATGGGGATGGTAGTAGTAACCATAAGATACTCATTGTTGATGAGTGGTGTAAGAGAACTAATCTTTGAGATTGGTAAACGAACCTGTCCGTTTAATGATTAATTATTGAAATGGATTTTGAAGTCTATTAGAGCTCTTTGGATGTAAATGGCCGTTAATGATAGGGACAATTGAAATTAGAAATTTGGTTGGCCTCAGTATTAATTGAACCTTAATTTGATTTAGAGTTTGAAACTGAAATCAAGTTATATAGAACGTTTTAAGGTTGGGAGCCTGTCAATGGTTGGAACGTTTAGTTGTACATGAGTACAATGTGTGTGTAGGGACTTTGTTAATAAACAATTGTTCGAGGAATTGTCTTTATAGACCGTGTGGATGGAATTTAGATTCCCGTTAGGAATTGTTGAATTTTGGTCGACAGTGAGTCGGTTGACTTTGGGTTGTAAAGAATATAGATTTCGAGGACGAAATCGTTTTAAGGTTGGGAGAATTGTAACACCCGGAAAATCCTAGTAAGTAATAATAGTCCTAATATTTCTTTATATTTTGACTTCTTAGATTATAATTGATTTCCTAAGTAATTTCGGTGATTGTCACTTGTTATTTGATAACTTCCGATAGAAATCAGTAAGTTTATTCCTTAAGGAAATAAATGAAAAATAGATAATAAAGTTAAATATTAGATTTTATGGATTAGTTGGATGGGTAATTTGAATACGAGTCCAACGGTTCTTTCCGGAGCAAAAACGGAGTTCTAACGAAGAAGTTACGGCTAAATTAGTGGAGATTGAGAAGACTAGCAAACAGAAGCCGGCGCCAATGGCTTGGCGCCGATGCATCGGCGCGGGTGATCGGCGCCGAATTCCTGACGTGCCAAAAGGGGGTTAAACCCACCTCTTTACCCTTAGTCATCAACCCTTTCACTTAAGAACCCTCAAATCAGATTTTTTGCTCTGCTCCTTCTTCTCAGACGAATTTCTATCAAATTGTAAGGTAAACTCACATCTATTAATCCTAGTTCAATTCAAACAACCATTTAAAGGAATCTTACCAATTAAGCTTGAATTAGGGCTTTGCATCTTCATTCTTCTTGTGGGAGTCATTAAGCTCAAGTATTCAAGTTAGGGTTCTATCAATTGAAGAATTAAGGTGAGTAACTTGTAATTAATTGTTTGTATTACATTTATATACTATTCTTCATCTTGATTTTTGGTATAGCTAATGGGAAATCTTGAATAAATGCTCTTAATGGTTAAGAGGGAAATAAGAGGAGTTCAAGTAAGTTTATGTGGCTTAATTGTGTTTATTACTTTGTATGCCATAATAAATGTTGATGTTAAGAGTTTGGTTGGATTATATATCCAAAGTATGTGATATTGAGATGATGACTTAATAGATGTCTTAATGAGGAATTGATGGCTTAATGGTCAAATTGGACTTATTATTGAATTATAAACATGGATGTTTATTATTGATATCATATAGAATATGATTTATTACATATGGATGTAAATGAACTACATGGAAGTGGTATTAGTTATGTTAAATGGTTGGACCATTGTTACATGCTTAATATGCTTGAATATTATTTGGATTAACATATTTGGTATTCACATAATTGGAGGAGCACCTAGTAGGCATTGGAGGATATAATCATACATACCGTGGGGTAGTGTATTTCGTTCATACCTTCGGATACCGTGGGGTTTTCCGTTGCGTTATGCCTTGTACCGTGGGGTATAAATCAAGGTATATCTTCAATTATGATGTAACTGGTAGCGATATGGGCCTTCTCCATGGAATCCAATTTGTGAATGTATCGAATTGTTATTCCTACATGCTATGATTATGCTCTATGTGCTATGTGTAAATCTCACTTAGGCTTTAAAAAGCCTAACACTTGTTATGTGTTTTATGTGTTACAGATTTTAGTGGTTCCGGACACAAGAAGGTCTAGAACGGGGTTGTGAGCATGGGATCATTATTGGAGAGTTAAAGATTGGAAGATTGATAATAGAACTTTCCGACATCCTTTTTATATTTGATTTGCTATAGTAGTGATCAAATAAGCTAGTGGTCCATTAGTAGTTATAATTAACTAGATCTTTGTATTAATGGTTATGTAATGATAATTATGAATACTTTTACTTTAGTAATGAGTACCACTCTTCCGTTTTATGGAAGTTTTTGTTAACCCCTGTTTTTGGGGTGTTACAGGTGGAGAGCCCTTAAAGGTCTCCACTCCCGAGAAGACGAAGACGTCTGCGGACGTACCGAGGATGACACCGATGCCGCCTGGGTCGTTCACTGCAGAGGAGAAGGGGAAGGGTCCTCAGACGGAGGGGTCTCCTGAAGTTACGACGGTAAACTTTCCATTACCGTCGGACTTCTTATTGGACGGCGTCCTGGATAGGGCGAAGATTTTCCCTAACTTGAGAAAATTTATCCTACCAGCCTTTAAGGATCACTACCGTGGCGCTACCGTGGACGAGACAGGGTCTCACGTCGCAGACTTGACCTTCCTGGTAAGTTTTTCATTTTCATCATATGTCTTTTCCTCTTTTAGTAAGTTTAGACTTACCTTATGTCTTTTCGTGCGACTGCAGGTGTTTCATGCGTCGTTGTGCCTCTTCGGCCAACTGGAGGAGCTCCAGAAGGTCGAACCTTGCATCGCTGAGAAACTTCAGTGAGCGCAAGATGACGAGCGTAAAGCTCGAGAGGATGAGCGGGCGACTAAGGCCAAGGCGGAGGCTCTCTCCGTTCGAATGGACGACCTCAAGAGCCTTCTGGAGATGTCGTCGCTGGAGGAGGAGGAGCTCCAGAATCGTCTCAAGGAGATGTTAGAAAGGGTCTCTGCTTATGAAGCAGAGGTGACGACGGTTAAGGCATCCCTCACCGTGCGCGAAAAACAGGTGGGGGAGCTCAAGATGTCGGTCAAGGCCGCTGAGGCCAAGACGAGGGCCTTGGAGAAGAAGCTCCTCTCATTTAAGGCGCTAACCCGTCTGAAGGTTAGGGCGGCGATTATGCGCCGTCACCTACAGGGGAAAAATCCCTTGGCTGGCGCCAAGGCCGAAGTCGCATCCTATCTCGAGCATGTCAGGACCGAAGAGGATATCAACCAAGAGGATAGGGTCGACGATACTGATTCCGCAGAAGCCAAGATGGGCGATGCGGAAGACGAGGCTGGAGTCGACCAGGGCCCTCAGTAGGTTTTTGAGCTTTTGTAATTTTGTATTTCTTTCTAGGGCGACCGCAGGTGGTCGTGCCTTGTCTTGTATTGCTTTTGGATTTAATACAAGTATGCCTTTCGTTGTACTTTCGTGTGTTTTATTTCGTTGTAAATAAACAAAATAAACTAATATAGAGAGCGAACGTAGAATTTATACGACATATAATTCTGGAAGTAATCGGGCGACCGGGCCGAAAAAATATTCTAAGTATGGAATTCAAGTCATAAGACTTTGGTTCCGATATTCAGTTAAAGAACACATGTGATGGTCACAAGACCTGTGTAATGAATCATAATATTCCTTTTGTGAGACGTAAGTCTTAGGAACTCTGTTCTCTCGTAATGTAGGTCGTAAGACTGATATTCGTGCGATCTTGTGATCCTGCAATGTAAGACTCAGGGGTGGTCGTTGGTTTGACCAACGACCCTTCGATGCTTAAGTCAGCAATCGTTTGTCGAAGTAAATCGAAAAAATTCAGAACAAGTATTTTTTTAGGTGTACTGCATTCCAGCTTCATGGGATATCTTGGTCGTCGAGGGTTTGAAGCCTGTAAGCACCCTTCTCGACGACCTCAGATATTCAATAAGGTCCTTCCCACTTAGTGGATAACTTACCTGCATTTGGTTCCTTAGTGTTTTGGAACACCCATCGTAAGACGTAATCATCTACCTAAAAGATTTTGGCCTTAACATTTTTATTGAAATGTCGCTCAACGACTTGTCGTTGAGATGCCATCCAGACCAAAGCAGATTCTCTTAACTCTTCAAGAGCGTCGAGGTCGTAGCTCAAGTCTACCAGATTATGATCGACGGACGTATGTCTCGATGTAGGGAGCTGTATTTCAATAGGTAAGACGGTTTCACAACCGTAGACCAACGAAAACGGTGTTTGCCCCGTCGATGCTCGAGGCGTCATAAGATTGGCCCATAGGACCGATGGGAGTTCTTCGACCCACTTCCCTTTTGTGGCCTTAAGTCTTTTCTTGATCGAATTAATGATGACTTTATTGCTCGATTCTGCAAGACCATTAGATTGGGGATATCGTGGGGTTGAGGTCGTAAGTTTGATACTACGATCCTCACAAAATCGTAATGTACGATCGCTTATGAATTGCGACCCATTGTCACACACGATTTCAGAAGGGATTCCAAACCTGCATAGGATGTTAGTCTGGATAAAAGAAATAACTTCTTTGTCCCGAATCTGGGAGTAAGCGGCTGCTTCTATCCATTTAGAAAAATAATCCGTAAGGACCAACAGAAAGACCTTCTGCCCCGGGGCAGGAGGTAATTTGCCAACGATGTCCATTCCCCATCTCATGAAAGGCCATGGAATTAAGGACGTATGTAAAGGTTCAGAGGGTTGGTGGGTCATACCTGAATGTCGTTGACATGCGTCACAGCCCTAGACGTACCTGGTGACATCTTGCCTTAATGTCGGCCAGTAATAGCCTTATCGTGAGATACGATTTGCAAGACTGTGACCACCCGAGTGGTTGCCACATTCGCCATCGTGCATTTTCTTTAAGATATTTTGTACCTGTTCAGAATTATCGATGCACCTTAGATTTAGACCCGTCGACGAGCGTCGATAGAGCCTATCGCCAATGATTATGTATTTCGATACTTTGAATCGAATCTTGCGAGCTTCCGTTCGGTCTTCAGGTAGTTGGTCGTACATAAGGTAACTTTTGATGTCAGTCGACCAACTATTTTCCGTGCTAAGAGCACAGGTTTCTTTGGAGTCCTCAATAGATGAGGTCGCTAGATGTATCATAGGAATAGCGTCGAATGATGGCTTATTAAGCGTTGATCCAAGATTAGCTAGTGCATCGGCCTGAGTGTTTTGATCTCTGGGAATCTGCTCGATTGAGAATGGATCAAACATCTTGGATTTGTCTTTGGCTATCTTGAGATAGGCCATCATTTTGGAATCTTTGGCTGAAAATTCCCCGCTCAATTGGTTTACGACTAGTAGGGAATCGCTTCTGACGTGGAGCCCGACTGCCCCCAAGTCGTGAGCCATATTCATGCCCACGATTAGAGCTTCGTACTCCGCCTCGTTGTTAGTAGCTTTGAAACTAAATCGTACGGAGTACACCATCTTGCCCCCTTGTGGGGACTTTAAGACGACACCAAGGCCTGCTCCTCTAGAGTTCGAGGAACCGTCGACATGGGGTACCCAAGTCGTGTCGCTCACAGTCGCCACAATACAAGTCTCGGCATGTGCTTCTTTTTCCAGTTCGGGACTGAAGTCAGCGACAAAATCAGCCAAGACCTGTGACTTTATTGTTGTGCGAGGTTTAAAGTCGATATCGTAGCTACTGAGATATATACTCCATTTCCCTAGTCGTCCTGATAGCTCAGGTTTCCTTAGGACTGATTTAAGAGGAAAACTTGTCACGACAGTAATGGGATGGGATTCGAAGTAGTGTCTTAACTTTTTTGCTGCTGTGACTAGCGACAAAAGTAATTTTTCCATGGATGTATATCGGGTTTCTATGTCCAATAGAGACTTACTAACGTAGTAAATCGGCAGTTGCTGCATGTCGTCCTTTCTAGTTAAGACGGCACTTACTGAGTGAGGACTTACGGCGAGGTACAGTTGTAGGGTCTCGTGTTCTTTTGGTTTCGAAAGTAATGGCGGGATGGCCATGTATTCTTTCAATTGTTGTAACGCTTGCTCGTGATCGTCCGTCCAGTCAAAGCCCTTGTTTTTTCTTAAGACGTTATAGAACATACGACACTTATCCAATGATCGTGAGATGAAACGATTTAAAGCGGCCACACGACCCGTGAGTCGTTGGACCTCTTTGAAATTTCTGGGCGACTTGATATTTATCAAGGCCTTGATCTGATCCGGGTTTGCTTCTATGCCTCGACGTGTGACCATATAGCCCAGGAATTTCCCGGCGCTGACTCCGAAAGAGCATTTCGTAGGGTTTAATTTCATCTGATATTTTTGTAGGATGTCGAAGGATTTCTTCAGATGGTCGATATGATCGGTCGCCTTCTTGGATTTGACAAGCATGTCGTCAATGTAGACTACCATGGTGTCGCCAAGATGCTCTTTGAACATCTTGTTAACCAATCGCTGATAGGTCGAACCTGCATTCTTCAAACCAAAAGGCATGACTTTATAACAATAGATGCCTTTATCGGTCATGAAATCAGTCTTCTCTTGGTCTCCGTTGTGCATAAAAATTTGATTATACCCAGAATAAGCATCCATGAACGTCAGGAGTTCATGTCCTGCGGTCGCGTCGACCATAGCGTCGATGTGGGGTAATGGGAACGGATCTTTAGGACATGCCTTATTAAGGTCTGTGAAGTCGATGCAGACGCGCCATTTCCCATTCTTCTTTTGTACGACCACGACATTGGCTAACCAATCGGGGTATTTAACCTCTCTGATCTTTCCGGTCTTAAGCATATTGTCGACCTTATCGTTGATCACCTTGTTCCGCTCAGGGGCGAACTTTCGACGCTTTTGCTTTATTGGTTTAAAAGATAGGCCGACGTTCAGCTTGTGGGATATGACACTAGGGTCTATGCCCACCATATCCTCGTGCGTCCAAGCGAAACCGTCAGCATGTTCCTGAACAAACTCACTATACTGAACAAATATCCACTTCCTAGAATTGACGATTTGTTTGATCAGTTAGTCGGGGCCAGTTATTTTTCAAAGATTGATTTACGGTCAGGGTATCACCAATTGAAAGTCAGAGAAGAAGATGTTTTGAAAACTGCTTTTCGTACCCGTTATGGTCACTATGAGTTTCTGGTAATGCCTTTTTGGTTTAACGAATGCACCAACAGCTTTTATGGATCTGATGAACCGGTTATACGCTAAGATTTCCAAATGTGAATTCTGGTTACGAGAAGTTCAGTTTTTGGGGTATATTGTTTCTCAAAAAGGTATACAAGTTTATCCGGCCAAGATTGAAGCAAGATTGAAGCAATCGAAAAGTGGGAGCCGCCTAGAACACCGACAAAGGTAAGAAGTTTTTTGTGTCTGGTAGGTTATTATCAGAAATTTATACAGGATTTTTCTCTTATTGCTACACCTCTGACCAAATTTATACCTTTAGTTTAAGGGGTGAGTTTATGTTATTAATTTATGTTATGGTGTTAGTTTAGGAGTTTGGTCATTAAGGTTACTTTTAATATTTTATATAAATGTCTTATTTTAAATGAGATAGGTTTTGTGATATGTTTTATTAGTATAAGGGTTTGTTAGTTGTTAAAGTTTAAAGTTTAAGGTTCTAATTGTCATTTGGCTTAAGTTTTGGTGCTAAGTGGAAATAAGTATTGATATATATGAGTCATTGGTTTATGTTGATGAGTCATAGTTTTCTTTTGCTGGAAAGAAAATCAAGAAGTGAAGTGTGTGTAGTGTGTGTGGTTCGTTTGAGAGAAGAAAAGAAGGGCAGGAAAGAAGAAAGCTAGGGTTGATGTTCTCTTGTGATTTCAAGTAATTTTTCAAGTGATTCTTCAAGTTACATGTATGTATAGTTGTAGTATGTAAATCCTTCTTCTTCATGATGGTCTTATTTTAAGGTTTTGATGTTTAGCTCAAGTCCTTAGATGAGTTCTTAGGTTGTTGGAGTAAGCTTACGATTTTGATGAATAATAGTTAATGGTTTGAAAGTTCTTACCTCCTTAAATGATTGGAGTATGTTTAGAGTTGATATTGAAGCTTACACCATGAATAAGAGATTGAAGCTTTCATGGATGGTTTTAATCATTCTTTCTAATGATTGTTTGTTAGTTTAAAGGTTTCATATGATGGAAAAAGAGATTTGTGGTAGTCTAGATGTGTTTGTATCAAGTTTTCATGCATTTTCTTCATCAAAATGACATGGGTTTGAGTTGGGGTGTCAAGGGGTTGAACGGGAGCCGTTGCAGGTGCAAAATGGATGTTCAGAGACTTGCGCGACCTTCCGTGCGGCTTCAGGTCGCATGAGAAGCCGCGCAACTCACTGTTTCAGCATTTTTCAACTTTTGTTTCTTGCTTACCGGTGTCGTTTCAGGGCGTAATATAGGCGTATGGGTACTCGTTTTGAGTGTAGCATTTGAACCCATTAAACATATTATTTTGTGCCAATTCCAGATTCCAAGTCTCGGGTTTGAAGTTGTCGGTTTCGATCAGTTGTCCGGTTTTGCTGATTTTGGTGATCGTAATCAAAGTGAGTTTTCTTTTAACCATTTTCGAACTGGAATACATAGATTTTGAAATGCTTAATATGTAATATGTGTAGTAATGAATGTGAGTATATGGATTGTGGTTATCGAAATGTAATTATATCTGTTTGAGCATATCACTACACTATTGCATTTTGGCCGGACTTAGAGGCCGGATGGAGTTGGTTGTACCGTAAGGGGCAGCGGAGTTGGTTGTACATGAGGTACTTTGGAGTAAGTTAATTAGTTGTGCTTAGCGTGGCCAACTAATGTGTTATGGCCATAACTTGTTGGTTTGAAGGCCAACGGAGTATGTTGTGCACATTGCGTAAGATTGTAAGGTTTGATATGTTAATAACGATTTCATATCAATGTTTTCATGATAATGTTATTGAAATGTTGGGTATTTTCTCACTTAGACCAATTAGTCTAACCCTCATTGTTTTCCAAATATGTATTCCAGGAAAGATGATGGATAAGTCAAAAGGAAAAGATAAAATGTGATGTTATGGGAAGAAATGTGTTGTACATGGAAAGATGTTATGAGTTACTTCTTGTAGTTAAACTATGTTACTTGATAATGGTTTTGTTGGAAGTAGTAACGTGTATGTATGTATGTATGTATGTACTAATGTATTGAAAGCGAAAGGTTGGTACTGTAATATGTAGCTAGTATAGTTCTGGACTTCGGGACCCTATATGTAATATGTGGGTGTTTGCATTGTATATGTTTGTAAGTATTATATGTTACATGTTATATGATTTTCGTGGGTTGTTACAGTTGGTATCAGAGCTTTAGTTTAAGGGATTTAGGTACTCGGATCCATACCTAGACTTAAACTATATGATTATATGTGAAGTAGGATGTCCCTATTATGTCTAGAACCTTGGGATTTTAAATATAATAGGTACAAAGAACAACATGTGAGGTAAATTCAAATTACATCTGGCCAATGTAATTATGAGCTTACAGGTGCATGTTTGAACTGGAATACCTTATTATATTGGGTGTACGCTTTCGTGTGTATCGATATGTTTTAATTTGACAGGATGGCCAGTGGTTCTCATCAAGTTCCAAGAGATGAAACCGGAAATCCAGATAGGGTAAATCTACGAACAGGAAATATCAATGAAATGATTTCCGAAACTCGAGGAAGAATTCGGGGTCGGAGAGGTGGATTTAGTCGGGGAGTACATTTGGAACATGAACGTTCTGTTCAGGAAAGCTCGAGTAGTGATCGGATTGGAAGTTGGGGTATATCTGGAGGTAGGGGTAATCATCCAAACACAGAATATGTTACTTGAGCTGATTTAGCTGCTGAAATGGCTAAACTTCAAGATAACCTACAAGCTATGTTTGGACAACCGCAACATACATAAACGGAAGAACCGGAGGAACCTGATGTTTATACAAACTTTACTTGGGAAAAGTTTTCAAAATCTTTCAAAAACCAGTTTTGTCCCTAAACCGCAATCCGACAATTGGAAGAGGAGTTTATGAATTTGAAGCAGGGGAACATGTTTGTTAGGGACTACACAACTAGGTTTTTGGAAAAGTCCCGTTTTGCTGAATATTATGTATCTTCTGAAGCTAGGAAGTAGAACGATATATCTTTGGACTCAATTCTTCTATCAGAGGGTTGGATATTTCTATGAGACCAGACACTTTCACCTCCGCAGTTGATGCTGCGGAAACCACCGAACGAGACCGAGGGAGAGATGTGAGCGAGAGGAGTTTTGGAAAAAGGAAGTGGGAAGGACCAGTCTTTGATCCGAAGAAATCAAGATTTTCTAGATTTGATGTCCGTCCGTCTTTTAGACCAACTGAAAGGCCATGTCCTAAATGTAACAGAGTTCATCAGGGTGAGTGTAGAGTTGATACGAGGAACTGCTATAATCGTGGAAAGCCGAGTCACATCGCCAGGGATTGTCGGGTTACTAGATTTTGTTATCATTGTAATTCTCTAGATCATCTTAAATACGATTGTCCACTAATGAGCACGGGGAAGCAATGTATCGGGAAATGTTAAGGATGGTAAGGGAGATACACGAAAGGCCGAACTGCCAAAAGCTAAGGGTCGTGCTTTTCAAATGACGACAATTGATGCTGAAGAAACTCCCGATGTGGTAACAAGTACATTTCTGATAAACTCAATACGTGCAAAGGTGTTATTTGACTCCGGTGCAAACCGATCTTTCGTATCCCCTTCTTTTATTAATTGTCTGAATGTGAAGCCGAAAGTGTTAAACTATGCTCTAGTGGTAGAAAGTGCTAATGATAATCAAGTATCGGTTAGGGAGGTAATTGATGACTGTTATATTGATGTGGAGGGATGTCATGTACCAATTCAGTTATTTCCAATGTCTTTGACTGAATTTGATGTGGTAGTGGGAATGGTTAGATGAAAACCAGGCCAGTATTGTCTGTGTTAAAAAGTTAAACAATATTAACTTACCTGGGAAGGGATCGGTTGTAATATATGGTGATCGTAGGAACCGGCAGTCTTGTTTAATTTCTATGTTAAAGGCCCGTAAATGTGTTAGTAAAGGCTGTAAGAGTTTCCTAGCTTATATGATTGACACCAAGAAAGAAAAGAGTAGAATTGAAAACATAACGGTAGTCAGTGAATTCCCAGTGGTTTTCCTCGATGACTTGACTAACCTTCCTCCTGATAGACAAATAGAGTTTAGTATTGATTTGACACCCGGGGTCGCTCCTGTTGCACGTACACCGTAACGTCTAGAACCTTCAGAAATGAAAGAGATGATGTCTCAGCTTCAGGAACTTTCTGATAAGGGTTTCATTAGACTAAGTACTTCTCCGTGGGGTGCACCAGTTTTGTTTGTTAAGAAAAATGATGGTTCAATGAGAATGTGTATAGATTATAGAGAACTGAACAAACTCACCATACAGAACAAATATCCACTTCCCAGAATTGACGATTTGTTTGATCAGTTAGTTGGGGCCAGTTATATTTCAAAGATTGATTTACGGTCAGGGTATCACCAAGTGAAAGTCAGAGAAGAAGATGTTTTGAAAACTGCTTTTCGTACCCGTTATGGTCACTATGAGTTTCTGGTAATGCCTTTTTGGTTTAATGAATGCACCAACAACTTTTATGGATCTGATGAACCGGTTATACGCTAAGATTTCCAAATGTGGATTCTGGTTACGAGAAGTTCAGTTTTTGGGGCATATTGTTTCTCAAAAAGGTATACAGGTTTATCCGGCCAAGATTGAAGCAAGATTGAAGCAATCGAAAAGTGGGAGCCGCCTAGAACACCGACAAAGGTAAGAAGTTTTCTGGGTCTGGCAGGTTATTATCAAAAATTTATACAGGATTTTTCTCTTATTGCTACACCTCTGACCAAATTGACGAAAAAGAACGTGAAGTACGAATGGAAAGAAGATCAAAATGAGGCCTTCAGAATATTGAAAGAAAGACTTTGCAGCGCACCGATCTTATTACTACCTGAAGTTTCAGAAGATTTTGTTGTATACAGCAATGCTTCAAAGTTGGGTTTGGGGTGTGTTTTGATGCAGCGAGGAAAAGTCATTGCCTATGCCTCCTGACAGTTGAAAGACCATGAAAGACAGTATCCCACACACGATATGGAACTTGCAGCAGTTGTCTTTGCCTTGAAAATTTGGAGACATTATTTATACGGTACGAAGTGTTAGATATACACCGATCACAAAAGTTTTCAACACCTTTTCAATCAGCGATAATTAAATATGCGACAACGAAGATGGCTGGAATTGGTCAATGATTATGATTGTGAAATTTTGTATCACCCGGGGAAAGAAAACGTGGTAGCCGATGCCTTAAGCCGCAAAGAAAAGAGTGGGACGATAAAAGCTATCTCAATACGAGTCGAACTATTACCGAACATCTTTGAAGAACTGCAGAAATGTCAGATTGAAGCTTCCAAAGAAGAACATTTGAAGCAAGAACGACTTGCAGGTATGTTGTCTTTATTACAAAAAGATGATTGTGGGTTATTACGCTTTGAAAATCGGATATGGGCACCTCGTTTGGGTGATTTACGTGATAGAATACTAAAAGAAGCTCATCAGTCTCGTTTTTCTATTCATCCTGGCACTAATAAGATGTACAGAGATTTACGACAATTTTATTGGTGGTCGGGTATGAAGAAAGATATTGCTCGATGTGTGATTTGTTGTCACACTTGTTCGATGGTAAAGATAGAACATCAGAAACCATCTGGTCAGTTGCAATCGTTGGAAATACCGGTCTGGAAATGGGATCATATCACAATGGATTTCATTATGAAGCTGCCGAGAACTTCAAAGGGGTTCATGCTATTTGGGTGATCGTTGATAGATCGACAAAGTCTGCTCATTTCCTACCATTGAAAGAAACGTATTCTTTGGAAAGATTGGCCAAACTGTACATTGTTGAAATAGTCACTCGACATGGCGTGTCGTTATCAATCGTATCTGATCGCGATAATAGTTTCACTTCTATGTTTTGGAAAAGCTTTCAGCGAGAGATGGGATCATAAATAAAGTTAAGTACGACATATCACCCTCAGATAGATGGTCAAAGTGAACGGACAATTCAGACAATGGAAGATATGCTACGGGCGTGTATCATTGATTTTGGTGGGTCATGGGAAAAGTATTTTTCTTTGATCGAATTTGCTTACAACAACAGTTATCATTCTAGTATTCAAGCGGCACCTTTTAAAGTACTGTATGGTCGAAAATGCCGAACTCCTTTGTGTTGGAATGAAGTGGGGGGAAAGCAATTAGCCGGGCCAGAGATTGTACAGTTGACTACAGATAAAATTGCACAAATTTGGGATAGATTGAAAGTGGCCCAAGATAGACAGAAGAGCTACACCAACCGACGCCGGAAACCGTTAGAGTTCCAGGTAGGAGATCGGGTTATGTTATAAGTTTCACCGTGGAAAGGGGTAGTCAGGTTTGGGAAACGAGGTAAACTTAGTCTGCGGTACATCGGACCATTTGTAATCATAGAACGAGTCGGAGAGGTAGCATATCGTTAGAACTCCCATCCGACCTTAGTAGTATCCATAACACTTTCCACGTTTCAAACCTAAGAAAGTGTTTAGTGACTCCTGATCAGGCAATACCTTTACCCAAAATTCAGATTGATGAAAAATAATCGTTCAATGAAGAGCCATAAGCTATAATTGATCAGAAAGTCAAAGTACTTCGAAATAAAGAAATCAGATTAGTAAAAGTGCAGTGGCGATATTACAAAGAGCAGGATGCTACGTGGGAGCCAGAATCCGAAATGAGATTAAAGCACCCGTACTTATTGATTGACCGAATTCCGGGACGGAATTCCTTATTAGAGGGAGATAATGTAATAACCCGGTAAGTAGCTTTACTATTTTATATGTTTCTTTAGTTTAAGGGGTGAGTTTATGTTATTAATTTATGTTATGGTGTTAGTTTAGGAGTTTGGTCATTAAGGTTACTTTTAATATTTTATATAAATGTCTTATTTTAAATGAGATAGGTTATGTGATATGTTTTATTAGTATAAGGGTTTGTTAGTTGTTAAAGTTTAAAGTTTAAGGTTCTAATTGTCATTTGGCTTAAGTTTTGGTGCTAAGTGGAAATAAGTATTGATATATATGAGTCATTGGTGTATGTTGATGAGTCATAGTTTTCTTTTGCTGGAAAGAAAATTAAGAAGTGAAGTGTGTGTAGTGTGTGTGGTTCGTTTGAGAGAAGAAAAGAAGGGCAAGAAAGAAGAAAGCTAGGGTTGATGTTCTCTTGTGATTTCAAGTAATTTTTCAAGTGATTCTTCAAGTTACAGGTATGTATAGTTGTAGTATGTAACTCCTTCTTCTTCATGATGGTCTTATTTTAAGGTTTTGATGTTTAGCTCAAGTCCTTAGACGAGTTCTTAAGTTGTTGGAGTAAGCTTACGGTATTGATGAATAATAGTTAATGGTTTGAAAGTTCTTACCTCCTTAAATGATTGGAGTATGTTTAGAGTTGATATTGAAGCTTACACCATGAATAAGAGATTAAAGCTTTCATGGATGGTTTTAATCATTCTTTCTAATGATTGTTTGTTAGTTTAAAGGTTTCATATGATGGAAAAGAGATTTGTGGTAGTCTAGATGTGTTTGTATCAAGTTTTCATGCATTTTCTTCATCAAAACGACATGGGTTTGAGTTGGGGTGTCAAGGGGTTGAACAGGAGCCGTTGCAAGTGCAAAATGGATGTTCAGAGACTTGTGCGACCTTCCGTGCGGCTTCAGGTCGCGTGAGAAGCCGCGCAACTCACTGTTTCAGCATTTTTCAACCTTTGTTTCTTGCTTACCGGTGTCGTTTCAGGGCGTAATATAGGCGTATGGGTACTCGTTTTGAGTGTAGCATTTGAACCCATTAAACATATTATTTTGTGCCAATTCCAGATTCCAAGTCTCGGGTTTGAAGTTGTCGGTTTCGATTAGTTGTCCGGTTTTGCTGATTTTGGTGATCGTAATCAAAGTGAGTTTTCTTTTAACCATTTTCGAACTGGAATACATAGATTTTGAAATGGTTAATATGTAATATGTGTAGTAATGAATGTGAGTATATGGAATGTGGTTATCGAAACGTAATTATATCTGTTTGAGCATATCACTACACTATTGCATTTTGGCCGGACTTAGAGGCCGGATGGAGTTGGTTGTACCGTAAGGGGCAGCGGAGTTGGTTGTACATGAGGTACTTTGGAGTAAGTTAATTAGTTGTGCTTAGCGTGGCCAACTAATGTGTTATGGCCATAACTTGTTGGTTTGAAGGCCAACGGAGTATGTTGTGCACATTGCATAAGATTGTAAGGTTTGATATGTTAATAACGATTTCATGTCAATGTTTTCATGATAATGTTATTGAAATGTTTGGTATTTTCTCACTTAGACCAATTAGTCTAACCCTCATTGTTTTCCAAATATGTATTCCAGGAAAGATGATGGATAAGTCAAAAGGAAAAGATAAGATGTGATGTTATGGGAAGAAATGTGTTGTACATGGAAAGATGTTATGAGTTACTTCTTGTAGTTAAACTATGTTACTTGATAATGGTTTTGTTGGAAGTAGTAACGTGTATGTATGTATGTACAAATGTATTGAAAGCGAAAGGTTGGTACTGTAATATGTAGCTAGTGTAGTTCTGGACTTCGGGACCCTATATGTAATATGTGGGTGTTTGCATTGTATATGTGTGTAAGTTCTATATGTTACATTCAAATTACATCTGGCCAATGTAATTATGAGCTTACAGGTGCATGTTTGAACTGGAATACCTTATTATATTGGGTGTATGCTTTCGTGTGTATCGATATGTTTTAATTTGACAGGATGGCCAGTGGTTCTCATCAAGTTCCAAGAGATGAAACCGGAAATCCAGATAGGGCAAATCTACGAACAGGAAATATCAATGAAATGATTTCCGAAACTCAAGGAAGAATTCGGGGTCGGAGAGGTGGATTTAGTCGGGGAGTACATTTAGAACAGGAACGTTCTGTTCAGGAAAGCTCGAGTAGTGGTCAGATTGGAAGTTGGGGTATATCCGGAGGTAGGGGTAATCATCCAGACACAGAATATGTTACTCGAGCTGATTTAGCTGCTGAAATGGGTAAACCTCAAGATAACCTACAAGCTATGTTTGGACAACCGCAACATACATAAACGAAAGAACCGGAGGAACCTGGTGTTTATACAAACTTTACTTGGGAAAAGTTTTCAAAATCCTTCAAAAACCAGTTTTGTCCCTAAACCGCAATCCGACAATTGGAAGAGGGGTTTATGAATTTGAAGCAGGGGAAGGAAAAAGGAAGTGGGAAGGACCAGTCTTTGATCCTAAGAAATCAAGATTTTCCAGATTTGATGTCCGTCCGTCTTTTAGACCAACTGAAAGGCCGTGTCCTAAATGTAATAGAGTTCATCAGGGTGAGTGTAGAGTTGATACGAGGAACTGCTATAAATGTGGAAAGCCGGGTCACATCGCCAGGGATTGTCGGGTATCTAGATTTTGTTATCATTGTAATTCTCTAGATCATCTAAAACACGATTGTCCACTAATGAGCACGGGGAAGCAATGTATCGGGAAATGTTAAGGATGGTAAGGGTGTAACACCTCGAATTTCCGTTGTATTATTTTGTAAATTATAATTATGAACTTTGAGGTTAAGTTTGTAATTTAGTTAAAGTGTAAAGTTAAATGTGAAATTTAACTTGAGGGGTTAAATGGTTATTGTTGGAAAATTGAGTTTCTTAATACTGAGATATTAAGAGTGAGTCGGTCATTTTTATTGAAAACAAACAGAGAGAATCGAGAGAGAGCCGTGAAAGAGAAAAGAAGCAGAAGAAAGAAAGTCTGATTTTGGAGAATTTGTGGTAAGAAATTGAAGTTGTTTTACTGATTTCTTGTAAGGAAGGTAATTAGTTGCATAATTATTTGTTTAGAACTGTTCTGGGAAGCTTAATTTGGAGTTTGAAGAACTACACGGTGTTCAGATTTCATACAGGTGAGTTTATTCAACTCTCTTTAAAATTCAGCAATTAATGTTGAAATAGATGTGTATTATGTGTGTCTTAACGTGTTAGTAGAACTTAATTGATGAGTAGATTGAACTGATTTTATGTTTTAAATCGATTTGAGGACTTGTTGAAATAAACTGTACGTAGTCCCGGTAGTGAAGTCCCGGTGCAGTCCCGGTAGTGAAGTCCCGGTAGTGAAGTCCCGGTAGTGAAGTCCCAGTAGTGGATGTCCCGGTAGTGGCAGGTCCCGGTAGTGGCAAGTCCCGGTAGTTGGAAGTCCCGGTAGAGGCAAATCCCGGTACTTATGAGTTCCGGTGAAGTTCCGGTACATGTGTTGAATACCGGGAGTTGGGAATACCGGGAGTTGGATAAAAAGAGTCAGTTTATAGATTTTGGTAATAGATCTTGGATATGAACTTAAGAATATGTTTTGGGATAAATATATGGTATGTTATGCACATACGATAGTAAGAGTATAATACTTATGTATTATGTTGTGATTGCTAAAAATAGGCATCCGGTCATCGGGGGCACCTTAGTACGGTAAAATGGGAACCGATTACTAGCCATTGACCAAAGGGATGTAATTTTTAGTGATTGAGTGTACCTTGAATCATCGGGGGTCCCGGTTGTGTATCGCGAAATATTAATCCCATTGGGACCATTGATTCTGAGGTGGGAAGGATGTGAAATGTGGAATAGGCAGATTTTGATTTGTAATTCCCATTTCAAATGGAAGATCGGAGATTTCCATTTTTAGGGAAGATCGGAGATTTCCCAGTGGTGAAAGCAAGATTTGAGATAGTCATAAAGTAATTTGTAATCTCTACTTCCGGATTAAGAAATAGGCAGGTTTTGACTTGTAATTTCTCGAATGAGAGTATTGACTCTAAATCTGGGATGATTTATAGTAAACTCTTAGTAGTATTATTATGGCTAGATGAATTAGTCATAAGTATGGGAGTGGGGTAGATTCCCAGTGTTGAAAGGAGTTGTTGTACGATAAGATGGGCAAGAACAAGTTTGATTCATCTGTTAAGATTTTAATTGTTAATTTTTAATTTGATTTGAATATTCTCACTAGGTGAAAGCCTAATGTTTCAAGTTGAATTTTCTTACCAGGTACAAGCTCCGGGAAGTAAGCCGGGATGTGAGATGAGAAATTTTTGAAGGACTCAAACTTGGAGTTGACAGAGGATCTAGTTATTCTTTTATTATTTTGGGACAGATGATTAGATAACCTAGTTAATCTGATTATGATGTAATGATTAGATTAATAGGTTATTTGAGTAGATGTCTGTTGTATATAAAAACCTTAATGTTGATCCTCTCGTTATATAAGTTTGGCGTTATTTGATCATAACTTGTGAAATATTAAGGTTTAAATTAGCCCTGTTTTTAGGGTGTTACAATATGGTATCAGAGCAGTAGTTTAAGCGAACTAGGTATGATTTTGAGATACCTAGACTTAAGCTGTGATGAATTAAGTTATGATCTGTGAGATATGGGTAGAAGTACTAAGACTGAGTACTCTTAGAGTCGACGGAAATACGCGAAGTTAGTACTGTAACGAGGGCAATAAGGATTCTCATGTATGATATGTTCGCAATTCCAATTAGCTACTGTTATTATGACTATATTATTACACAAGCATACTTTTTTCAAATTGTTACAGTGACTGATTAGCGGTAAAGTACGTATTGTATGTTTAGTTGTGTAGAAATCATTACTGATGAGTATTCTTTTGTGCTCGATCAGAACAATGGTGAAGACACCTCCGAGGTCTCCAAATTCTTCTATGAATAGGACTTGGCTTGATGAGCCGGGAGAAAGACCATCTGGAGTAGGCGGAGTTCATGAGACGCCACCAGATTTTCTTTCCTTAGGAGGAGTGCGGAATCGGGTACATAGAGGGGGTACCAGTACTGCCGATCATACACCATCGGATTCGAGTATGGAAGGTCGTATAATGAACAATGTAACCAGATTGATGAATGCATCGATGGAAAGGCAAGCTGAAATGATGAACACCACTATGGGAAGACAAGCAGAGATGTTTATGAAAATGTTTAATGATCGGAGTGCGGAACCGAGGCGAACAGGGATTGATACCAGTGTGATAAACCCAACTGGTAACACAGGTCCAGAGGTGGAAAGAAGGGTTGATAGGAATTGCTCCTATAAAACGTTTTTGAGCTGTAAGCCGCCTGAATTCAAAGGAGAAGATAGTCCTGTAGCCTGTATGAACTGGCTAAGAGAAATAGAACAAGCCTTTCGGACTTGTGAGTGTAATGATGAAAAGTCGAAAGTTAGATTTGGGTTACAAATGTTACGCGGTAACGCATTATCTTGGTGGAATGTGCTGTCAACTTCTGTGTCAGCTACAGTTCTGAATGCCATGACTTGGAAAATGTTTAAAGCAAAGATTCTGGAGGAATATTGCAATGAAACCGAAATGGACCGAATTGAGGAAGAGTTCAGAAACCTCAAGAAAGGCAATATGACTGTGAGAAAGTATACCGAATCCTTCATGGAGAAACTGAATCTGGTGGGGCATGTGGCTCCAGCTGAGAAAGACAAAATTAAAGCTTATTTGAAGGGTTTGTCGGCGGATATGATGACCAGGGTCCGAAGTTCGAAAGCTGCTACTTTAAGGGAAACAATCGAAGAAGCGAAAGTAATAGAAGAGATGTACGCCAAAGATAAAGAAGAGAAAGCGCATGTAGGAGAAAAGAGAAAGTGGGAAGGTCGTTCGGAACCTTCTCAGAAAACAAAGTTGCTTGGCAAGAATATTCGTTACGAATCTCGCCGGGAACCAAGTTGGTGTTCAAAATGTAAAAGCAAACATTTTGGTCAGTGTCGGGTGGTTGGAATTGAATGTTTCAAGTGCGGGAAGGCGGGGCATATAGCGATGAACTGTCCAATGCCGGGATCAGTATGTTTTGAATGTAGGCAACCGGGTCATTTTCGGAGAGACTGTCCGAAGTTGAAGAAAGAAGGGGATCAGGGAAAGAAGTTGGTTATTCCTAAACCAACTGGCCGTGCATTTCAAATGACTGCCGAAGAAGCGAAAGGATCCAAAGATGTTGTCTCGGGTACTTTCTTTATAAATTCCATTCCTGCTCATGTATTATTTGATTGTGGGGCGAATTATTCTTTTGCATCCAAGTTGTTCTATCGTAAGCTAGCTATGTCTGTCACTACTTTAGAAGAGGCCTTAGTAGTAGAGATAGCTAATGGAGTTCAGTCTTTGGTTAGTGAAAGACTCGTTGATTGTAAAATTTTGATAGAGGGAACAGAATTTCCGATTGACTTGTTGTTAATGGAAATTGAGGGATTCGATATTATTGTTGGAATGGACTGGTTGAGCAATAACCAGGCAGAAATAATGTGTGCAAAGAAGCTGATTCGAATTCCGATGGTTGATAAAGATGATGTGTTTATTTTTGGAGAAAAGCAGTAGGGAAATATTCCGTTGATTTCAGTGGCAAAGGTGCGTAAATGTTTAGTGAAGGGATGTTGGTCCTATCTAGCTTATGTTATAGATATGAAGTTAGAAAAGAAACAAGTGCAAGATATCAAGGTGGTGTGCGAATTTCCGGATGTATTTCCGGATGATCTTCCAGGTCTACCAGCTGAAAGACAAGTAGAATTTCGCATCGATCTTATTCCTGGAGCAGCACCGATAGCTCGTGCACCTTATCGTCTTGCGCCAGCTGAAATGACAGAAATGATGTCTCAACTGCAAGAGCTTTTAGATAAAGGTTTTGTTAGACCGAGTTCTTCGCCTTGGGGAGCTCCGGTATTGTTTGTCAAGAAGAAAGATGGCACTATAAGAATGTGCATAGATTATTGGGAGCTAAATAAGGTGACGATAAAGAATAAGTAGCCTCTTCCAAGGATAGATGATTTGTTTGATCAACTCCATGGAGCGGGATGCTTTTCCAAAATTGATCTAAGGTCGGGGTATCACCAAGTACGGGTAAGAGAGGAGGATGTTCCAAAGACGGCGTTTAGAACTAGATACGGGCATTATGAATTTCTCGTGATGCCATTTGGGTTGACTAATGCTCCAGCTATATTCATGGATCTGATTAATAGAGTATGTCGACCGTTTCTAGACAAGTCTGTTATCGTTTTCATTGATGACATACTTGTTTATTCGAAGAATGAGAACGACCATGAACGCCATCTTCGGGAAATTTTAGAAGTGTTACGAAAAGAGAAATTGTATGCAAAATTCTCTAAATGTGAATTTTGGTTGAAAGAGGTACAATTTCTCGGGCATGTAATTTCTTCGGAAGGTGTGAAAGTAGATCCAGCAAAGATAGAAGCAATGATGAATTGGGAGACTCCGAAAAGTGCGTCGGAAATAAGAAGTTTCTTGGGTTTAGCAGGTTATTACCGGAGATTTATTAAAGACTTCTCAAAGATTGCTTCTACTTTGACTATGTTAACTCGTAAGAATGTGAAGTTTGTTTGGACCGAAAAACAAGAGACAGCTTTCAGAACCTTACGGCAGAAGTTGTGTGAAGCTCCTATTCTTGCACTGCCAGAAGGAACTGAAGATTTGGTAGTTTATAGTGACGCATCAAAGATGGGTTTAGGATGTGTATTGATGCAACGAGGCAAAGTGATTGCCTATGCGTCAAGACAGCTGAAAGAACATGAAAAGAACTATCCTACCCACGATTTGGAATTGGCAGCGGTTATGTTTGCTTTAAAACTGTGGCGTCATTATCTCTATGGAACGAAGTGTACACTCTTCACCGATCATAAAAGTTTACAGCATGTTTTTGATCAGAAAGAGCTAAATATGAGGCAAAGGCGATGGCTCGAGTTATTAAAAGACTACGATTGTGAATTGCATTATCACCCAGGTAAAGCAAATGTTGTAGCCGATGCCTTGAGCAGAAAAGAGTATAGTGGGTGTTTAAAAACGACAAACGCCAGAATTGATGTAATGTCGAGTCTGATTGAAAGAATAAAAGCCGCTCAAGTGGAAGCTTTGTTAGAGAACAACTTGAAAGAAGAAGTAATGAGCAAGCAACATCTTCAGCTGACTGAAGATAGCCGAGGGATTAAGTTATCCCAAGGCCGTGTTTGGGTACCAAAGATAGGTGGAAATCGGGAGTTGATTTTGGAAGATGCGCATAGATCTAAGTATTCTATACATCCGGTGAGTACTAAGATGTATAGAGATTTGAAGTTACAGTATTGGTGGCCAGCTATGAAAGTGGATGTGGCACGAATAGTAGAGAAATGCGGAACTTGTTCGTTAGTAAAAGCAGAACGCCAAAGATCATACGGAAGTTTTCAATCTTTGGAAATTCCGGAGTGGAAATGGGATAAGATTACTATGGATTTTGTGACAAAGTTACCAAAGACGCAAAGAGGTAACGATACCATTTGGGTAATCGTCGATCGTTTGACGAAGAGTGCTCATTTCTTAGCTATGAAAGAAGAATCACCAATAGATAAGTTAGCAAAGCTATACATTGATGAAGTAGTGTCACGACACGGTATACCGGTGTCTATTGTGTCTGATCGTGACAGTCGGTTTACTTCCAGGTTTTGGCAGTCGCTTCAAGAAGAATTGGATACGAGGGTTAATCTAAGTACTGTTTATCACCCACAAACTGATGGCCAAAGTGAAAGAACAATACAGACTTTGGAAGATATGCTTAGATCATGTGTGCTAGATTTTGGGGGTAACTGGGATTCGCATTTGCCATTGGTAGAGTTTGCTTATAACAAGAGTTACCATTCCAGTATTGGAAGAGCACCTTTCGAGGCATTATATGGTAGGAAATGCAGAAGTCCGGTGTGCTGGTTAGAAGCCGGAGAGAAACAGTTTGCTGGTCCGGAACTTGTGCAACAAACCACGGATAAAGTGAAGGAAATTCGGCAGCATATGAAAGCGGCTCAAGATAGACAGAAAAGCTATGCTAATCCGAAAAGAAGACCAAAAGAATTTCAAGTTGGGGAGCGTGTAATGCTTAAAGTATCCCCATGGAAAGGTGTGATACGGTTTGGAAAGCGTGGGAAGTTAAGTCCTCTTTTTCTAGGACCTTTTACCATCACCAAAAGAGTTGGTCTACAAGCGTATCAATTGGCTCTTCCACCTGAGTTGGAATGGATCCATAATACTTTTCACGTATGTTATCTTCGGAAATGCTTAGCCGAAGAACAAGATGTGATTCCACTTACTGATGTTAGGGTGGATGAAGGAAGCCGATGTGTTGAAGAACCGGAGGCAATCTTGGAAAAGTCGGTTAAGAAGTTGCGAAGTGGTAAAGAAGTGTCTATGTTAAAAGTGCAATGGAAACACCATCGAGGTGCTAACGTGACGTTAGAAACGGAGGAGGACATGAGGAATAGATATCCCCATTTGTTTGATTAGTTTTGATTTCGGGGACGAAATCCTTTTCAAGTTGGGGAGTATTGTAACACCTCGAATTTCCGTTGTATTATTTTGTAAATTATAATTATGAACTTTGGGGTTAAGTTTGTAATTTGGTTAAAGTGTAAAGTTAAATGTGGAATTTAACTTGAGGGGTTAAATGGTTATTGTTGGAAAATTGAGTTTCTTAATACTGAGATATTAAGAGTGAGTCGGTCATTTTTATTGAAAACAAACAGAGAGAATCGAGAGAGAGCCGTGAAAGAGAAAAGCAGCAGAAGAAAGAAAGTCTGA
This sequence comes from Saussurea involucrata, assembly GCA_033807775.1. Lineage (NCBI taxonomy): Eukaryota > Viridiplantae > Streptophyta > Magnoliopsida > Asterales > Asteraceae > Saussurea > Saussurea involucrata. The sequence continues at coordinate 94,871,093 of CM066322.1, forward strand.
TTTTGGAGAAATTGTGGTAAGAAATTGAAGTTGTTTTACTGATTTCTTGTAAGGAAGGTAATTAGTTGCATAATTATTTGTTTAGAACTGTTCTGGGAAGCTTAATTTGGAGTTTGAAGAACTGCACGGTGTTCAGATTTCATACAGGTGAGTTTATTCAACTCTCTTTAAAATTCAGCAATTAATGTTGAAATAGATGTGTATTATGTGTGTCTTAACGTGTTAGTAGAACTTAATTGATGAGTAGATTGAACTGATTTTATGTTTTAAATCGATTTGTGGACTTGTTGAATTAAACTGTACGTAGTCCCGGTAGTGAAGTCCCGGTGCAGTCCCGGTAGTGTAGTCCCGGTAGTGAAGTCCCGGTAGTGGAAGTCCCGGTAGTGGAAGTCCCGATAGTGGCAGGTCCCGGTAGTTGGAAGTCCCGGTAGAGGCAAATCCCGGTACTTATGAGTTCCGGTGAAGTTCCGGTACATGTGTTGAATACCGGGAGTTGGGAATACCGGGAGTTGGATAAAAAGAGTCAGTTTACAGATTTTGGTAATAGATCTTGGATATGAACTTAAGAATATGTTTTGGGATAAATATATGGTATGTTATGCAAATACGATAGTAAGAGTATAATACTTATGTATTATGTTGTGATTGCTAAAAATAGGCATCCGGTCATCGGGGGCACCTTAGTACGGTAAAATGGGAACCGATTACTAGCCATTGACCAAAGGGATGTAATTTTTAGTGATTGAGTGTACCTTGAATCATCGGGGGTCCCGGTTGTGTATCGCAAAATATTAATCCCATTGGGACCATTGATTCTGAGGTGGGAAGGATGTGAAATGTGGAATAGGCAGATTTTGATTTGTAATTCCCATTTCGAATGGAAGATCGGAGATTTCCATTTTTAGGGAAGATCGGAGATTTCCCAGTGGTGAAAGGAAGATTTGAGATAGGCATAAAGTAATTTGTAATCTCTACTTCCGGATTAAGAAATAGACAGGTTTTGACTTGTAATTTCTCGAATGAGAGTATTGACTCTAAATCTGGGATGATTTATAGTAAACTCTTAGTAGTATTATTATGGCTAGATGAATTAGTCATAAGTATGGGAGTGAGGTAGATTCCCAGTGTTGAAAGGAGTTGTTGTACGATAAGATGGGCAAGAACAAGTTTGATTCATCTGTTAAGATTTTAATTGTTAATTTTTAATTTGATTTGAATATTCTCACTAGGCGAAAGCCTAATGTTTTAAGTTGAATTTTCTTACCAGGTACAAGCTCCGGGAAGTAAGCTGGGATGTGAGATGAGAAATTTTTGAAGGACTCAAACTTGGAGTTGACAGAGGATCTAGTTATTCTTTTATTATTTTGGGACAGATGATTAGATAACCTAGTTAATCTGATTATGATGTAATGATTAGATTAATAGGTTATTTGAGTAGATGGCTGTTGTATATAAAAACCTTAATGTTGATCCTCTCGTTATATAAGTTTGGCATTATTTGATCATAACTTGTGAAATATTAAGGTTTAAATTAGCCCTGTTTTTAGGGTGTTACAAAGGGAGATACACGAAAGGCCGAACCGCCAAAAGCTAAGGGTCGTGCTTTTCAAATGACGACAGTTGATGCTGAAGAAACTCCCGATGTGGTAACAAGTACACTTCTGATAAACTCAATATGTGCAAAGGTGTTATTTGACTCCGGTGCAAATTGATCTGTCATATCCCCTTCTTTTATTAATTGTCTGAATGTGAAGCCGAAAGTGTTAAATTATGCTCTAGTGGTAGAAAGTGCTAATGATAATCAAGTATCGTTTAGGGAGGTAATTGATGACTGTTATATTGATGTGGAGGGATGTCATGTACCAATTCAGTTATTTCCAATGTCTTTGACTGAATTTGATGTGGTAGTGGGAATGGACTGGTTAGCTGAAAACCAGGCCAGTATTGTCTGTGTTAAAAAGCTAAACAATATTAACTTACCTGGGAAGGGATCAGTTGTAATATATGGTGATCGTACCTGTAAATGTGTTAGTAAAGGCTGTCAGAGTTTCCTAGCTTATATGATTGACACCAAGAAAGAAAAGAGTAGAATTGATAACATAACGGTAGTCAGTGAATTCCCAGAGGTTTTCCTCGATGACTTGACTAGCCTTCCTCCTGATAGACAAATAGAGTTTAGTATTGATTTGACACCGGGGGTCGCTCCTGTTGCACGTACACCTTACCGTCTAGAACCTTCAGAAATGTAAGAGATGATGTATCAGCTTCAAGAACTTTCTGATAAGGGTTTCATTAGACCAAGTACTTCTCCGTGGGGTGCACCAGTTTTGTTTGTTAAGAAAAATGATGGTTCAATGAGAATGTGTATAGATTATAGAGATCTGAACAAACTCACCATACAGAACAAATATCCACTTCCCAGAATTAACGATTTGTTTGATCAGTTAGTTGGGGCCAGTTATTTTTCAAAGATTGATTTACGGTCAGGGTATCACCAATTGAAAGTCAGAGAAGAAGATGTTTTGAAAACTGCTTTTCGTACCCATTATGGTCACTATGAGTTTCTGGTAATGCCTTTTTGGTTTAACGAATACACCAACAGCTTTTATGGATCTGATGAACCGGTTATACGCTTAGATTTCCAAATGTGAATTCTGGTTACGAGAAGTTCAGTTTTTGGGGCATATTGTTTCTCAAAAAGGTATACAGGTTTATCCGGCCAAGATTGAAGCAAGATTGAAGCAATCGAAAAGTGGGAGCCGCCTAGAACATCAACAAAGGTAAGAAGTTTTCTGGGTCTGGCAGGTTATTATCAGAATCTTATACAGGATTTTTCTCTTATTGCTACACCTCTGACCAAATTGACGAAAAATAACGTGAAGTACGAATGGAAAGAAGATCAAAATGAGGCCTTCAGAATATTGAAAGAAAGACTTTGCAGCGCACCGATCTTATTACTACCTGAAGGTTTAGAAGATTTTGTTGTATACCGCGATGCTTCAAAGTTGGGTTTGGGGTGTGTTATGATGCAGCGAGGAAAACTCATTGCCTATGCCTCTCGACAGTTGAAAGACTATGAAAGACAGTATCCCACACACGATATGAAACTTGCAGCAGTTGTCTTTGCCTTGAAAATTTGGAGACATTATTTATACGGTACGAAGTGTCAGATATACACCGATCACAAAAGTTTTCAACACCTTTTCAATCAGCGATAATTAAATATGCGACAACGAAGATGGCTGGAATTGGTCAATGATTATGATTGTGAAATTTTGTATCACCCGGGGAAAGCAAAGGTGGCAGCCGATGCCTTAAGCCGCAAAGAAAAGAGTGGGACGATAAAAGCTATCTCATTACGAGTCGAACTATTATCGAACATCTTTGAAGAACTGAAGAAATGTCAGATTGAAGCTTCCAAAGAAGAACATTTGAAGCAAGAACGACTTGCAGGTATGTTGTCTTTATTACAAAAAGATGATTGTGGGTTATTACGCTTTGAAAATCGGATATGGGCACCTCGTTTGGGTGATTTACGTGATATAATACTAAAAGAAGCTCATTAGTCTCGTTTTTCTATTCATCTTGGCACTAATAAGATGTATAGAGATTTACGACAATTTTATTGGTGGCCGGGTATGAAGAAAGATATTGCTCGATGTGTGATTTGTTGTCACACTTGTTCGATGGTAAAGATAGAACATCAGAAACCCTCTGGTCAGTTGCAATCGTTGGAAATGGGATCATATCACAATGGATTTCAATATGAAGCTGCCGAGAACTTCAAAGGGGTTCATGCTATTTGGGTGATCGTTGATAGATCGACAAAGTCCTCTCATTTCCTACCAACGAAAGAAACGTATTATTTGGAAAGATTGGCCAAACTGTACATTGTTGAAATAGTCACTCGACATGGCGTGCCGTTATCAATCGTATCTGATCGCGATAATAGTTTCACTTCTATGTTTTGGAAAAGCTTTCAGCGAGAGATGGGATCATAAATAACGTTAAGTACGACATATCACCCTCAGACAGATGGTCAAAGTGAACGGACAATTCAGACAATGGAAGATATGCTACGGGCGTGTATCGTTGATTTTGGTGGGTCATGGGAAAAGTATTTTTCTTTGATCGAATTTGCTTACAACAACAGTTATCATTCCAGTATTCAAGCGGCACCTTTTAAAGTACTGTATGGTCGAAAATGCCGAACTCCTTTGTGTTGGAATGAAGTGGGGGGAAAGCAATTAGCCGGGCCAGAGATTGTACAGTTGACTACAAATAAAATTGCACAGATTTGCGATAGATTGAAAGTGGCCCAAGATAGACAGAAAAGCTACACCAACTGGCGCCGAAAACCGTTAGAGTTCCAGGTAGGAGATCGGGTTATGTTAAAAGTTTCACCGTGGAAAGGGGTAGTCAGGTTTGGGAAACGGGGTAAACTTAGTCTGCGGTACATCGGACCATTTGTAATCATAGAACGAGTCGGAGAGGTAGCATATCGGTTAGAACTCCCATCCGAGCTTAGTAGTATCCATAACACTTTCCACGTTTCAAACCTAAGAAAGTGTTTAGTGACTCCTGATCAGGCAATACCTTTACCCGAAATTCAGATTGATGAAAAATAATCGTTCAATGAAGAGCTATAAGCTATAATTGATCAGAAAGTCAAAGTACTTCGAAATAAAGAAATCAGATTAGTAAAAGTGCAGTGGCGATATCACAAAGAGCGGGATGCTATGTGGGAGCCAGAATCCGAAATGAGATTAAAGCACCCGTACTTATTTGATTGACCGAATTCCGGGACGGAATTCCTTATTAGAGGGAGATAATGTAATAACCCGGTAAGTAGCCTTACTATTTTATATGTTTCTTTAGTTTAAATGGTGAGTTTATGTTATTAATTTATGTTATGGTGTTAGTTTAGGAGTTTGGTCATTAAGGTTACTTTTAATATTTTATATAAATGTCTTATTTTAAATGAGATAGGTTATGTGATATGTTTTATTAGTATAAGGGTTTGTTAGTTGTTAAAGTTTAAAGTTTAAGGTTCTAATTGTCATTTGGCTTAAGTTTTGGTGCTAAGTGGAAATAAGTATTGATATATATGAGTCATTGGTGTATGTTGATGAGTCATAGTTTTCTTTTGCTGGAAAGAAAATCAAGAAGTGAAGTGTGTGTAGTGTGTGTGGTTCGTTTGAGAGAAGAAAAGAAGGGCAAGAAAGAAGAAAGCTAGGGTTGATGTTCTCTTGTGATTTCAAGTAATTTTTCAAGTGATTCTTCAAGTTACAGGTATGTATAGTTGTAGTATGTAACTCCTTCTTCTTCATGATGGTCTTATTTTAAGGTTTTGATGTTTAGCTCAAGTCCTTATATGAGTTCTTAGGTTGTTGGAGTAAGCTTACGGTATTGATGAATAATAGTTAATGGTTTGAATGTTCTTACCTCCTTAAATGATTGGAGTATGTTTAGAGTTGATATTGAAGCTTACACCATGAATAAGAGATTGAAGCTTTCATGGATGGTTTTAATCATTCTTTCTAATGATTGTTTGTTAGTTTAAAGGTTTCATATGATGGAAAAAGATATTTGTGGTAGTCTAGATGTGTTTGTATCAAGTTTTCATGCATTTTCTTCATCAAAACGACATGGGTTTGAGTTGGGGTGTCAAGGGGTTGAACAGGGGCTGTTGCAGGTGCAAAATGGATGTTCAGAGACTTGCGCGACCTTCCGTGCGGCTTCAGGTCGCGTGAGAAGCCGCACAACTCACTGTTTCAACATTTTTCAACTTTTGTTTCTTGCGTACATGTGTCGTTTCAGGGCGTAATATAGGCGTATGGGTACTCATTTTGAGTTTAGAATAGCATTTGAACCCATTAAACATATTATTTTGTGCCAATTCCAGATTCCAAGTCTCGGGTTTGAAGTTGTCGGTTTCGATCAATTGTCCGGTTTTGCTGATTTTGGTGATCGTAATCAAAGTGAGTTTTATTTTAACCATTTTCGAACTGGAATACATAGATTTTGAAATGGTTAATATGTAATATGTGTAGTAATGAATGTGAGTATATGGAATGTGGTTATCGAAACGTAATTATATCTGTTTGAGCATATCACTACACTATTGCATTTTGGCCGGACTTAGAGGCCGGATGGAGTTGGTTGTACCGTAAGGGGCAGCGGAGTTGGTTGTACATGAGGTACTTCGGAGTAAGTTAATTAGTTGTGCTTAGCGCGACCAACTAATGTGTTATGGCCATAACTTGTTGTTTGAAGGCCAACGGAGTATATTGTGCACATTGCATAAGATTGTAAGGTTTGATATGTTAATAACGATTTCATATCAATGTTTTCATGATAATGTTATTGAAATGTTTGGGATTTTCTCACTTAGAACAATTGGTCTAACCCTCATTGTTTTCCAAATATGTATTCCAGGAAAGATGATGGATAAGTCAAAAGGAAAAGATAAGATGTGATGTTATGGGAAGAAATGTGTTGTATATGGAAAGATGTTATGACTTACTTCTTATAGTTAAACTATGTTACTTGATAATGGTTTTGTTGGAAGTAGTAACGTGTATGTATGTACTAATGTATTGAAAGCAAAAGGTTGGTACTGTAATATGTAGCTAGTATAGTTCTGGACTTCGGGACCCTATATGTAATATGTGGGTGTTTGCATTGTATATGTTTGTAAGTATTATATGTTACATGTTATATGATTTTCGTGGGTTGTTACACAAGACCAAGCAACACAATCGCAAGGAAAAGTAAGTAAGACAAGAGATTTGGTGACGCGGAAAACCCCAAAACGGGGGAAAAAACCGCGGTCGACCTGTAAGGGTCGACGGTGCACTATAGTTCACCAAACAGGGGCGAAAGTCCTTTTGTAACAGGTGTTTTGTGTTCAAAAAATTATAGATGAATGTAGAAATAAGCTTAGTTGTGCGTAAATGACATGTGTCGTGCGTAAATCGTGCGAAAAAGTTTGCTGTCGTACGGTTCGAACTGTTGTCATGCGAAAGTTGCCTTAGCGATATTCGTCCGAATGCTCTGTAGATTGCTGTGTTTTTTAAGTGTAATTGCTTTGAAAGTATATAGAGCAGATGTAAATCAAATTGAATCGGATTAACTCAGATGTCTTTCTCGGTTGCAGCATAGGCCTTTATATAGCTTTCGCTGGTCATTAAAGGTGTCTTTATGGCGTGCTTCGTAACCGCTGTCGGGATTTAAATGCCATTGATGACTCGTCCGTTACTGGCCGTTTGCACCATGAATGCTTCGTGGACCTGCATTAATGAACAAAAGAAACGGGTGTTGACTGTTAAGGGTTAGTGTAATCGTACGATCGTCTTAAGTCTCATACGTCGGTCGTACGGAACGTACAACTAGCATTAAAACGTACGACCGAATATACGTCTGTGAACAACTTGTAAGACCGTATCTAAAAACAAGAGTGGTCTTATGAAAGTGTTATTCGAGTTTCCTAGCGTCGGTCGTGAGGTGTGATTTTTTACCCAAACAGTTGGGCGCATGCTTCTGACTTTTGCAAACATGCTTTGGGCTGCATGGTGAACAGTGTAGTGGCAGAGTGGTTTGTACGATCCTGGACAAAGGTATGTCCTTCTGACAAATCGTACAAAAGTGTGCAAGAGGATAAGACAAACATTTCTTGTAGAGCAGGCTTCATGATCAGCGATCAACGAGTTGATTTTCCATCAGTGAGACCTGATGTAAGTCAGCTATCGATGAAGTCTTCTACTTGAAATATCGCGTATGTGGACTTGTCTTGGTTTCACTGATATCCGCATCAGATCATTAGTAGACTTGTCACTTGTTCATCAACTTTGTCTTTGATTCAGCGATGAACTCCTTTGTCACGAAACTTGTCTTCAGGGGTTACAAACAACATTGCTTATAATTGAAAGTATCAGCGATCATCAGTGATAAGTGAATAGGCTCAGGTTATCACTGATGTACATTTATCGCTGAGTGAATACTATAAAAAACAATGGTCACCATCAGTGATAGATTCAATATCTTTATCACCGATGTCAAAACATTAATACATACAGACGTCATTTGTAATTTTCACTAAGTAGTTCTAAGGGTCATCATCAAATCACTGAAAGGGTTTGGATCAACAGGATGTTATTTCACCACGTGAAACCAAACACTGAATGTTATTTCACCACAAGAAACCAAACAATGAATTTTATTTCACTACAAGAAGCCAAACATTATATGTTATTTCACCACATGAAATCAAACACTATGTTATTTCACCATATGAAACCAAACATAATTTTATGTAAAAATTATAAGGATCAGGGGAATTGAAAACTTCAGACCCCACAAAAACACCATGGCAGTTGAGCTGCTTCTGCAGGTGTCATGATACCTCTAGAAGAAAAATGGACCGCCGAAAGCCTTCCCATTTGCTTCGTTTGTGCCAAAATGTCATAAGGTGCATGCAATTCCTTCACAAATATGAACACTTCATCTTCATCCACGTTTGTTAAAACCCTAATTTTCCCACCACTTACTTACGAATTGTGTCATTAATGTTGATAGATCCAGATTGATCTCCTTGAGTTACGATCATGGTTGCACCTTTTCTCACCTACCTCAACCCCTCTCCCAAATCCCGACAACCACACACAAATGGGAGATCAGTTGTTTAGCTTTAATGACGAAATAATTGGGAGAAGCCTTAGTAATACAAGAGAATGAAGCCCTAATTCGTTAAATCTCTTGCATATGTTCATCACAAATAGAAACACAATCAGTTACAACAAAATCGATTAAAAAACATAAGTTTGTTTTTTGGAATTCCAGATCCTTACATTAATAAAACGCCACTGAGATCAGCAAGACAGCCGGCGATGGAGACAAGCTTGCCAAAGATAGATAAAATGATGTTGTCAGGAAGCGTATCGAAGAAATCAGACTGACCGAAAGCATTTACCAGTCGAGAATAGAAGAGACGGTGGAAATTTGGGGAATAGAAGAGGCGGTGGAAGGAGTAGGTATGTGGGGTGGTGGTGAGGAGGTTGTTAATGGTGAAGCTGATAGAGGTGGCGGAGGAGATGGCTTTGGTGGAGGAGATGCTTTTCCGACGAAAAGGGTTTTTGGCAGAGGAGATGCTTTTCTGGTGAAGAGGGTTTTGGAAAAGGAGATGGTTGTGTCTTCTAGAAGCTTTCTCCATTATAATCCAACATATCATATTTTTAATACCTAATATGCCCTTTCACTTTTAATTCTAATCCACAATAATTCATAAACTTCTAATTAATTTCAAAATTGTCATTGCCTTTCATGTCCATAGATTAAAATAAATTAATGGCTTAGATCGGTTTTCACTATGTTACAAACTTGTGAGAACCAATATGAAAATATTTTTTACATTATTTTTTTCATCAAAACCTATGATTTAAGATATTGTTTCACATATGTTCGTGTTCATCTTGTGAAAATATTAAATGTGGAAATTTATTTTTGATTCACCTACTGAAACGAAAAATAAAGGTAAAAAATATTCGCATGGTGAAACAAATCCATGTGAAACTATCATATTATGAAACGAATATATGTGAAACAAAATATCTTAAATCCTAGAACTTGATGAAAAAAATGTCATGTTAATTTTATATCGGTTCTCACGGGTTTGTAACATATTTGTGGTTCTCACGGTTTGTAACCACATATCCATATATATATATATATATATATATATATATATATAGAGAGAGAGAGAGAGAGAGAGAGGTGGGTTCAAACGAGAACATTAACTATTTAAGAAAACACGAGAACGGCCACCGATGGACAAAATCATACATGATTCATGTACAAAATAATGTATGATTCACGCGGCTTGCCCCACGACTTGTAAGTCGTGGCCAAGTCGTCAGTGTCCAGTTTTTTGTTGTTAGTGTAAAATCACATATGATTTTGTACATGAGCGACCGTTCTCGTGTTTTCTTAAATAGTTAGCGTTCTCGTTTGAACCTTGCTATCTCTCTCTCTCTCTCTATATATATATATATATATATATATGGTTGGTGAGAAGTGCCAAATTTAGTGAGAAGTGTAAGAAGTGTTTTTTACTATTGGTTAAAAAATGGATGAACATTATAAGGAGATGCACCGATATAAGATACACCATATCAACTCTCTTTTAAGTTGCAATTTATGAGAAATTATTTAATTAAAAGTGATCAACAGTATTCCCATATTTTTCACCAAAAACTACAATTTGTACGTGATCTCATGTCTATAATTCTATATATATATATATATAATACCAAAAATATTTGTGCCATTTAGATCAAGTAGTTGACTAGTTAAGTGAGTGAAGTACCCTTACTGAATCTGGTCATATAGGCCCATTAGTCTTACACCAGCCCAAACAAGAACCAACCCAATATTTGAATTCGTTTCTTTCTTTTTCATGTAGCTTAAAGTTGGTATAATTACTCTACTAAGGTCATCCGTAGTTCCGTACCCCAGGTTCAAACCTTTTGAACCCTCTGCGCCACATCAGCTTTTCACTTTGAACCATCTTGAACCTTTTTGAACCCACAAATCCCGTACCCCAACCTTTTGAACCTCTTGAACCCACATGCCACCTCATCTAATTTTTTAATAAAAAATCATAACATTCATAAAAATAAAAATAAAATTACAAAATAAAATTAAAAATTACAAAATAAAATTAAAAATTACAAAATAAAATTAAAAATTCCAATTATGTTTTTGTCGAATTCTCTCTTTTCTCGCCAAAGTAACATTCAAAGCAGCTCCCGTAAGGTGATCGTGCGGGGCAATGAAAAACTCGAAGTCTTTTTCATATAGCCTTTCCAACTCGATTTCACACTTTTGTTGTTCGACTTGCCACTTTTGTTGTTCGACTTGGCACTTGTGTTGTTCGACTTCAAGTTTTTTCATTTTGTAATCAACCGAATCATCAATTTTACTTCTCAAGTCACTCATTTCGGAGTAAAGGCGGTTGTCGTCCGTATTACTCGTTGCTGCCTTTTTTGCCGTGTTTCTCCCGATGGGTCGTTGAACATTTTCAGCGTCTTCATCGGAAGTGTGGGTACGTTTTGAACCCCGGGATGTATTTGTCATAGTTGGAACCGTATTCCATTTTGGAGATAATTTGAGGATATCCCAAGCTTGTTCATGGGTGAAGGCAGTTTGGTATTCAAATAAGTGGATGAGATTTGAGGTTGATTTATAGTGTTTAAATTGAAAAAAAATATTAAAAAAAAATTGAAAAAGAGCCGTTTGGAATAAAAAAAAAATAGAAACTCCTTCGGGTTTGAGCGGGGTGGGGAACCCGATCGCCGAGCCCGCCACCCCTAACCCGCTGAACCCGCCATGGGCGTACCCGATTGCCGCGGTACCCGGGGAACCCGCAGGCGTGAACCCGAGCCCGAGCCCGCTCGAGTACGGATGGCCTAACATGTATTAACTTAAAAAAAGTCGGTGCTAGTATATAGTTGGTATTTATTAAGTATATGTTTTATAGGATTTTGCATATTAATTATAAATATATAATATATAAAATATATTCATGCACATTATTTTAAGGAACACATTATCATAGAATATATTTAAATGTATATATTTTAACATAATTTTTGAAAGTATGTGTTTTAAATCAAGCTATGGATCCTTAGAGCATCTTCAACAGCTTCCTAAAAATGGGGAAAATGGAGAATATGAGGATTTTTGACTAATATTTAGCTTCAACAATTTCCCCAAAACTATCCTAAAATGGAGAAACTTGGAGAAAGAAAGTTTTTTTCTCTAAATATGGATGATCACTCCAAAAATGATTACCAAGTGAGATAACCAATAGGAAACTTTGAAAATAAATATGTAGAGAGAAAAATAATATTTTAATAGATGAATGAAATATTTTAATATTTTAATTAATGTTGGATTCTCCAAAATGGGAAAGCTGTTGGAGATGAATGTAATTTTTTTAGAGATTTTGACTTTTGGTTCTCCATTTTAAAGAAATTATGAATCTGTTGGAGATGCTCTTACAATCTAGGTCAAATATATATATATATATCTTTACATGTATGTCTTTATCAATGATCTTGTTTACAGGCACACCCATGAGCAATTCTAGATTTACAAAATACAAATAATGGAATATCACATATGTTTGATGCATACAATTATAAGTTTTTTTTTGATTTTTTTTTGTGTATATCGATAGATCAATTGCATATCAAACTGAGGACCAATTCTTAAATTTGGTGACCGGTTCATAAATTTTTGTAACAATGGAAGGAACTATACATATCAACGTGGAAGGGAAAAAGTTATGAGTTTCATAATGTTTATGAATCGGTTTTTCATCAAAATGGCCAGACTCGATTTAAATAAATAGTAGAAAATAATTAGAATTTAAGTTAACCAGTTCATGATTAGTAGTAAAGTGTTTACAAAATATATAAAAAAGATAAAACATAATTTGATAAAAAATAATAATTTGATGTAATAAAATCATGAATCTCTAAACAAGTTCATTATTGAAGATATGGTAAGTACGTTATTAGGCCATCCGTACCCGGCTCGGGATGGGGCTCGGGATGCCTTCGGGCTCAGCGGGAATGGGCTACGGCCCTTGCGGGGATGGCGGGGCGGGATGGATTTCGGGTTCGGGATCCCGATTCATCCCGAAGAGTTATTAAAAAAAAATATTTTTAATTTAATTTTTAAAAATAATGCCGTTGAACGGCTCTTTGTAAACAAAAATAAATAAAATTTTTTCTCAATTTAATCCCACTATATATTTAACCCTCAACCTCTTATTTCTCACACCTCTCAAACTCTCTAAAATTCTTTCAACCTCTTATTTTTCACACCTATCAAACTCTCTCAAATTCTCTCAACCTCTTATTTTTCACACCTCTCATACTCTCTCAAACACTCTTCCATTCTCTATATTTTAAACAATATAGATTCGCCACAACCCGGTTCACCAACCGCATCATCATCCGTAGACACCGACGAGTTGTTGAATCTACAAAGGGAAATTTTTCGACAGACTGCACAATCGCTGTATGGTAGCACCGCCTCATCGTCAACAAGAGAGAGCGCCGCAAACATTGAAAGAGGTCGAGTAACTGCAAACGAGCGGCTTATGCGGGACTGGAAAACGACTTTTTCACGGATGATATCGAAAGCCAAATCAGTGAGACACAACGCGCGACAAATGTTCGAGAAGTCATAAACCGGGACACTCATAATAACCTTCGGTCGGATTTGGTCGAACATATTTGGCGTATCCAAGTTCCCAACAATGACGACGAGTAGATTTTTAAATTTATTTTGTAATTTTTATTTTTAATGAATGATATGAATTTTAATTTTTATTATTTATTTTATTTTTATTTATTAAAAAATATATAAATATTTTTATTTTGTTAAATAATTAAATGTATAAATAAAAGAATTAAAATAAATGAGGTGGCAAAAGGGTTTGAGGGAATGGGGTAAGGGTGTTTAGGGATTGAGTGAGGGTTAGGAGAAAAGCTGATGTGGCGCTGATGTGGAGCTTGAATCTTTGAAAGATAGAGGGATGGGGTACTGATGGCCTTATAGCATTTCAAGTCCTTTTTTAAGTAATTACGGATTAAGCCCTTTAACTTGCAATATATAACATATTTGATCCCTTATCTTAACTCCGTTTTCTTAAGAGACTTCACTCAAAGAGGCTATTTAATCATTTTTAACTTTTCCTCAATTTCTAAGTGAAAATGATGCTTGCTAATTAATCATTTTTACCTTTTCTAACTGAAAAATATGCTTTATCTTTTAGCTTTCAATAGGATTTTCAACAAGAAAAAAAATAAAAGCAACGAAAATTCAAGAACACAATTGACACCCACCTAAGGCCTTTCGTACCCGGGCTCGGGATGGTGCGGGGTGGGCTACGGGGGTTGCGGGGATGGCGGGGCGGGATGGAATCCGGGGATGGGATCCCGATCCATCCCGAAGGGTTTTTAAAAAAAAAATTTAATTTAATTTTTAAAAATCATGCCGTTGAACGGCTCTTTGTAAAAAAAAATTCTCAATTTAATCCCACTATATATTTAACCCTCAACCTCTTATTTCTCACACCTCTCAACCTCTTATTTCTCACACCTCTCAACCTCTTATTTTTCACACCTCTCAAATTCTCTCAACCTCTTATTTCTCACACCTCTCAAACTCTCTCAAACTCTCTCAACCTCTTATTTCTCACACTTCTCTCATCATGAATCCAAACACAACACCTACATCCCGTCGTAACCGACCGAATACACCACAATCGCAAGAAGATCAAGAGCTTGGTTTCCAAGCGTTTACACAACAAGGTTATCATCCGCAATGGTCGCAACAAATTCCGCCACAATGGTCGCAACAAAATCCGCCACAATATCCGCAACATTTTCCCCAACAATTTCACCAACAATTTCCTTACCAATTTACACGTCCCGGTTTGATTGAACAAGGTTTTACTCCGGCCAACTACAATCTTCCTTCACCCGCAATCAATCTCGACGACGACATTGTTCCGGAAACCCAACCTTCTACCCCGAACACACCACAATCTATCCCGACACAACAATCTAACCCGGAACCATCAAATCCGAGACCAACGAAAGCCGCCAAACAAACGTGGAGTAAAGCCGAGGAACTCGCGTTAGTGTTGGCGTGGGTTGACGTTTCGGAGGACCCCGTTATCGGTAACGCACAAAGCGGTGGTAATTATTTTTATTGTTATTATTATTATTATTATTATTTTTATTGTTATTATTATTATTATTCTTATACTTAATTTTACATAAATGTAGGAAGTTTTTGGGGCCGAATCGGGCATGTGTTCTTTACTCGCATGGGTCGTCAACCAGGTTATAGATCAACCCATCAACTCAATAGCAAGTTCAACGACCTCAATAAAAGAGTTAATTCGTTTGGCGGCATCTACAACAACTTGCTCAATAATAGATCAAGCGGGATGAGTGAGGCCGATATATCCCGAACGGCACACGAACGGTATCTAGCACGCCATAAAGTTGCTTTCACTCACGAACAAGCTTGGGACGTCCTAAAAAATGTCCAAAATGGGGAGCCGTTCAAACGATGACGACAACTTCATCGCGGGGTTCAAAACGTACCCAACCTTCCGATGATGACGATGACGAGCAAATTCAACGACCCATCGGGAGAAACAAGGCAAAAAAATCATCAACGAGTAATACGTCCGGGGAGAATACGGACGAAAGTGTTACTCAGTTGTTGACGACGTTCAACGACAAGATTGATGATACAATGGAATAAAAATGAAAAAACTCGATCTCGAAATCGAACGCTCAAAACTCGAACGACATAGGTTGGATCAAGAACTCGAAATCGAACGCTCAAACCGATTTGAGAAAGACTTCGAGTTTTTCATGACCCCGCATGCTCACCTTACGGGAAACGCTTTGAGGGTTACTTTAGCGAGAAAAGAGCAAATTCAAAAATTTCATAATTGGTAGTGTTTTGTATTTTGTAATTTTTATTTTTAATGAATGATATGAATTTTAATTTTTATTATTTATCTTATTTTTATTTATTAAAAAATATATAAATATTTTTATTTTGTTAAATAATTAAATGTATAAATAAAAGAATTAAAATAAATGAGGTGGCAAAAGGGTTTGAGGGAATGGGGTACGGGTGTTTAGGGATTGTTAGGGATTGAGTGAGGGATGGGAGAAAAGCTGATGTGGCGCTGATGTGGAGCTGGAATATTTGAAAGATTCCCTTATGGGGTACGGATGGCCTTAGATGTATTAGGCCATCAGTACCCCATGGAGGGCATCTTTCAAATATTCCACTCCACATCAGCGCCACATCAGCTTTTCTTCCATCCCTCACTCGATCCCTAAGGCCATCCGTAGCCCAGCGGGATGGAGGGCGGGATGGAGCGGGGTGGGCTACGGCATCTGCGGGATCGGCGGGAAAGGATGATCCCGTTTCATCCCGAAGAAAATGTGAGGAGGAGAGGTGGGTCCCAGGTGAGAAATGAGAGGGAGTGGGTTAGGGAATGGGGTACGGGTGTTTAGGGATTGTTAGGGATTGAGTGAGGGATGAGAGAAAAGCTGATGTGGCGCTGATGTGGAGTGGAATATTTGAAAGATTCCCTCCATGGGGTACTGATGGCCTAACGATCCCTAAACACCCGTACCCCATTCCCTCAAACCCTTTTGCCACCTCATTTATTTTAATTCTTTTATTTATACATTTAATTATTTAACAAAATAAAAATATTTATATACTTTTTAATAAATAAAAATAAGATAAATAATAAAAATTAAAATTCATATCATTCATTAAAAATAAAAATTACAAAATACAAAACACTACCAATTATGAAATTTTTGGATTTGCTCTTTTCTCACTAAAGTAGCCCTCAAAGCGTTTCCCGTAAGGTGATCATGCGGGGTTATGAAAAACTCGAAGTCTTTCTCAAATCGGTTTGAGCGTTCGATTTCGAGTTCTTGATCCAACCTATGTCGTTCGAGTTTTGAGCGTTCGATTTCGAGATCGAGTTTTTTCATTTTGTATTCCATTGTATCATCAATCTTGTTGTTGAACGTCGTCAACAACTGAGTAACACTTTCTTCCGTATTCGCCCCGGACGTATTACTCGTTGATGATTTTTTTGCCTTGTTTCTCCCGATGGGTCGTTGAATTTGCTCGTCATCGTCATCATCGGAAGGTTGGGTACGTTTTGAACCCCGCGATGAAGTTGTCGTCATCGTTGGAACGGCTCCCCATTTTGGACATTTTTTTAGGACGTCCCAAGCTTGTTCGTGAGTGAAAGCAACTTTATGGCGTGCTACATACCGTTCGTGTGCCGTTCGGGATATATCGGCCTCACTCATCCCGCTTGATCTATTATTGAGCAAGTTGTTGTAGATGCCGCCAAACGAATTAACTCTTTTATTGAGGTCGTTGAACTTGCTATTGAGTTGATGGGTTGATCTATAACCTGGTTCACGACCCATGCGAGTAAAGAACACATGCCCGATTCGGCCCCAAAAATTTCCTACATTTATGTAAAATTAAGTATAAGAATAATAATAATAATAATAATAATAATAATAACAATAAAAATAATTACCACCGCTTTGTGCGTTACCGACCACGGGGTCCTCCGAAACGTTAACCCACGCCGACACTAACGCGAGTTCCTCGGCTTTACTCCACGTTTGTTTGGCGGCTTTCTTTGGTCTCGGATTTGATGGTTCCGGGTTAGATTGTTGTGTCGGGATAGATTGTGGTGTGTTCGGGGTAGAAGGTTGGGTTTTCGGAACAATGTCGTCGTCGAGATTGAAGTTGGCCGGAGTAAAACCTTGTTCAATCAACCCGGGACGTGTAAATTGGTAAGGAATTTGTTGGTGAAATTGTTGGTGAAATTGTTGGGGAAATTGTTGCGGATATTGTGGCGGATTTTGTTGCGACCATTGTGGCGGAATTTGTTGCGAAAATTGCGGATGATAACCTTGTTGTGTAAACGCTTGGAAACCAAGCTCTTGATCTTCTTACGATTGTGGTGTATTCGGTCGGTTACGACGGGATGTAGGTGTTCTGTTTGAATTCATGATGAGAGAGGTGTGAAAAATAAGAGGTTGAGAGAATTTGAGAGAGTTTGAGAGGTGTGAGAAATAAGAGGTTGAGAGAATTTGAGAGGTGTGAGAAATAAGAGGTTGAGAGGTGTGAGAAATAAGAGGTTGAGGGTTAAATATATAGTGGGATTAAATTGAGAAAAATAAATTTTTTTTACAAATAGCCGTTCAACGGTTAAATTTTTAAAAATTTAATTAATTTTTTTTTAAAAAACCTTCGGGATGATCCGGGATCCCATCCCCGGAATCATCCCCGCCCCGCCAACCCCGCATGACTCGTACCCCATTCCCGCTGAGCCCGAGCCCCATCCCGCCTGCGGTACCGAAAGCCTTATGATTTATGTAGCTTAAAACCAATGACACGTCTATAAAGATTTGTATGATATATCATACCATTTAAAATTTTGTAAA
Organism: Saussurea involucrata; assembly: GCA_033807775.1. Classification (NCBI taxonomy): domain Eukaryota; kingdom Viridiplantae; phylum Streptophyta; class Magnoliopsida; order Asterales; family Asteraceae; genus Saussurea; species Saussurea involucrata. Next base: position 94,889,191 of record CM066322.1, read on the forward strand.
TATATGATTTTTGTATAAGAAACAAATATGATTTATCAAATTTTATCACTTTAGGTAAAATAATAATTCCGTAAACATTTTAATTATATTATATTATATAAAGGGGCATAAGTTTCATTTCACATTGCTCGGCCATCTACAGCGCATAGATAAAAGCCCTCAATGCCACATCAGCGCCACATCAGCTAAGCCCTACGCCCTAAAGACTCCCAGCGCATAACTAAAAGCCCTCTTGCCACCTCATTTTTTTAATTCTTTTATTTATACATTTAATTAATTTTTTTTATAAAAAGTAGCCGTTGTTGGGAGTTATTTATTTTTAAGATTTAATTTTTTTTTTTGAGAAAATAGCTTCGGGTTCATCGGGTTTGAAAGCCCGGAGGCCGAGCCCGCAGCCGAAGCCCGAGCCAGCCCCACCGCTGCCCGAAGGAGCCCGCAGCAAACCCGTGGCCGAGCCCGCGGGCGCTGCGGATGGCCTAATGACCGTCTATTAAGCCCGTCAAAATGAAAGGGGCTTGGAAGCTAGGATTCAAGTGCGATTGTTTGAAATTTTGAAGTTACAAGTGTTCTTCTCATCTTTTTAGGGTTTTTAGGTTTTAGCCAAAACCTAACTTTGGAAGTTCATCCTACCTTTATAAAACTATATACATGTTAAAATCTTATGGTTTTGGTCTCCTAAACTTCTTTTGAACATATTTTTATTTTATAAACTTAAATCTCATTTTGAAAAATTTGGGAGATTCTAGGGTTTTGGGTTATTTGATGAGGTTTCTTAAATGCATGTTTTAAAGAGTTTAAATGCAAGTTCATGATTCCTCAACGGTATTTTTGCTAATTTACTCCTATTTGGTCGACTTTGGAAAACCTAGGTCAAACTAGGGTTTTGAGGATTTTGGATGTTTTGATGAAGTAATTATGGATAATGGTTTCATGCACTTAAATGTTATGTGGTCCCAGATTAGTGCAATAGAGATGATAATCAACAATCAATAGTAAGAACAATCAAAGATTTCATGTTGTCATCCATCTATTTCATTCAAAGGTATGAAACCGTTTCAGAGAGTTTTACAATATGAATAGAACGATTAAGAATGATTGATTAACCTAATTCAAGGTTTAAAGCTAACTATTTATACCTAGGGCTTAATCCATAAAGCCCATGGCCCATTAAGCTAAACTAAGCCCATTTAAGGCTTTTACAAATAATATTCTTTTCTTTATATCACTTTCTATTTTATAGGACATTTAGGGTCCTAACAATCTCCCCCTAAAGTTATATAAAGAAAAAATTGGTCTTGAAAACTTCAGATCTTGATCTTCTCTTCCTCTTGAATCTTTAACAAATTTTGGTGTTACTTGTATTCATGTCTTTCAGCGTTCCCCCTTGAATAAAGCGCTTATCTTCAGTTTCAACTTTATCACCAGATTCAATGAACAATAACTGTTAAACCCTAAAGATCAATCAAGATAGAGAAGATGTGAATTTGTCATCTCATTGATCAAGAACACTGTATACAAGATATGAGTTCAGCACTTTCTCTCTCTAAGATATGAATGTGAAATTATCAGAATGTTTCTAAGAGTCTCTCATACTAACACACAACTAAACCTATTTATACAAAACACATTACAAGGTGTAAACAACACAATACAACTCAATACATTGACTTTGACTTTGACCTTTCTATATTTAAACCTTGAAGACATATTGCACTAACAATCTCCCCCTTGGATTCAAGGTTTAAACAAATGCGACCAGCAAGCTTTAGCTTTCTTGAATCTTCGGTCTTCATCAAAGCTTGTCAAAGTCAAAACGTCATCCAATCTTCAAACGGCAAATAACGAACTTCTTTCTTCGAACAGGAGAATATGAATCTTCACACAACGCATTTTAGAACCTTAAGCACAAGTTCAAGAAAAAGAGATCACAGAATGATCAATCGATTTTTCTCAAACTCTTGAAGAATTCTCCCCTTTTTCTATTGACTTGAGAATTTCATTCTTCAGTGTCGATCTTCATAAACGTGCGAGTTCAAAAGAAAGAGATCACTGAAAGGATCAATCGATTTCTTAAAAACTCTTGAAGAATAAAACTCCCCCTATCATTTCTTGAAACGACGTCTTCTTTCTACAAAACTCCCCGTTGACATTAAAACGAATCTTTGATTTAAACTTTCTTTGACATGAAATTGATGTAGACATTCTCCCCCTTTTTCGATGAAAGTGAGCATCACGAGCATCGAAAATCTTTTCAATTTCAGTCACGGACAATCTCCCTCTTCAAAAACATTTATTCCCCTTGAAAAACACGAACAATCTCCCCATAAACGAAAGATCTTGCTCCCCCTAAAAATAAGAATTGTAGAGCAAGATGATTTTCTCCCCCTGAAAATTTGCATAAAAATCATATAAGCGCACATTTTAACAAACTTATATAAAGAAAATAGAATTCATTGAACAACATTTTATAACTACTAACATTTAATCATTTGAACACCAAACAAAAGAAATTCAACTTAATGAAATGTAACAGATATTTCCATCAAGTGAAATCAAATGCATGCGTTTGGATTCAAAAACAAGACATCATCGCATATCGAGTTACAAAAGTTCAATTTCAACCCCTTTATAAAATCTATTTGGTGGACTAGCATGCGAAATATGATTAGCAACAAGCAAATGCACCTCTAAAACCTATAAGAATACTTTGCTCTTACTCACACTATTTGTCCAAAAACAGAATTTTCACAAATTTACAGGTTTATCGCGACTTTGTATTTTCCCCAAGTTTCAAGAGATGTGTGCTCTTAGGCATCTTTTCATATTGTGCACATTGGCAACTTTTATTATGTGCTCATTGTCATCTTTTATAATCAAACAGTTTATTAAGACTAAGATACACCGTAAACGTAACTTTCTAATTGATCCAAACCCTCAGTGATTTGATAATGACCCTCTCTTATACTTAGTGAAAATTGTAAGTAAACAATATGTATCAGAGTTTCACTATCGCTGATAAGTACTAAGTACTTCCAGTACCGCTGATAGGAACTCTCGCTCTTTAAGTTAAACATTCAGCGAAACTGTTCACCATAAATGCTCTGAGTCTGTTCAGTCATTATGATGATCGCTGATAAGTTAGTTGTTTACTTATGATTCCTGAAGACAATTTTCACGTCAACAAAGGTTCTGCGCTGAAGTCGAAGATCAAGCTCAAGAACCAGCGACAAGTCTCCTAATGAACTGATGCGGATCAGCGAAGACTCAGATTTGTCCACTCAACGTGAAGTATCAAGTACAAGACTTCAGCTATCGCTGAACTTTATCATCTGCTGAATGGTAAATGATAATCGTTGAATCAACGAAAGTTGATCATGAAGTCCTCCGTACAAAGTACTTTTGTCTTATCCACCCTTGCACGACTCCGTACGAAATGTCAGAAAAGAACCTCCGAATATCTGAAATCGTACAACCACTCTGATACTACACTGATCATCCATGCGGCTACTAAGGTTGTCAACAAAGGTCAATGACATGCAACCAACCAGCTGATGACACGTGTAAAGTGTATACTGACTTGCATTAAATGCATGCAGTATATAAAGAGATGAACTCACTTCATTTGAAGTAACTTGCTAACTCTGGACAAGTTCAAATCTCTTATCTCAAGATAGGTTATTATTAGTAATTTCCTTATCTCTCTTAGTGCAAGAAACCTTAGTGTTCCAACTTGTTTAGATTTAGGTTTATCCTTAATCTTGTTTCCGCAAAAAGCTGTAAATTGTTAATGATTTATCAATAAACAATTTAGAAAAGTAAAATCTGTGTGTTTGTATTCAACCCCCCTTCTACAAACTTGTATAGGCCTTCGGGACCAACAAGTGGTATCAGAGCGGATTTGTTTAATCTCATAAACAAGATCTAATCTAAGATATTTCTCTTCCTTGCTATTATCTGAAAATGGCCACCAACACAAACACAAATTATATAGACAATGGTTCTCTTGCAAAACCCCCTAGATTTTCCAGAGACAACTTCAACTTATGGAAAAATAGGATGACACTCTTCTTAGAAGGTGTAGACCCTACTATGCCTTACTATCTTGAAAATGGCCCATACATCCCTGTAACAATTGATCCTTCAGTTCCAGCCACTGCAAATAGACCTGCTATTCCAGAAAGGCTGATTCCTAAGGAAATACACATGTGGACCGACGAAGATAAGAAGAAAGTGGCTATAGATACAAAAGCCAGATCCATACTATCCATGGCCCTTCCTGACGAAGTCTACCATTCCGTCATGAATCTGAAAACATCAAAAGCCATGTGGGACACAATATGTGTTCAGTATGAAGGAACGTCTGAAGTCCAGGATTCAAGAAAGATCAACCTGGTAAGACAATACGAAAGCTTCATTTCTGGTAAGAATGAAACTCTCTCTGAAGTTCATCAACGTTTTAATTGCTTAATTATAGATCTAAAAACTGTTGGTAAGGAATATTCTAACTTTGAGGTGCTGACAAAGTTTCTAGAATGTTTACCTGAAAGCTGGGACAATTATTCTATGTGTCTAAAGCTGTCAAAGGATCTAAAATCAATGACCCTTTCAACCTTATATGGCACGTTGCTGAATCATGAGCAATCAAGCCATCTTAAGAAGAATCTTGTAAAAGATTCCAAAAGCACCCCTGTTGCTTTAATCTCAGAGGAACCTTCTACTCAGCGACCCTCGGTCACTATCACTGAGTTAGAAAGTAACTCTGAAAGTTCATCAGATTTTTCAGATGATGAATCTTTGGCTCTCCTAACTAAGAAGTTCAGGAGATTTGCCAAGAAGAAAATGTTTAGAAAGAACAAACCTCTTTCCATAACTGACAAGCCTAAATCATCAGTTTTTGTTGATAAGGCTACTGCTACTTGTTTTAACTGCGAAAAAATAGGACATTTTGCTAACTAGTGCAGGTCTAAGAAAGTTTCTAGACCCTCAGCTTTTACAAAGAAATCCTTTGTTCCAAGGAATAAAGATGACAAATACTCAAAGCTGAAAGAAAAATATGCGAAGCTGAAAAGCTTTAAGAAGAAAGGCTAAGGCCTGATGGCTGACTATGATTGGGCTGCTTCTGATGAAGAAGCATCATCATCGGACTCTGAAGATGATGAAGAAAATCAATGTCTCATGGCCAAGATTGAAGAAGAGGAAGAAAGTTCAGACATTCCCTCCACTTCAACATCTGCTATTCAGGTATCACCTTCTTTCTTTACCAATATTGCAAATATTGATGAAGCTGATAGTCTCCGTAAGATCGATCTCTTGACTAGAAGTTTATACGAAGCCATGAACGGCAAAACTGTGGTTGAAAACCAAAATCTTGATCTCGCTGAAAAGCTTAAAAACTGCCACCTTCAAATAGAAAAGCTTTCTAAAATTGAAGAAGATTTTAAAGATCAAGTATATTTAAATCAGCTAGTCAAAATCGAACGAGCAGAAGCTATCGCTGCATTAGAAGCTGAAAAAGCTACTGTTGAAGGATGGTGTAATTCTTCAACAAAGATGTTGGTCCCGAAAGGCCTAAACAAGTTTGTAGAAGGGGGGGGGGGGGGGGTTGAATACAAACACACTATTTTACTTTTCTAAATTGTTTATTGATAAATCATTAACAATTTACAGCTTGTTGCGGAAACAAGATTAAGGATAAACCTAAATCTAAACAAGTTGGAACACTAAGTTTTCTTGCACTAAGAAAGATAAGGAGATTACTAATAAAATCCTATCTTAAGAGAGATTTGAACTTGTCCAGAGTTAGCAAGTTACTTCAAATGAAGTGAGTTCATCTCTTTATATACTGCATGCATTTAATGCAAATCAGTATACACTTTACACGTGTCATCAGCGGATTGGTTGCATGTCATTGACCTTTGTTGACAACCTTAGTAGCCGCATGAATGAACAGTGTAGTATCAGAGTGGTTGTACGATTTCAGATTTTCGGAGGTTCTTTTCTGACATTTCGTACGGTGGCGTGCAAGGGAGGTTAAGACAAAAGTACTTTGTACGGAGGACTTCATGATCAGCTTTCGTTGATTCAACGATTATCATTTACTATTCAGCGAATGATAAAGTTCAGCGATAGCTGAAGTCTTGTACTTGATACTTCACGTTGAGTGGACAAATCTGAGTCTTCGCTGATCCGCATCAGTTCATTAGGAGACTTGTCGCTGGTTCTTGAGCTTGATCTTCGACTTCAGCGTAGAACCTTTGTTGACGTGAATCTTGTCTTCAGGGATCATAAGTAAACAACTAACTTATCAGCGATCATCATAAGGACTGAACAGACTCAGCGATATGGTGAACAGTGTTCGCTGAATGTTTAATCTAAAAGTGCGAGAGTTCCTATCAGCAGTACTGTAAGATCTTAGTACTTATCAGCGATAGTGAAACTCTGATACATATTGTTTACTTACAATTTTCACTAAGTATTTAAGATAGGGTCATTATCAAATCACTGAGGGTTTGGATCAACAATCTCCCCCTATTTGATTATGACATAGCAACAAAGAAAATTGCTATTTAATGAAAACATAAGGATAAAAAGAACTCATAAAATATTTGTCCCTTTTACTGTTTTCTGGGATCTTTTCAGTACTGATGGAGTAAAGTACATTCGCTGAAATCTTTCTTTAAATCTTTGAATCAGGTTACAATATGAATAAGAAAGATTACAAGTACAAGCGAAATAAATTACAAGTACTGAAGGATGACTGATACAATAGAGAAATAGGTGATTGTTGTCAGCCTTCAAAGGGTTCTTCCTTAATGAGAAGTTCATCAAGGGTTGTCTTTTCAGTTGGAATCATCCAGTCAGGAACCTTTTCTCCTTTATTCTTTAGCTTCAGAGCAACTTCAAAAATCAAGGGTTTTAGGTGTCGTGCCTGAATGTCTTTTCTGAAGTCGCACCAGTAGATGAGATCTCTGAGCTGTTCGATTGGAGTGATTGGAAGCTCAGCGATCCGTTGAAAGCATTTACGTCCGTCGTAGTCAAGAAAGAATATTCCATAAGGATGACTGATGACTTTACCAGGGACGAAAAGTTCACATGGTGGCAAAGAGATGTCAAGGGCAGATAGATCAGGATCATGACCAAGTACTTCAGCGCGAGAGAAACCAATTCCAGTTTCATTTCGTATGACAGGACCTGAGTTTGAATCTTGACGTTTCTTCTTTGGTGAGCCCCTTTTTCTTTTCGGCTTTAGATCAGGAACAGGAGGAATATCCACACAAGAAGATATCAAATCGATCTGTCTGTTTATCAGCTTTTCGAAATGATCCTTGTACTTAGATTGTGATGGTTGGATAGCTAACCTCATCTCCAGCCATTCAGAGAGACCATACCTTTTTACAGTGTCAGCACGAAAGGTTTCATATGAGCCATCTTCTCTGAACAGTTTGATGTCAACAATAGGTACTCCGATGGAGGTTCTTCCAGAGATGAATACCTTGTTGATCTTCGCTGGACGATATCTGAAGTGGATTTTCTCTTTACACCAGATCAGGGTGGTCTGAGAAACTTCAACTTTCTTTTCCACGATCTTCTGGGCTTGTTCCCAAAGCTTTCGTTGGATTTGAATGGGAATACGCTTCAGCTTGGGGTCTTTGACAGATTCTTGAGTGAGCTTGATGGCGTATTCTCTGTCTTTATCTTCAGCTTCCTTCCTTTCAGCGATGAGGCGTTCAGCTCTGAGATGATCCTGGTATTCAGCTTTTGAAATTCTGAACTTAGGAGGAACTGAAGGTAGTTGATCGCGCCTTAGAATGATTCGCTGATCCTCGAATCGCTTTATCATTTCTTCTCTCCTCTTTTGATCTTCTTCACTCAGCTTTTGAGGAACTGAGGAAGGTCTGTTTCTGTGCGAGAGAGGTTGTTCTTCTGGTTCATCAGTCTCAGAGATTAAATCTAAGACTGGGATTATGTCTTCAGCGGTAGCTGGAATTATTGGTGAAGTCGCAATAGTAGATCCTTCAGCGATATCCTCAAACAGGGGAGGGGACTAGCTGAAACGCAGCGATCTTACAAATAAGAACTGGGTAGAAGAACTTGGGTAGAAAAGATAGAAAAAAAATGTGGATGTGTATGGTGTTTGTGGAATGGATAACTGATTGTTCAGAGATGATCAAGGAAGGAAAAATAAGTTTAGTGTACCTGACAAATCGGCTTTGCAAGTAGGATCGCCAGATTATCATCTTCAGCGATGCCTTTGTCTTTGCTTTTCTCAGCGCCAGAGGCTGAGTGCTTTGTCTTTGTTTTTGTCTTCTCCCCTGTGGATTCGGTTATCACGATCCCTTTAAGAGCTTTTCGAGGAGCATGTTTGACGACAAAGAATTCGTCATCTTCATCATCATCATCATCATCGTTCCTTGGAGAGGAGGATGGTTCAGCTTCAGGGATGTCGATGTCTTCGTCTTCTTCTGCTTCGGATTCCTCAGCATCTTCTTCGAGTTGCTCCCCCTCAGATACAGAGGCGAGGTTCTCGGTTCCCTCAGGGTTTTCATCTCCCTGAGGTCCAGTAATCAGATCTTCATTACCCTCTCCCCTGATAGATTCATCATGGGAAAGGTCTTCAGCGCTCTTATTTTGATCTTCAGCGCTCTTCTCCTGTTCAACGCTCTTCTCCCCCTCTTTCTCATGATGGGCGGGGGAGGAATGGGTAGATTCAGCATTGGTGTTGTCTCTGTCTTCTGGGCCAGAGACTTTCACACAACCTTCAAGCTTAGCTATTCTGTCTTCTAGGCCAGAAATAGCAGGCGTGATTTTCTTCAGCTCTTGGCGATCCTCTGCGGTGAATGAGTCCAAAATAGGTGCAGGGGCCGGAGCAGGAGCTGGATTGTTTGCCTTGTTCACCAGCGTCTCGATCATTGTCTTGACAGAACTAAGGTCGGTCTTCACTGAGCCCAAGTCGGTCTTGACCACTGACATATCACCTTCGAGTGTACCAACCGATTTCTTCAGCGTTGTAACCTCGCTGGAAACGGTGGAAACTGACGATTTGAGATTGGTGTAGTCAGTGTAGATGTCGGAGAGCACTTTGGCAAAGTCGGCGAGAGTTTTATCAAGGTCTTTGATGTCATCAGAGGAGGCCTTCTTTTCCACCACAGCAGTCAGCTTCGTCAGATTTTCTCCAGCGTTTGTTACAGCTGTAGAGTTATTTGATAGACCGGTGGTGAGATCTGTAAGTTTCATCTCCATGGACTTCAGAGACTGGTTGATGTCTCCCAAATAAGGACCTGTAACATATAAGTACTTGTGAACAAAGGAAAGCTCAGAAGTTTCAGGTTTAGTTACAGTGTTTAAGGTGGGATCTGTACCTGCAGGAGCGTTGACGAACTCATCAAAGTTTCGAGTCCCTCCATAGTGTTCCATATCTCCCTCAAAAGTTCCGTGAGGGATGGAGATCTCTGCAGGTCCTTTCTTCGTCATTCGCTGAGAAGCTTCAACGGCTTCTTGAATGATGGCATCTCCAGTTTTAGCTGGAGGAGTGTCCAAAGAAATAGAAGGAGGATCGAAGGATAAGAATTGGGGTTGGGTTGCAAGTTCAGCGTTGGATTCGCTGAGAAGTACTTCATCAGTCTTTTGAGAGACTGAAGAAGGTTGGGTAGATTCCAAAGTTCTAACCTCAGCGTTTAAGGACGCTGAAGTTGGTTTAGAAGGGATAGCTTGAATTGGTGTGGCAGAGCGTACCACGGAACTTTCCTTCAGCTCTTCAGAATGAGCTGAGGAGTCTTCAGCATGGAATTGCTGGGGTTGCTCCTTGGTTTTCTTGATCCTTTTGGAATCAAGAGGGGTAAGAGATTGTTTCCTTTTCTTAGAAGGAATGGATTTTGTGGCCTGGGAATCAGCGAGGGGTATTGTCGCTGAAGGAGCCACAGAAAGCGGAGAATTAAGTAGAGTGAGAAGGGTAGAGAGACGTACCTCGTTGGCGACAGGCTTGAAGTCGAGAACTTTAGGGCCAATCTGAGAGAGTTTCTGATCACCCTCTTCAGGATAGCTGTCCTTCAGGCCATATTGAAAGATGGCGCTGATGAAACGTGGGTAAGGGACCCATGCTGGTCGGTCAGCGGCAGAATCAACACGTTGAATGAGGTCTTCATAGATGATAGAGGCCCAGTCAATGTTGAGACCTTTCAGCAGTGCGTAACCCATGGCCTGCTGAGGTTGAGCGGCTTGATCAGAAGATCCGGATTTCGCTGTCATGCAGCTGATCAGGTGAGCGAAGATGAAGTTCATCTCGCTGGGCATCTTGGATTTCTTTATCAGCATCAGCTTCTTCTCAGGTAGCTTGTCTCTTCTAGTCTCCCAGATGTAACCCATCGCATCAAGGAAATCAATGATTTCTTCCCTGTCAGCGTGCTTCTTGTGGTCAGGTAATGGAATGAAAGGATTTTCTGAGGTAGCGTTAGGGAATTTCAGAGCTTTGCGGATTATTGCGGGGGTTATCTTGATGGTGCCATACTCAGTATCGCTGAGTATGCAGTCGATGGTTTTAGATGGATCTTTGGCGGAGGGTAGGTCGGTGTGTCTGGCAGAGTACCAGAATTGGGATAATAGACGCTGACTGGCAGGAGGTGTGATTGTCAGTGCTGTGTAGATGGGGCTATTCTTCAAAAAATTTACAACGTCGTCTAGATGGGATACCTGCTTCCAAGGAGGAAACTCGAGAAGCGCTGAGAGGTTGTTTGCCTTTGTCCAGTCTAGTTACTAAGGTTGTCAACAAAGGTCAATGACATGCAACCAATCCGCTGATGACACGTGTAAAGTGTATACTGATTTGCATTAAATGCATGCAGTATATAAAGAGATGAACTCACTTCATTTGAAGTAACTTGCTAACTCTGGACAAGTTCAAATCTCTCTTAAGATAGGATTTTATCAAATCACTGAGGGTTTGGATCAACAAAAGATCACTGAGATAATAAAGTCTCAAATTCCACTGAGTGATAAACGTGGTTTGGGTTACAAATATGAAACTTCAAAACCAACCACTGAGCGTTCAATGCTTAAATTTGGAACGTTCGTATCCTCAGTCGCTGATACTTCATCTTCTCAGTGCTCCTCGTCCATTACACCAATCCCTGAGGAAACTCCTACCTCCTCAAAAGGCAAGGAGAAAATGGTTTATTCAAAACCTACCTCTGTCTCTAAAGACAAAGGTAAAGGAATTGTTATTTATCAAAATCCTCAAAAGGGTACTTTAGTACCAAAGCTGAATGCTTCTAAAGTTTCAGTGACCCATCCCTCTGGATCAAGGAAGTTGATCTCTGAATCTATTCAGCGATCTACTCCTAGACTCAGAGTGGATGTCCTTGTTAAGAAATCTGAAGAACTAAATGTTCGTCCCATTTCTAAAGCAAATAGCTTACTTGGTGCTGGTACTTCTAATTCTAAATTAAAAGCTCAGCATACAAATGGTCCTAGAACTACTTTTAGCTATAGGAAATGTTATCACTGTGGACTCACTGATCATATTGCTAGTAAGTGCCCCACAACCACCAAAGCTGAAAAGATAGCTAAGGTGAAGATTTCCCCCAAGGCAAAGAAGACCAACCCTGGTGAAAATCAGGTCAAGGTGAATTCTACCACTGAGGTTAAGAAATTAACCAAAGTGAAGAAAGACAAAGCTGAATCTTCAAATGCTGCGAAGACTGCTGAACCTTCCATTCCAACTACTTCCACTGACAAACGTGTATACATGGTTAAGTTGGTACCCAAGAAAAACTAATCTTCCTTTGTATTGCAGGTTAAGAAGGGTATCTGGTATCTCGATAGCGGATGCTCTAGACACATGACTGGTAAGAAAAGCCTGCTCGTTGAATACAAGGAAGAGAAGGGTCCCTCTGTGACTTTCGGTGGAAATGGAAAAGGACATACCCGAGGGTATGGTGTACTATCAAATGGTACAACCTCCTTCAGAAGAGTCGCATATGTTGAAGGGCTGAAGCATAATCTTCTAAGCATCAGTCAGCTTTGCGACATGGATAACAAAGTAATCTTTACTAAGGAATCCTGCTTTGTCTCTGACAAAGAGGAGAAGATATCTCTCAGCGGTTATCGTTTGGAAAATGTTTATGTAATAAACATGGACTCAACAACCACTGAGAACTCCTGTTTCTTCTCAAAGGCCTCATCTGATGTCAACTGGCTATGGCATAAGAGGCTATCTCATCTAAATTTCAAGACACTGAACACTCTTTCTTCAAAAGAGTTAGTCACTGGTCTACCTCAGCATTCATACGCCAAAGAGTTGTTATGTTCAGCGTGTGAAAAAGGGAAGCAGACCAAAGCAAGCTTTAAATCAAAGCAAGTTTCTTCAGTGTCATCTCCTCTACAACTACTCCATATGGATTTGTTTGTCCTTGTTAACAAACAATCCATCGCTGGAAAGAAATATACGCTGGTCATAGTTGATGAATTCTCTCGCTTCACTTGGGTAATGTTTCTCCGTTCTAAGAGTGACACCCCTGAAGAACTCATCACCTTTGTTCGGAAGATGGAAACCCTGAACAATCTGATCGTTCGCTCAATAAGGAGTGATCATGGAACTGAATTCAAAAACAGTTCTCTTGATTCTTTCTTTGAGAGTAAGGGTATTTCTCACAACTTTTCTTCAGTGAGAACACCGCAACAAAATGGAGTCGCTGAAAGAAGAAATAGAACAATTATTGAAGCTGCACGTTCAATGCTCAACGATTCTCACCTGCCTACTCAGTTTTGGGCAGAAGCTGTCAACACTGCTTGTTTTACGCAAAACAGGTCGCTGATAGTCAAAAGATTCAATAAAACAGCCTATGAACTTTTTCATGGGAGAAAGCCCTCAATCAGTTTTCTTCACATCTTTGGATGTCAGTGTTTCATACTGAACAATAGAGATGCTCTTGGAAAGTTCGATCCTAAGGCTGATGATGGAATCTTTCTTGGATACTCCTCAGTTTCCAAAGCCTTCAGAGTCTTCAATCGAAGAAGACAAACTGTAGAAGAAACTATTCACGTCACGTTTGACGAATCCCGTTCAGCGAACTCTAAACCGTTCGCTGATACAGAAGAACTGAATCAATGGATGTTTTCTCATCTTGGTGATTCAGAAGATTTTCCCACTCCTCATGCTCATCCAGTAGAAGATGATAGTCCCACTATCATTCCAAACATGCAGAATAGTGAAGCTGAAACATCATGGGTCTCAGCTGTTCCTATAAACACTATACCTGCAGTTGATCCAAATGTCTCAGACATTCCATCTATTTCTCAGCAATCAGTGAATATAATGACAACTGCATCAATTCCTCTCTTGGCTGATACTCCCGACGTCGCTGAAGCTTCATCTTCAGCTCCTCAAGTTCAAGTTGAGTCAGCGTCTCACGCTCCGGCTCAGCGATGGACTATAAATCACCCAATTGATCAAATTCTTGGTGATCCAAACGCTGGGATTCAGACTCGACGAAGTGCAGGTAATATTTGTTTATTTGTAAATTTTATTTCACTAACTGAACCAAAGAAAGTAGATGATGCCCTTAAAGATCCAAACTGGGTCAGCGCCATGCAAGAAGAGCTGACTAAATTTGAAAGAAACAAAGTTTGGAAACTCGTTCGAAGACCAACTGACAAAACTATGATAGGCACTAAATGGGTCTATCGAAACAAGTTGGACGAACATGGTACTGTAACCCGCAACAAATCTCGTCTTGTTTCTCAGGGATACAGACAAGAGGAAGGCATAGATTACGACGAAACATTTTCTCCAGTAGCAAGACTTGAATCTATTCGTCTATTCTTAGCATATGCTGTACACAAGAACTTCAAAGTACATCAGATGGATGTCAAGTCAGCGTTTCTGAATGGAAAGCTGAATGAAGAAGTGTATGTGGAACAACCTCCAGGATTCTCAGATCCTAAGCGTCCAGGTTATGTTTATAAACTGGATAAGGCACTTTATGGCTTGAAGCAAGCTCCTCGTGCATGGTATGACACTCTCTCTACTTATCTCCATATTGAAAAATTTGAGCGAGGTAAGATTGACAAAACGCTATTTTTTAGAAAAGTGAAAGGTCATATCATTCTAGTTCAAATATATGTTGATGACATTATATTTGGTTCTACTAACCCTGAGCTTTGTACTCGTTTAGCTGATAGAATGAAAGATGAGTATAAAATGAGCATGATGGGTAAACTAACATATTTCCTTGGTCTTCAGATTACGCAAACTGAGAAAGGAACTTTCATTAATCAGGGAAAGTATGTTAAAGATATGCTGAAGAAATTCGACTTAACTGAAAGTTCAGCTATGAAAACCCCTATGGCACCACCGCTGACACTTGATAAGGACACAAAGGGTGTTCCTGTCAATGTCACGCTGTACCGTGGGATGATCGGCTCACTATTGTATCTTACAGCTAGCCGACCCGATATTATGTTTGCAACATGCTTGTGTGCGCGATATCAAGCTGAACCTAAGATATCTCATATGAAAGATGTAAAGCGAATCTTTCGATATCTTAAGGGTACAACGAATCTAGATCTTTGGTATCCCAAAGATTCAGGATTCGATCTAACCGCCTATTCAGATAGTGATTTTGCAGGTTGCAAAATGGATAGGAAAAGCACCACAGGAGGATGTCAGCTCCTGGGTGGAAAGCTGGTAAGTTGGACAAGTAAAAAGCAAAATTCAGTGTCCACTTCCACAGCTGAAGCTGAATATGTAGCTGCTGGAAGCTGTTGTTCTCAAGTCTTGTGGATGAGAAATCAGCTACTAGACTATGATCTTCAGCTCTCTAAAATTCCAATCTATTGCGACAACACAAGTGCCATCGCTATAGCAAACAATCCAGTACTACATTCAAAGACCAAACATATAGAAATCAGATATCATTTTATCAGAGATCATGTGATGAATGGTGATATAGAACTTCATTTTATCCCAACTGATTATCAGTTAGCCGACTTATTTACCAAACCTCTTGATGAGACAAGATTCAACTTTCTCATCAGCGAGCTTGGAATGCTGAACTTTGAAGTATAAAATCTTCAGCGGTTCACATTAATCAGCGAAAGGATAAAATCAACTTGTATAACCCATTCTATCATCTTCTCTCTGAATAAACTTGATTCACTGATATCAAGGTATGTTCTCTCTCTGACAAACGCATGAAAATGCAAGATTTCAAAACAAAATGCATCGCTGAATATCTCTTCCTTAACAGCGATATTTTTGAAATTTCTTAAAACCTTCACTGAATATTTTCATTCAGTACTTCATGTTTTCAAAAGTATCTCTGAGTTTTTCAAAACCTCAGAGACAACCAAGAATATGAAAGGACAGTTGTGACGTCATTGCAACGGATAAACCCCGGCACGTTTTCTCTTCCTGACACACGTTTGCACGTCTCATTCATACTTCCAATCAAATGCAAACACGTGTCCGTGTCATGATGAAAATCTTTTCCCGCTCAAGATTTTCTCTTTCTAAAATCTCTATATAAACAAACTCTTTGTTTATATATTTCTTTTACGCGATCAATCTTCCTCCGCAAGAAAGAATTCACTGTTGCATTTGTGCTTTCAAACTTCAAGAACTGTTCATCATCTTCTTCATCAAACATCAAGGTTAATATGTTCTTATTTATTACCGAATGCAAATAACTTGTTTGTGATCTACTCTTTATTTTTAACAAGATCAAAACAAAAGAACTTCTTAAAAATAAAATCATTTTCTTTCATGGTTTTATGAACACAACCATTTCATGGTTGTTCTTCAAGTTTAAATGCAAAAATCTTAAACTTGTTCTTCACATTCGTTTTTCCAGAATCTCAATCTTCAAAGAAAACTGGAAAACAAGATTTTTTTTGGGTTTGAAATTTTCGTTTTCAAAAACATGAAAAACCCTAATCTTCATTAAGACATTTGTGTCTGAATGAAATGGATAAAATTCGAAACATCTTATTGGAAATTTCTTTCCACATTAAGATTATTCTTATTTGTTAATCTTTGGTTGAACTAAAAATACAGGAAATGGCAACGTCGAACATTCCTGCTAACGCTGAGAACATCTCCACTGACTCTGAGGAAGTGGAAATCCTCAAAGCTCCATAAGTCAAGTTTGAACTTGACAAACTGGATTGGACTAAGGTGAACAACCTCTCTGCGCTTCTCGAGTTTCCTCCTCGAAAGCAAGTCACACATCTAGATGATGCTGTGAAATTTCTGAAGAATTGTTGCATCTCCACAGCCCTGACCATAACACCTCCTGCACATCAGCTCTTGCTCTCACAATTCTGGTACTCAGCGAGACACACTCAATTACCTTCAGCCAAAGACCCCTCCAAAATAATAGATTGCATCCTCTGCGATATCGAATATGGCACCATAAAGATCACCCCATCCATTATTCGCAAAGCTCTCAGCCTTCCCATCGCCACCAAGGAAAAACCTTTTGTTCCCCTCCCTGACCCCAAGAAAAACTCAGACAGGGAAGCCATCATTGCATTCTTCGATGCAATGGGCTATGTATGGGAAATAGGCAGAGACATGAAGCCCGAGAAGAAGCTGACGATCATCAAGAAATCGAAAATGCCCAGCGAGATGAATTTCATCTTCGCTCATCTGATAAGCTGCATGACTGCAAAGAGTGGCTCCTCCGACCAAGCCGCTAAACCTCAGCAAGGAATGGGTTATGCACTGCTGAAAGGTCTCAACATAGACTGGGCATCGATCATCTATGATGACTTGGTTCTACGAGTGGACACCGTCGCTGAAAGACCTCCATGGGTTCCTTACCCACGTTTCATCAGCGCCATCTTCCAATGTGGCCTGAAGGAAACCTACCCAACTGATGGTGACCTGAAACTTTCTCAGGTCGGTCCAAAGATACTCGACTTTAAACCAACCGTAAATGAGGTACGTCTTTCTACACTCTTAACTCTTCTTAACCCTCATACTTCTTCTACTTCTGCAGCTCCTTCAGCGGACAAACCCACCGCTGATACCCCAGCTGCTACTTCTATTCCTCTTAAAAGGAAACACTCTCACACCCCACTTGATTCTAAAAGGATCAAGAAAACAAAGGAGCAACCCCAGCAATCTCATGCTAAAGACTCCTCAGCTCTTTCTGCAGAGCTGAAGGAACGTTCAGTGGTACGCTCTGCCACACCTGAACAAGCCGTCCCTTCAATCCCAATCTTAGCGTCTCCAAACGTTGAGATTACAGACTTGGAAACTTCCCAACCTCCCTCAGTCTCTCAAAAGACTGATGAAGTGATTCTCAGCGATTCCAACGCTGAACTCAGAACCCAACCTCCAATCTTATCCTTCGCTTCTCCCTCCACTCATTTGGTCTCTCCTCCAGTTATCACTGGAGATGCCATCATTTCTACGGAAGCTAAAGCTGATAATCCAGAAATGATGGAGACAGGACCTGCAGGATAATCCATGGGCACGTTCGAAGACGACATGGAACTTTACTCAGGCACCCGTGACTTTGATGAGTTCACCAATCCTCCTGTAGGTAATCAACAACCCATAAACACTGTGACTAAACCCCAAACTTCTGAGCTTTCCTTTGTTCACAAGTTCTTATCTGTTACAGGTCCTAACTTGGGAGACATCAACGCCTCTCTGAAATCCGTGGAAACAAAGCTGACAGGTCTCACCACCACTCTTTCCAACAACTCTTCAGCTGTAACAAACGCTGGAGAGAATCTTCAAAAGCTGACAACGGTGGTAGAGAAGAAGGCTTCCACAGATGACATGAAGCAGCTTGACAAGACTCTCAGCGACTTCGCCAAGGTGCTCACTGATATCTTGTAACATCCCGAATTTTCGTTGTATAATTTTGTGAATTACAAATTAACTTGGGGTTAAGTTTTTAATGGTTTAAAAGTGTTGGTTGAAGTAGATTTGAATATTAAGGGTTGGTTGTGTAATTCTTTAAAAGTTGGAGGTCCATTGGGAAAGAGTCTTATGACTCATGTTGAATTAAGTGAGGTGTCACTTAGTTGGTAATATTAGACTAATTGTGAGAGTGTGTGAGGGGTGAGTATGTGTGTGTATTCGGTTTGAGGGAGAGAAAGCCGAGAGAGAGAGAGAGAAATCGAGAAAAGAGAAAGAAGAAAAGAATTGCTAGAAATTCATTTAATCTGAAGTTGGTTTGAAGAATCATAAGGTAATTATCTCATTGAGTTCTTCATCTTCTTAGTTAGATTGTTCTATGGAGTTTTAGTTTGAGTTTTGGTAAAATTTGATAATAATGAGAATCTGATTTTTAGGATATGTTAAGATAAGTGTATTAAACATTTCTGCAAGTTTGTATAATCAAACATAGAGTAAAAACTGCAAAATTCTGGGTTTAAGAATGTTTTAGTGGACTGAGATTTGGATGAATATCATCGAAGTCGCAACTTTGAGTTGCGACATTCATGATTGTCGCAATGGGCAATTGCGACTTGGAGTTGGAGTCGCAGTAGACCATTGCGACTTGGCTTTGGAATCGCAACAGTTGGTTGCGACTTGGGTTGAAATCGCAATGGGCAGTTGCGACTTGGTACTGTAGTCGCAACAGTTGGTTGCGACTTGGAATTGGAATCGCAATAGAGGACTGCGACTCCAGTTCACTGCGATTTGGATTTGGGATCGCAACAGTGGACTGCGACTTCAGTCTATTGCGACTTGAGATGTAATTTTTAGAAATTAAGGATTTTCAGTTGTAGAGGGTTCTGTTTTGGAAAATTAATATCAGTATATGTAAACTGAATAATACAGTAAGTTGTGGTAGTGAAGAAAGGAGCCTTACGAGTTAAAAAGGACTAAAAGGAGTGATAACGCATCAGGTGAGTTTATTCAACTCTCTTTAAAATTCAGTAATTAATATTGGATTAGACGTTTTATATGTATGCATGAATATGTTTTATATGGACTTGATTAAAATCCGAGATAAGCCAAGAGAGCAATTAAAAGTTGTGCTATGTTGATTTTCATGCTAAAACTTCTATGATGAGTTAGCTATAAAGTTGATGAGCTAATATTTATTATTATTCTTATATGCTAAGATGGATTATCTACTATATGCATTTTGCTATATGGTTATGAACTCTAAATATGATCTGAAGCTTTATTGAGACAAACTATAAAGATCCATCCATGAGTTCAAAGATATAGATTAACAACTGATATATATATTAACTCTCGTGTTAAATTACTATGAGGGGATAGTTAAGAAGTTGATGAACAGGAATTATTCATATTCCTTATGATGAGCAGGATTATCTGTTATATGCAATATGTTAGATGATTATGAACTCTAAGTGTGATTGAGAAGCAAAATTGAGATATATTATAAAGGCTTATCTATGAGTTCGAAAATATAAATAACTATTGAGATGATGATCCTCATATCAGATTTCAGAGAAGGGGTAATAAAGAGATTGAGATGTGGAGTAACAATATTCTTTATTTTATATATAGAATATATTCAGAGAAATGATACATCCTATGCTGGACGCATATAGTAGTATCGATTGTATTATATTATGTGATTATGTGCTTTTACTAAAATAGGCATCCGGTCACCGAGGGCACTTGGGTACGGTATGATGGGAACCGATTACTCGCCATAGACCAAAGGGGTGTAATTTTAGTAATTGGGTGAACCTCGAACCATCGTGAGTCCCGATTGAGTATCGCGATATTATAATCCCATTGGGACCATTGATGCAGAGGTGGAATGTGGAATAGGCAGATTTTGATTTGTAATTCCCATTTCGATTTATGGAAGATCAGAGATTTCCATTATTATCGGGAAGATCGGAGATTTCCCAGTGATGAGAGGAAGATTAGAGATAGGCATAAAGTAATTTGTAATCTCTCTTTCCTGATTAAGAAATAGGCAAGTTTTGACTTGTAATTTCTTGTGTGTAAATTTTGATTGTGAATCTGGAGTGATTCAGAGTTAACTCTTATTTTGTTGTTACAATTAAATGAGTTAGTCGTAGGAATGGGAGTGGGGTAGATTCCCCGATTTGGAAAGGAGTTGTCGTACGGTAAGATGGGTGAGAACAGGTTTGAGTTATCTGTTCATGTTTTAATTATTAAATTTTATTTTGATTTGAGTATTCTCACTAGGCGAAAGCCTAATGTTTCAAGTTGAATCTTCTTACCAGGTACAAGCCCCGGGAAGTAGAGGGAACGAGAGAAGAGAACTTTTGGAGAGATTCAGACTTAGAGATAACAAAGGATCTAGTTATTCTTTGAAGTCCTTGGGACAGTTGTTTAGATAATTCGATTAATCTGATTGTTATGAGGTGATTAGATCAATAAGTTATTTAAGTAATGTCAGTTGTATATAAAAACCTTACATTTGATCCTCAGGTTATATAAGTTTGAAAGTTTTGATCATAACTGGTGGAAATTTCAAGGTTTAAATTGACTCCGTTTTTAGGGTGTTTCAGTATGGTATCAGAGCACTAGTTTAAGCGAACTAAGTATGCTGATGAGATACTTAGACTTAAGCTGAGACGTAGTAGGTTATGATATGTGAGATATGGGTAGAAGTGTTAAGACGGGATAGTCTTAGAGTTAACGGAAATACGTGAAATTAGTTCTATGACAATGATAATGGGGATTATCCTGTATGATATGTTCACAATTACAATTAGCTACTGTTATTATGAATATATTGTTACACGAGCATGTCTATTTCTGAATTGTTACAGTGACTAACGATCGGTAAAGTACGTTTTGTATGTATGTAAGTGCATAACCATTTCTCGTGGTTATCTCTTTAAGTTATAGTAAAGTAATGGTGAATTCGTCACCAAGGTCCTTTAGAGGACAGAGCAGTATATGATTGGAGGTTTGAAGGACAACCTGGAATTGGTAGGACTCATGAAAGTCTGCCAAGGCAACCTTTAATAGGTGATTTGAAAGGTGCAGAGATAGAGTATGAGATGATTGATTAATACAGAATTAGTATGACATGGTTGAGTATGGGAGCCATGTAATGCATATGTAGCAATTATTATAAGGCCGAGAGGGCGATTTCGGGTCGGAAGTAAAGTGTCAATGATAAGTTATGTAAGTAAAGCGATTGACCTTGTTTGAGTAAAATAGCCTTCATTGCGAGTAAATTCTGGGCACGATGTTTTAATGTGTGTTACATGAGTTTTCTTGATTGCAAATCAAATGCATAAATAACAGTTTTATTCAAAGATGAATTAGTATGTGCAAGTATTTATTTAAAGAAAAAGAGCAATTTCAATTACGCTACCTAACGAAATTTTGGGGCTTAGCAACTTGCAAAATACTTCTTATTTTATATAAAAAGTTGTATGATAGTAAATAGGTCAAGAAAGTGTTGATCAGTAAACTTTTTATAACCAACAAAGGTATTGATTTGATGATATCATATAAATGAGTGTGAGAAACGATTAGTTTTTTCTGTGACAATAAATTTTAAACTTTTGTCGTATGAAAAGATTTTCATTTAAGATATTACTGTTGTAACAATATTTTTGGGTTGAGAAAGATTGAGTTTTACGGAAATTTGTAGACAAACGGTTTTGAGATCGTTGTGTAGTACATGGGAGTTATGAAAATGATTGGGGCGTGTGTGCTCACGTTGTTTCGAATGTTATTTATTTAAATGAGAAAAGTGTGGATTGAGTTATTTATTATATTATCATGCATGAAGGCTATGAACTCGCTAGATCGTAGAGTATTACGCTTTAAGCTAAGAAAGAACTCCAAGATTGGAGAGGTGTGGGATAAACCTTGGGAGAAAGTTTGTGGTTTCGGTAATTATATTCAAATGAGAGATGAACAATGAGGAAGTCGAAAGTAAACTTTAGTAACATCAATACGAGGGTCTGTATCTTTGTTCGGTGATTAGAAATACAATTGCCGAGTGTCGGGCATGTCTGGAGGAAGAATTAGGTTCAGGGTTAAGGAAGTATTGAGATGTCAAGTTTTGACTTTGAAGGCGAGAGTTGTAAGGTGTACGAGGCCTTTTGTGTGTCACTGGATGCGGTCTGAATGCGTTCCGCGTATGCCGTGCGGGTAGTAGCAAAAAAAAACCGTGAGCGATACCGGTATGTTGTTATGCAGAAGGTATGCGCAAAGTGGGTATTAGTGTGTGTGACACAATTGGGGGAATTTTGAGTTTGATTAATTATAACCTAAGTGAAAGTTATGTGGTCGAAGCATGTTTTTGGTATTTTGTGGTTGTATAATAAATTTTGTCGTGTTACATTTTGAAAATGTGAAGGTTTTGAGAGTGATAAACTTTTCTTTTGAAGTCAATGGCCAAATTAAAGGATTAATAAGGTTAAGATCTTGAGTAAAGAGGAATTTTGGTTTACGTAACCGTGTGAGTGACATGTGTTTAATCAAGTGTTTGTTTTGGCCTTAAAGGCCTGGTTTATATTCAAATGAGTCTTTTGAATATTTGTCAGATTAATGATTCGAGATGGAGTATTAGATGTGTTGTATACTTAACTGCATTGTATTTGAACCGGTGACAGTTTAAGTGTTGGTCTTAGGTGTAAAGACTGTTTGACATTTTACTTAGTATCTTTGAAACTAATGAACCTGGGTAGATTATATACATTGTGGAGTATGAAAAGAGTTGCATGTACTTGCAAATGATTTGATTTCATTGGGAAAGTAGCAATGAAGGGGTCGTAAGATTATCACATCTCGGAGCATATGTTGCATAATGTGAGTTAGATGTATTTATTTGCATGAGTTGATATTGATAAATAATCTTTTAATCCTTTGAGTAGATGACTCGGTTTTGGATTCAGTTAAGTCTTAAGAACTTTGAATCGATTTGATAAGCTTGGCGTAGGCTTGGGGTTGAACTTGCATAATCGGTATTGAAAATTTAAGTTTATATAACGTGAATGCATTGGTTATCCTTTTGGGATCATGTATGAATGTTAAGTTTAAATCAGAAGTTTAAAAGTTGAAGGATCACCTTGTGGGATTGTTAGTACAGTGAAGGACTGTTGCTTTTAGATAAGTGTTTACTTACGATGTGGAAGTTTTATAAAAGACGAAATACTAGAGATGAACAAAGGGGGTGTATAGATTGTGTTGATCTGTGAGGAATTGTACCCTGTCTATGCAACATATTGGAATCACAAAGAGCTAGTAAGAACGGTTAAGTTCAATATTTATTAGAAAATTGTGAGTGGTAGTTCAACTAAAGTTGGGGAGGAGATATTTAGTGGTATAGACTCGTGTATTTAGACGGGAAAATGGGATTGTAAAATTAAATATGTACGAATGACTATGAGAGACATGGTCTGTGGTAAATGTTATGGGTGGAGAATGTATGAACGAGTAGTGGCATTAATTGCCAAGATACATGTGTCATCTAGTATGAGACGTGATATTAGAAAGAGGAAGTATCCGAATGGAAGTTTTGGGAATTCCGGTTGGAAAGTATTAATTGTTAATAAAGTTGATAAAACATGTGGTTTGTAAGATAACTGGGTAATATGGCTTATATTGAAATAGAATGTCGGAGCAGTGGTGAGTGTTTATCCAAAGAAATTTGATGGTATGAGTTGCCAGTTAAGTTGTAATTTGAATCACTGGAAGTTTAATAAAGATGATGAGTATGTAGGTCATTGTGGTGTAACGAAGGCAAGATTGTTAAGTAATATAAATTTCTCCTTATGTGTGAAAGAATTGTACGAGAAATTATTAGTTAAAGATCTAAGAATGGTAATAACTTCGATCGGTAATGTCATTTCAAAATAACTTGGTTGAATATTTGAAGTTAGAGATCTTGGTGAAATTGTTTAATTAGGTTTTGTAAGGAGAAAATACTATCGGTATGTGGAAAGTTGGGGGAAAGAGACAGTTAAAACTTGAAAATTAGTATTCCATACTAACGTGGGGAAACAAGGATAGAGAGATTGGATTTAAAAATGTAATTACATTGCAAAGTTCAATAAGAGTTATTACTTCTGATGTTCAATACTTTGGTGTGTGGTTGTATTGGGGTTGTACGATGAGATAGTGATGTAAGGAAGTAATAGCATTCTATATTGAAGAAATGTGTAAGTCATGGAAGTAATAATGGACTGTCGTGGTTGTTGAAGTATTTAATAGTAACATGTATGCTTAATTTATAGTGTACGTATTTAGGTAGTACATGTTAATGTTATTTTGAGGCCTGGAGAGTGAGTTGTAATGATGATGCGATGTGGAAGAACTAGAGGAAAATTTTCGGAAAGATCAGTTAGAAAGCTACGTAGTGGTAATGAGACAGCTATGTTGAAAGTACAGTGGAAACACCATAGAGGTACTAAGGTAACTCTAGAGTCCAAAGAGAGTATGAGAAGTAGGTAGCATCATTTGTTTACCTAGCTTTGATTTCGGGGACGAAATCATTTTCAAGTTGGGGAGTATTGTAACATCCCGAATTTTCGTTGTATAATTTTGTGAATTACAAATTAACTTGGGGTTAAGTTTTTAATGGTTTAAAAGTGTTGGTTGAAGTAGATTTGAATATTAAGGGTTGGTTGTGTAATTCTTTAAAAGTTGGAGGTCCATTGGGAAAGAGTCTTATGACTCATGTTGAATTAAGTGAGGTGTCACTTAGTTGGTAATATTAGACTAATTGTGAGAGTGTGTGAGGGGTGAGTATGTGTGTGTATTCGGTTTGAGGGAGAGAAAGCCGAGAGAGAGAGAGAGAAATCGAGAAAAGAGAAAGAAGAAAAGAATTGCTGGAAATTAATTTAATCTGAAGTTGGTTTGAAGAATCATAAGGTAATTATCTCATTGAGTTCTTCATCTTCTTAGTTAGATTGTTCTATGGAGTTTTAGTTTGAGTTTTGGTAAAATTTGATAATAATGAGAATCTGATTTTTAGGATATGTTAAGATAAGTGTATTAAACATTTCTACAAGTTTGTATAATCAAACATAGAGTAAAAACTGCAAAATTCTGGGTTTAAGAATGTTTTAGTGGACTGAGATTTGGATGAATATCATCGAAGTCGATACTTTGAGTTGCGACATTCATGATTGTCGTAATGGGCAATTGCGACTTGGAGTTGGAGTCGCAGTAGACCATTGCGACTTGGCTTTGGAATCGCAACAGTTGGTTGCGACTTGGGTTGAAATCGCAATGGGCAGTTGCGACTTGGTACTGTAGTCGCAACAGTTGGTTGCGACTTGGAATTGGAATCGCAATAGAGGACTGCGACTCCAGTTCACTGCGATTTGGATTTGGGATCGCAACAGTGGACTGCGACTTCAGTCTATTGCGACTTGAGATGTAATTTTTAGAAATTAAGGATTTTCAGTTGTAGAGGGTTCTGTTTTGGAAAATTAATATCAGTATATGTAAACTGAATAATACAGTAAGTTGTGGTAGTGAAGAAAGGAGTCTTACGAGTTAAAAAGGACTAAAATGAGTGATAACGCATCAGGTGAGTTTATTCAACTCTCTTTAAAATTCAGTAATTAATATTGGATTAGACGTTTTATATGTATGCATGAATATGTTTTATATGGACTTGATTAAAATCCGAGATAAGCCAAGAGAGCAATTAAAAGTTGTGTTATGTTGATTTTCATGCTAAAACTTCTATGATGAGTTAGCTATAAAGTTGATGAGCTAATATTTATTATTATTCTTATATGCTAAGATGGATTATCTACTATATGCATTTTGCTATATGGTTATGAACTCTAAATATGATCTGAAGCTTTATTGAGACAAACTATAAAGATCCATCCATGAGTTCAAAGATATAGATTAACAACTGATATATATATTAACTCTCGTGTTAAATTACTATGAGGGGATAGTTAAGAAGTTGATGAACAGGAATTATTCATATTCCTTATGATGAGCAGGATTATCTGTTATATGCAATATGTTAGATGATTATGAACTCTAAGTGTGATTGAGAAGCCAAATTGAGATATATTATAAAGGCTTATCTATGAGTTCGAAAATATAAATAACTATTGAGATGATGATCCTCATATCAGATTTCAGAGAAGGGGTAATAAAGAGATTGAGATGTGGAGTAACAATATTCTTTATTTTATATATAGAATATATTCAGAGAAATGATACATCCTATGCTGGACGCATATAGTAGTATCGATTGTATTATATTATGTGATTATGTGCTTTTACTAAAATAGGCATCCGGTCACCGAGGGCACTTGGGTACGGTATGATGGGAACCGATTACTCGCCATAGACCAAAGGGGTGTAATTTTAGTAATTGGGTGAACCTCGAACCATCGTGAGTCCCGATTGAGTATCGCGATATTATAATCCCATTGGGACCATTGATGCAGAGGTGGAATGTGGAATAGGCAGATTTTGATTTGTAATTCCCATTTCGATTTATGGAAGATAAGAGATTTCCATTATTATCGGGAAGATCGGAGATTTCCCAGTGATGAGAGGAAGATTAGAGATAGGCATAAAGTAATTCGTAATCTCTCCTTCCTGATTAAGAAATAGGCAAGTTTTGACTTGTAATTTCTTGTGTGTAAATTTTGATTGTGAATCTGGAGTGATTCAGAGTTAACTCTTATTTTGTTGTTACAATTAAATGAGTTAGTCGTAGGAATGGGAGTGGGGTAGATTCCCCGATTTGGAAAGGAGTTGTCGTACGGTAAGATGGGTGAGAACAGGTTTGAGTTATCTATTCATGTTTTAATTATTAAATTTTATTTTGATTTGAGTATTCTCACTAGGCGAAAGCCTAATGTTTCAAGTTGAATCTTCTTACCAGGTACAAGCCCCGGGAAGTAGCGGGAACGAGAGAAGAGAACTTTTGGAGAGATTCAGACTTAGAGATAACAAAGGATCTAGTTATTCTTTGAAGTCCTTGGGACAGTTGTTTAGATAATTCGATTAATCTGATTGTTATGAGGTGATTAGATCAATAAGTTATTTAAGTAATGTCAGTTGTATATAAAAACCTTACATTTGATCCTCAGGTTATATAAGTTTGAAAGTTTTGATCATAACTGGTGGAAATTTCAAGGTTTAAATTGACTCCGTTTTTAGGGTGTTTCATATCTACACAGACTACACCTCTCTCAAAAGCTCAGTTTCGTCCATGTCCAGCGAATTTACAACGCTGAAGACATCGGTTGGAACACTAGAGGGAGATATGTCTGCTGTGAAGACAAATGTCAACACTATGACGACTGACTTAAGCTCTGTAAAGACTGACGTTGGTTCGATGAAAACTATGATCGAACAGCTGCTGCACAAGGCAAATGCTCCTGCCCCTAACCCCGTCCCTGAAACTGAAAACTTCACAGCGGCGGATCGCAAAGAGCTGGAAAAGATCAATCCTGCTATTTCTGGCCTTGAAGACAGATTAGCAAAGATTGAAGTTTGTGTAGGTCTCTCTGGCCAAAAAGACAGAGAACCTACCAACGCTGAATCTACCCATTCCTCCCCCAGTCATCATGAAAAAGAGGGGGAGAAGAGCGCTGAAAACCCTTCCAAGAGCGCTGAAGACCTTTCCCATGATGAATCTATCAGGGGAGAGAAGAACGAAGACCTCACCTTCACTGAAGAGGGTGAGAAGACTATTGAAGCTGAAGCAGCCGCCGGACCTCAGGGAGATGAACACCCTGAGGGAACCGAGAAGCTCGCCTCTGTATCTGAGGGGGAGAAACTCGAAGAAGACGCTGAAGAATCCGAAGAAGAAGATGATGAAGCCGTCGACATCCCTGATAATGAACCATCTTCTTCTCCAAAGAATGATGATGATGATGACGAAGATGACGATGACTTCTTTATCGTCAAACCTGCTCCAAAGATCAAAGCTCTTAAGGGAATCTCGATAAATGAACCTTCAGGGGAGCGGACAAAGACAAATCCCTCAGCCTCTGGAGCTGAGAAAGGCAAAGGCAAAAAAAGCGTCGCTGAAAATGACAATCTGACGATCTTGCTTGAAAAGCCGGTTTGTCAGGTACACTAAACATCTCTTACTCCATCCCTCCTCTATCATAAACTATCAGTTCCTCTACCCAAGCCTATACACTTGAACATTTTTCTCTCTATCTGATTCTACCCAAGTTCTTACTTGTAAGATCGCTGTGTTTCAGCTAGTCCTCTCCCCTGTTTGAGGATATCACTGAAGGCTCCACAACTGCGACTTCACCAATAATACCAGCTGTCGCTGAAGAAATAATCCCAGTCTTGGATTTGATCTCTGAGACTGATGAACCTGAAGAACAGACTCTCTCACACAAGCACAGACCTTCCTTAGCTCCTCAAAAGCTAAGAGAAGAAGAACAGAAGAAAAGAGAGGAAATAATAAAGCGATTCGAGGATCAGCGAATCATTCTAAGGCGTGATCAACTGCCTTCAGTTCCTCCAAAGTTCAGAATTTCAAAAGCTGAATACAAGGAACACCTCAGAGCTGAACGCCTCATCGCTGAAAGAAAGGAAGCTGAAGAAAAAGACAGAGAATACGCCATCAAGCTTACTCAAGAATCTGTCAAAGACCCCAAGCTGAAACGTGTTCCCATTCAAGTCCAACGAAAGCTTTGGGAAGAAGCCCAGAAGATCGTGGAAAAGAAAACTGAAGTTTCTCAGACCACCCTGATATGGTGTAAAGAGAAAATACACTTTAGATATCGTCCAGCGAAGATCAACAAGGTATTCATCTCTGGAAGAACCTCTATCGGAGTACCTATTGTTGACATCAAACTTTTCAGAGAAGATGTCCAATCTGAAACCTTTCGCGCTGACACTGTAAAAAGGTATGGTCTCTCTAAATGGCTGGAGATGAGGTTAGCTATCCAAAAATCACAATCTAAGTACAAGGATCATTTCGAAAAGCTGATAAACAGACAGATCGATTTGATATCTTCTTGTGTGGACATTCCTCCTCTTCCTGATCTTGAGCTGAAAAGAAAAAGGGCCTCTCCAAAGAAGAAACGTCAAGATTAAAACTCAGGTCCTGTCATACGAAATGAAACTGGAATTGGTTTCTCTCGCGCTGAAGTGCTTGGTCCTGACCCTGATCTATCTGCCCTTGACATTTCTTTGCCACCATGTGAACTTTTCGTCCCTGGTAAAGTCATCAGTAATCCTTATGGAATATTCTTTCTCGACTACGACGGACGTAAATGTTTTCAACGGATCGCTGAGCTTCCAATCACTCCAATCGAACAGCTCAGAGATCTCATCTACTGGTGTGACTTCAGAAAAGACATTCAGGCACGACACCTAAAACCTTTGATATTTGAAGAAGCGCTGAACAAAAGAAAGCGAGGTGTAACGGTTCCTGACTGGATGATCCCCACTGAAAAGACCCTTGATGAACTTCTCATTAAGGAAGAACCTCTGTAAGCTGATAGGATCGCCTCTTTCATCTATTTTATCAGTTATCCTTTTGTACTTGTAATTTATTTCGCTTGTACTTGTAATCTTTTCATTTTCTTTGTATCCTGATTCAAAGTTTTAAAGAAAGATTTCAGCGAATGTACTTTACTCCACCAGTACTGAAAAGATCCCAGAAAACAGTAAAAGGGACAAATATTTTATGAGTTCTTTTTATCCTTATGTTTTTCATTAAATAGCAATTTTCTCTGTTGTTATGTCATAATCAAATAGGGGGAGATTGTTGATCCAAACCCTCAGTGATTTGATAATGACCCTCTCTTATACTTAGTGAAAATTGTAAGTAAACAATATGTATCAGAGTTTCACTATCGCTGATAAGTACTAAGATCTTCCAGTACCGCTGATAGGAACTCTCGCTCTTTAAGTTAAACATTCAGCGAAACTGTTCACCATAAATGCTCTGAGTCTGTTCAGTCATTATGATGATCGCTGATAAGTTAGTTGTTTACTTATGATTCCTGAAGACAAGTTTCACGTCAACAAAGGTTCTGCGCTGAAGTCGAAGATCAAGCTCAAGAACCAGCGACAAGTCTCCTAATGAACTGATGCGGATCAGCGAAGACTCAGATTTGTCCACTCAACGTGAAGTATCAAGTACAAGACTTCAGCTATCGCTGAACTTTATCATCTGCTGAATGGTAAATGATAATCGCTGAATCAACGAAAGCTGATCATGAAGTCCTCCGTACAAAGTACTTTTGTCTTATCCACCCTTGCACGACTCCGTACGAAATGTCAGAAAAGAACCTCCGAATATCTGAAATCGTACAACCACTCTGATACTACACTGATCATCCATGCGGCTACTAAGGTTGTCAACAAAGGTCAATGACATGCAACCAACCAGCTGATGACACGTGTAAAGCGTATACTGACTTGCATTAAATGCATGCAGTATATAAAGAGATGAACTCACTTCATTTGAAGTAACTTGCTAACTCTGGACAAGTTCAAATCTATTATCTCAAGATAGGTTATTATTAGTAATTTCCTTATCTCTCTTAGTGCAAGAAACCTTAGTGTTCCAACTTGTTTAGATTTAGGTTTATCCTTAATCTTGTTTCCACAACAAGCTGTAAATTGTTAATGATTTATCAATAAACAATTTAGAAAAGTAAAATATGTGTGTTTGTATTCAACCCCCCTTCTACAAACTTGTATAGGCCTTCGGGACCAACAACTTTTATTATGTGCTCATTGGCATCTTTTATAATCAAACAGTTTATTAAGACTAAGATACACCGTAAACGTAACTTTCTAACTGGTCCTATAGCAGGATTTGGCTCAGCCGATCCCAGACCAGTTGGCCTTAGGGGCTAGGTGTCGAGCACCCCTTGGGACTTACTCTCCCGAACCAGAAAGGCTACATCGATATACCTTAATCCCATCTGTACCAGTAGAACATGGCTTTCTACCTGGTTCTATAGCAG
The DNA here is from genome assembly GCA_033807775.1 of Saussurea involucrata. NCBI lineage: Eukaryota > Viridiplantae > Streptophyta > Magnoliopsida > Asterales > Asteraceae > Saussurea > Saussurea involucrata. The sequence continues at coordinate 94,920,064 of CM066322.1, forward strand.
GATTTGGGTCAGCCAATCCCAGATCAGTTGATCTTAGGGGCTAGGTAACAAGTACCCCTTGGGACTTAATCTCCCAAACCAGATAGGCCACAGGCACAGACTATCAAACTGAATGATTTTATTATATATATATATAATATTTTTTTTATTATAGCATCTCAATCACTTGGTTCAAAAACGTAGTGCTTCCCCCATATTTTCGTTTCCATTCATGATTAAAACGAATAGGCTTTGTGAGCATTGTATTCTAAATAAGTCTAGATTTACACAATTTTGCACTTATATCAAAATCTCAAACATGTTTCGCTGACCTTTCGACTTATTTCATAAGCGAAAGTAGAAACAAATATAACTCTGACGATACAAAAATGCTCGCAAAATCATCCTTAACACACATTTTATTCATTGAATGAAAAATTGAAGAATTTTTCACTTCATTGAATTAAATTTGTGAAGGTTCAAACTTTCAACGTTAGTAGACATAAAATATAACACAATGTTACCTTTAAGCACATGTCCTATAAATAGAAAGATATGACAGTGAAAGGATATCACCTGATAAGTACGAGTTCTAAACTGATATGTTTAGAAGTCATGGCCTTTGAAGTACGGGTTCTAAACTGATTTGTTTAGAAGCCTTTACCGTTGAAGTGCGGGTTTTGAACTGATGTGTTCAAAAACCATTGTCTTTTATATCTCTCCCCCTACAAAATACCGAAAGATTTATCAATTCTTACATGTATATATAAAAAGATAGAAAACTCTCTGAAATTATGTGATGTTCAATATAAACTTTGAATGCACAAGTACTTCATCTTCCGAGAGTTCAACGCTTGTCTCTAAATCTGCAAAACAGATTAAGTAGATTTTGGTACCCAACGAGTCTTGGGTCCTGACACGTTAAGCGGAGCTCTATAAGAAGGAAAATGGTAAGTACCATACCAATATTGAACACTATTATTATTAACAAAATCATAATTTCCACAATAAGAATTAACAAAAGAATTAACTTTCGTTGTAAAATTCTTATTTGGAAATGATGATTTTGGTACATCTTTTCCAGGAAATTTACCTTTTACCTTCCATTGCATGTTGACTCTTTTGTAGGAAGGAAGATCAGCATAGTATTTGGAAGACATATCTACAGAATGCTCGTAGAAAATGTTAGAAGGACGCATCGGACATTCTGAAAAACACTCGGAGTTGTTGAACGACCTCACTTTGTCTTTTAAGGCATTTCGTTCCTTTGTCATCAACTCGAGCTTCTTCCGAATATCACAATTCACCCTCTTTTCCTTCATGATATCTGTAGATAAACCCGCCAAGTTCTTCGTGAGTTTCTGAATTTCTTGCTGAAATATCTTCCGTTCTACAGAAAAATCATCCTTTACGCTTCTTGCTTGAAACTCAGCTTTCTTTCTCTTTTCTAACTCACTTCTTTCCAAATCCAACTCCTCTTGCAGTTCAGAAATTTTCTCTGAAAGCTTCCCATTCTTCACTTCAAACTCTTTTCTTTTAACCTCAAACTCGGCTCTTTCCTTCTCCACCTTTTGCTTCTCTAAACATAATACTTTCTGAAAATCTAAGTTCTGCTTGGAAAGTCTTTGGAATTGGAGTTCAAAAGCTTTGTTATCTTCACAAGCTTTAGTCTTCATCTTCAATTCCTTTTCAAGATCCGAAATTCTTAGAGCTAGACCCTCTCTTTCTTTCTTATGTTCTTCTCTTTCATCTTTTATTAATTTTTCTAAATCTGATAGTCTCTTTGTAAGCTCAGTGATCTTCTCAGAATCTTCTATCACATCCTTCATGTCTTCCTTTTTCTCTAAATCAACTTTCTTTTCTTCCGTTTTTGACGGTTCCTCTATGTGAATTTCTGATGTTGTCTGATTTGTATCCTCCTTATCAGCATTCTTCACTTTCTTTACCGTGAAATCAACATACGATTCATGCATTAGCTTTGTTAATTCCTTCCACAACAACATAGGATTATTTTTGAAAGCATTTAATTGAGCACAAGTATATTGTGGAAGTTTGGAAATAACAAGGATCAAATATAATGTTGCATCTTTATCAGCTCTCTTCCGATATATCTCTTCTTCAGTAAAATCTTCTTCCCGTTTATAAAGGATCAACGGGCCTTCGGTGAAAGAATTTATCATTAAATCTCCATTTTCTCTTCTCGAAATGAAATCCATGAAGTCGACCGTCCATTTCACAAAATCCGAATCCTTGTTAAGCATCGGAGGACGATTACCTGAAACTTGATAAGCCATCGTGATCTAAAAAAAAATCTTAAGTAGAACAGATCAGAAAAAACAGTAACCAAACAGAAAGGTCTGAAATGAACCGTTCAGAAAATTTGACTAAGTGTCAAAAATCGCAAGAGGAGTTGCGAAATACTCAAAAGTCGCAGATGAGTGGCTTGCGAAAAGTTGAGATTTGCGTAGGAGTGGTATACGAACAGCTTGAGGTTTGCGTAACAAAGGCTTACGAAAAGTTACTGTTTTCGTAAGAATAGCTTGCGAAAACCAGTGATATACGAAAGAAAACCCTTGAGATCTGGTGCAGAAAATCTGTTAACCAATCTTGCGAAAACCGAAGTATACGAGATCTGGAAGCAGTCAAACAAGTAGCTTAAACTAATTAAGCAAGCAAGCAACTAGGTGAAATTAATTCAAGCAACCAAGCTAGTAGCTGAAAATTAATTGAAGAAAGCAATCATGTAGGTCAATTTTTCTAAGTCAGTAATTCGCAATTGCCTATTGCGCAAACCTTCTTCTTTGGCTTGCGAATTCCTTAAGCATACACACATACAGCTGAATCTATGAAGCTTGCGAATTCCTTGCTTGAAGGTTGCGAAAATTTTGTTTCACTTTGCTGCACACATACAAACTCACTAAACAATATTAGATTTTTCAATTTAGGATCAAAACAATATCACAAACAACTTTTTATAAAATCTCAAATAAAAATATGGATCAACAACTCAGATTTAAAGATTTTATCCAATAACACTCAAGAACACCTCAAGAACACTTTCAACTCAAAAATTTCAAAAATGAATTTTATGCATTAAAACTTGAAATCTTTGATTGAAACATGTCTAAAACTTGTTTTTGGAAACGATTTTGCACAAAAACAGATCAAAACAACAATATTTTGCAATATCACAATCAAAAAAAAATTCACAGTGAACTTTTTCTCAAGAACACCAAATTTTAAAAAATCCTTCAAATCTCGATCTAAACTTCGAATTAAGAAACCAAATTTTGCAGAGATGTTAGAAAACAAGTTTCTAACACGACGATATGAATCAATTTTGCTGAAAACCGCTGAAACAAAATCTGATAAACTGATCAGACTGTTTTTGACGAACAGAATAAAATTCTTGAAATCCTTCAAATCGATCCTCAAAACGATGAAATTAGCCTCCAATCCTTGAACGAAAAGTGTTCCTCTATCAAAAACGAATCCAACGAACTAAATCTTGATCAAATTCGACCAAGAATCACACAAATTTTACAAAAATCCAAGAAAACGAGATTTTCTTGAAAAATCAAGAAAATCGATCAGATTTCCTTGAGAATTCCGCAAATTTGATGTGTTAGATTAGTAGAAATTCTCCTCTAAATCTTGAATCTGCTCTGATACCAATTGTTAAATCCTAAAGATCAATCAAGATAGAGAAGATGTGAATTTGTCATCTCATTGATCAAGAACATTGTATACAAGATATGAGTTCAAGCACTTTCTCTCTCTAAGATATGAATGTGAAATCATCAGAATGTTTCTAAGAGTCTCTCATACTAACACACAACTAAACCTATTTATACAAAACACATTACAAGGTGTAAACAACACAATACAACTCAATACATTGACTTTGACTTTGACCTTTCTATATTTAAACCTTGAAGACATATTGCACTAACAATAACCTTGACTGAATGCACGAAACACAACTTTCAACTGTAGAAACTCAACACATCCGATAAGCCCACATGAAAGATAATGTGTGAGTTACGTGACATTCCAAAGTGCATCTTCAGTTTAGAATTGCGAATCTGTTTTTGAATCGCGAGTTGAGTTGGCTTTCAACTTGAGAGCTTGTAGAACCAATATGCTCGAAGGAGAAAATAATAGTTTGTAGAGAACACCACTTGATAAGATGTAGAAGAAATGATCACTTGTAAACATTTTGAACTCTTTTCGGAACTGGTCAATTTTAAAACTGATCAACTAACAGTTACTCCCCCTCAGCTTCTTCTAACTCCCCCTCAACTTGATATCAGGTATCTTTGTATATGTACCATTTCTCCCCCTCATGATGAGTAGGAGCACCTGGAGCATCATGTAATTTCATAGACGAAACTGATGAGTAGCAAAATATCATATAAAACGTTTTAGTAACCAAGATGGGGTAAATATCTAACACAGAAACACAATAGTAACTGTTATCACAACAATTAAAATAACTGTGTGGCCTATGTTCAGAGTTGGCATCAGGGTATCTCTGATAGGACTTCCAGTTATCACTTTAGTAAAATTACTTCTCAAACTGTTCCGACAATAGCACGAAAGTATGCAAATGGAATCACAAAGACTCGTGCATGTGTGAAAGAATTAAATTATATCTGTTTGGATCAAATATTGATTGATATTGTTGTTTTCATTGCATAAATGAACATATGAAGTATATTTCAAACTAGAAGTTGGAACCATAAATTTTTGTTCTCATTGCATTGATGTTGTTAGAAGTTTGTTTTTTATTGCGTAAAGAAATATCATATGTTTTTTATAGGTTATGATTGTGTATTTTTTTTATCCTATTTCTTATGTATATAAACAATGTAAAATACTCCTAACTCTCCAAAAATCGAAGACAATGATGAACTAAACATGTCTAAGAAAATGGGAGGTAGACTCTCGAACCTTTGGGATCACTTTTCAAAAAAGGACTCTAGATGTGTTTGTAATTATTGTGGAAAAGTCCATGTTTATCATAGTAAGAGAATTGATACAAGTTCTTTATGGAATCACTATCAATAATAATAAGGTGTAATTTAATAGAGAGAGAGATATCAAAAAGTCGTGGCTAGGTTTGTGGTAAATGATGAACAACCATCTAGTGTTGTAGAAGATGAAGGATTTAGTGACTTGTTAAAATGTTTCAAGCTAAATTTGGTGTCCTAAGTAAAATGACCGTTGTTATAGATATTTATCGGTTGTGTTGCGATGAGAGAATTCAATTGATTGATGATTTGAATCAGATGCTATTATTCAAACTTTTGAAGTTTAATCTAAGACTTAAGGATTTTAATAAATATTTGGATGATTGTAATAACTAATAACTTTGATGTGTATATTTTAGTATTATTTATCGTTTTTCATTCGTCAACATTATGTATATTACTAACCCCGCTAACCCAATCCAAACCGCCCTAACCCGCAAGGTTTGGGTTATAATTTTGAATGAGTTAGGCTGGTTGAGATTTTTCAAACGACCATAATTGGGTTGAGTTGTAAAAATGTCAAAAACCGTCCAACCCAATCCGTGTACACCCCTACCTATTTTAGTCATCATCTCGTTGAGTTCAAGAACATAAAAGGCATTTGTATCAACCAACTCAATGAAATGAGTTTTACCTCTTGGATACTCCCTCCCAGAGAACTTCATGAAGCCCCGTCTATGGTGGATCTTCAAAGCTACAATTTTCGGATATGACTATAATTCTAAAAGACTCATCAACATCATCTAAAATTTAAAAAAAAAAAACAATCAAAACCATTACTTGATAAGGAACTTACCATTGACATCACGATATTCCATTTCATCATAGTTGCTTCGAACATGCTACAATGTGTCTATCATCTCCAAGAACCCTAAAATCAAAAAATGTCATCATTAATGTCATCGTAATGGATTGGAAGAAGAAAATCAAGCAATATTTGTTTCTCCTTACACTTGTTCGATCGAGGGAAGGGTTTCAAGTGTGATGGGCTTTCAAGAAGAAGACGACGGGTTTTGCGTTGTCTGTTTTAGTTTGGTGGGTTTAAGGGCTTAAAAGTGATAAAGAAAATCTAAAATAACCAAACTAACCCATCGTATGTCGTACACATGGCTACTGCAACGGAGAAAATTTTAAAACGGAGTTGGGTTTAGGGACCCAACATATTATAAAATGCAAAACACAATGATGTAATTCATATATATTTCAGTAAAATATTATAACCCTATGCAACCCTCGTATATAACTTGACATGTTTATGAAATTAGGTTATCCAAAATATTTTTTTTTCACTATATCCCTTACATAGACATTTCTAAACTTAATAAACTTAAATGTTCTTTAAAACTTTGTCTCACGAAATAAAAATAAAATATATTTTTATAGAATTTGTGGTCTCAAAAAATAATGATTTTTAGTTTAAAACACAATAAGTAAAACAAGTTATGTTTTTTTTTAATTTCTTATTTATTATAAACTATTTGTTGTTTTTAAATTCATTATGTACTTTCTAATTTTTTTTATATAAAATACAATTATTTAATAGAAAAGAGGAAAAGTGTCCAAAATAAAAGGTTAATGATATAGTAGCCTTTTTACATTATGGTGTATTGACCATTTTGTTTGAGGAACAAAAGTGTTCCAATCAAAAGGAACGAAAAAAGAGACTTAGATTTGGAATAGATTTTGGGAAATGCTTACAGCTGGGTTCTATATTTTGAACTATTTCAATTCTTTTATTATATAATCATTAATATTATTTATATATAAAAAATATATGTTCATCCATTTTATCTTCAAATCTTATTTTTAATATGATAAAATAGGGAGGAGATCGGTGCCGGATCAGTTGGTATCAAAAATTTTTGGGAGTAAAAACGGTACCGAAAACCAAACCGTATGTACCGGTTCGATTTCGGTTTTGGGATGGGAATTCGGAACTAGCACCACTTAGAAGGACCGAATTTTTTAAAACATATCAACTATATGGGTTTTGATCAAACGCAAAACGTGTACTTAGATATTTTTTCCATTAATCACGTCACCACATGCTTCATCAAGCAACCAATTTTCAAACATTGTAAATGGCAGTTGGCCACCAAAGAACTGATGGGTGCTTTTTTCATGAAACCTTTGAGCAATTTTGCTATTTGCTATAATAATAAACAAATATCAAACAATTAAAAATTTAACCATAATACCAAACCAAAATTATATTCATAATGTTTCAAATGTGTTTCAAAATCAACCTCAAACAATTAAAAATTTAACAATCAAAAGTTTGAGTTGTTTAGGAATTTTTTTTGGAGAAGAGATATGATATTTATGGAGAAAATTTGGATTGTTTAGGAGATGATTTACTTTGATAAGAAAAAGATTAGCTTTAGGTTATTTAGGAGATGATTTACTTTGATAAAGAATAGTTTAGCTTTATTAGGAGAAGATAGAGATAAGCAAAGAAGTTTAAAAGACACAATCTTCCAATCAACCCGGTTCGGTTTCGGTATTTTCGGGAACATGGTACCGGATTTTAAACATATATGGAACCGAAAACCGGACCGAATACATGGTACCGGTTCGGTACCAAATCGGTCCGGTTTGCTCATCCCTATGATAAAATATATTCATACGTTTTATCATCAAATTAACCTTATTCATACGCCTATGGCGTGTAGCTCAGTTGGCAATGAGACGGAGAGACTTGCCCAATAACTAACAGGTTATGGGTTCGAGCCCAGGCCCCCGTTAGCCACAACCGTTGAGTGAGTCTCAAAATGCCCCTTCATACGGATGCCCGAGTAGGCAAGGTCAGGTATGGGACCGGTTAAGGTTGTCGGTATCAACTTTTTGCCCAATATATTAAAATACGTCTGGTTTAAAATAAATTTTTATAAAATTAGTTAAAAAAATATTATTGAATAAATCATAATAATCTTGTTTTCGTATTTTTAAGGTGTTTAACATAATTAAAACCCAATACATTAATTTAAGGGAAATTAATTAAAATGCCAAAAGTCAAAGTCAAACTTACCAAAAGGCCACAAATCTCTCCCAGTTTGCAAAAATGCCACAAATACCCGCGATAGGAGCCTGCGATCGCGGCCAGTGGCATTTTCGTAATTTTATTATCCCGCGATCACCGCACAAATACCCGCGATGGACCACTTTTGTTTGTATTTGATCATTTTTAAATGAAATTTTACACTTTCACCCCCTATACTTATTTATAAACTTTATTTTATACCTTTTACTTTCATAATTTAAATTTTACATTTAACACATATAATCGTTTATTAACTAAAACACGTTAAAAAATACGTTTTAATTTTAACAAGTTACACCATTATAATCGTCTCTTCGATACGTTCGAAATGAGCCAAATATTGAATTTTTTTATTTATATATTTTAATATATATCATATACACTACCTAAAAAATATTTTTTATCTGCGGATTTTCATTTTTTTAACGTATTCTCAATTTTATTTTACACTCCTATCGCATTAACTATAAGAGTACCATAAATTAAATAATTAACTATAAAAGTATGAATTGTAAATATTAAAAATATTTTTATGTAGTATATATGATATATATTAAAATATATAAATCAAAAAAATTCAAGATTGAGCTCATTTCGAACGTATCGAAGAGATGATTATAATGGTGTAACTTGTTAAAATTAAAACGTATTTTTAACGTGTTTTAGTTAATAAACGATTATATGTGTTAAATGTAAAATTAAAATAATGAAAGTAAAAGGTATAAAGTAAAGTTTATAAATAAGTATAGGGGGTGAAAGTGTAAAATTTCATTTAAAAATCATCAAATACAAACAAAAGTGGTCCATCGCGGGTATTTGTGCGGCTTCCCCCGTGATCGCGGGATAATAAAATTACGAAAATGCCACTGGCCGCGATCGCGGGCTCCTATTGCGGGTATTTGTGGCATTTTTACAAACTGAGAGAGATTTGTGGCATTTTGGTAAGTTTGACTTGGACTTATGTCATTTTAATTAATTTCTCTTAATTTAATTACACTTTTCGTACTTTTAATCATAACACAATCTACCATATAGATGGTGTTATGTGTTCACCCTTCTTCATCTTAATTGTTATGGGACAGAATAACATAGCTAAGTATAAATATTAGTAGCATAGAAAAAGCAAAAATAAAACTTGTAGATATATATACACTATCCAAATAAAGAACCATGACAAATATATTTGGAAGTAAAAATTTGAGATTTTTTAAATAAGGTACGTAGACTAAACTTGTGATGACCCTGACTTTAATTCAAATATATATATATATATATATATATATATATAAGGCGGGTTCATACGAGGAGCGTACCTATTTAAGAAAACGTGAGGAGCACCGTCCATGTACAAAATCATATGTGATTCACAACACAAACCGCGGGACAAGCCGCGCGCTTTCGCAAGACGCGTAACAAACCGCGCGTGTAATCACATATGATTTTAGTCCTTGTGTTGTGAATCACATGTGATTTTGTACATGGGAGGTGCTCCTTACGTTTTCTTAAATTGTTACGCTCCTCGTTTGAACCATTCTCATATATATATATATATATATATATATATAGACTTAGGATCATGTGAGACCAACATGTTTCCGTGAGACCGGTGAGACCAAGCTTTAAAGTATGAAACTTCACACCAAAAAACTGTGAATGTAAAAAAAATCGAACTTTTCATAGGGAAAACACCGTAAATGTTACGTTCACGGTGTTTTTCGCTGTGAATGTTCGTTTTTTTTACCTTCACAGCGTCTTCACTGTGAAGGTTCGGATATACCTTCACAGTCTTTTATCTGTGAAGGTTTGATTTTCTTAAACTTGGTTTAGGTTTTTTCACCTTCATAGTGTGATTACATTATGAAGGTTCGAATGTTTTTTACCTTCACAGTGTTTCGGTATGAAGTTTAATGTTTTAAGGCTTGGTCTCACGCGGTCTCACGGAAACAGCTTGGTCTCACGTGAACCTGACCCTATATATATATATATATATATATATATATATATATATATATATATATATATATATATATATATATATATATATACTAGCAGTCTACCCGCGCGATGCAGCGCAGGTGAATCATAATTCTAAGGCCAACAATTCAACCCTCAATCATGTTTTTTGTTTCGTTCTATTGTCGGTCTCTCTCGATTTTATTACATGGGTTTGCGTGGTTTATAGACTCTTGGTCTATTTCTTGTATTAGTTTAGTAAGGAGCCGATTACCAAAGTCTTACCAAGTAACCAGACACCATTTACCTTCTCGATGAGTATGACAAAGACTAATAATCTTACATTCTTACCGCATAAAGGGCATAGCAAGGACCGAGAATCTTACCCGATAAGTAAGAGAAAAGACTCTTACATGTTAAGCGCTTACCCGGTAAAAGATGCTTACCATCCACCATTAAAAAAAGTTAACAGAATATGTAATAAGAGGGTTTTTAGGCCCGCTGCAGGGGTTCTAACGGTGATCATTTCCGTACCTATACATGAGGCACATGATATTAGATTCGGTCTTGTACTATACTTCTAGGGTAAATTTCATTGATATAAAGATTTTCTTCTCCTTAGATGATTGCTGATCATAGAAGACCCCTGAATAAATAAGCTTAAAACATCAGCGGATCTACTAAGGGGACAGGGGGTGTCCATGCCCCCTCCCTCAACCCCCAATTTATAATTAAAAAAGTACATTTAATATTTTTTTGGTTTAAAAAGTTAATTTTTATGTAACCTTTAGATAAAATACAAGATAATTTCATACACTTTGTCTTTTATCAATATCATCATATAAATGTTATGTTTATTTTATCATGCATATTAAGCATGTTTGAATTATTCTTTTTTTCATTATTATTATGCATTTTAATCAAATATAATAACGTAATTATACTAATTTTTCTATTTTGTGTATGGATAAGTTTTTAACAAAAAAATGTTTTTAATAATGTCTTGTCAACCTTGGAACTTGGGTTGTAAATGATTCGAGATTTAAACGAGCTCGAGCTTGACACTTTTCGAGCTTGAGTCGATCTCAAACAAAAATAAAACTCATTTAACCTAACAAATCGAGCATCATAACACCAATACTCGAGTCGGCTCGTTTGAAAACTCAGTTAGACTTTTCGAGTCGAGCCGAGCTATCGAGACTACAATTTTTCAAGCCAAACATTTTCATATATTCATAAATCAAACAATAAAAATAAAAAAGTTATCGAGTTATTGCTTAAATAAATGTGAAGTTAATGCATAAGGTATACAAGGGTACATCAAAGTCGGATCTTGTAAGTTGGCTACTTCAGTAGCACGATACGAGGCTCATAGGGGGTTCCTTGCATCTTTGGTTAGTGGTGGAACGACCTCTTTTCTCCGATAACATTCATCAAGAATCCGTTATTGTGGCTGTAAACCATGAGTCAATTATGGGCTACTTACCGCGCAAGCCCGAACTTTGCTTTTGAACTCTTTATACTAAGATTGGTATCCAAGAAGGAGAAGATTGTGTAAACTGGATCTTTCTTCCATGATTTTTCTCATGGTCGCTGCTGAACCAAACCAGTTGGCACATCTCACAAATTCAAATTTAAGGGATTTGAATTCTTGATAAAAGTGTTTACACAAGAATAGCATTGCAAAGTAGAAGGAAACTTTCCACATGCCAAACTTGGTGGTGGTTGTAGAAAGGGTTAAAAGTTAATTCACTTTGTTAAAACTATGTTTTTCGTACACAATCATTTCTATCATGACTATTTGTTTATTAGAATTGCCCTGTTTGACTTATTTTATAGGTTAGATTCGATTCCTGGAGACGAAACTGGGATAGACAACTTGGAATCATAATGCTCCATTTCAGCTACCCAAGGTCTCACTCCACCCCAGTATCCAGTTATTGCATGCCAAACATAAACATACCTATAAGTAAAATGGCATTTGAAACCACAAATATCAAAGAGTTCTTAATAAGAAATTCTGATAAGAAGTGTACTTCATGTTATGATGGTCTTTAATGTCTCTAACAATATGACCAAGTCCCATGGATGGATCCTCCACTCTGTGACCTTCTTTACCATCTTTCTAGAATTTGTGGTTCTCTTTGATATGAGTTAACCTATTTGCATAACTATATAAAAAGATAGTTTTCGTTAGTAACTGAAAAATCTTGATGAAAAAATATTTACACAAGGAAAATACTGATGGTTTTAAGTACTCACTTGGCTGAATTATCAGCTTTAGCTTCAAAACTACAAGGATCCATACCAACCGTTTGCCATCCATCATCAATGATAACCTTTTTTTGAAGATCCTGTGAAGATCTGCAAGTCCCAAGTCCAAAACTAATAGCTCCTAGAACAAAAAACAGGAACTTTAGCTTACTGAAGCTTGACTGCAACTCAACAATTAAGAGAGAAGAAAGATGTCAGAAAACCAACACAAAAAGCCCAACCCAATACCAAAAATTAGAATCTGCAACACCAAATCACTGCCATATGATCATAACCAGACCAACAGGGCAGCTTAATGCCAAATGATCATAGAACCAAAATTTATACATCATGTTTTGTACTACCTTCTATGCCACAATGATCTTGAAGAATACCAAGCCTTGGACAGAACCTTCCAGCAAAAGATTTTAAATGTTAGCAGCGATAAATAAACCTTCAGTTCTAGCAAAAGATTCAAACAGCAAAAAAAACCTTACATTAATAAGAATAAAACAACAAAATAATGGGGGGGAGGAAAAGAAATCTTAAATTATACCAGCACATACAAATAAAAAATTAAGATCAATCAAAAAGTGGGTCATCAACTGCAAGTATAACAGGAGATGTGGTATGAAAGAACAATTGCAACCAGGTTAACTTCAAACAAAGATAGTCTTTCCTTAGCTCCATCAAGAGCAAGTAGGTGATCGGGTTTTTTTGGTTCATCTGCAGTAGCAACACATTTGAATGGAACAAGTAGGTAGTAGTCGTTAGAGAAGAACAAACAAACAAACAGAAATAAAAATAAGTACTATAAACCTTTTTCTGGGTATGTTAGTTGAAAAACAATTAATCAGGATAATAAGTTAAATACATCAATATTTCTTTGATTCAAAACCAGAGCTGAAGATGAATTTGAGTGAGAAAATGGATTGCCAACTCCCTCTCCTTCATTCTCACTCTATGTATATTAGCATATAGGTAGAACATGAATCTATACCTAAGAAAACAATAGCTAACTTCACAACACTTTTGATATAACAGAACTTGACTTTCTATGCTTGGAATACATGATTCCAAAGCTTTCCAAATAGAAAAAAAAGGAGAGAATGAAGGTATAGGTGCCAAAGAAAATTTATCATGCAACATGAGTAAATGAGAGCAAAATATCTTCCTATATAGCAAAACATTTAAGTAAACCTACGGTTACAAATTGAAGAAAGAAAACTAAAGCACTACAAAAATCAAAGAAAAAAACATTCCACAAAATGTATAAATGCAGGCAAGTAGAAACAGGCACAAGACAAACCTTATGGGCAATTAATTAAACAAAACACAAAGAAAAGTGATGATCTACAAAACCCAATGTTGATGAACATTTTCACCCTTATGGGCGATAAGCAAAACCAACCATTGCAGACCAAAGTTAGAGCTTTTGTGTTCTAAATACTTGACAAGGTTGTGAAAACTGATAAAAAATCAAGAGAGGAAACAAAATTAACTGGGCTTGATCTGGATGGTAAATAAACAAGACCAAGACAACAGAAAACAATAGCCATAAACATAACAATAAGTTGATGCTAAACCAGAATTAGCTCTAAAAGTGTAGACATACAAATGAATTGGTAACTGGGAATCAAATTGAAGTAAGGGATCCTAGAAGGCAGCAGTAAAAAAATCGCGATTATGGGCCAAAAAAACCCAAAGTCGGACAAAAAACAAGATTTAAGAATCAAACTGAAGCAAGGGAGAGCCACTAATATAAAACACAAGTTGTTATAATCACAATTCAATTACATAAGTTTAACAGGAATCTAATTGGTTTATTCTACAGAAGTGAGTTCATCTCTTTATATACTGCATGCATTTAATGCAAGTCAGTATACACTTTACACGTGTCATCAGCGGATTGGTTGCATGTCATTGACCTTTGTTGACAACCTTAGTAGCCGCATGAATGAACAGTGTAGTATCAGAGTGGTTGTACGATCTCAGATTTTCGGAGGTTCTTTTCTGACATTTCGTACGGCGGCGTGCAAGGGAGGTTAAGACAAAAGTACTTTGTACGGAGGACTTCATGATCAGCTTTCGTTGATTCAGCGATTATCATTTACTATTCAGCGAATGATAAAGTTCAGCGATAGCTGAAGTCTTGTACTTGATACTTCACGTTGAGTGGACAAATCTGAGTCTTCGCTGATCCGCATCAGTTCATTAGTAGACTTGTCGCTGGTTCTTGAGCTTGATCTTCGACTTCAGCGTAGAACCTTTGTTGACGTGAAACTTGTCTTCAGGGATCATAAGTAAACAACTAACTTATCAGCGATCACCATAAGGACTGAACAGACTCAGAGCATTATGGTGAACAGTGTTCGCTGAATGTTTAATTTAAAGAGCGAGAGTTCCTATCAGCGGTACTGTAAGATCTTAGTACTTATCAGCGATAGTGAAACTCTGATACATATTGTTTACTTACAATTTTCACTAAGTATTTAAGAGAGGGTCATTATCAAATCACTGAGGGTTTGGATCAACAATCTCCCCCTATTTGATTATGACATAGCAACAAAGAAAATTGCTATTTAATGAAAACATAAGGATAAAAAGAACTCATAAAATATTTGTCCCTTTTACTGTTTTCTAGGATCTTTTCAGTACTGATGGAGTAAAGTACATTCGCTGAAATCTTTCTTTAAATCTTTGAATCAGATTACAATGAAGAACAGAAAGATTACAAGTACAAGCGAAATAAATTACAAGTACAGAAGGATAACTGATACAATAGAGAAAAAGGAGATTATATCAGTTTTCAAAAGGTTCTTCCTTAATGAGAAGTTCATCAAGGGTCGTCTTTTCAGTGGGAATCATCCAGTCAGGAACCGTTATACCTCGTTTTCTTTTATTCAGCGCTTCTTGAAAAATCAAGGGTTTTAGGTGTCGTGCCTGAATGTCTTTTCTGAAGTCACACCAGTAGATAAGATCTCTGAGCTGTTCGATTGGAGTGATTGGAAACTCAGCGATCCGTTGAAAACATTTACGTCCGTCATAGTCAAGAAAGAATATTCCATAAGGATTACTGATGACTTTACCAGGGACGAAAAGTTCACATGGTGGCAAAGAGATGTCAAGGGCAGATAGATCAGGATCAGGACCAAGCACTTCAGCGCGAGAGAAACCAATTCCAGTTTCATTTCGTATGACAGGTCCTGAGTTTGAATCTTGACGTTTCTTCCTTGGAGAGCCCCTTTTTCTTTTCGGCTTTAGATCAGGAACAGGAGGAATATCCACACAAGAAGATATCAAGTCGATCTGTCTGTTTATCAGCTTTTCGAAATGATTCTTGTACTTAGATTGTGATGGTTGGATAGCTAACCTCATCTCCAGCCATTCAGAGAGACCATACCTTTTTACAGTGTCAGCGCGAAAGGTTTCAGATGTGCCATCTTCTCTGAACATTTTGATGTCAACAATAGGTACTCCGATAGATGTTCTTCCAGAGATGAATACCTTGTTGATCTTCGCTGGACGATATCTGAAGTGAATTTTCTCTTTACACCAGATCAAGGTGGTCTGAGAAACTTCAGTTTTCTTTTCCACGATCTTCTGGGCTTCTTCCCACAGCTTTCGTTGGATTTGAATGGGAACACGTTTCAGCTTGGGGTCTTTGACAGATTCTTGAGTGAGCTTGATGGCGTATTCTCTGTCTTTCTCTTCAGCTTCCTTCCTTTCAGCAATGAGGCGTTCAGCTCTAAGGTGGTCCTGGTATTCAGCTTTTGAAATTCTGAACTTGGGAGGAACTGAAGGCAGTTGATAAGGCCTTAGAATGATTCGCTGATCCTCGAATCGCTTTATTATTTCTTCTCTTCTCTTTTGATCCTCTTCACTCAGCCTTTGAGGAACTGAGGAAGGTCTCTTATTGTGCAAGAGAGGTTGTTCTTCTGGTTCATCAGTCTCAGAGATCAAGTCCAAGACTGGGATTATTTCATCAGCAGCAGCTGGCTTTATTTGTGAAGTCGCAACAGTAGAACCTTCAGCGACATCCTCAAACAGGGGAGAGGACTAGCTGAAACGCAGCGATCTTACAGATAAGAACTGGGTAGAAGAACTTGGGTAGAAAAGATAGAAAAATAATGTGGATGTGTAGAGAGGTTTCTGGAGTAGAGAACTTATTGAGTTGATGAGAAGTTCAGGGAAGGAAAAAGTAAATTTTTAGTGTACCTGACAAACCGGCTTTTCAAATAGGATCGCTAGATTTTCATCTTCAGCGAGGCCTTTGTCTTTGCTTTTCTCAGCGCCAGAGGCTGAGGGCTTTGTCTTTGTCTTCTCCCCTGATGGTTCTTTTATTGAGATTCCTTTAAGAGCTTTGATCCTTGGGGCAGGTTTGACGATAAAAAAATCATCGTCATCTTCATCATCATCATCATCCTTTCTTGGAGAGAAGGATGGTTTGTCTTCAGGGATGTCGATGTCTTCATCTTCTTCTGCTTCGGATTCCTCAGCATCTTCTTCGAGTTGCTCCCCCTCAGATACAGAGGCGAGCTTCTCGGTTCCCTCAGGGTTTTCATCTCCCTGAGGTCCAGTGGGCAGATCTTCATTCCTCTCTTCCCTGATAGATTCATCATGGGAAAGGTCTTCAGCGCTTTTGTTCAGATCTTCAGCGCTTTTCTCCCTGGAATGTTCAGCGCTCTTCTCCCCCTCTTTCTCATGATGACTGGGGGAGGAATGGGCAGACTCAGCATTGGTGTTATCTATGTCTTCTGGGCCAGAGATTTTCACACAACCTTCAAGCTTTGCTATTCTGTCTTCTAGGCCAGAAATAGAAGGCGTGATTTTCCTCAGCTCTGTGTGATCCTCCTCTGTGAAAGATTCCAAAATAGGGACAGGGGCAGGAGCAGGAGCTGGACTATTTGCCTTGTTTACCAGCGTCTCGATCATCGTCTTCATAGAACCAACGTCGGTCTTTACAGAGCCTAAGTCAGTCTTGACTTCTGACATATCACCCTCGAGTTTTGCAACCGATGTCTTCAGCGTTGTTACTTCGCTGGACATGGTCGAAACTGATGTTTTGAGGCTTGTGTAGTCAGTGTAGATGTCACAGAGCACTTTGGCAAAATCGCTGAGCGTCTTATCAAGACTCTTGATGTCTTCAGTGGAAGCTTTCTTCTCCACCACCGTTGTCAGCTTTGTCAAATTCTCTCCAGCGTTTGTTACAGCTGTTGAATTGTTAGAGAGTGTGGTGGTGAGACTGGACAGCTTTGTTTCCACGGACTTCAGAGAGGCGTTGATGTCTCCCAAATTAGGACCTGTAACATATAAGTACTTGTGAACAAAGGAAAGCTCAGAAGTTTCAGGTTTAGTTACAGTGTTTAAGGTGGGATTTGTACCTGCAGGAGGATTGATGAACTCGTCAAAGTTGCAAGTTCCTGAATAGTGTTCCATATCCTCTTCGAAAGTACGGTGAGGTATGGTGAACTTTGCAGGTCCTTTCTTCATCATTTGTTGAGAAGCATCAGCGGCGGCTTCTGGAATGATGGCATCTCCAGTGTTCGCTGGAGGAGTGTCCAAGTGAGTGGAGGGAGAAGCGAAGGTTAAGATTGGGGTTCGGGTTCTGAGTTCAGCGTTGGAATCGCTGACAATCACTTCATCAGTCTTTTGAGAGACTGAGGGAGGTTGGGTAGTTTCCAAGTTTCTAACCTCAGCGTTTGGAGACGCTGAAGTCTGGATTGGAGGGATGGCTTGCACGGGTGTGGCAGAGCGTACCACGGAACTTTCCTTCAGCTCTTCAGAATGAGCTGAGGAGTCTTCAGCATGGAATTGCTGGGGTTGCTCCTTGGTTTTCTTGATCCTTTTGGAATCAAGTTGGGTGTGTGAGGGTTTCCTTTTCTTAGAAGGAGAGGATTTTGTGGCCTTGGTATCAGCGATGGGTATAGTCGCTGAAGGAGCCACAGAAAGCGGAGAATTTAGAAGAGTGAGAAGAGTAGAGAGACGTACCTCATTGGCGACAGGCTTGAAGTCGAGAACCTTAGGGCCAATCTGAGAAAGTTTCAGATCACCCTCTTCAGGATAGCTGTCCTTCAGGCCATATTGAATGATGGCACTGATGAATCGTGGGTAAGGAACCCATGCTGGTCTGTCAGCGGCAGAATTGACACGTTGAATCAGGTCTTCATAAATAATGGAGGCCCAGTCAATATTTAGACCTTTCAGCAGTGCGTATCCCATGGACTGCTGAGGTTGGGCGGCTTGATCAGAAGATCCGGATTTTGCTGTCATGCAGCTGATCAGGTGAGCGAAGATGAAATTCATCTCACTGGGCATCTTGGATTTCTTTATCAGCGTCAGTTTCTTCTCAGGCTTCTTGTCCCTTCCAATATCCCAGATATAACCCATTGCGTCAAGGAAAGCAATGATTGCTTCTCTGTCAGCATGCTTTTTATGGTCAGGGAATGGAATGAAAGGTTTTTCTTTGGTGGCATTTGGGAAGTTTAGGGCTTTACGGATAATGGCGGGTGTGATCTTGATGGTGCCATACTCAGTATCGCTGAGTATGCAGTCTATGGTTTTGGATGGATCTTTGGCAGAGGGTAGCTCAGTGTGTCTGGCAGAGTACCAGAACTGGGATAAGAGCCGCTGACTGGCAGGAGGTGTTATGGTCAGGGCTGTGTAGATGGGGCTGTTCTTCAGAAAACTTACAGCATCGTCCAGATGTGATACTTGCTTCCGAGGAGGAAACTCGAGAAGAGCTGAGAGGTTGTTGGCCTTAGTCCAATCGAGTTGATCCAGCTCGAACTTAACCTGGGGGGCTTTGAAGATGTCCATTTCCTCAGAGTCAGTGGAGATGGACTCAGCGGTAACATTTAGCTTTGAAGGTGCCATATCACTGTATTATCAGTTCAACCAAAGATGTTAACAAATAAGAATTATCTTAATGTGGAAAGAAATTTCCGTTAAGATTTTTCGAATGTTGTCCATTTCATTCAGACAAAAATGTCTTAATGAAGATTAGGGTTTTTCTTGATTTTTAAAAGAAAAGTAAAACCCATTAAATCTTGTATTCCAGTTTCTAAAAGAAAAATGGATACGAATGAAGAACAAGTTTAAGATTTAGATTTAAAACTTGAAGAACAACCATGAAATGGTTGTGTTCATAAAACCATGAAAGAAATGATTTTATTTTATAAAGTTCTTTTGTTTGATCTTGTTAAAACAAAGAGAAGATCGAAAACAAGTTATACGCATTTGATAAAACATAAGAACATATTAACCTTGAAGTTTTGATGAAGAAGATGATGAACAGTTCTTGAGGTTTTTGAGAGCACAAATGCAACAGAGGATTCTTTTCTTGCGGAGAAAGATTGTTCGCGTAAAAGACAAATATAAACCAAGAGTTGTTTATATAGGGATTTTTAGAGAGAGAAAACCTTGAGCGGGAAAAGGTTTTCATCATGACACGGACACGTGTTTGCATTTGATTGGAAGTTTGAACAAAACGTGCAAACGTGTGTCAGAAAGAAATCGTGCCGAGTGTAATTTGTTGCAATGACGTCACAACTGTCTTTTCACATTCTTTTAGGATGTCTCTGAGGTTTTGAAAACTCAGGGACTCTTTTGAAAAACATGAAGCACTGAATAGAAAAAAATCAGTGAAGATTTAAGGAAATTTTCAAAATATCGCTGTTAAGGAATCAGCGATGCAATTTATTTTGAAATCTTGCATTTTCATGCGATTGTCAGAGAGAGAAAACATACCTGGATATCAGTTTAACCAAGTTTATTCAGAGAGAAGATGAAATGGATTATATAAGTTGATTTGATCCCGAAGCCTATACAAGAATGTATAAACGTATCGCTGATTAAATGTGAACCGCTGAAGATTTTATCCTTCAAAGTTCAGCATTCCAAGCTCGCTGATGAGAAAGTTGAATCTTGTCTCATCAAGAGGTTTGATAAACAAATCAGCTAACTGATAATCAGTTGGGATAAAATGAAGTTCTATATCACCATTCATCACATGATCTCTGATAAAATGATATCTGATTTCTATGTGTTTTGTCTTTGAGTGTAGCACTGGATTGTTTGCTATAGCGATGGCACTTGTGCTGTCGCAATAGATTGGAATTTTTGAGAGCTGAAGATCATAGTCTAGTAGCTGATTTCTCATCCACAAGACTTGAGAACAGCAGCTTCCAGCGGCTACATACTCAGCTTCAGCTGTGGAAGTGGACACTGAGTTTTGCTTCTTACTTGTCCAACTTACCAGCTTTCCACCCAGGAGCTGACATCCTCCTGTGGTGCTTTTCCTATCCATTTTGCAACCTGCAAAATCACTGTCTGAATAGGCGGTTAGATCGAATCCTGAGTCTTTGGGATACCAAAGACCTAGATTCGCTGTACCCTTAAGATATCGAAAAATTCGCTTTACAGCTTTCATATGGGATATCTTAGGTTCAGCTTGATATCGTGCGCACAGACATGTTGCAAACATAATATCGGGTCGGCTAGCTGTAAGATACAATAGTGAGCCGATCATCCCACGGTACAGTGTGGCATTGACAGGAACACCCTTTGTGTCCTTATCAAGTATCAGCGGTGGTGCCATAGGGGTTTTCATAGCTGAACTTTCAGTTAAGTCGAATTTCTTCAGCATATCTTTAACATACTTTCCCTGATTTATAAAAGTTCCTTTTTCAGTTTGCTTAATCTGAAGACCAAGGAAATATGTTAGTTCACCCATCATGCTCATTTTATACTCATCTTTCATTCTATCAGCGAAACGGGTATAAAGCTCAGGGTTAGTAGAACCAAATATAATGTCATCAACATATATTTGAACTAAAATGATATGACCTTTCACTTTTCTAAAAAACAAAGTTTTGTCAATCTTACCTCGCTCAAAATTTTCAATATGGAGATAAGTAGAGAGAGTATCATACCATGCACGTGGAGCTTGCTTTAAGCCATAAAGTGCCTTGTCCAGTTTATAAACATAACATGGACGTTTAGGATCTGAGAATCCTGGAGGTTGTTCCACATACACTTCTTCATTCAGCTTTCCATTTAGAAATGCTGACTTAACATCCATCTGATGTACGGTGAAGTTTTTGTGTACAGCATATGCTAAGAAAAGACGAATAGATTCAAGTCTTGCTACTGGAGCAAAAGTTTCGTCATAATCTATGCCTTCCTCTTGTCTGTATCCCTGAGCAACAAGACGAGCTTTGTTGCGAGTTACAGTACCATGTTCGTCCAACTTGTTTCGATAGACCCATTTAGTGCCTATCACCGTTTTGTCAGTTGGTCTACGAACAAGTTTCCAAACTTTGTTTCTTTCGAATTCAGTCAGCTCTTCTTGCATAGCGCTGACCCAGTTTGGATCTTTGAGGGCATCATCTATTTTATTTGGTTCAGTTAGAGAAATAAAGTTAACAAATAAACAAATATTACCTGCACTTCTACGAGTCTGAATACCAGCGTTGGGATCACCAAGAATTTGATCGATTGGGTGATTTACAGTCCATCGCTGAGCCGGAGTATGCGTCGCTGACTCAGTCTGAACTGGAGAAACTGAAGATGAGGCTTCAGCTACTTCTGGATTATCAGCTAAGAGAGGAATGTTTGCATTTTCCACTTCATTCACTGATTGCTGAGAAATAGATGGAATTTCTGAGACATTTGGATCAACTGCAGGTATAGTGTTTATAGGAACAGCTGAGACCCAAGATGTTTCAGCTTCACTATTTTGCATATTTGGAATGATAGAAGGACCATCATTTTCTACTGTGTGAGCATGAGGAGTGGGAACATCTTCTGAAGCACCAAGATGAGAAAACATCCATTGATTCAGTTCTTCTGTATCAGCGTTCGGTTTAGAGTTCGCTGAACGGGATTCGTCAAACGTGACGTGAATAGTTTCTTCTACAGTTTGTCTTCTTCGGTTGAAGACTCTGAAGGCTTTGGAAACTGAGGAGTATCCAAGAAAGATTCCATCATCAGCCTTAGGATCAAACTTTCCAAGGGCATCTCTGTTGTTCAGTATGAAACACTGACATCCAAAGATGTGAAGAAAGCTGATTGAAGGCTTTCTCCCATGAAAGAGTTCATAGGCTGTCTTTTTGAATCTTTTAACTATCAGCGACCTGTTTTGCGTAAAACAAGCAGTGTTGACAGCTTCTGCCCAAAACTGAGTAGGCAGGTGAGAATCGCCGAGCATTGAACGTGCAACTTCAATAATTGTTCTATTTCTTCTTTCAGCGACTCCGTTTTGTTGTGGTGTTCTCACTGATGAAAAGTTGTGAGAAATACCCTTGCTCTCAAGGAAGGAATCAAGAGAACTGTTTTTGAATTCAGTTCCATGATCACTCCTTATTGAGCGAACAGTCATATTGTTCAGAGTTTCCATCTTCCGAACAAAGGTGATGAGTTCTTCAGGGGTGTCACTCTTAGAACGTAGAAACATTACCCATGTGTAACGAGAGAATTCATCAACTATGACCAGCGTATATTTCTTTCCAGCGATGGATTGTTTGTTAACGGGGCCAAACAAATCCATATGGAGTAGTTGTAGAGGAGATGATACTGAGGAAACTTGCTTTGACTTAAAGCTTGCCTTGGTCTGCTTCCCTTTTTCACACGCTGAACATAAGGACTCTTTGGCGTATGAATGTTGAGGTAGACCAGTGACTAACTCTTTGGATGAAAGAGTATTTAGTGTCTTGAAGTTGAGATGTGAGAGCCTTTTGTGCCATAGCCAGTTAACATCAGAAGATGCTTTTGAGAAGAAACAGGAGTTCTCAGTGGTTGTTGAGTCCATGTTTATAACGTAAACATTTTCCAAACGATAACCGCTGAGAGCTATCTTCTCCTTTTTGTCAGAGACAAAGCAGGATTCCTTAGTGAAAATCACTTTGTTATCCATGTCGCAAAGCTGACTGATGCTTAGAAGATTATGCTTCAGCCCTTCAACATATGCGACTCTTCTGAAGGATGTTGTACCATTTGAAAGTACACCATACCCTCGGGTGTGTCCTTTTCCATTTCCACCGAAAGTCACAGAGGGACCCTTCTCTTCCTTGTATTCAGCGAGCAGGCTTTTCTTTCCAGTCATGTGTCTAGAGCATCCGCTATCGAGATACCAGATACCCTTCTTAACCTGCAATACAAAGGAAGATTAGTTTTGCTTGGGTACCCACTTCACCATGTATACACGTTTGTCAGTAGAAGTAGTTGGAATGGGTTCAGCAGTCTTTGCAGCATTTGAAGATTCAGCTTTGTCTTTCTTCACTTTGGTCAATTTCTTGACCTCAGCGGTAGGAGTCACCTTGACCTGAATTGCAACTGGTTTGGTCTTCTTGGGTGCTATCTTCACCTTAGCTATCTTATCAGCTTTGGTGGCTGTGGGGCACTTACTTGCAATATGATCGGTAAGTCCACAGTGATAACATTTCCTATAACTAAAATTAGTTCTAGGACCACTTGAGTGCTGAGCTTTTAATTTGGAATTAGAAGTGCCAGCACCAAGTAAACTATTGGCTTTAGAAATGGGATGAACATTCAGTTCTTCAGATTTCTTACCAATGACATCCAATCTGAGTCTAGGAGTAGATCGCTGAATAAGTCCAGATATCTGCTTCCTTGATCCAGAGGGATGAGCCACTGAAGCTTTAGAGGCATTCAGTTTTGGTACTACGATACCCTTTTGAGGATTCTGGTAAATAACAATTCCTTTACCTTTGTCTTTAAAGACAGAGGTAGGTTTTGAATAAACCATTTTCTCCTTGCCTTTTGAGGAGGTAGGAGTTTCCGCAGGGATTGGTGTAACCGACGAGGAGTACTGAGATGATGAAGTGTCAGCTACTGAGGATACGAACGTTCCAAATTTAAGCATTGAACGTTCAGTGGTTGGTTTTGGAGTATCATATTTATAACCCAGACCACGTTTATCACTCAGAGGAATCTGAGCCTTAATTATCTCAGTGATCTTTGTTGAAGAATTACACCATCCTTTAACAGTAGCTTGTTCGGATTTTAATGCAGCGATAGCTTCTGCTCGTTCGATTTTGACTAGCTGATTTAAATAGACTTGATCTTTAAAATCATCTTCAATTTTAGAAAGCTTTTCTATTTGAAGGTGGCAATTTTTAAGCTTTTCAGCGAGATCAAGATTTTGGTTTTCAACCACAGCTTTGCCGTTCATGGCTTCGTATAAACTTCTAGTCAGCAGATCGATTTTACGGAGACTATCAGCTTCATCAATATTTGCAATATTGGTAAAGAAGGAAGGTGATACCTGAATGGCAGATGTTGAAGTGGAGGGAATGTCTGAACTTTCTACCTCTTCTTCAATCTTTGCCATGAGACATTGATTTGCTTCATCTTCAGAATCAGATGATGAGGCTTCTTCATCAGAAGCAGCCCAATCATAGTCAGCCATCAGGCCTTTTCCTTTCTTCTTAAAGCTTTTCAGCTTTGCATACTTCTCCTTCAGCTTTGAGTATTTGTCATCTTTATTTCTTGGAACAAAGGATTTCTTTGTAAAAGCTGAAGGTCTCATGATTTTCTTTGACCTGCACTCGTTAGCGAAATGACCTGTCTTTTCGCAGTTGAAACAAGGAGCAGTAGCCTTATCAACAAAAGCTGATGACTTAGGCTTGTCAGCTATGGAAAGAGTTTTGTTCTTTCTAAACATTTTCTTCTTGGCGAATCTCCTGAACTTTTTAGTTAGGAGAGCCAAGGATTCATCATCATCTAAAGAATCAAAATCTGATGACCTTTCAGAGTTACTTTCTAACTCAGTGATAGTGACTGAGGGTCGCTGAGTAGAAGGTTCCTCTGAGATTAAAGCAACATGGGTGCTTTTGGAATCTTTTACAAGATTCTTCTTAAGATGGCTAGATTTCTCATGATTCAGCAATGTGCCATATAAGGTAGCAAGGGTCATTGATCTTAGATCCTTTGACAGCTTGAGACACATGGAATAATTGTCCCAGCTTTCAGGTAAACATTCTAGAAACTTTGTCAGCACTTCAAAGTTAGAATATTCCTTACCAACCGTTTTTAGATCTATAATTAAGCAATTAAAACGTTGATGAACTTCAGAGAGAGTTTCATTCTTACCAGAAATGAAGCTTTCGTATTGTCTTACCAGGTTAATCTTTCTTGAATCCTGGACTTCAGACGTTCCTTCATACTGAACACATATTGTGTCCCACATGGCTTTTGATGATTTCAGGTTCATGACGGAATGGTAGACTTCGTCAGGAAGGGCCATGGATAGTATGGATCTGGCTTTTGTATCTATAGCCACTTTCTTCTTATCTTCATCGGTCCACATGTGTATTTCCTTTGGAATCAGCCTTTCAGGAATAACAGCTCTAGTTGCAGTGGCTGGAACCAAAGGATCAATAGTTACAGGGATGTGTGGGCCGTTTTCAAGATAGTAGGTCATAGTGGGTCTACACCTTCTAAGAAGAGCATTATCCTATTTTTCCATAAGTTGAAGTTGTCTCTGGAAAATCTAGGGGGTTTTGCAAGAGAACCATTGTCTATATAATTTGTGTTTGTGTGGGAGGCCATTTTCAGATAATAGCAAGGAAGAGAAATATCTTAGATTAGATATTGTTTATGAGATTAAACAAATCTGCTCTGATACCACTTGTTGGTCCCGAAAGGCCTATACAAGTTTGTAGAAGGGGGGGGGGGGGTTGAATACAAACACACTATTTTACTTTTCTAAATTGTTTATTGATAAATCATTAACAATTTACAGCTTGTTGCGGAAACAAGATTAAGGATAAACCTAAATCTAAACAAGTTGGAACACTAAGGTTTCTTGCACTAAGAAAGATAAGGAGATTACTAATAAAATCCTATCTTGAGAGAGATTTGAACTTGTCCAGAGTTAGCAAGTTACTTCAAATGAAGTGAGTTCATCTCTTTATATACTGCATGCATTTAATGCAAGTCAGTATACACTTTACACGTGTCATCAGCGGATTGGTTGCATGTCATTGACCTTTGTTGACAACCTTAGTAGCCGCATGAATGAACAGTGTAGTATCAGAGTGGTTGTACGATCTCAGATTTTCGGAGGTTCTTTTCTGACATTTCGTACGGCGGCGTGCAAGGGAGGTTAAGACAAAAGTACTTTGTACGGAGGACTTCATGACCAGCTTTCGTTGATTCAGCGATTATCATTTACTATTCAGCGAATGATAAAGTTCAGCGATAGCTGAAGTCTTGTACTTGATACTTCACGTTGAGTGGACAAATCTGAGTCTTCGCTGATCCGCATCAGTTCATTAGTAGACTTGTCGCTGGTTCTTGAGCTTGATCTTCGACTTCAGCGTAGAACCTTTGTTGACGTGAAACTTGTCTTCAGGGATCATAAGTAAACAACTAACTTATCAGCGATCACCATAAGGACTGAACAGACTCAGAGCATTATGGTGAACAGTGTTCGCTGAATGTTTAATTTAAAGAGCGAGAGTTCCTATCAGCGGTACTGTAAGATCTTAGTACTTATCAGCGATAGTGAAACTCTGATACATATTGTTTACTTACAATTTTCACTAAGTATTTAAGAGAGGGTCATTATCAAATCACTGAGGGTTTGGATCAACAGTATCCATCATTCTTTAAAGCTTATCTAATAGACAGCCTTTTTAGTAACAGGACTGTTGGACTTGGGGATGCTATTTTTATGGTGTCACTTGATTACAACTGAGAATTTTATATTGAATGTAAGTTGTACAAGTAATCTACTTGGTTCCTGTCGATTTAGTGTTCTCCATAAAAATTATGGAAGAAAGCTTTTGGTGTCCTCATAACCAGGGTTTATATAAGCATTCTGAGGCCTGCACGTCCGATTTATCATGCAGGAAGCACTAAGGTCGAGTATGGAGGGTCCAGGGAATAAGATTAAGCACAACTGGAAGCTACATATAAATATATATGTATATGGACCACACAGGTTATTTGGTTGTATAGAAGAAAGGAGATTGGAGATCACAAAAGAGAACATGCTAACATAGCCTAAAACAGGATACTCACTTTTCCTTTTACCAGTTCTGATCACTTTGAACATCTCATCTCCAGCCACCGGCCTCACCTGAACATTGAAAACCCAAGTTGTGTCATCATGAAATCAAAATTAAGAGGCACCCCATAAACACACTATAGAACCTTTAAAATGTGCAGAACATCTTATCTCAATAAGACATACAAGATTATAAAAATAATCTTACCCTTATAGCCTTCTTTCAACACTAAGTAGATGCAAATTTAGGCCCTGTTGAACAAACAAAGATGAATAATCATACAAGCAGATAAATAGACATTACCAGAAAGAAAATGGACATCATTAATAGATCATCACAATACTTATCACAACACATGATCAAACTCTCTACGTTTGTTATTTAGCTGCAAAATCAAAATTGGAATGGAGAAATCAATAGGGTTTGAAAGAGCATACCCATAAAATTGAAATTGAAAGGAAAATCTAAATCAACATCGATATTGGGAGAGATCTCTAGGGTTTTCAGGAAACCGTGAAAATCAAAACCTCAGTGAAGAAATCTTCAATTAGAAGGAAGAAAGCGTATGGCTCCTATGTATCGCTCTAAAAGTTTTAGACAACCAACAAGAAGATCGACTGCGTAAAATTGTATCAAATATCGATCAAAGTACAGCTCTGCTACCGCAAAAGGAACGCAAGAAAATGATCAAAATAATAGTGGTCTTGTTTCTGATCCATATGGGTGTTGGGACAGCTATTTTGGTTATGATCGAGGAGGATTTGGACTTTATTCATGCCTTGTATTGTATCAGTATAACGATCACGAGTGCTGGTACCGAAAAATGTTTCTCAACGAAATCTCTAGGGTTTTCAGGAAACCGTGAAAATCAAAACCTCAGTGAAGAAATCTTCCATTAGAAGGAAGAAAGCGTATGGCTCAGCGTACTATAGGCATGGGCTGAGATACAGAGGTAGTACTCTCAGTATGGTCTGATGTGAGAGGTACAAAGGGACGGTACAAGGGATGGAGCATGGAGGTAAGCATGGGCTGAAGAGTGAAAACCCAAAATCTAGTTAAACGTGATCGTGTAAATGAGAATGCATTAAAAACTTGTACATTACACATAAAAAATGGTAATTAAGAGATTTTCAGGTTTTATGCTTTAAAAAGCAGTACCTTGTGTTTCTTGAGTTGTATTTAAGACTTTTTTCTTATATGCTTATATATGTAGTATAGATATATATATATATATATACTATCCAAATAAAGAACCATGACATATATATTTGGAAGTAAAAATTTGAGATTTTTTAAATAAGGTACGTAGACTAAACTTGTGATGACCCTGACCTTAATTCAAATATATATATATATATATATATATATATATATAGCCTTAGGTTCAATAGAGAAGTGCAAATATTTTGAGAAATAGAGAAGTGATATTGGTCATTCATTCGGTCAAGATCAGTTATAATTGGTCAAAAGTTGCGGCTTTGACCGGTCAAAAGTTGCGGCTTTGACTGGTCAAAAGTTACGGCTGTTCCAAAAATGGAAGAGCAATTTCGTAACTTTTACAAAAAACACGGGCTGAGTTCATATATGAATCTGTGTGATTCACATATGAACTATACGTTCATATATGAACATTTGTAATTCACATATGAACTCTTTATAACTAATTCATATATGAATCTTGTGATTCATATATGAACCTTTGTGTTTCATATATGAAACTAATTAACTGTAGGTTCATTTATGAATCAGTTGAACCAATTAACTGATTCATATATGAATCTTTGTGTTCATATATGAACCTTTGTAATTTATATATAATTTTTTTTAACTAATTCATATATGAACCTTTGTGATTTATATATGAATTTTTTTTAACTAATTCTTATATGAACAAATTAACTGATTCATATATGAATCACAAATATTCATATATGAATTAGTTAAAAATATTTTATATGTGAATTACAAAGGTTCATATATGAACACAAAGGTTCATATATGAATCACACAAATTCATATATGAACCTGTCCCGCGTATTTTTTACGAAACTATCCTTCTATCTTGTGCAGACAACGCACAGACCACACGAGGAATTATCCTCTGCTTCTCGGTCAAAGCTGCCGATCTTGACCGAATGCATGGCCAAGATCACTTCTCTATTTCTCAAAATATTTGTACTTCTCTTTTAAACTCTTCCCTATATATATATATATATATAGGGGTTAAATCTAGTGAGGACCAAAAATAGAGTGAGGACCATGAGGACCAATCTCAATCATCCAAGGGTTTTAATCAAGGGCTATGGAACACCATGGCATTTTTGTGATATTCTTGAAATCTGAAACTAATTTTAAAGTAAATAGAAAGATGAAAGGGGCATTTACGACAATTGAGGTCCAATCCATAGTCCACAACAAAAATAAAAAATAAACCCTAGAATAACTCTGGTCTCTTTCTCTCATCAACTCTCGTCCCAAAACTCTTCACCATCATCAATGGCGGTTTCAAATTTGGGAGGTGGATCGGTCTTCTCTCGATCCATGATAACTTCAACCATGGCCATCGTCATTGTCGTTGATATGATTCGTACACATCGATCGGGATGAACACGATGTTTCGCGGTGATGATGCCCCTGTACCATTCTTCTTCTTACTTCAACAACATAGTAGGTGTTTTTCCGGTGTTCTTCCTACCATTTACCGTCGAGTTTGAGGAGGCCAAATTTGATGGAGATTTTTCATGGACGACTGAAGACGGTGGTTCTTCGAAGCCTAGAAGTCGGATTCAGGATTGAGGTGTTCTTCGAACCCAGAAATTGGATCCGGGATGGAGGTGTTCTTGAAACCCAGAATCAAACCCATAAATCGGATATAGGATGGAGGTGTTCTTCAAACCCAAAATCGACCCAGGAAATCGAACATGATGAGTTAGGTTTTTGTATCGTTCTTGAGTTTGAGTTGGAATTTTCTTAGATTACTCTTCGATTTTGGTTTAGGATTTATGGTTGTTCTGGACTTGATCTAGTTTTTATGAAATGTTTGGTTGGTTTAGTTTATATTTCTATATGATTTGTTTGTATTCATAAGGTGAAACTGTTGATTTGTTTGTATTCATAAGGTGAAATTGTTGAATCTGCATTTTTCACATGGTGAATCAACATGTTTCATATGGTGAATCTGTGTTTTATATGGTGAATATGTTTCACCTGATGAAGAATCTGTGTTTCACCCGGTGAATAGTGCATTTCATATGGTGAATTGTATTTGTGTTTGTAACATCCTAAATCTTCGTTATTATTATTATTATAATAAGATTGGGATGTATTTGTATTTGGAGTAACCTTGAATTATATAGAGTATTATAATTCAATTAGGGTTAAAATACAAATGTTGAAAGTTTAAAGATTCTTTTAGGAAATATTAAACTTGAGGGTTTGTTGTGTCATTTCTTTAAAATTTGAGGTGTGGTGGGTAATTTGAGTATGACTCATCTGTTTGATTGTGAGGTGTCACACAATTAGTCTAAATGACTAATTGTGTGTGTGTTTGTGAGTTTGTTCGGCAACAGAGAGAATAGAGATATTGAGAGAGAGAGAGCGAGAAAGAAGAAGGCAGAAGAAAGAAAAGTTTGATTTTGGAAGAATTGTGGTAAGGAAATCTGATTTTCTTCTATTAATTTCTTAATCTAAGTGGTGTATTAAGCTATAAATCATCTGTTCAGATTTGGATTAAGCTGAGAAGAGTTTTTGTGAAGAACACTATGTCCAGAAAACTGATAAGGTGAGTTTATTCAATCTTCTTAAAATTAAGCAATTAGAATTGAAATTGATATGTTATACTGGTGTTTAAACATGATGGTATGACTTAATTGAGAAATGGTAGGCTTAATGAGATGAATTTATGAACTGACTTAATGAAGAAGACGAATGAACAGTGTTTGCGAAAAGTGAGAATTTCGTAACAGTTGGTTGCGCAAAGTGTTAGAATTCGCAAGCATGGCTTGCGAGTTTTGAAGAATTCGCAAGCGTGGCTTGCGAATTTTGGAGAAACTCGCAACAGTGGGTTGCGAGAATTAAGAAATTCGCAGCTTTGGCTTGCGAAAATTTTAGCTTTTCGCTACAGTGGCGTGCGATTTTTGTGGACTTTCAGTAGCAGTTTGAGGCTTTTATGTGGAATGCAATCTGATATTTATATGCTATTATAACTTAGATTTTGATATGAAAGCCATGTTATGAAAAATTATAAGGGACTTATTTGTGAGTCCGATCATATAGTTAACATTTGAGATGTTGATCCCCGAGGCTAATTGGCAAAAAAATGGGGATAATTGTTGTAATTAATATTCTGTATATAGATATATAGAATATATGATATATCGTACATCTTTAGTATACGATAGAAAGGGTGATGATACACAGTTATTATGTTACGTTGGCTAGCAATATTCATCCGGTCGTGGGGGCATTTAGTACGGTCTAATGGAAACCGTTTACTAGCCATTGACCATTGGGATGTTATTTCTAGTTGTTGGAGTGAATCTTGAATCATCTGTGAGGGCCCTTGTTGTTGATCGCGATATAGAAATAAAATTCCATTTGGGGGCTAGTGTTTCAAGGTGGTGAGAAAGTGAAATGTGGAATAGGCAGACATCGAGTTTGTAATTCCCATTTCAGACGGAAGATTTGAGATCTTCAATTTTTAGGGAAGTTCAGAGATAGGCATAAAATAATTTGTAATCTCTACTTCCGGACTAAGAAATAAGCAGGTATAGAAACTGTAATTTCTTTGGATGGGGAGTTACTTATAATCTGGTATGATTTATAGTAACTCTTGTTGATATTATTGCGACTAGATGAATTAGTCATAAGGATGGGAATTGGGTGGATTCCTGTTGTTGAAAAGAGCTTTGGTACGGTAAGATGGTTGATAATGGATTTGATATATCTGTTAATATTTTAGTTGTTAAATTTTAATTTGATTTGAGTATTCTCACTAGGCGAAAGCCTAATGTTTCAAGTTGAATTTTCTTACCAGGTACAAGCTCCGGGAAATAAGCGGGATGTGCGTTGAGAGCATTTGGAAAGACTCAGAATTGAATTAACAGAGGATCTAGATATTCTTTTGGTGCTTTTGGGGACTGATGATTAGATAACCTAGTTAATCTAATTATGATGTATGATTTGATTAATAGGTTATTTGATTTAGAAGCTATTGTTTATAGAAAATCTTGATGTATGATCCTCTTGTTATATAAGTTTGAAGTTTATTGTCATAACTTGTGGAATTTTTAAGGTTTAAATTAGCCCTGTTTTTAGGGTGTTACAGTGTTTCACCTGATGAAGAATTTATGTTTCACATGATGAAAGTGTGTTTCACCTGGTGAATTGTGCATTTCATATGGTGAATTGTGCATTTCATATGGTGAATCTGTGTGTTTCACATGGTGAATCTGTGTTTTTCATTTGAATTGTGTTTCGGCTGGAAAATCGTTTTGTTTCATATGGTGAATCTGTGTGTTTCATCAAATGAATGAAGTTGTATGTTTCACCTGATGAATCTTGTTACCAAAATGACGATTATGCCCTTTTTTTAATTAAAAACAACTTTTAATTAAAACCTTAAGATCAAAACCAAATTAAGGCTTAGATCACTCCTCATGGTTCTTAATCTTTTTGTGGTTTGCATTTGATTACCGTCCTATATATATATATATATTACGTATTTCTTTAATGACACTGGTCAATGTTATGGTTCTAAATAACTCGTCTGGCCTCGTTATGGTGTCAAGACTTGGGTTTGCCGCCACGTTAGCCCCTATGGCTTCACTCTAAGGCTTGGCTTGCATTCCAACACGTTATGACACGTTATGGTGCGTTACGATACGTTACGACGTGTTACGACGCAATATTTTGTAGGTGTAGGATCATATTTAGTATATAACTTGAAAAATAAATGATAATTTTTCACGAAACATAAAACTTAAATATACATAAAAAGAAAACTTAAAAACTAAAAACCCTTAATTGGTAAATACTTACTCTCATACCCGTACAAGAAGAGTTCAATGTAAATTAGAATTGAAAAAAAGTTGTGACTAGAGATTGAAGAGATTTACTCCTCATTTTGCATTTTTGATATCATTTGTGGTGTCAATGGTCTTTCTTTGTTTTATTATTTTAATTGAATTTATCTAGTTCTACGTTTAATTCAAAAAACTAACACACACGTTTCTATCTTTGTGTGTATGTGTGTGTGTATGTCACCTTAGGACAGGCCTTGAAAAACGGCGTGGCCTCGCCGTAACCCGTAATGCTCAGGGACGGACCCAGAAAATTTTTCATACGGTGACACCATATTTTTTCATACGGTTTTTATTGAAGTGTTTTTCATCTTTTTACCAACGTTCAATATCGTCCGATGTGTTTTTAGCCAAATTCCGGCGTTTCGAGAGATTTTTAACGTTTTTTGCTTGATTTCGTTGGGTTTTTAAGTTTTTTTATCGATTTCGAGAGTTTTTTCGATATTTTTTGTTGATTTCAAGAGATTTTTTCGGTTTTTTTGGTTGAATGGGTATAAGATTTGGGCCTTTTTCATCAGTTTAGGTGCACCCCTTGTAGTTTCCAAAATAATACGGTAGCACCTTCACAAAAACGACTTTTTTTACCCTTCGCCGGAACACGTGCCCCTCATGGGGTCCGTCCCTGGTAATGCTTGAGGTTTGACCTCGCCATCACGCCATTTAGAACATTGGTCAATATCTTTGTTGGTCCCGGAGGGGTTATACAAGTTTGTAGAAGGGGGGGTAGAATACAAACACACGATTTTTACTTTTCTAAATTGTTTATTGATATGTATCAAACAATTTACAACTTGTTGCGGAACAAGATTAAGGAATAAACCTAATCTAAACAAGTTAAGAGAATCGCTAAGATTTCTTGCACTAGAAATAAGATAGAGAGAAAATAAAAATATTAAAGATAAATATTCTAACACACAGAATAGTAAGATAAGGAAATGGCCGAGCACTTCATTTATGAAGTTCCTTTATATACTGCATTCATTTAATGCACAACAGTACAACTTTACACGTGGCAGCAGCTGATTGGTTGCATGTTTTGACATTGGTAGACAACCTAGTAGCCGCATGATGAACAATGTAGAATCAGAGTTGGTTGTACGATTCTGGACAAAAGGGATGTCCATTCTGACATTATCGTACGGAGGCGTGTAAGGGGAAAGATAAAAGTAACTTGTAGAAGAAACTTCATGATCAGCGTTCGCTGAATAGATCTTTATCAGCGAGTGATAAAGTTCAGCGTTCGCTGAAGTCTTCTACTTGAAACTTCACGTTGAGTGGACAAATCTTGGCTTCGCTGATATCCGCATCAGTTCATTAGTAGACTTGTCGCTGGTTCTTTAGCTTGATCTTCGACTTCACGTTGAGTGGACAAACCCTAAACTTGTCTTCAGGGATCATAAGTAAACAACTAAAACTATCAGCGATCATCAGTAAGACTGAACAGGATCAGGGCTTGCTGATGAACAGTATCGCTGAATGTGTAATTTAAAGAACATGAGTTTCCTATCAGCGGTACTGTAGAGACATAGTACTTATCAGCGATAGTGAAACTCTAATACATATTGTCTACTTACAATTTTCACTAAGTGTTTCTCAGATAGTCATTATCAAATCACTGAGGGTTTGGATCAACAATCTCCCCCTATTTGATTATGACATAACAACAAAAGAAAATTGCTAAGTATGAAAATATAAGAATAAAAAGAAATCATAAAATATTTGTCCCATTTACTGTTTTCGGGGATCTTTTGAGTACTGATGGAGTAAAGTACATTCGCTGAAATTTTTCTTTAAACTTCGTATAAGTTACAGAGGGAAGTAGAAAAATTATAAGTACAACAAATAAAATTTACAAGTACAAAAGATATAAGCTGATAAACATAGAAGAATTACAAAGAATCCTATCAGCTATACAGGTTCATCCTTAATGAGAAGTTCATCAAGGGATTTTATCGTAGGGATGATCCAATCAGGGACTGTTTCTCTAAGATCCCGTATTCGCTTTGCTTCTTTAAAGATTATGGGTTTCATGAAGTATCCGAGAAGGTCGTCCCTAAATCTGCACCAATAAATGAGATCCCTGAGCTGTTCGATAGGAGTGATGGGTAGCTTAGTGATGCGTTGAAAGCATTCTCGTCCATCGTAGTCTCTAAAGAAGATACCATAAGGATCGCTCAAGACTTTTCCAGGGACAAAGCGTTCACCAGGGGGCAGGGAGATGTCGAGAGCTGAGAGGTCAGGTTCAGGACCAAGAACTTCTTCGCGTGAAAAGCCAATACCGGTTTCATTTCTGATAGGAGGGCCTGAGTCTGAAGGTATTATCTTTTTCTTTGCAGGGGCCCTTCTTCGTTGAGCTGGGGCAGAAGGATGAGGAGGAATATCCACATCAGATGTAACCAAGTCGATTTGTTTATTCAAAATTTTCTCGACATGGTTTTTAAAAACTGAGCGAGAACGCTGAATGGCTATTCGTATCTCCAACCACTCAGAGAAACCGTACTTGCTGATCGAAGAAGCGTAGATGGTTTCCTTAATACCATTTTCTCTGAACATGTCAGCTTCAACAACTGGAACTTTTATTGAGTACCTTCCCCTGATGTTCACCTTGTTGATTCTTGAGACATGGGATCGATAGCTTAATCTTTCTTTGCACCATTCCAAGGTAGAGTTAGATACCTTGGTCTTCTTCTCGATAATCTTTTTGGCGTCCTTCCATAATTGACGTTGAACATCGATGGGAGTCTTCTTCAGTGCGGGGTCTTTCACCGATTATTGAACGAGCTCAATAGCATAAGGTTTATCTCTTTCTTCAGCTCTTCTTCGATCGGCGAGTTGTTTTTCAGCTTTGAAGTGTTCAACGAGTTCCTTTCTTGATAATTTGTATCGAGGAGCACGGATGATTTGCTGATCCTCAAGCTGTTTCATCATTGCTTCTCTCCTTTTCTGTTCTTCTTCACTTAGCTTTTGAGGAGCCAAAAAAGGTCTGTTTTTGTGAGAGAGCAGTTCTTCTTCTGGTTCATCAGTCTCCGCGAAGTCTAAGACCCGGATTATTTCTTCAGCTCTCGGGGGTGGATTTATTTTTGATGTTGCAGGAGGAACTTTAGCTGGATCCTCAAGCAGGGGAGAGGACTAGCTGAAACATAACGATTGTTTAAGTAAGATCATTTGGGAGAAAAGATAGAGAAAGAATGAGGTTTAAGTGTATAGAGGTTTTATGGAGAGGAGAACTGAGGTTGAGAAGGGATAGAGGAGGGATCCAGTGTAAGGGAAGAAAATATATTGTACCTGACAAACTGGCTTTCGAAGCAAGATAGTCAGATTGCCTTCTGTAGCGACGCCTTTGTTTTTGCCCTTGTCGGCTTTGGTCGCTACAGGCTTTTTCTTAGTCCCCTCCCCTGTAGATTTAGTGATGATTATCCCTTTGAGAGCAAGGGTCTTTTTGATTGGCTGGAAGGAGCAGTCGATATCTTCATCATCGTCATCATCATCATCATCTTTATGGGATGATGATGGTTCATCATCAACGATATCGACGTCTTCGTCGTCTTCTTCTTCTTCTTCTTCTTCTTCTTCAGCTTCATCGTCATCAGCATATGGTTCTAGGACATCAGCATCAGCATCCTTATCAAGTTGCTCCCCCTCAAATTCAGAGGGAGGTTTCTCGGTTCCCTCAGGGTTTTTAACTCCCTGAGGTTTTTCAGCAACTTTCTCCCCCTCAACATTATGCGGAAGATCTTCTTGATTCTTCTCCACCTCTTCCACATGATGGATGGGGGAGGAAACAACATCATTAGCAGCAGCATCGTCAGCATGCTTTGGGTCACTGTCTTCTTGGCTAGTGACTCCAAAACGCAAGTTTCAACCTTTGCTATTCTGTCTTCCAGGCCAGAAATAGCAGGGCTGATATTTTCAAGAGTTTCCCGATCCACCCGAGTAAAGTGTGAGGGAGTACAAGTCAGAGCATTTAGGCGTTCTAGAATTTGCTGTAGAAGATTTGTCGCAGTGCTCACATTCGTCCTTAAGGAGGACACCTTTCCCTGAAGATTTCCAACCACTGTCTTCAATGATGTGACTTCATTGGACATGGTGGTGAAGTTGGTGGAGAGGGTGCTGTTGGTAGTGTTCAGGGTGTTGATGAAGGTGGAGTTGACAGCGAGATCCTGAGAAACTTTGGAAAGATATCCATCCACCTTATCCAGATCAGCACAGGACGCTTTGCCTTTCACCTCTATGGTGAGTGTGTTGAGAGCATCTCCAGCGTTTCTAACCGCTGAAGAGTTTGCAGAGAGAGTGGTGGTGAGAGATTCCACCTTGTTGGACAAATCCTTGAGCGATGTGTTGATATCGCCCAAATTAGGACCTGTAAAAGTTGAAAACTTATGAACAAAGGAAAGCTCAGAAGTTGGGGATTTTAAGAGAGGAGTGTTTAAGGTTTTGTGTATACCTGCGGGATGGTTGACGAAGTCATCGAAGCCTCGATAACCTGTATATGTTTCCATGTCGTTTTCCAGAGAGCCTTTACGCTGAGAAGTTCACGCATGTCCTATGTTTTTATCCATCATCTGTTGTAGAGCTTCAGCAGATGTATCACTCAGAGTGATGTTTGTTGAAGAAAATGGGGGGGGGGGGGGGACAGGTGGAGTGACCAAAGGGATAGTAGGAGGAATAAAGGTTGAGAAGAGGGATTGGGAAGCAGGTTCAGCATTGGAATCGCCGAGAAATACTTTCGCAGTACTTGGAGGTACTGAGGGAGGGAGGTTTTGTTCCAGGACAACCTTAGTGTGTAGAGACGCTGAAGCAGGTATAGAAGGGGTGGTTTCAGCAGCTGTGGCAGAGCGTACCACTGAACTTTCCAACGGTTCTTGTTGAGATAGAGTCGTGGAGTCTTCAGCATGGGTAGACTTAAGAGTTTTCTCTTTGGAGGACTTCTTGGTCTTGGAAGTGCCAAGTGGGGTGTCAGAGGGTTTCCTTTTTCTAGAAGGAGTGGATTTTGTAGCCTGGGTATCAGCGGTTGGGATTACCGCTGCCGAAGCGGTAGCTGCAGAAGTAGAAGAAGTAGGAGGATTGAGAAGAGATAAGAGTTTAGAGAGACGTACCTCGTTTGGCATGGGCGTGTAGTCGAGAACTTTAGCGCCAACTTGAGAGAGTTTCAGGTCGCCTACTTTTGGGTATTCGTCCCCGAGTCCTTGTTGGAAGAGAGCGCTCATAAAGCGAGGATATGGAACAATCAGCGGTCTCTTTGTTTCGTCGACTCTTAGTAGCATGTCGTCGAAAATGATCTTGGCCCAATCGATGTGAAGGCCCTTCAGCAGTGCGTACCCCATAGCCTGCTGGGGTTTGGAGGTTTGGTTAGTGGAACCAACCTTAGCTGTCATGCAGCTTATCAGATGAGCGAAGATGAAGTTCATCTCGCTGGGCATTTTGGATTTCAGGATGGAGGTCAGCTTCTTCTCAGGGAGTCCGTCTCTCCCTATTTCCCATACATACTCCATTGCATCAAAGAATGCAATGAGTACGTCTCTTTCAGCGGGGTTCTTGGGATTAGGCAGAGGAACGAAACATTTTTCCTTTGAAGCACCAGGTAGGCTGAGGGTAGACCTGATAGAGCCAGGAGTAATCTTGGAAGAACCATGTTCGATGTCAAAGAGGAAGACATCGATTTTCTTTTTGGGGTCTTTGGTCGAGGTTATTTGAGCTCTTCTGGCAGTATACCAGAACTGAGCAAGTGGTTCCTGTGAGCAGGAGGATTGACTGGCAGGGCTGTCGATAGAGGACAGGTTTTGAGGAAATTCACAACATCGTCTAGGTGTGTGATCTGCTTCCTTTGAGGAAAGTTGAAAAGGGCATAGGGATTGTTTCCCTGAAAGTTAACTTGCTCGATTTTGAAGTTGACATTTGCAGCTTTGACAAGTTCAACCTTTTCAGAGGATGAAGTAGGAGACTGAGGAGTTGCTTTAGTAAATGCCATTTCTGTTTATCACATATAAACATGAAGAAGATAAAGAGAAGTTCTTAAAATGGATAAAGGTTCCAAAATATGGGTTTTTGGGTTTTGCACATTCCATTTAGAGAAAGAAATGGAGATCAGGGTTTTTTCTAGTTTTGAAAAAGATACAAAACATAGTGAATATTCTTGTTTTCCAGTTTCCTTTTAAAGAAGGGATTCTGAAAAAACGTATGAAATGTCAAGTTTATGATTTTTATTTCAAACTTGAAGAACAATCTGTTTCCAGATTGTATTCATAAAATCATGAAGAGAAAATGATTTCATTTTAAGAAAGTTCTTTTGTTTGATCTTTTAAAACCAAGAATAAGATCGAAAACAAGTTTGTTTAAAGGAAAATGACAGAAATATTAACCTTTAGTGTTGAAGAAGATGAAGATGAACAGTTTTCTGGAGAAAATGAGTTCAAATGCAACAGTGTTCTTTCTCGAGAGATGATGTTCGCGTAAAAGGTAAAAATATAAACTCAAATGGGTTTATATAGTGAGAGTAGAGAGAGAAAAACTATGAGCGGGAAAGTTTTTCATGATGACACGGACGCGTCCTTTGAATTTGATTGGTCAAGGAAAACGAAACGGGCGAACGTGTCAGAGAAAAAGCATTCCATGGTCTATCCGTTGTGATGGCGTGACAAACGTCCTTTCATATTTTAGGATGTCTCTGAGGATTTGAAAAACTCAGGGACATTTTGAAAACATGAAGCGCTGAATAGAAATATCAGCGAGATTTAGAAATTTTAAAAGTATCACTGAAAGGAGGAGATATTCAGCGATGCAATTTGTTTTGAAATCTTGCATTCATAGGCGAACGTCAGCGAGTAAGAGAGAACATACCTTGATATCAGCGAATCAATTTTGTTAAGAGAGTAGATGATTAAAGGGGTTATACCAGTT
The DNA here is from genome assembly GCA_033807775.1 of Saussurea involucrata. Taxonomy (NCBI): domain Eukaryota; kingdom Viridiplantae; phylum Streptophyta; class Magnoliopsida; order Asterales; family Asteraceae; genus Saussurea; species Saussurea involucrata. Next base: position 94,960,334 of record CM066322.1, read on the forward strand.
CATTTTATTATTGCTGATCGAATGTGAACCGCTGAAGATTTTACTCTTCTAAGTTCAGCATTCCAAGCTCGCTGATGAGAAAGTTGAATCTTGTCTCATCAAGAGGTTTGGTGAACAGATCAGCTAACTGAAAAACAGTTGGGATAAAATGTAGTTCTATATCACCATTCATCACATGATCTCTGATAAAATGATACCTAATTTCGATGTGTTTGGTCTTTGAGTGTAGCACTGGATTATTTGCTATGGCGATGGCACTAGTGCTGTCGCAATAGATTGGAATTTTCGAGAGCTGAAGGTCATAGTCCAGTAGTTGATTTATCATCCACAAGACCTGAGAACAACAACTTCCAGCGGCTACATACTCAGCTTCAGCGGTTGAGGTGGACACTGAGTTTTGCTTTTTACTTGTCCAACTCACTAGCTTTCCACCCAGGAGCTGACAGCCTCCTGTGGTGCTTTTCCTATCCAATTTGCAACCTGCAAAATCACTATCTGAATAGGCGATTAGATCAAACCCTGAGTCTTTGGGATACCAAAGACCTAGGTTAGGAGTACCCTTAAGGTAACGAAAGATTCGCTTTACAGCGATCAAATGAGATTCCTTAGGTTCAGCTTGATATCGTGCACACAAACAGGTTGCGTACATAATATCAGGTCGGCTAGCTGTAAGATACAAAAGAGAGTCGATCATCCCATGGTACGCTGTGACATTAACAGATTTTCCAGTAGGATCCTTATTTAATGTCAGCGGCGGTGCCATAGGGGTTTTCATAGCTGAACTCTGAGTTAAATTAAACTTTTTCAGCATATCTTTAACATATTTTTCTTGGTGAATGAAAGTTCCTTTTTCACTCTGCTTGATTTAAAGACTAAGTAAATAGGTTAGCTCACCCATGATACTCATTTTATATTCAGCTTTCATTCTATCAGCGAAATGAGTACATAAGTCAGGGTTAGTAGAACCAAACACCAGTACAAAAACTCACAATGGCCACGGTTAAAAACCATCGACATATATTTGAACAAGAATGATATGACCTTTTACTTTCCTGAAAAATAGAGTTTTATCGATTTGACCACGCTCAAATTTTTCAATATGGAGATAAGAAGAGAGAGTGTCATACCATGCACGAGGAGCTTGCTTTAAGCCATAAAGTGCCTTATCCAGTTTATAAACATAACCTGGATTCTTAGGATCTGAGAATCCTGGAGGTTGTTCCACGTAGACTTCTTCGTTCAGCTTTCCATTGAGGAACGCTGATTTAACATCCATTTGATAAACTTTGAAGTCTTTGTGTACATCGTAAGCTAAGAATAGACGAATAGCTTCTAGTCTTGCCACTGGGGAGAATGTTTCATCGTAATATATACCTTCCTCTTGTCTGTATCCCTTAGCAACAAGACGAGCCTTGTTGTGGGTTACAGTTCCATGTTCATCCAACTTGTTTCGATAGACCCATTTAGTGTCTATCACTGACTTGTCAGATGGTCTGGGAACAAGCTTCCAAACTTTGTTTCTTTCGAATTCTGTCAGCTCTTCTTGCATAGCGCTGACCCAGTTTGGATCTCTGAGGGCATCATCTGTTTTCTTTGGTTCAATCAGAGAAATAAAGTTAACAAATAAACAAATATTACCTACACTTCGTCGAGTCTGAACACCAGCGTTTGGATCACCAAGAATTTGATCAATAGGGTGATTAATAGTCCATCGCTGAGCCGGAGCATAAGTCGCTGACTCAACCTGAACTTCTGGAGGAGCTGAAGATGATGCTTCAACAACTTCTGGTATTTCAGCCAAGAGAGGAAGAGGTTCAGATGTCATTTCATTCACTGATTGCTGAGAAGTAGATGGTATGTCTGATATAGAAGGTTCAGAAGCATGCATAGTGTTAAGAGGAACAACTGAGACCCATGAGGATTCAGCTTCACTTGCCTGCATGCTTGGGATGATAGTAGGATCATCATCTTCAGCGGTATGAGTATGAGTTTGAGGGATAGGAGCATCTTCTGAATCACCAAGACGAGAAAACATCCATTGATTCAGTTCTTCAGTATCAGCAGAAGGTCTAGAGTTCGCTGATCGGGATTCGTCAAAAGTGACGTGGATTGTTTCTTCTACAGATTGTCTTCTTCTATTGAAGACTCTGAAGGCTTTGGAGTTAGAAGAATATCCAAGAAAGATTCCATCATCAGCCTTAGGATCAAACATTCCAAGGGCATCTTTGTTGTTCAGTATGAAACACTAACATTCAAAGATGTGAAAGAAGCTAATTGAAGGCTTTCTCCCATGGAAAAGTTCATAGGCTGTCTTCTTGAATCTCTTGACAATCAGCGACCTGTTTTGAGTAAAACAAGCAGTGTTGACAGCTTCTGCCCAAAACTGAGTAGGTAGGTGAGAATCGCTGAGCACTGAACGTGCAGCTTCTATAATAGTTCGGTTTCTTCTTTCAGCGACTCCATTTTGTTGAGGTGTTCTCACTGAGGAAAAGTTGTGAGAAATACTCTTGCTTTCAAAGAAGGAATCAAGAGAACTATTTTTGAATTCAGTCCTGTAGGATCCCAGATAAAACAAGTAACAATAATAATAGCAATAATCTTTGTATTGACTGATAAAGAGGAGTTTACAAGATAGGAATTAAGAACACTCTCTCTTAAATTGAAGTTCTCTCTCTCTATACGTATGAATGTCAAAATGGAGGCTAGGAGACTTAGAGGCTTAACCTAAAACTCTAACAAACAACACATTAAATACTTAGGTTTTAAGGCCTAAGCCCATTAGCCACTAAAGCCTACAAATACAATTTGGGCTTTTACAATTTAAGCAAATACAATTTGGGCTTTTATAATTTAAGCAAGTAATCTTGAATACAACATAAAAAATAAAGTCAACAATCTCCCCTTTTGTATCCAAGATTAAAAATAGCCCGATCTTCCACAAAGTCAGTTGCTTCAATTCCTTCTTTAACTCCCCCTTGATCATTGCATACTCCCCCTTGACTGTTGCTTTACCTTTTGATCTCGGTTGTCTCCCAATGATTAAACTCAAACAATCAGAGAACGATTTGATGTGCGGAAGCTTGTATAACCAGTTTGAGTAATAACCGATGGTAGATAAACAGCTAAGAGATTGTAATACCCCGGGTAAGTTCGTTAGTTAAATCCTAATTCCGTTAAATCTAGTTAACTTTATAAAATGAAGTTTAGGGTAAGTTAGGGTAAAATAATAAGTTAAAGGGGTATTGGACATTAGTGAATAGTGCAAGGTTTAAATGGTAAAATGGGATTTGATATTACCCCTTAGGATCTCAGATATTTCATTCAGCAGAAATATCAGTGTGTGAGTGTGTGTTTGGAGACGAGAAGAAGCAGAAGAAGAGTTCGTACGGTTAGGGCTTCAATTGGCTTGGTTGGAAGCGATTTTGAGGTAAGTCCTTTATGTTTTATGTCTATAATCAGTAGTGTTAGACTTCTATCGGATTAGAATGTTTAAATTGTAGTTGTATAGGTTTAATTTGGATCTAGGTAAAATGGAACCGACTGTGTTCTTAAGGACTCCCGGTGAAATCCCGGTATAATCAACTTCCGGTGGAGTCCCGGTAATATGGACTCCCGGTAGTGTGGAATCCCGGTAGTGTGAATTCCCGGTAGAGTTGACTCCCGGTATTACCAACTCCCGGTATTGGAGAGTCCCGGTACTAGAGAGTCCCGGTACTGGAGAGTCCCGATACTGGAGTGTCCCGGTACAGGAGTTTCGGTAGTTTTGGTGATGTCCGGTACAGTGGAGTCCCGCAAGGGCGTTGCCCCTTGACCCCATCCGCTATCCGGATAGCGGAACCCCCGTGATAAGTCGCTGAAGGGAGAACTGTTGAGGATTAGATTTTAGTAGGCTTTATGTGTTTGACTAGTAAGGCGATATTCGTATTTAATCTGTTACAGATTCTGTGGATTTGGATTGAAAGACTGAATCTTTTGGAGAAAAGCTTGGAAGTGTTTTTGGATAAGTGATAAGTGCATAATTTATCACATTCTAAGCACTTATTTTATAGGTTTTTAGTCTTATTTTAGTCTCCCAATTAGCATAATTGAGTCTTTTAGTTTGATTTTATCTTTTATTATAGTTTGGAGCTAAGTAGGAGAAATGGGTCTGTTTGTGCTTGTTTTGTGGAAAAATCTAACAGTTCGGTATGCTGCAGCAGGATGCTACAGCATGAGTCGCAGATCCAGGAAAGTCAAAGACATCACTTCATAAACTTTTTGGTTGGGGAATCTCTAAGCAAACTCTTCAGCCCTTTTTGCAAGCTGGAAAGCAGGGGCATCTGCAGAAGAATAAGATGCTTGATAGAGATCACCTCAACAAGAGCATAATATAATCTCTTTAGCTTTTGGATAAAAACCTTTGGATAAAGAATCTTGTACTAGCTAAAGTTGACTTTAGATGCTTTTCTTTTTGTATAAATAGGGGCTGAGCCCTGGTTGTTTACTACACCACTTCTTGCCCTAAGCAAGTAGTTCTTTAGTTTTCTTTAGTTCTAGTTCTAATTTCTAGTTTGTACTTTACTTTACTTTAAATCTAATTTCTCCTAACAAGGAAATTAGCTAGGTAGTTCATATAGCTACTTAGAAGCAATTGTTATTTCCTTTCAAGTTTTAATCTAAAACCGTTGGCACATTTGTTGTTCTTAATATTTATATTTCTGTTTGATCATCATGATTTATAGGTGTTTAAGAGCGATGATGGGCTAATTCCTGAGCTTGGGTGTAAGTAACGGTTGGGAGATAAAAGCCTTTATGTAGTGGGAGAATGCTTTCGCTATTGGCTATCGACTTTGCTATACATCCCTTGTTTTCTAAGCTTCATTTAAGTAGTTTTCTTGACAAAGTGACGCATGTTGTTCTACTTAAATGAGTTGGTCTTGAATGCAAGCTAACGTAAGATTTTAGAGCTCTGAGATGTTGTAATATCAATTTCTTGTAAATTGTGACTTATATGAATCGATTAGTGGATTTTACTACATGGGTTGGGTCTCCCATTTGCGTGAGCTGCCCTTACTGGTTGGGTCTCCCTCTTTTGTGGAGCTGCCAGTAGATAGTCCGATCTAAACTCTGCAAAGAGGCTAATCTATTCAGTAGCAAAGTTGAGAACCAATGCTGCAGCATCATGCTGTAGCATTCTTCCTAAGCATAATGTTGCTGTAATCCAGCCAGAACTTACACCCTTGCATTTCTTTTACTGTTTTACAAACGTTACAAGGCTGTTACTTCACTCAAAGATTATTCCTTCTAATTATGTTCTTGAGATCTTATTTTAAGTTTGGCTTAAGACTAACCGCTTGCTTTGTTTGTCTCTGTGGGATCGATACTTGGTACTTAGTACCACTTTATTACTTGTTTTTTAGGAACGATATTGGTTTGGCATATATACTTGTGTGCTATTCCATTGTTGATTTTAGGGATATATTTTCCACGAACCAAGTTTTTGGCGCCGTTGCCGGGGACAAAGCCAAAGTAAGAATTTTCTTAAGTCACTTTTAATTTGATTTTTCTAGTCAACTTGTTAAAAGAATTTTGGGTTGCATGCCACGTTTGTTTCACGGTGATTTATTTGAACTAGATCCGGATATTGAAAGAACATTTCATAGAAGGAGAAGGATACAAAGAACTTTATCACCAATTTTTGAAACTGTTGAAATGGAAGTCCCTGTATTTGGACCGCATGAAAGGCCTGAACCCCAAAGCATCATTAGTATTGCAAACTCTAGGGAGGGGAGGATTATGGACTATGCTATGCCCATGCTTGATCAGTTGCATGGTGGCATAGTTAGACCACAGTTGGAATGTGCCCACTTTGAACTAAAACCCGTAATGTTTAATATGTTACAATCTAGTGGACAGTTCGCAGGCCTACCAACTGAAGACCCTCATTTGCATCTGAAAACTTTTATGGAAATCACTGATTGTTTCGATTTTAGTGGAGTAACTGATGAAGCCTTACGGCTAAAGTTATTTCCTTTTTCACTTAGAGATAGAGCAAGAGCATGGTTTAATTCTTTGGAACCAAACTCTGTTGAAACTTGGAATCAAATGGCTGAGAAGTTTTTGAAAAAGTATTTTCCACCAACACGGAATGCCAAGTCTAGAAATGAAATAAGCATGTTTAGACAATTGGACGATGAAGCTATTCCGGATGCGTGGGAAAGGTTTAAGGATCTGTTAAGGAAATGCCCTCACCATGGCATACCCTTTTGCATACAGCTAGAGACATTCTATAATGGTTTAAGTGCCACTTCTAAAGGAATGCTCGATGCTACAGCAGGAGGTGCCTTCACCCTTAGTACCTATAATGATGGTTTAGCTATTTTAGAAAAGATTGCAAGCAACAACGGTCAATGGTCTGATTCTCGTGCATTAGTACCTAGAAAACCAGCAGGTGTTCATGAAGTAGATACTTATACTGCTCTTACTGCACAGCTTGCTGCACTTACCAACATGGTTAAAAACATGTCTGGTTCGTCCAGCACTGTTGCTGCAGCATGTACTTCTGAAAATCTGCCGGATCAATGTGTATTATGTAGTGGACCTCATACCTATGACCAATGCAATCAAAACACCGAATCTGTAAACTATGTGCAAAACAGAAATGGTCACTTTTCAAACAATTATAATTCAAATTGGAAGAACCATCCCAATTTTTCTTGGAAAAGTCCATGTTTGCAACCATCCGACGCACAAGAACAGAAAAGTTCTAACTTTCAAAGACAGCCTATGTTTCAACAAAACCAACAGTCCAACCAAGGAAGACAAAGCCAACAAGGTGAATCATCTGCTTCTTTGGAATCAGTTTTGAAAGGATTCATCAACCACACCAACTCAGCAATCAACAACCAAAACATAGCCTTAAGGGCTTTGGAGACTCAGATTGGTCAGATTGCTAATGAGTTGAGAAGTAGACCTGCTGGAACTCTACCTAGTGATACTGAGACTCCCAGAAACACAGTCAAAGAGCAAGTAAAGGCTGTGTCACTTAGGAGTGGAAAAGATTTAGTGAGCACCATACCGAAGGAACCACAGACTGTCAGTGCAACAAACAAAGGACAAGATGTTACAAAGGTACCCCCTATCATTGTCTCATCTTCTGATTCAGTCCTTGGACCTAAACCAACTCCTGAAACAGTGAGTACCAAGCCTGACTTATCTGTGTTATCCCCTGTTGATAATAACAAAGTCAATACCACTGCAGTTGATGCTACAGCACATGCTGCAGCACCAACTGGCAAAACCAAAACACCTCAAACAGAAGCTGAATAGGTTATACCTACTGTTTCATCCACTTCTGACCCCAAGAAGGCTGTTGTCACCCCTGTTCCACCTTATGTTCCTTATCCCCAGAGGATGAGAAATGAGAAGGAGAAGGAACAATTCAAAAAGTTTCTAGATGTGTTCAAACAATTGCATATCAGCATCCCCTTGGTTGAAGCAATTGAAAGCATGCCTACCTATGCTAAATTCCTTAAGGATATTTTAAGCAGGAAAAAGAAACTAGTTGAATATGAAACCGTAGCCTTAACTGAAGGTTGTAGTGCCCTTGTGACCAACAAAAGGACCCAGGTAGTTTCACAATACCCTGTTCTATAGAAGGAAAAGCGGTTGGACAAGCCTTATGTGATTTGGGTGCTAGCATCAATCTTATGCCCTTGTCCATTTTTAACACTCTTGGAATAGGAGAAGCTAGACCTACCACGGTTACCTTACAACTAGCTGACCGGTCCATAGCATATCCTAAGGGAAAGATAGAAGATGTACTGGTCCAAGTAGACAAATTCATATTTCCTGCGGATTTCATTATTTTAGACTTTGAAGCCGATAAGGACACGCCTCTTTTGCTAGGAAGACCCTTCTTAGCTACTGGTAGAACCCTCATAGATGTCCAAAAAGGTGAGTTGACCATGAGAGTTCACGACCAACAGGTCACCTTCAATGTCTTTAACTCCATGAAATACCCTGATGAGAAAGAAGAGTGTTATGGCCTAAGTACTATAGAATCCTTGTGTCTTGGAGGAACCCTAGAGGATGAGGCAAAAGATGATGAGTTTGATGAGGATGACCTGAATATAGATGACCTAGAAGATGAGGAATATGATGATGATGATGATTTAGAGGATAGTGATGACCTCCAATCTGCCAGTATGCTGCAGCCTATTGTCGCAGCATATGAAGCATTGTAACAAACCACTAAAGAAAATCCCCTACCATCTGTTGAAGCACCACCAACTCTTGAGTTGAAACCACTTCCTGCTCATCTTAAATATGTTTTTCTAAAAGATGGAGACAAATTACCTGTAATTATCTCTGCCTCTTTAAACCAAAAACAGGAAGAAGAGTTGGTCAAAGTACTTCAAGCCCATACCAAGGCAATAGGTTGGACGATTTCTGACTTAAGAGGCATCAGTCCATCAATCTGTCAACACAAAATCATTTTAGAGGACAAAGACTTCAGATCTGTAGAACCACAAAGAAGACTAAACCCTGTGATGAAAGAAGTAGTCAAGAAAGAAATCCTTAAGTGGTTAGATGCTGGAATTATTTACCCCATAGCTAGTAGTTCTTGGGTAAGTCATGTTCAATGTGTTCCTAAGAAGGGTGGTGTGACAGTTGTTGAGAATGAGAAGAATGAGTTGATCCCAACTAGGGTAGTGTCAGGATGGAGAATCTGTATGGACTATAGGAAGCTTAACAAAGCCACTCACAAGGACCATTTTCCATTACCTTTCATTGATCAAATGTTGGATAGACTTGCAGGTAAAGAATATTACTGTTTTCTGGATGGATATTCTGGCTACAACCAAATTGCTATAGCGCCTGAGGACCAAGAGAAAACCACTTTCACTTGTCCTTTTGGTACTTTTGCTTTTAGGAGAATGCCTTTTGGACTATGCAATGCCCCTGCCACATTTCAAAGGTGCATGATGTCCATATTCTCTGATATGTTGGAAACTTCTATGGAAATATTCATGGATGACTTTTCTGTCTATGGATCTTCATATGAAGTATGTTTGAAAAATCTGGAACAAAGTCTTAAAAGATGTGAAGAGACTGATTTGGTTTTAAATTGGGAAAAATGTCACTTCATGGTCAAAGAAGGCATTGTTTTGGGACATTTAATTTCAAACAAAGGAATAGAAGTTGATAAAGCAAAACTGGAAGTCATTGAAAAACTTCCAGAACCTACAAATGTTAAGGGAATTAGAAGTTTTCTTGGCCATGCTGGTTTTTACAGAAGATTTATAAAGGACTTTTCAAAAGTTTCAAAACCACTTTGTCTGTTGCTGCAGCATGACCAACCTTTTGATTTCAATAATGATTGTAGGAAGGCTTTCAAAACTTTAAAAGAAGCTTTAGTTTCAGCACCAATTGTAATCACACCTGACTGGACAAAACCTTTTGAACTTATGTGTGATGCAAGTGATTGGGTAGTTGGTGCAGTCTTGGGACAGAAAAGAGAAAAAGTTTTTCATCCTATCTATTATTCTAGCAAAACTCTAAATGAAGCACAAGTTAACTACACCACAACTGAAAAGGAGTTCTTGGCTGTTGTTTTTGCTTTTGAAAAATTTAGACCTTATTTAATGGGGACCAAGGTTACAGTTCACACTGACCATGCAGCCATTAAATATTTGATTTCCAAACAAGATGCAAAGCCAAGACTGATTAGGTGGGTGTTGTTACTACAAGAGTTTGATCTAGAAATAATAGATAGGAAAGGTACTGAAAACCAAGTTGCAGATCATTTGTCCAGATTGGAAAAAGGAAAGGACCCTCTTGTTGAAATTAATGAAAAATTTCCTGATGAACAGCTTTTAATGCTACAGCATCATGCTGCAGCACCATGGTTTGCTGATATTGCAAACTATTTGGCTGCTGGAATTATTGCACCTGAACTCACAAAGAACCAAAGGAAAAAGTTGCTTTCTGATGCTAAGCATTATCTTTGGGATGACCCCTTTTTATTTAAATTAGGGGTTGATCAAATTTGAGAAGATGTATACCTCAAGAAGATGTACCTGCAGTGCTCAAGCATTGTCATGCTTCTGCATATGGTGGTCACTTTGGTGGCCAAAGAACTGCAGCAAAAGTACTCCAATCTGGATTCCTTTGGCCTACACTCTTTCATGATGCCGATAGTTTTGTGAAAAGATGTAATGAATGTCAAAGAACTGGATCTATTTCCCAAAGACATGAGATGCCCTTAAATGGCATTTTAGAGGTTGAACTATTTGATGTTTGGGGAATAGATTTCATGGGACCATTTCCCATTTCTGGAAACTGTCAATACATCTTGGTAGCTGTAGACTATGTCTCTAAGTGGGTAGAGGCTGCAGCTTGTCATAGCAATGATGCAAAGACAGTGGTCAAATTTCTTCACAAAAACATTTTCACTAGATTTGGTACTCCTAGGGCCATAATTAGTGATGAAGGAACACATTTTGTGAATAAGATGATGAAAGATGTTTTAGAGAAGTATAACATCAGTCATAGAGTTGCTACAGCCTACCATCCACAAACAAATGGCTTAGCTGAACTCTCAAACAAGGAAATCAAGAGTATTCTAGAGAAGGTGGTCAAACCTACAAGAAAGGATTGGTCATTTAAACTAGATGATGCTCTTTGGGCTTATAGGACTGCCTATAAATCCCCAATTGGAATGTCTCCCTATAAGCTTGTCTTTGGAAAAGCTTGTCACTTGCCATTAGAACTTGAGCACAAAGCCTTTTGGGCTTTAAAAGAGCTTAACATGAATGTTAATGATGCAGGTGAAAGGAGAAAATTGCAAATCAATGAGTTGGAAGAACTAAGGGACCAATCCTATGAGAATGCCAAGATCTACAAAGAAAAAACCAAAAAATGGCATGACAAAAGAATTTTGCAAAAGAATTTTCAAGTTGGTCAAAAAGTTCTACTGTTTAACTCAAGATTGAAACTCTTTCCGGGAAAACTAAGGTCAAAATGGACTGGACCTTTTGAAATCAAAAATGTTTTTCCTTATGGAGTAGTCGAACTAATTGATCCAAACAATGGATCATCTTTCAAAGTAAATGGGCAAAGGATTAAGTCTTACTTGGATGCTGCAGCAACTACAGGGTCAACCTCTGTAGTGCAACTCCAACCCCAGTAATCCTTTTGTCTAAGGAGTCCCAACAGTCCAATGTAAATATGTAAATAGTGTCTTTAATTTTTAATAGTGCAGTTATGATGATGTGTGTGGTAATGTGCAGAAAATCAAAGTTGATGAGAGAGGGGAGATGCTACAGCCTGTTTGGATACAAGAAATCGGATTTGAGGGTCATTGTTTTGGTTTTTTAAAAATCGGTTTCAAAAAGAAAAAAAAAGAAAAGAAAAACAAAATAACCAAATAAAAGGACAATGTGTGAATAGTGTTCTTCAGTAAAAGAGAGAATCAAATTGGTTTAAAAAAAAAATAAAAAAAAAATAAAAAAAAAATTAATAATAAGTACATAATGGAAAAGCTTTTGTCATATTAAGATTTTTCATTATGAGTTTTTCTAAAAAAAGCTGCTAAACCAAGTACTCCTTTTTTTTAAGGAACCTTATTTCACATCAATGCCTAACCATTTCCCTCAATTTGGTTCCTTTTTAGTTTCTTTTCAACTAAAAGCCCAAACCAATTTTGAAAATAACCTGGAAGCCAATTTAGGCGGTTTGGTTTTTAAGAAAGCAAACCTTTCAGCTTCTTCTCATTTTTCACAAAGATATTTTAACTGTGTGTGTGTGAACCATTCTCGCTGACGATTGCCATGGCCAACGACGAAGACACAGGTTCAGCTCCAAAGAAGCTCGCCTCTGCCATCTATCAACGAAGGAAAACGCGATCCTCTGCTCAAAAGACGCCACCGGAGACGAAGAAGAATGCTGCTGGTATTGTTTTCCGATCGCCGGAAACTTCGCCGGTGACAAGCAAACGCCAGAAAACCACCAAAACGGGCAAAGGAAAAGGTAAATCCACTGCTACTCCATCCCCCCTGTTTCTGAAGAAACCAATGAAAACCCCATTGTGGAAGAAACTACTGTACAAGAAAATCAAAACCCACCCTTCCCCACAAATACCGAAACACACAGAACCATACAATCCCTGGACCTAAACAGAACTAACCCAAATACACCATTAACCCAAGAGGACGACTCTGATGTTTTTTATGATGCTCTGAACCAAACCGATGTTTTGAGAGTAAGAACACATGCAGAGTTCGATATGAACATGCCACCTGTACAACCACCTCAACCCACACCAAACACTCTAAACCCACTCTCAAAATCACCTACCACTGTGTTGGACACTTTTGTGTTTGACACACTCATCCCACAAACCATCACAATGAACATACCTGTGTCACAGCATGATGCTGTGACCACCTCTGTGATACCACAACCTCCACCCCTAGTACAACAAGTCTTACATGATGATGCCCTGGACAGAATGTTAGCACCTGGAAATCAGGAGATTGAAGAAGAAGCCAGAAGGGTAGAATAGGCCAGAAGAGAAGAAGAGGCTGAACTAAATAGAAGGGAGGAGGAAGATAGAGATATAGAGGAGATAGTCGTTGATGGCACTGGTGTTAGGGAGGGAGACTCTGGATGGGGAAATGTAGAACAAGAAACTGAGGACCCTACTGTCCAGGATCTGGTTAGGAAGAAGAGTGTGGCTAAAAAGGGTAGGGTGAAGACTACGGCTACAAAGAAGGCTTCCGCTAAAAGAAATACTAGGTCCTCCAAAGGGAAGGCCTCAACATCTAGGCCTGTCCCAGAGGAGCCCATTGTAGAAGAAGCCGAAGCTATAGAAACAGAAGTACAGGAGGATGATGAGGGGATAACTAGCAGGCAAATGGGGGAAAGAAATTTCAGTTCAGAGGAAGCAGAGGAGTGTTATGAGTTGTTCAAGCTGAAGAATGGCCATTTGGACAAAGGTTTCAGTCCAAAGGCCATTGAGAAATCACCATTTATTGCTGAGGTGATGGATGAGTTAGGCTGGGAAGAATTATGCAAAGTCCCACCCAAGCACAACATTAATTGGGTGAGGGAGTTCTATTCAGAGGTGGCTGCCAATAGAGGAAATGAGGTGAAGGTTAGAGGCAAGAAGGTATCCTTTACGGCTGAAAAGATAAATAATGCATATGATCTAACACCACCTGCAGATTCTGTGTATGCAAAGCTAATGAGAAGAGCATCTGCTGCTGATGCCAAGAGAATCCTTGGAGTCATTGCCAAACCTGGTGCAGACTGGAAAGATGGGAAAGAGGGCACCAGGGTCTTGGATACACATTTCTTGAAGCCACAGGCAAATGTCTGGTTTCATCTGATTAGGCATACCATACTGCCCACATCACATGATACCAGCATTGCCTTTGAAAGATGTCTGCTCATTTACTGCATTATGGAGAGGAAACCATTTGATGTTGGTCAGCTCATCAACAAAAGTATCAAGGCCTGTGCTGCAAAGCCTAAGGGTGGACTATGGCATCCGGCCTTAATCCACACCTTAATGGAAAAAGCCAAAGTTCCAAAGTTTGATGAAGATGAGTTGATTAGTAAGAAGGCTGCTATGGACATCATATCAATTGACAGAATCATGCGGAACCAAGTGAAGAGGAAGGGAGATGAAGCTGGTCTAACCAAAAGAGCTACTGGGGATCATGCTGCAGCATCTGCTGCAGCATTGGATCCCAGCTCAAGCAGTCTGGATGCTACTGCTTTTGCATTATTGGTTAAGATGATGGAAGAAAACCAGCAGAAATTGATGGCAAAGCTGGATGACCAGGAGAGTTTTTGGGAAGAAAAGATGAATACCCAAAGAGATGATATAGTTGCTGAGTTTGAAGAGAAGGAGATAGCAATGGGAAGGAGAATTAAGAGGCAAGAGAGAGAGCTGGCAGAGCTGAGGAAGGACCTTGCCTTGCATAGGCAATGGGAGAAACGCAAAGAAGATGTGGTGATGGCAGAATGGGAAATTGATCACCTAGAGGCTGCCACCAACATACCACCATACCCTCAAGAGCTCAATAACAGAGATGAGGAGCTGCTCAAGAAGGCTGCTGCAGCACCTACTCATCATGAGTAGGCAGGTTCATTTCTTTTCCCTTAGCTCCAGTAGATTTTACACTTTGTTATTTTTCAAAAAATTTTTAAGTCCTTAGGTGTCTGGGAATATTTGCTGTATTCATGTGGTAATTAGTTGAGTCTAACATGACATAGCCATAATAATTCATTTGTTGCATGTTTACTTTCCAATTGTAAATGCTAGAACCAAGCCATGCATTCCTGGGCAGCAACTAGGCAACAAATTTTGAACTCTTGGAAAGGATTTAGGCCATTTTTCTCAAACACTAAGCCTGGCAAACACACCCCTTTGCACCCTTAGCCCTTTGTGCCTAAAAATGTCGCTCAATCAACAATGAGGACATTGTTTCTTTCAAGTCTGGGGAGGGTTATGTAATCTGTTTCAAGGCAGAAAAGATAGAGGACATAGTCTTCTTATCTTGTCCAATAGAAAAACACCTTTGTGATATTGGCATCACTGGCTCAATCAATTTGTGATATTGGCATTCCGGCTCAATCAAAGACCCTTCTGTTATGATATTGGTACATAGGACCAATAAAAAAAAGAATAAATCTGGCAGAAGGTAGTTACTGCAGTATATACTGCAGCATGAAAACAGAAAGCAAGGGAAGTGAGAAAAAAATGAGAGAAACCCTGAAATGGAAAAACCCAAAAAGCCCTATTGATCCTGAGTTCAGATTTGATTTTTGCCTGACAAGAGGAACATGTGCCTTGGCCTATGGTGTTGCATTGAGAAAGTTGAACAAACTTTGATTTATGAAAGGCTATGTTAATTGTTTGATGTTAGCTAATTGTATCACTTCTTATTTTTAGTTTCACCTTTCAAATTGAGTCTTTTGATTTGTCATTTGTGTTGCTTGGGGACAAGCAACAATTCAAGTGTGGGGGTGTGATAAGTGCATAATTTATCACATTCTAAGCACTTATTTTATAGGTTTTTAGTCTTATTTTAGTCTCCCAATTAGCATAATTGAGTCTTTTAGTTTGATTTTATCTTTTATTATAGTTTGGAGCTAAGTAGGAGAAATGGGTCTGTTTGTGCTTGTTTTGTGGAAAAATCTAACAGTTCGGTATGCTGCAGCAGGATGCTACAGCATGAGTCGCAGATCCAGGAAAGTCAAAGACGTCACTTCATAAACTTTTTGGTTGGGGAATCTCTAAGCAAACTCTTCAGCCCTTTTTGCAAGCTGGAAAGCAGGGGCATCTGCAGAAGAATAAGATGCTTGATAGAGATCACCTCAACAAGAGCATAATATAATCTCTTTAGCTTTTGGATAAAAACCTTTGGATAAAGAATCTTGTACTAGCTAAAGTTGACTTTAGATGCTTTTCTTTTTGTATAAATAGGGGCTGAGCCCTGGTTGTTTACTACACCACTTCTTGCCCTAAGCAAGTAGTTCTTTAGTTTTCTTTAGTTCTAGTTCTAATTTCTAGTTTGTACTTTACTTTACTTTAAATCTAATTTCTCCTAACAAGGAAATTAGCTAGGTAGTTCATATAGCTACTTAGAAGCAATTGTTATTTCCTTTCAAGTTTTAATCTAAAACCGTTGGCACATTTGTTGTTCTTAATATTTATATTTCTGTTTGATCATCATGATTTATAGGTGTTTAAGAGCGATGATGGGCTAATTCCTGAGCTTGGGTGTAAGTAATGGTTGGGAGATAAAAGCCTTTATGTAGTGGGAGAATGCTTTCGCTATTGGCTATCGACTTTGCTATACATCCCTTGTTTTTTAAGCTTCATTTAAGTAGTTTTCTTGACAAAGTGACGCATGTTGTTCTACTTAAATGAGTTGGTCTTGAATGCAAGCTAACGTAAGATTTTAGAGCTCTGAGATGTTGTAATATCAATTTCTTGTAAATTGTGACTTATATGAATCGATTAGTGGATTTTACTACATGGGTTGGGTCTCCCATTTGCGTGAGCTGCCCTTACTGGTTGGGTCTCCCTCTTTTGTGGAGCTGCCAGTAGATAGTCCGATCTAAACTCTGCAAAGAGGCTAATCTATTCAGTAGCAAAGTTGAGAACCAATGCTGCAGCATCATGCTGTAGCATTCTTCCTAAGCATAATGTTGCTGTAATCCAGCCAGAACTTACACCCTTGCATTTCTTTTACTGTTTTACAAACGTTACAAGGCTGTTACTTCACTCAAAGATTATTCCTTCTAATTCTGTTCTTGAGATCTTATTTTAAGTTTGGCTTAAGACTAACCGCTTGCTTTGTTTGTCTCTGTGGGATCGATACTTGGTACTTAGTACCACTTTATTACTTGTTTTTCAGGAACGATATTGGTTTGGCATATATACTTGTGTGCTATTCCATTGTTGATTTTAGGGATATATTTTCCACGAACCAATAAGCGATCGAGGTGAGTTTTGCTTTAAAATGTTTTGAACTGGGATACATATATATGTGTATATATATATATATATGAGATGATTATGTGGTAGGAATATGATTATGTGTATATAAATGAAAATATGATGTAATGAGATATATATTGTATTTATATAAGCTTTGCACTACACGAGTGCACTTGTTGCCGGGTTTCGGTGAGCGGACCGGTGTGTAGTCGGGTTCCGGTGTGCGGACCGGTGAGTAGTCGGGTTCCGGTGTGCGGACCGACGGGTAGCCGGGTTCCAGTGAGCGGACCGGTTGTTGATTTATTAGTTGGCTTGCTACCAACTAATATGGCCATTTGTAGAGGAATAAGGTGAATGAGATGTACACGATGCACGAGTCTGGATTGGTATTTAAATACGTGTGGTATGTTTATATTTTACGAAAGGATTACCAAAGGTTTATCTCAACTATTTTGATACAAAGGATTTACATAAAAGGTTTTATAACGATTTTGGAAAGGACCGGGATTAACTCACTAGAACCGTTTGGTCTAACCCTCATTTTGTTTTCAAAAATATGTTTTCCAGGTTAAGGATCGGCAGGAGAGGATGAAGTGTAGGAAGCTTTTAATGGATGTTGATTAGGAAGCTTTTATATATTTTGTAATGTCAAGACTAATGAGACCGTACTTGGTTTGTTATGTAACTTTTTTTTGTAAATCAGTGATATGTATGAATGTTATGTATTATGATGTATGTTATGGGATTTGGGTTGTTACAAATGGTATCAGAGCCCTAGTTTAAGGGATTTAGGTATTTGTACCCGTACCTAGACTTAAACTGCATGTGAAGTATGATGTCCTTGATATATTAGAACCTTGGGATGCTAAGTATAATAGGTAGAAGGAACATCATGTAAGGTAATTTCAGATTACACCTGGCCAGTGTAATTGTGATATTACAGGTGCATGTTTGGACTGGGATACCTTATTATATGGGGTATGTGCTTATGTGTATATTAATCTTGTCTGAATCTACAGAATGGCAAACGGTACTAGAAATACGACTAGAGAGGGAGGAAGAAATCCTAATAGAACGAATCCAACAGTCGGGACAAGGGGAAGAGGAAGAGAAAGAGGTAGGGGCAGAACCGGAGGTAGAGTTCAGGGGCAAGGTACGGAGTTTATTACAAGAAACGATCTGATGGCGGAGATGGGAAGACTTCAAGCAAATATCCAGACTATGTTCGACCAAGCTCGTCATACTGAAACACCAGATCCTGGTTTGGAAGACGAAATGGCCATTACACCTACGGTCATACCAGTGTCAAGAAGGTGTGATTACAAGATGTTCTTAAACTGTAGACCTCCAACTTACTCAGGAGATAGAGACCCAGTGAAGGCGATGAGATGGTTAAAAGAAATAGAAGCCATCTTCAAGACCAGTAAGTGTGCGGATGAGGACAGAGTATTATACGGAACGGCGATGTTGAAGGCATAAGCTCTGTACTGGTGGGAAGCTCACATTGATTCCACAAGGTCGGATGTATACTCTACTTTTACTTGGGACGAATTCACAACAGCATTCAAAGGACAGTTTTGTTCTCAAGCAACATTTAGACAATTGGAAGAGGAGTTCATGAACCTACACCAGCGAAGTTTATCGGTTAGGGATTATACTGCTCTCTTTCTGGAGAAGTCTCGCTTTGCAGAGTACTATGTTGCCACGGAGGCTCTAAAGATGGAAAGGTTTATTTTTGGATTAAATGCAGAAATTAGAAAGCTAGTGACTGCAAAAGGACCCGATACCTTCTCAGCCGCAGTGGATGCCGCGGAAAATGTGGAACAGGATGACAGGAGAGATGTTGGTGATAAGAGTGCTGGGAAAAGAAAACTGGAAGAAACGATGTACGATTCGGAATAATACGAATCCCCGAGGTTTGATAGTTATTCACCTTTCAGACCAGTTGAAAGACCATGTCCAAAATGCAACCGTGTACTTCAAGGAAATTGTTATGTTGATCCTAGAAGTTGTTACAGATGTGGAAGAGCTGGACACGTCGCTAAGAATTGTCGCACAAATCGATTCTGTTTCGTTTGCAATTCCCCGGATCATATTCAGTCAGATTGTCCGCAATGGAAAGCACAACAGGGTAGTATGGCGGCGAGACCAACGGGTGTTAGGCCGGGAGAGGAACAAGGGCCTGAGGTATCGAAAGCAAAGGGCCGTGTTTTTCAGATGACGGAACAAGAGATGGAGGAAAGTCCTAATGAGGTTACAGGTATATTTCTATAAACTCTATACGTGCTAAGGTGTTATCTGACTTCGGTGCGAAATGGTTATTGGTATTTCCGTGCTTTTGTTGCTTATCTGTGTTAGAGATATAGGTGGGTGTGGGGTGGCTATTCAGTTAGTTTCTATGGTTTTGATTGAGTTCGAAGTAGTAGTGAGATGTATTCATACCTTTTCGTTTAACCGAATTCCGGGACGAAATTCTTTTAAGGGGGAGATAATGTAATACCCCGGGTAAGTTCGTTAGTTAAATCCTAATTCCGTTAAATCTATTTAACTTTATAAAACGAAGTTTAGGGTAAGTTAGGGTAAAATAATAAGTTAAAGGGGTATTGGACATTAGTGAATAGTGCAAGGTTTAAATGGTAAAATGGGATTTGATATTACCCCTTAGGATCTCAGATATTTCATTCAACAGAAATATCAGTGTGTGAGTGTGTGTTTGGAGACGAGAAGAAGCAGAAGAAGAGTTCGTACGGTTAGGGCTTCAATTGGCTTGGTTGGAAGCGATTTTGAGGTAAGTCCTTTATGTTTTATGTCTATAATCAGTAGTGTTAGACTTCTATCGGATTAGAATGTTTAAATTGTAGTTGTATAGGTTTAATTTGGATCTAGGTAAAATGGAACCGACTGTGTTCTTGAGGACTCCCGGTGTAACGTCCCAAAAATTACAAGGAAATTTAAATTTTCTAAAACATATATTCCATTATAAAACAACCACACTTTAATAAACCGTAACTCAATTAAAGTTAATGCCGTCAACTCAAACAGTCAAAAGAAGTTATGCAGCGGAAATATTATAAATAAATCTAAAAGTTTAAAAGTGTAAATTCCAACAATTCCCGGCGCCCGCGCTTTGTGTGTGTACCGTCAAGCCCGACTGCCGCTCGCACCTGAAATCACAACATATTGGGAAAGGGTAAGCTAAACGCTTAGTGAATCCTATCACACACGCAGGTAGCAACCCCACGTATATCGCCCCTACTCGCCAGTAGGCAACATCACCATCACCACGGATATAAATCCACATAACAATTAGCGTATAAACACGAACCTCGGTCCCACCGAGCACACCAAAAATATATCGATACAAGCTCAGTCCCACCGAGCCCTCGGTCCCACCGAGCCCTCGGTCCCACCGAGTAAAGACATTGATACAAGATCAGTCCCACCGAGCCCTCGGTCCCACCGAGTAAAGACATTGATACAAGCTCAGTCCCACCGAGCCCTCGGTCCCACCGAGTAAAGATAATACAATTGTACTAGCTCAGTCCCACCGAGCCCTCGGTCCCACCGAGCCCCCCAGTCCCACTGAGGTGTACACAAGCATACATAATTCACATACACATTCAACAGATCACAACTAGATATCACATCCCAACTAATTCACGTAACCACGTAATAACACGTAATAACACGTAGCACAAAATAACGATATGCATGAAATTCCTAACTACGCGGTGAGAGAACTCACCTCAAAGTAACGCAAGCCTTCGTGATCAGCAACACCAACCGGCTAACTTCCCCCACCTCTTTCCACCTAGATACGCGCTAACAAACGTCAAAGGGAAGTCCTAATCCAACCCACGATTACTAGCGTACAAAACTAAACGTTCCAGCTTTTTATCTAAAACACAGGTCTGTTCGGGACCTGTTTTACCCCCTTTAAACTGATAATTCCAGAAACCAAATTCCATAATCACAAAGTCCCATGTCTTAGGGTTCCAGGGACATATCGCACGCGTCCTAACGATACTCCTAGCATTCTATATGAATTTTACGAAAACACTTCGCAGAACAGCTAAAAACAGAACCTGTCAGTATAAAATGGCAATTTGACACTAGCTTTGGTCCATACTGATTTTTCCGTAAAACATATGAAACTTACTAGACCCAGAATGGGAGATTTTGGCACTGGTTTCACCCCAATCCGAGGTTTCTAGAATAAGTTATGGCTTTTAGAAAACAGTGACAGAAACTATATATTTCACATGAAATGATAACTATTGAATTTTAAACCATTGAGTCATGTCTTAATCCAAACAGACCCGGAAGGCCTAAAAACTTACTGGAACAGGGCTATACTAAGCTGGACAACAAACGTGCACCACCCACTGCCGCCTCCGGCGGCGGTGGTGGTTGGCGGCGGCGACGAGGGTTACGGTAACACCCTCCGGCGAGACCTCCCAACGTCACCCACTCCCGACTCCTCCGCAACTTCACACCCGCACACACCCACACACCCATACGCACCCCCTGCCGCCACCACAGCGGCGTGCAGCGGCGGCCCCACCGCCGGCAGCCGTGGCTGCGGCGGTGGTGGTGGCGGTTTGCGGCGGTTTACAATGGTTAGACGACGAAACGACAACGAAAAAACAACGGAAAGGAATACCTCAACGTGACCTTCTCTTCCTGGCGGCGATCGCCCTCGGCGACGACCCTCCTCACTCTCCGGCGAACTCTCTCTCTCCCTCTCTCCGGCAGCGCTCGGTTTCTCTCTCTCTCTCTTTCTCGCCGACGTTCTCTCTCTCTCCCTCTCTCGGCGGCGACAGAAAATAACAAGGGAAGGGATGGGGAGAATGGCTTGGGGTTGTGGTGGTGTTACTGTGAAACCGAAGGGGAAGGGGGATGGGGCGTCCCTTGGGCTGACCCCTTTCCAAACTTTGGGTATAAGTCCCTAATAGCCCCTCAACTTATCCCTTTCCTTGCAAGAACCCAAGAGTTGTCACAATTAACATTTTGGTCCGATTCGACTAAACCCCGCTAAATAAAATATTAACAATAAATAGAATAATTAATAAATAAATAAATAATATGTACCGGGACACGGGCTTTACAACTCTCCCCCATTTGGATTAGACTTCGTCCTCGAAGTCTCTGCCTACGAATAGCTCCGGATAGTTCTCCCTCATCTCAACCTCAGGTTCCTAAGTCCACTTGAAATCCCTTCTAAAACTTCTCGAACACTTTTCTAACTAACGTACTCCTTCTAGGACACTGGGATTATGATCGGCAGAACACCCCAACAAATGGAATCATTCCTAGCCAAGCGACTTCGGTTGTCCACCAACCTTAGATATTCTATACCTCCCGATTCAAATCTCAAGCTCTAACATTCTAAAGTTGCTTACCAATATACCCACTGGATACTCGGATCCGATCATTCCTACTATTAACTGTCGATTAACTCCTATGAGTTCTACTAGACTCCCAAAATTTACCCTACACGAATCGTCAAACCAGTAATTTTTAAAATCACTCACGAAGGTCACTCCACCATAACCATTCACCACAAGCAAACATCTCAGGATTACTACTACCATCCACATAATTTCCTTAAAATCGGGTACAATTCCCCAATTACATTAAGGCGTTTTGCCTCAAGCCCAAAAGTCGATACCTAAATATACTAGTTACCTCAAAAATTCTACGCATGTATCCTCTTTATTACAAAGGCATCATTCCCTAACCTATACTATTCGGCCTACAGTACCAACACGCGTGGAATACCCAACCTTCCACCGTCGACATATCTTCCACACTCGCTCTACGAAGCCTAGTTACACCGTAACAAGATACACCTTAACGCCTACCTCCCAGGTACGTCTCAAGTCTCGGCACATCGGAACTACCTCTCAGGTAAGTGCCCAAGACTGTGTCCTCTTAGTGCCTACTGGAAAGTCGAGGTCATAACACATGAATACCGGAATCCCACCCCGAGATACCCAACCGACCATTAAGACCGAGCAATTGACCCATGACTATCACGGACAAAATTCGGAGTTTCCCCCGAAACTACCTCGCGTTTGGCATTTTCCTCCAAAACTGCCACCTCCTGAGCACTACCTATCGACTCGAGAAGAGGTGCAACCACTGTTAACCGTTGACACAAGCCCCGCAGTGGCTCACCATCCAGATGTCGACTAAGTGCGTCCGTAACAACATCCGCTTTACCGGGGTGGTAAAGTATCTCACCATCATAATCCTTGACCACGTCAAGCCACCTCCTCTGACGCATGTTGAGGTTTTGCCGGTCATCAAGTACTTGAGGCTTTTATGGTTAGTGTATACACTTGACGCCATACAAATAGTGCCTCCAAATCTTGAGAGCAAACACCACCAGATCTTACATACCCTCGAGCAAAGTCAACATCGGAGCCTCGCATAACGCCTGTGTAGCTCCTCAAAGCCCTCTGCTGCTCTTCACCCCAACTAAAAGCCGCAGATTTCTTCGTCAATCGGGTCATCGGTAAAGCAATCTTGGAGAAATCCTGAATGGATCTCCGGAAGTACCCTGCTAACCCAAGAAAACTCCATACTTCAGTGAGAGTCTTCGGCACTTCCCACCGCATCACAGCCGTAATCTTGGCCGGATCCACCATAATACCATTCTGGTTCACGACATGCCCTCGAAAGTGAACCTCTCGTAACCAGAACTCACACTTGGAGAGCTTAGCATACAGCTTCTCCCGCCTCAAAACTTCCAAAACTTCTCGCAAATGCATCTCATGCTCTTCCTTCGACTTCGATGACACAAGAATATCGTCGATGAACACGATCACCGATCGATCCAACATCGGGCTACACACCCTGTTCATAAGGTACATGAACGCTGTTGGTGCATTGGTGAGCCCGAAAGGCATCACCACAAACTTGTAATGGCCATAACGTGTACGATAGGCCGTCTTCCCCGTATCCTCACTCCTCACCCACATCTGATGATACCCCTATCTCAAATCAATCTTAGAGGACCACGAGGCTCCCTGAAGTTGATCGAACAAGTCATCGGTCCTTGGCAGGGGATAACGGTTCTTCCCCGTAAGCTTATTCAATTCACGGTAGTCTATACACATCCGTTGGGACCCGTCCTTCTTCTTTACAAACAGAATCGGGGCTCCCCACGGTGAACAACTCGGCTCGATGAACTCTTTCTCGAGTAGTTCCTGCAACTGAGTGTACAACTCCCTCATTTCCGGTGGAGCCAGGCGGTACGGTGCCCTAGCCACCGGAGCAGCACCCGGAATCAAATCAATGCGGAACTCTACCTGTCGCTCGGAAGGTATCCCCGGTAACTCATCGGGAAATACTTCAGTAAACTCCCGTATAACTGGCACATCCACAACAGTCTTCTTCTCTTCGTCGACACGCGTGTCGATCACATATGCCAAAAATCCCGAGCACTGTGCTGCTAGTACCTCCGAGCCCTCACAGCCGAACATATCGCTGAGGTCCGCCTGGGCGAGTCGCCCTGAACTAGCAGTTCTCCCCCGCTTGGGTTCGAACTCGTACTGGTTTGCGATGACAAACGATCTCCGCGTCGAAAGCATCCATCCAATCCATACCCACAATTATGCACAACTCTCGCATAGCGATCAGAATTAAATCAATAGGGAATCTCACACTAGAGATTTCCAAAGTGCACCCCCGGTACACGTCAGTAACCGTCAAGGTCCTGTCATTAGCAACCTCAACTACAAGCGGACAGCCTACCATCCTACAACTCGGCCCAACACGCTCACTAACAGGGTGTGACACGAAAGGATGAGTAGCCCCGCTATCAAACATCACCACAGCAGGCACTGAGTTAACTAAGAACGTACCTGTCACCACTCTATGCGTAGCTTGTGCCTCCTCCACTCTCAGTTGATGAACTCTACCTCAGGCCGCCTCCATCACCGCAGCAAGTGAAGCATACTGCGCAGTACTCACGAACTCCCGAATCTCGGTACGTAACATCTCCTTGTACCGCGTCATCTTCATGTCCTCTGAAGCAGCATACTGAGGACAGAATAGTGCCATCTCCTTCACCGTCTTTGTAGTCTGAGTGAGCTCCCAGAACTCTTTAGCTATCCTCTCCATCTCCACTGGAGGCTCATACCCCGCACAAAAACGTACAACGAACTCCTCCCAAGTCAAAGTAGCATACAACAACTCTAGCTAACTACGCTCACGCTCAACTCCTCGGATTCTCCGTGACCTTCCCCGACTCGAGCACGGATCCTGTGCTTCAGATAGTAGGAGCTCTGCTACTACCCTTCACACCTATCCTTACTCGTTTCGAGTCCTGTCCCGTGACGTCCAAGTAGTTGGTTACCACAAACAAACACATATGTCCATTCTAGTAAATGCTAACACTTTTCCTAGTTCCCTAGGAATAAACATAATACCCCACTACCCTTGCTAGGGCGGAACCCCCACTAACCCTGACGAGTCGCCTCGTAAACGCACAGTCGTATACAGTGGAAACCAGATAGACATTCGAATATAAGATTCTATCCTACAACGGTTGGACTCAAACAAGAGTTGCGCAATAGAACTAAATCCAACATTCTAAGGCTATTCGGTTCCTACCGCATACAACCTATAGTGCATTCGCGTAACAACCTATCAAAGTTAGCATAAGTTCCTAATAGCAAGTAACAACCATACAATACAGTGTATTAAGCACCAAGCAATCTAGCATACGTACTCATATGTAAACGCTATTCCCAGCTCACTAGGAATTTCATCTCATCCCACTACTCTTGCTATAACGGAATCCCTGTTAGCCATAACGAGTTGCCTCGCGAATACCCAATCGCACGCAGTGTGAATCAAATAGACATTCGAATACAAGATTCTATCCTAGAACGGTTGGACTCAAACAAGAGCTGCGCAATAGAACTAAATCAAATATTCTAAGGCTATATGATTCATACTGCATGCAACCTATAGGGCCTTCACTTGACAACCTACTATAACTAGCATTGATTCCTACTAGCAAGCAGTCATCGTACAGTACAGTGTAAACAACCTCGGCAATCTAGCAGGCATACCCTATGCCTAGAAAGCAATAAATACACTAAGTGCTGTACCTTCCCAATTGGCGTCGGCTGACTGTACACACTGCGCCCACGATCACCGTTTCCCAAACGGGCTTTCTCCATTCATTTATTTTCAAAGATTTTAATAAGAGAGTTTAAAAAAACTTCATAGCCGCAACTTGAGACCAAACACACCGAGATGTGTTTGATTCACTCAAGCTGTGCTCTGATACCAAGTTGTAACGTCCCAAAAATTACAAGGAAATTTAAATTTTCTAAAACATATATTCCATTATAAAACAACCACACTTTAATAAACCGTAACTCAATTAAAGTTAATGCCGTCAACTCAAACAGTCAAAAGAAGTTATGCAGCGGAAATATTATAAATAAATCTAAAAGTTTAAAAGTGTAAATTCCAACAATTCTCGGCGCCCGCGCTTTGTGTGTGTACCGTCAAGCCCGACTGCCGCTCGCACCTGAAATCACAACATATTGGGAAAGGGTAAGCTAAACGCTTAGTGAATCCTATCACACACGCAGGTAGCAACCCCACGTATATCGCCCCTACTCGCCAGTAGGCAACATCACCATCACCACGGATATAAATCCACATAACAATTAGCGTATAACACGAACCTCGGTCCCACCGAGCACACCAAAAATATATCGATACAAGCTCAGTCCCACCGAGCCCTCGGTACCACCGAGTAAAGACATTGATACAAGCTCAGTCCCACCGAGCCCTCGGTCCCACCGAGTAAAGACATTGATACAAGCTCAGTCCCACCGAGCCCTCGGTCCCACCGAGTAAAGATAATACAATTGTACTAGCTCAGTCCCACCGAGCCCTCGGTCCCACCGAGCCCCCCAGTCCCACTGAGGTGTACACAAGCATACATAATTCACATACACATTCAACAGATCACAACTAGATATCACATCCCAACTAATTCACGTAACCACGTAATAACACGTAGCATAAAATAACGATATGCATGAAATTCCTAACTACGCGGTGAGAGAACTCACCTCAAAGTAACACAAGCCTTCGTGATCAGCAACACCAACCGGCTAACTTCCCCCACCTCTTTCCACCTAGATACGCGCTAACAAACGTCAAAGGGAAGTCCTAATCCAACCCACGATTACTAGCGTACACAACTAAACGTTCCAGCTTTTTATCTAAAACACAGGTCTGTTCGGGACCTGTTTTACCCCCTTTAAACTGATAAGTCCAGAAACCAAATTCCATAATCACAAAGTCCCATGTCTTAGGGTTCCAGGGACATATTGCACGCGTCCTAACGATACTCCTAGCATTCTATATGAATTTTACGAAAACACTTCGCAGAACAGCTAAAAACAGAACCTGTCAGTATAAAATGGCAATTTGACACTAGCTATGGTCCAAACTGATTTTTCCGTAAAACATATGAAACTTACTAGACTCAGAATGGGAGATTTTGGCACTGGTTTCACCCTAATCCGAGGTTTCTAGAATAAGTTATGGCTTTTACAAAACAGTGGCAGAAACTATATATTTCACATGAAATGATAACTATTGAATTTTAAACCATTGAGTCATGTCTTAATCCAAACAGACCCGGAAGGCGTAAAAACTTACTGGAACAGGGCTATACTAAGCTGGACAACAAACGTGCACCACCCACTGCCGCCTCCGGCGGCGGTGGTGGTTGGCGGCGGCGACGAGGGTTACGGTAACACCCTCCGGCGAGACCTCCCAACGTCACCCACTCCCGACTCCTCCGCAACTTCACACCCGCACACACCCACACACCCATACGCACCCCCTGCCGCCACCACAGCGGCGTGCAGCGGCGGTCCCACCGCCGGCAGCCGTGGCTGCGGCGGTGGTGGTGGCGGTTTGCGGCGGTTTACAATGGTTAGACGACGAAACGACAACGAAAAAACAACGGAAAGGAATACCTCAACGCGACCTTCTCTTCCTGGAGGCGATCGCCCTCGGCGGCGACCCTCCTCACTCTCCGGCGAACTCTCTCTCTCTCCCTCTCTCCGGCAGCGCTCGGTTTCTCTCTCTCTCTCTCTTTCTCGCCGGCGTTCTCTCTCTCTCCCTCTCTCGGCGGCGACAGAAAATAACAAGGGAAGGGGATGGGGAGAATGGCTTGGGGTTGTGGTGGTGTTACTGTGAAACCGAAGGGGAAGGGGGATGGGGCGTCCCTTGGGCTGACCCCTTTCCAAACTTTGGGTATAAGTCCCTAATAGCCCCTCAACTTATCCCTTTCCTTGCAAGAACCCAAGAGTTGTCACAATTAACATTTTGGTCCGATTCGACTAAACCCCTCTAAATAAAATATTAACAATAAATAGAATAATTAATAAATAAATAAAAAATATGTACCGGGACACGGGCTTTACACCCGGTGAAATCCCGGTATAATCAACTTCCGGTGGAGTCCCGGTAATATGGACTCCCGGTAGTGTGGAATCCCGGTAGTGTGAATTCCCGGTAGAGTTGACTCCCGGTATTACCAACTCCCGGTACTGGAGAGTCCCGGTACTGGAGAGTCCCGGTACAGGAGTTTCGGTAGTTTTGGTGGTGTCCGGTACAGTGGAGTCCCGCAAGGGCGTTGCCCCTTGACCCCATCCGCTATCCGGGTAGCGGAACCCCCGTGATAAGTCGCTGAAGAGAGAACTGTTGAGGATTAGATTTTAGTAGGCTTTATGTGTTTGACTAGTAAGGCGATATTCGTATTTAATCTGTTACAGATTCTGTGGATTTGGATTGAAAGACTGAATCTTTTGGAGAAAAGCTTGGAAGTGTTTTTGGATAAGCGATCGAGGTGAGTTTTGCTTTAAAATGTTTTGAACTGGGATACATATATATGTGTATATATATATAAGATGATTATGTGGTAGGAATATGATTATGTGTATATAAATGACAATATGATGTAATCGGATATATATTGTATTTATATAAGCTTTGCACTACACGAGTGCACTTGTTGCCGGGTTCCGGTGAGCGGACCGGTTGTTGATTTATTAGTTGGCTTGCTACCAACTAATATGGCCATTTGTGGAGGAATAAGGTGAATGAGATGTACACGATGCACGAGTCTGGATTGGTATTTAAATACGTGTGGTATGTTTATATTTTACGAAAGGATTACCAAAGGTTTATCTCAACTATTTTGATACAAAGGATTTACATAAAAGGTTTTATAACGATTTTGGAAAGGACCGGGATTAACTCACTAGACCCGTTTGGTCTAACCCTCATTTTGTTTTCAAAAATATGTTTTCCAGGTTAAGGATCGGCAGGAGAGGATGAAGTGTAGGAAGCTTTTGATGGATGTTGATTAGGAAGCTTTTATATATTTTGTAATGTCAAGACTAATGAGACCGTACTTGGTTTGTTATGTAACTTTTTTTGTAAATCAGTGATATGTATGAATGTTATGTATTATGATGTATGTTATGGGATTTGGGTTGTTACAGAGATGAAGAGTAGCGAACACATTCGGCTCATGAGAATCTGCATTAAAGAATAAGTAACCAGGGGTAATCATCTAACACAAAGGCACATAACAACTGTTATCACAACAATTAAAATAATTGTGTGGCCTATGTCCAGAGTTGACAAGTATGAAGCTCTGATAGGACTTCCAGTTATCATAGAAGTAAAATTATAAAAATTAAACTTCTCAAACTGTTCTGGCAATATCACATAGATATGCATGGGAATCACAAAGATTCGTGATATTGTATGGAAGAAAATGTATATGATATGTATAGGGCTCAAAAGCATTGATGTAATCTGGACAACAGATTATCAATCAATAGACACAGTGCATTGAATATGAAGTTCGGAGACCGGAGATGATGTCTTCCTTTTTCAATATCTGAAACCTTCAAGTAAGGAATAGATAGATTATGTGCTAAACCGCCATGAATATATGAAACAAGCATCTTTTGTGATATACTTGAGTGGCTGGGTAGGGTGACACGAGTTATCGACATTGAGTCCATGTCTGTTTCAATATTCATCTCCAAAGAGCGAGAATGAATAGATTGTGTGGTTACCCGGATAACTGACTCAGTTTGGTAAGGACCAATTTATTCTTTTAAGTCCTGTCACATCTTCACCATATTCTTCTCTCCAAACTTATCTATCAATCTAGACCCCTCACTGATGTCTATAAAGGATGTGTTTCTTGGGTAGGTCCTTCCGGTTCTGGATAGACCATAGAAACGATATAAGTCCTAACACTCCTTTCATGCATTGAATGGAACAATTTCGAAAACGGTGAAGTACACATTTAAATACGAGTTCTAAACTGAAATGTTTAGAAGTCAAACTTTTAAGAACGAGTCCTGATCTGAGATGATCAGAAGTCACTATCTTTTGATATGGAGTTTCAATGAACAAATTCAAACACTAAACGGATTGACTCAGTAAGCACAAGTGTTTTCAAGAAATTAATCAATGATTAGAAAGTTTAATTATGAAGAACAAGTCACAATTATTAGTCTGAATAAGAATTGAATCATTGAAATGAAATGACGTTCATTGAAATCAAATGAGAATCCAAACGAGTGTATTTCCACCGAAAAATTCAACGAATATATGAGACGTGAAAATAACTGTTTCAACAAAAATGTAACACGTGGCAATTTTGGAATTTATATATGGGAAAAACAAACACGAGTAAGTTTTTCAGAATAAACTACCACGGTTCTTTGTTATGCACAAAACCATTTAAAATCAACTTCTAAAGCATGAAATACATTTGAGCACATAGAAGTAGTTTGAACATTTGAAAGATTTGAATCATTCTAAAGTTGTTCTTCTTTTAAATGATGAAGGTTTAAAATTAAGAGATTTTACCTTTGCGTTTAGCATGATTAGATTGGCATTCTCCCCCTCAAATTGAGCATTAAATCTCATTTAAGCTCACTTTGAAATCAGATATCCTGTAAAAATCAAAAGGTGTTGGTAATCATCTTTGATGATTCCTCATTTGTTAGGAATATCCAAAAGCACTAATATTCAAATTTAAAAAAAATGCAGGGGGTCAGAGTTTAGAAATTCCAGTAAAAACTTTGAACTGAATATATCTGAGGTACTGGCAGAGGGTGCGACAGAGGTTGATCGCAGTGCCGACAGAGGCTGATCTCGTGTCGACAGAGGCTGATCTCGTGTCGACAGAGGTTGATCAATTGCTGACAGAGGTCTTCTTTATGATCTGCATGAACTTTGATCTTCAAGACTGCTTCTGATCTTTTGAGTCTCTGAAAACTCCACAGAGCTCTGATGATGATTTTAGTGAAACACAACTTTCTGTCCAGCAGATGTATACAGACTTTAGCAGAGATTCTGACCAAGAATAACACAGATTCAGACCAATCTCAAAACACGAACATTGTTCATCTTTGTATTAGGAATCTAACGCATCTGGACTCATCAAATTTGGAGCTTCGAGGAGGGAGTTCAGTTGAAAATACGACAGGTGCGCAAATCTGACAGCAAGTACTAAGAAGTTGGGCTACGGGCTCTGAGGTTCAGTCACAGAGGTTCCGTCCACAAAGGCTCTGTCAGATTTCACAAAGGCTCTGTGGTGAACAGTACCACAGAGGGTGGTCGCAAAAGGTTGAGCCAAAGCTTGTGTTGTCACCAGAAGTTGGTCTGAGTGGTCGACAAAGAATGATCACGGCTTGACAGACGCTTGACAAAGGCTCGACAGAGGTTTGGCAAGCCTTGGCAAAGATTGTCAAGGCATGACAACGGTCTGGTCGGTCTGGTCGTGGCTCGACAGAGGTTGGTCGCGGATCGGCAGAGGTTTGGTCGCGGCTCGGCAGCAACTTAACATAAATGTTACACTAACTTTGACATTGATTTAGACCATTATAGCTCTGGAGTTTGCAAAAACTCAAAACACAAACAATTTTAATTTGTTTGTTATGTGTTTAGATCATATTGAATCACCTCTTTTCAAGCTTGTACGAAAAATATATGGTTGATTTACCCAAGTCGCGCAGATCTGTCCAACAGCTTTGGGTCAACACACTGTTGTCTACGTCGATGATGAATATGACCCTTCTAAATTTGAATCTCTTAAATCTTAAAACACTAAATCTGTTCATCAATGTGTTTTCAATCCAGGGCCTTTTGAATCGCATCAATTGGTGTCTTGATCAGTGAGATATGATCAATTTACTACAACATCGCAAATCTGTCAGCATGCTGTCATAGTACTTGATAGATGTTTTAAGGAGTCCACTACCTTTGAGAACTGAGTTCTGGACTGATGTGTCTCAGAAGTCATTTCCAGATGAAGCTTGAGTCTTAAACTGACTTGTTTAAGAGTCCATATTGAACTTTGAAGCCTGAGTCCTTAACTGATGTATTAAGGAGTCCAAGTACCTACAAGACAGATTAAAGACATTTTGGTACCCATTTCCAAATGGGTCCTATGTTGTTAGGATTTTGAGCTGTCTTAAGGTCCTCTGGTTTGCCAAGTTTAGCTGGTTTGCCAGGCTCCTTCATGTGACTTTTCTCACTTTGGGTCTTTGGAATTTTCTTTTGAAATGACCCATTTTGAACACAGTTTGATCTAGAAAAATGGTTCTTTAATTTAAACATAAGATCAAAGCATTTACAGTTATGAGAATGAAGAGATGAATGCTTATCAGAAACAAATGGATTCGGGGCATTTTAGACAGGAGTAGAGCTTTTGACTTTCCAAACCATTTTCACTCTTTTGAAAACAAGATTATCTGTATTACCAGCACACGAGTTTGCTATGTCAAAGTCCTTAAGCCTTTTAGCTAAAACATCCTTTTCTTTTAAATTCACATCAAACATCTTTTGAAGATCAGATTTATACCTCTTCTCCAACATGACCTTAGTTGACAAGTGAGAAAGTCTTTTTGTCAATTTGGACATTTCAGCTTTTAAAAACTTTCTTTCTTTCTCAAAATCATCTTTCAAACACTTTATTTGAAATCCTTCAACCTTCAACTTTTCAGACTCTTTCCTTTCAAAACCATGCTCTTTCCTCTCCTTTTCAAGAGTTTTCTGTAATTCTGAGATTTTGCAAGAAAATTCCACAGACTTTGTTTCAAAAATAGTTTTCTCCTTTTCAAACTTTTCTCTTTCACAAATCACAAGCTTTTTAAAATCAGAAACCAAATTAGAAAATTTTAAACATTTAAGTTCAAGTCTTTTCTTCTCTTCTTCAAAAATCTTTTCAGACTAAGATAATTTTCTCTTAAGATCAAGATTTTCACAGGTTAAGAGTTTACCTGATTCTTCAAGCTTAGCAATCTTTTCTGAATCAATCAGATTGCTTTTGTTCATTTCCTCCAATTGTTTCTCAAGATTAGGAATTATCTTGCAAAAATTAGTACTGAGTTTAGAATAATAATGAGAATCAGCATCAGCACTAAATGTTAGTCTTGACATATTGTTACTTGAAAATTAAAAAATCGGATCGTTAACAGATACTTCATGAGAAGTAGAATTTGTGCACTTGAGTCAAATTTTCAAATCTTATCGGATTCAGCTAAAATTTGGTAGGTAGGTGCACGAGGATATTCTGGACAACTTTAATTCTTCGAGTTTTGTCCAAAAACTAACAGAAAGTGGTTTTCCGAAGCAAAACAAAGTGTAGAAGAATAAAAGTTTAAAACTCCGAAAATTGAGTAAATGCACAAACTGAGCTACAAACCTAGTGATTTTGCGGAATAAAACACTCAGGTATTATCTACTAACAACCCTTGATCGATTCTAAACCAGTAGAAGAACTCTAATGGCCAAAACCAACCAAAAAGATGAAGAACTTGAAGAACTTTCAACTTTGCACAAAAACACAATAATCTCTTAAAAATTGATAAAAATCAATGGATTGAAGCACAAATTCTAATCTGTTTGGCTCTGATACCAATTGTAGGATCCCAGATACAACAAGTAACAATAATAATAGCAATAATCTTTGTATTGACTGATAAAGAGGAGTTTACAAGATAGGAATTAAGAACACTCTCTCTTAAATTGAAGCTCTCTCTCTCTCTCTCTCTCTCTCTCTATACGTATGAATGTCAAAATGGAGGCTAGGAGACTTAGAGGCTTAACCTAAAACTCTAACAAACAACACATTAAATACTTAGGTTTTAAGGCCTAAGCCCATTAGCCACTAAAGCCTATAAATACAATTTGGGCTTTTACAATTTAAGCAAATACAATTTGGGCTTTTATAATTTAAGCAAGTAATATTGAATACAACATAAAAAATAAAGTCAACAAGTCCCATGATCACTCCTTATTGAGCGAACAATCATGTTATTTAGGACTTCCATTTTCCTGACAAAAGCGATGAGTTCTTCAGGGGTGTTACTCTTAGAATGGAGAAACATAACCCAGGTATAGCGAGAGAATTCATCAACTATGACCAATGTATATTTCTTTCCAGCGATGGATTGTTTGTTAATAGGGCCAAACAAATCCATATGGAGAAGCTGTAGAGGAGATGACATTGAGGAAACTTGTTTAGACTTGAAGCTTGCCTTGGTTTGTTTCCCTTTCTCACACGCTGAACATAGAGACTCCTTAGCGTATGAGTGTTGAGGTAAACCAGTGACCAACTCTTTAGAAGAAAGAGTATTCAGTGTCTTGAAGTTGAGATGGGAGAGACTTTTATGCCATAGCCAGTTGACATCAGATGAGGCTTTTGAGAAGAAACAAAAGTTCTCAGTGGTTGTAGAGTCCATGTTTATAACATAAACATTTTCCACACGGTATCCGCTGAGAGCTATCTTCTCCTTTTTGTCAGTGACAAAGCAGGATTCCTTAGTGAAAATCACTTTGTTATCCTTGTCACATAGTTGACTGATGCTTAGAAGATTATGCTTCAGTCCTTCAACATATGCGACTCTTCTGAAGGTTGTTGTACCATTAGAGAGTACACCAAATCCTCGGGTATAGCCTTTTCCGTTTCCACCGAAGGTCACTGAGGGACCATTCTCTTCCTTATATTCAGCGAGCAGGTTCTTTTTGCCAGTCATGTGTCTAGAGCATCCGCTATCAAGATACCAGATACCTTTCAGGACCTACACACAAAGGAAGATTATCTTGACTTAGGCACCCATTTTACCATGGGCCCACATTTGTCAGTGGTGGTAGAGGAAGTGGAAGGTTCAGCAATCTTCACAGCATTTGAAGATTCAGTGTCAGGAATAGTCTTCACTTTGGTTAATTTCTTAACCTCAGTGGTTGGTTTCACCTTAACCTGATTTGCACCAGGATTGGTCTTTTTTGCCTTGGGGGCATTGATCTTTACCTTAGCTAACTTTTCAGCTTTGGTGGTTGTGGGGCACTTACTAGCAATATGATTTGTAAGTCTACGGTGATAACATTTCCTATAACTAAAAGTAGCTTTAGGATCATTTGCATGCTTAGCCGTTAATTTTAAATGAGCAGGGCCATCACCAAGTATACCTTTGGCATTGGAAATTGGAGGAACAACCAGTTCTTCAGATTTCTTACCAATTATATCCA
Source organism: Saussurea involucrata (assembly GCA_033807775.1). Classification (NCBI taxonomy): domain Eukaryota; kingdom Viridiplantae; phylum Streptophyta; class Magnoliopsida; order Asterales; family Asteraceae; genus Saussurea; species Saussurea involucrata. The sequence goes on from CM066322.1 coordinate 94,995,447, forward strand.
CTCTGATTCTAGGAGTAGATCGCTGAATAAATCCAAGGATCTTGTTCTTAGAAGTAGAGGGATGAATCACTGATGTTTTAGAAACATTCAGCTTAGGTACAAAGGTACCCTTCTGAGGTTTTTGATTGAAAACTTTTTCTTTTCCTTTACCTTTAGAGATTAAGGTAGGTTTTTCCTCAGGGATGGGGGTTTTAGAAGAAGAGCACTGAGATAATGAAGTGTCAGGGATAGAGGACACGAACCTTCCAAACTTAAGCTTGGAATGATCCGTGGTTGATTCTTCAGCGTCAGCTTTGTAACAAAGACCACGTTTGTCACTCAGGGGAATCTGAGACTTTATTATCTCAGTGATCGTTGTTGAGGATTTACACCACCCTTCAACAGTAGCCTTTTCAGCTTTTAATGCAGCGATAGCTTCTTCACGTTCGATTTTGACTATCTGATTTATATGGACCTGATCTTTTAAATCTTCTTCAACTTTAGAAAGCTTTTCTATTTGAAGGTGACGATTTCTAAGTTGTTCGGCGAGATCAAGGTTTTGATTTTCAACTATGGTCTTGCCATTCATGGCATCATATAAGTTTATAGTCAGAAGTTCAATTTTCCGAAGACTATCAGCTCTATTAATATCTGAAATATTAGTAAAGAAAGAAGTTGATACCTTAGAGGTAGAAGATGAAGTAGAGGGAATTTCAGTTTGTTCTTCCTCTTCTTTGATTTTGGCCATTAGGCAGAGATTGGCCTCGTCATCATATTTATAGTCAGATGTATCTTCATCAGAAAGAGCCCAGTCATGATCTTCAGCGATCATGCCTTTGCCTTTCTTCTTAAAGCTTTTCAGCTTTGAATAATTTTGTTTCAGCTTCTTATACTTGTCATCTCTAGCCTTGGGGTTAGAGGATTTCTTGTAGGAAGAAGATGAGGGTTTGAAAACTTTCTTAGATCTGCATTCACTAGCAAAGTGACCGATCTTTTCACAGTTATAACAAGTAGCAGTATCTTATCAACAGAATTGACGATTTTGGCTTATCAGTGAGTGCAAGAGCTTTGTTTCTTCTAAAGTTACTCTTTCTGGTGAATCTCCTGATAGAATTAGTCAGGAGGGCCAGAGACTCATCCATTTCTGAAGGATCACCTTCAGATGAGTCATCAGAGTTAGATTCCAACTCAGTGATAGTGATAGTTGATCGCAGAGTGGAAGGTGACTCTGAGAGTAAAGCAACAGGTGTGCTCTTGGAATCTTTTACAAGATTCTTCTTAAGATGACATGACTGCTCATGATTGAGCATAGTGCCAAATAAGGTAGAGAGAGTCATAGATTTTAGATCCTTTGATAGCTTGAGGCACATTGAATAACTATCCCAGCTTTCAGGTAAACATTCTAAGAACTTTGTCAGGATCTCAAAGTTAGAATATTCCTTACCAACGGTTTTTAGGTCAATAGTTAAACAGTTAAACCGCTGATGTACTTCAGAGAGAGATTCATTCTTACCACAAATGAAGCTTTCGTACTGTCTTACCAGGTTGATCTTTCTTGAGTCCTGGACTTCAGACGTACCTTCATATTGAACACAGATTGTGTCCCACAAGGCTTTGGAGGTTTTTAGGTTCATGACGGAATGGTAGACTTCGTCAGGAAGAGCCATAGAAAGAATGGATCTGGCCTTAGTGTCGATGGCCACCTTCTTCTTGTCTTCATCAGTCCAAGTATGAGGTTCCCTAGGAATGATTCTCTCAGGAATGGCAGCTCTAGTAGCATTACCTGGAACTTCATGATCAATCCTAACAGGGATATATGGACCATTTTCGATGTAATAAGTCATAGTAGGGTCTACACCTTCCAAGAAGAGCATCATCCTATTTTTCCATAGATTAAAGTTATCTCTGGAAAATCTAGGGGTTTTGCAAGAGAACCATTGTCAATGTAGTTAGCCATTTTAGAGAATAGCATGTAAGAGAAAAGATTAGTATAAGCAAGATCTTGTTTATAGGATTAAACAATTTGCTCTGATACCACTTGTTGGTCCCGGAGGGGTTATACAAGTTTGTAGAAGGGGGGGTTGAATACAAACACACTATTTTTACTTTTCTAAATTGTTTATTGATATGTATCAAACAATTTACAACTTTTGCGGAACAAGATTAAGGAATAAACCTAATCTAAACAAGTTAAGAGAATCACTAAGATTTCTTGCACTATAAATAAGATAGAGAGAAAATAAAAATATTAAAGATAAATATTCTAACACACAGAATAGTAAGATAAGGAAATGGCCGAGCACTTCATTTCAGAAGTAGGGTTTCCTTTATACACTGCATGCATTTAATGCACAACAGTACAACTTTACACGTGGCAGCAGCTGATTGGTTGCATGTTTTGACCTTGGTAGACAACCTAGTAGCCGCATGATGAACAATATAGAATAAGAGTTGGTTGTACAATTCTGGACAAAAGGGATGTCCATTCTGACATTATCATACGGAGGCGTGCAAGGGGGAAAGACAAAAGTAACTTGTAGAGGAAACTTCATGATCAGCGTTCGCTGAATAGACATTTATCAGCGAGTGATAAAGTTTAGCGTTCGCTGAAGTCTTCTACTTGAAACTTCACGTTGAGTGGACAAATCTTGGCTTCGCTGATATCTGCATCAGTTCATTAGTAGACTTGTCGCAGGTTCTTTAGCTTGATCTTCGACTTCAACGTAGAACATAGTTGACGTGAAACTTGTCTTCAGGGATCATAAGTAAACAACTAAAACTATCAACGATCATCAGTAAGACTGAACAGGCTCAGGGCTTGCTGATGAACAGTATCGCTGAATGTGTAATTTAAAGAACGTGAGTTTCCTATCAGCGGTACTGTAGAGACATAGTACTTATCAGCGATAGTGAAACTCTAATACATATTGTCTACTTACAATTTTCACTAAGTGTTTCTCAGAGAGTCATTATCAATTCACTGAGGGTTTGGATCAACAATCTTGTTTATCGTATTTTATCTCACTTAGGAGTCAGAGAAAGACATGTAGAAACGATATCCTCACTTTTTTAGCTAGGACGAGATTTCAGGGACGAAATCCCTTTCAAGGTGGGGAGGATTCTAACACCCGAAAATCATAGTAAGTGAAGATTAGGGGAATTCCATCCCTACCCTTGTGACTTTGTCATTAATAGAGTTTAAAGTTATTAAGAACTAAGTTGGAATTCTGGGGACTCATTGTGGTTAATCGGGAAAATGGAAATCGAAGGAAAACACACCCTTGCAGGTCTGGGCGACAATGACCGGTGACTATGACAAATGTCATAGTGGTGTGGCAAAGTCGTTGCCATAGGGGTGGTCACGATACACATCTTGCGATTGTGACAACGAGAATGCCCATGGGCAAACTCACATGTCACTCTCGCTAAGAGTGTACCGAAGGTGGTGTGTGGTCGGCAACAATGTCAGCGATTATGCCAAATGGCAATACACTGGGCATAGTCACCGGTGTTGTCTGTGAGTATAAAACCCTCACTTACCCAGTTTTAGCCTCATTTCTTCCATTATCACTTTGTCACTCACGGTTTTAGGAGCATTTAGTGTGCTCTCTTCTCCCCAAACCTACCTCTTCATCAGTTCAAACCTAGAAGTTGATGGGAACTTTTATTTGGGCATCAAGATCACGATTGGAACATTTATTGTGAAGATATCAAACAAGAATCCAAGTCTCAAGCCTCCATCTTCTCTATTGTAGGGTTTTGCAAAGATTTCTTGGTTTTTAACCAAAAACCTAGATTGTGAGTTTTCTAAACCATTTGTCAAATTAGATACATGTCTCTAAATGTTTCTTTGCCATCATTTTTCAACCATTAATGTAAACCCTTATTTTCATATATGCTCATATTTCCATGTTTAAGGTGCTATGGGTCTTGTAATGAAAAGTGTCCTACTTGTTATTGTTGGAGGTTAAGATGTCTTACTTTATGAAGGAGTATCTAGCCTTTTTATAAAAATACTCATAATTTAGGGTTGTAACCTAACTTGGGCAGTTGACTCTATGAAATGCATAAGTATTAATGGATGATCTTGGATACTTGATATTGTGTTCTCCATCACATAAAATGTAGTTTTTATTGCTTGAATATCCCTTATGTGATGGTATGTGCCTAAATGGCTAAATTGAGGAGGTTGGGATATTATGTGAAGTTCTATCTATAATGAATGTGGTACTTAAACCACAAATTACCTATGATGGTATTGCATACATTTTCACATGGATTAAAGTGCCTTATGGTCAAATTGGAATATTGGATGAACTAGGTTAAGTAAATACTAGGAGGACATAGTCTTGGGCGCCACGGGTATGCATCTAGACCTCCGCCATTGGGACAATGCCTTAGTTGTAACCCTCGGATGTGCCGGGCCTTTTTGGTGTCGCTCAAAATAGTTGGTGTTAAGGTGACTCGACTCATTGGGTGGAACTTGATTGGTGCTATGGGTCTCCCCCATTGACTCCAAATATGGGTGTTGCTTAATAAATAAAATGTTCATGCATGCAATATTATTGTTTATCTTTAAATATTCAGGCTCACTAATATTTTTGGCCTAACACTTGTTTGTTGACGTGTATCTCAGGTTCTAGTGGCACCGTCTCTAGGAAGGTTTATCCGAGTTAGATGTGAGCTTGAGGATTTATTATTGGGACATTGTTGGATAGAAAAGACATTCTTTTGAGAGGATTGGATGACACCAGAGTTGTCATCTATTTCTAGAGAAGTTAGATTATTAGGTTGTTAACTTCCAATTACTTTAAATTACGAATTTGTAATTAACAGGTGATTTTAATTCCCTATTTTTGGGAGGCTTATGCCTTGGCATTATATACCATATTTCCGACTTATTTGAAGTTTTTGTTTATCCCTACTTTTGTGGTGTAACAATTCTTAATAACATTTCATATATAGTGAGAGAGAGAGAGAGAGAGAGGAAATTTCAAAGAAAACTCAATTTCCATTGTGCACGTGTTGACGAATCTTAATCTCTCCATCTCTGTGACTACTTTCAAATTTACGTTTCAGGTTAGAACTGTATTGAACGTTTCAGTTATTCATATTGTAGTCAACACAGTCGAATTTAGCAGTAAAAGCAGTATTGTTAGGAAAATTTGAGAATTTTGCCTAGCATTTGCCTAAATGAGTGAATTATCCATAAATCTCATAAAATGCCAATTCAAATACCCTAAATGCATATATATATATATATATATATATATATATATGAACTTTGCAAAAATAAATACTTGCAAATAAAACAAGTATTATTGTTAATATAAACTAGTTTAAATAATTAACAAATTCAAAAAATAAATAAATAAATGACATTTTTGGGAGGTCCAATCATATTATACCCAAATTTACACCCCATCACTCTCTCCTCCCTTCCCAATGCCGGCCACCCCCCCATATCCCCCTCTCTCACTCATTTTACTTCATTTCAAAATCACTCCTCACTTCATCTCTCTCTCTAACTTCTCTCTTGAGTTCTTCTTTATTTTTCTCTCTAATTTTCTCTCTACACTCTCTCAAATAACATCCAAACTCCATCCTTTCAAGCTCAAGAAACTCAAGTATTCAAGTGATTCTTAAGGTAAAATCATATGTAGAGCAAAGCCTACACATCCCTTTGTTAATCTTCTTTCATTATCTTTAAGTTTTCTTCTTCTTCTACTCTAGTTTTACTTTGTTTTGCTAGAAACATCTTTGAAATCTTAATGTTTGTAGATTCATCACCAAAACACTGTGCATGTTGTTAAAAGGTGAAGAATCCATGATCAAACCTATGTTAAGATCAAAGAAGGAACTTTTGCAAGTTTCTACTAGCATGCATGTGTTATTCTAAAAAATCTACGTCTTAAACTCTAAGAAATTTTATGAAAAACTTATATTACACTAAAAACATGTTTTAATCTCCATGCATGTGCTAAAAACTTGTTATTTTATATAGCAAAAACAAGTTCTTGGTTTGACCACTCATGAAATCTTCAAAAAGAGAGTAAGAAAACAATTTTGGGGATTTTTGAAAGATATCTTTATTTAATATACATGCATGTAGTTCTAGAGGTTTAAAAATAAATATTCATCTGAAAATATTTGTTTGGGGAAGTGTCAAATCGGATTCCATGCAAAAGGAACAAAATCATGGCAAAACTTAAAGTTAGATGCATTTTCTTAAAAGCTACCTTTTGACAGCAATCTGTCACATTTCTACCTATCTCTTTAAAAGGCGATAACTCTCTCAATATTTAACCAAATAAGGTGAAATTTCTTCTGGAATTTATGGTTATGTGTTAATATTCGAACTCAAGTGGTTTCACTCAAAAACTAAAAGATTTAGAACTTCAAACAGACGTCACAATAACAGTGTGCAAACAGCTATGTTTTCTGTAGTAGCTGCACTATAAAAATTATTTGATGGACTTATCTACCTTTAAAAATAATGGTTTATATACCAAAAGTTCCCTAACACATAGTGTCAGCTTGAGTAAAAATCGCTTGTCCAGAAAAGCCTCGGAAAATAGCTAAAAACGAACTGAAAGTGACACAAAGATTCTGGACAGAAAAGTAAATTTCCATGTATTGTTAAAAATCAACTTTTAACTTATTTTATTATAAATCTATGACTTTTATTAAGTAACAAAGACATGCAAGATGTTTTAGACCATCACAAAAATATAAACCTTAAACAAAGTTCTTTATAAGGCATTTTATGACATTTTGGATAAGTAGGATTCACTAAACCCTTAGAATCAAGCTTGAATCTTACTAGTGGCTCTTACGATTCGTAGGATCGGAGTAGGATCGTATTACAAGTTGCACTTGTGAGCATCTCGGAAACATCTTCGCTTATCACCGTGAGTTTCACATCCCCTTTTTACTATTTTGTAGATTTTGGGGTGAAAAGCATGTTATGATTTCATTACGCATCGGTTGTACTATTTACTCAAAATGCTTCATGTAGCTACAAATTTTTATGCGCTATGGTATGTATGCTTATGTTAGTTGATTCTGAGTTTCACATTCATTTTAAGTCCCCGGTTCAATTTACATTACCCATTAGCTCATTGTTCGAGCCGTTGGTATATTATAGATAACATTATTTGGTTGACTCCCCACTCACCTCGCGAGTGCATAATTACCGTCTTCTTTATCATGTTTACGATGATAATGTGTCATTGGGGCGTGCAGTCAGGAGGTTTGGGTAGTGGGCTCATGGCTTTAACATTTTGCATACAATAATATACCTTGTGCATGTTGACAACCGAATACTTTATCCACTGTGTGGATTTACAAAGATGCATTAAAACTGTTATGCATACCGAAAACCTGTGAACACACCAACTATTCAATAGTTGACCCTCTCATTTACATGCTTTTCAGGAAATATCAAGTAAGGTTGGAACTTTAGAAGGCACCACTAGTAGCCGCATTCTTCACGAACTTCTTTATCATGTCAATTTGTGTTTTGAACAATTTGTATTTTGGAACAAGATGTAACTTTTTTAAACTTTTAAGCTATGATGATTGTGTGTTGTCTTCTACCTTACGCAATGAAACCTTGAACTGTGACATCCCGTATTTCCGCTTTAGCGGGGTGTGACAGATTTGGTATCAGAGCCGAAGGTTATAGAGAATATCGGTCTTCCATTGGAAAAACCCAACTATAACCAAAATCCAAAATTGACATGAAAACAACTGAACCTACTACTAGTATAACTAAGTCTAGAATGGTATTAACAGACTTTAATTAAACATAGCTTGATCACCTATGTTCGATTAAGGAAGGTTAATGCGAGACTAGAAATGGTTATAGTAGGAGTACGTCAATTTTTACTTGCACTCTCTAGTAGCATGCATAGTGCGTAGACATTGCATAGGATAGACATTACACTTGTGCGATTAGTAACTAAGTATACTTGCCTCAGTTTCACTATGTCATCATCATCCCACCCTCTCTCTTCTTACTCGGCCGACGAGTCGTGTTATATCACCGGTCGACCGCGAGTCAACCCACCGAGCATCCGGGAGTATGAGGATCCTAGGAATACTGAATCGGAGCAAGAAGTGTCAAGCGAGCGGTATCCTTACAACGGACCGAGAGTATCACCGACCTCGGTACTACCACGACCAACCCCGATGATTGTTCAACCAAACTTTGGAGGGCCCCGTGTAAGGCAAACGGCAAGGAAAAGCGTCCCAATTCCAAGACAGGTGACGCTTAGGACGGAACGTCCGGAGGCACCAGAGCCGCCACGTGTGGTCACCGGTGTGCCAATCGGGCAAGTGTCCGGTATGACTTGGGCAAGAGATCAGTACATAAGGGCAATGACGACCGAGCTACACGGTTGTCAAGTGAGGGTGACTCACCAAGGACATACACATCAATTGTCCCACGTTTCGACCCAGGCTTTAGAAGGTGCGAGAATGGCCAGAAGAATGGCGATGAGGGCAGAGTTGGCGTGTGTGGTTGTGGGGACGGTGTTAACGTTGTTGATACTTTGGATTCTGATTGGTGCATACTTGGGATGGTACGGATGCGACGGTGGATGGTTGGTAGCGTGTTGGGAGGAACCTTTGGAAAACGTTTTCTTTACTTTTCATTTCCAATTTATGTATTTTAAGAATTCGGGTTGTATTACTCTTCAAACAATATGATACTGGTGTATGATAAACACCAGAAATTTTATAATATCGGCAATTGCTAAAATTATGAATGGAAACCCATTGGGTGAAATGCAAACTTTCAATCAACCCATCTATGTATCTGATGCTTAACTTTACTGTTTCAAAAACTTCAAGTGATAGTGTAAACTTTTGGAAAATACCAGTCTAAAAATTTGTGCAAAATTTTAATCAAATCAATATTTACAAATGTGTTTTAGAATCATGCCTCCAAGGAGATCCACACGCCACACGGGAAATAATCCTGAAGACCAAACACCCGACATCGCACAGATCATAGCTCAACGCATACAAGAAGCAATACCCAGTATAGTCACACAAGTGACCGCCGACATTAATACTGACCGAGGGAATGAAGGAGGCAGGGGAGGAAATCCGGGCAGTAACAGTACCAGATGCAATTACAAGTCATTCATGACCTACAAGCCCAAGGAATTCTACGGAAAGGAAGGTGCCGTAGGATTGCTTTCTTGGTTCGATAGCATGGAGTCTGTACTCCATATTAGCAAATGCTCGGAGGATCGCAAGGTGGAGTATGCGGCATGTCAACTCCAAGGCAGGGCACTGACATGGTGGAACATTCAGGTCCAAACCCATGGAAGAGAGGATGCATACAAACTTTCATGGGAGGAGTTTAAGGAGTTACTCACTGAGGAGTACTGCCCCAAAAGTGAAATTCAGAAGCTGGAAACTGAATTCTGGAATCACACCATGGTTGGAGCAGACATAGACCAATATACGGCGCGCTTCCATGAACTTGCAAAGTTAGTACCTCATATGGTTACTCTTGAGAGCAAGAGAGTTGACCGATACTTATGGGGATTAGCGCCGGAAATCCGAGGAATGGTCACCTCGGCAAACCTGACCACAATCCAATCAGCAGTGGTGTTGGCGACTAGCTTAACGAATGATGCGGTTAGAGCAGGAACTCTGACATCGGGAAGTGCCAGTAATAAGATGAAGCCAGAGTATCAGTCAGGAAAGAAAACCTTTGGTAGTGCAAGCAGGGATAGGAAACTGGTGAGAAACTTCGGAGTGAAGGCTCAGGACCTAAAGCAATACAATGGTCCACTCCCAAAATGCAACAAATGCAACTTTCATCATGAGGGAGCCTTCCCCGTTTGTGACAATTGTAAGCGGCCAGGTAATCTCGCCAAGTTCTGTAGGATAGAAAGGGGTCTCAATGAAGGGAGAAGGGCATGCTTCGAGTGCGGAAGTCAGGATCACTTCCGGAATACGTGCCCGAGATTGGGTAGGAGGCCGAGCAATAACAATAATGGGAACCAGGCAAGTCAAGTCAATCAAGGAAATCAAGGAGGCCAAGCTCGAGGACGGGCATTTGTCATTGGAGCTGACGAAGCACGTCACGACCCCAATGTGGTGACAGGTACGTTTCTCCTAAACAACCACTATGCATCAGTATTATTTGACACTGGAGCGGACAGGAATTTTGTTTCGTTATAACTTAGGCCACTAATTAACTTGGAATCTAGGAGAATGTCGGATGCTTATATTATTGAGGTTGCTAATGGTCATAAATTTGAGGCCCAGGATGTAATTTTAGATTGTACCTTGAATCTAGCCAATAAATTGTTTAGCGTCGATCTTATTCCTATTGAATTGGGGAGTTTTGACGTAGTAGTGGGTATGGACTGGTTATCTAAGAATCAAGCGGAGATTTGTTGTTTTGATAAGGCGGTTAGGGAACCTTTACAAGACGGAGAAACCCCTAGTCATACAAGGAAACAAAGTTGGAAGGAGCCTAGAGATAGTGTCAAGTGTGAAGGTGCATAAGTATTTGAGGAAGAAGTGTGTTGCATTTCTGGCACACGTAGTTGAGAAGAAGTCCGAGAAAAGGCGAATCCAAGATATTCCTGTGGTGAAGGATCACCCGGAGGTGTTCCCAGATGATTTTCCTGGACTTCCCCCTTCTAGACAAGTCGTATTTCAAATTGACCTCATACTTGGAGCAGCACCTGTAGCTAAGGCACCATATCGTTTAGCACCTGGCGAAATGCAAGAGTTGTCAAGTCAACTTCAAGAACTTCTAGACAAAGAATTTATTAGACCAAGTTCCTCACCTTGGGGAGCCCCAGTCATGTTCGTCAAGAAGAAGGATGGATCGTTTCGAATGTGCATCGATTATAGGGAACTAAACAAGTTGGCGATCAAGAATCGATATCCTCTCCCTCGAATAGATGATTTATTCGACCAGTTGCAAGGTGCAACTTACTTCTCAAAGATTGACCTTCGATCAGGATATCATCAGCTGAGAGTCCGTGAAGAGGACATCCCTAAGACAGCTTTTAGGACTCGATATGGGCACTACAAATTCTTAGTTATGCCCTTCGGGTTAACAAATGCACCAGCCGTGTTCATGGATTTAATGAACAGGGTATGCAAACCATACCTTGACAAGTTTGTGATCGTGTTTATCGACGACATTTTGATCTACTCTCGAAGTAAGGAGGATCACGAACATCATCTAAGGATAATTCTAGAGACACTCAAGGAACAGAAACTGTACGTCAAGTTCTCAAAGTGCGAATTTTGGATTCGAGAAGTACACTTTCTTGGTCACGTGATTGGAGAGAAAGGAATTCACGTGGATCCGGCTAAAGTGGAAGCCATTAAGAAGTGGGAAGCCCCTATGACCCCAACAGAAATTCGTCAATTTCTGGGTTTGGCGGGTTATTATAGGCGATTCATCGAGAACTTCTTAAGAATTTCTAAACCACTCACAGCACTGACCCAAAAGGATAGTAAATTCGTTTGGGGAGAACTGCAAGAAGAGGCGTTCCAGCTATTGAAGAAAAAGTTGTGCAATGCACCAATTCTAGCGTTACCGGAAGGAACCGATAACTTTGTGGTGTATTGTGACGCATTGCATCAAGGTTTGGGTTGCGTATTGATGCAAAAGGACAATGTTATAGCGTACGCCTCAAGGCAACTAAAGGTTCACGAGAAGAACTATACCACACACGATTTGGAGCTTGGAGCTGTGGTATTCGCCTTAAAGATTTGGAGACATTATTTGTATGGCACTAAGTGCACTGTTTTCACGGACCATAAGAGTCTTCAGCACATCCTAGACCAGAAAATGCTCAATATGAGGCAGAGAAGATGGGTAGAGTTACTCAGTGACTACGATTGTGAAATTTGTTACCACCCAGGTAAGGCCAATGTAGTAGCCGATGCCCTGAGTAGAAAGGAAAGGGTAAAACCTTCGCGAGTACGAGCATTGGGAGCACTTGTACAAACGAGTTTAAAGACTCGAATTCTCGAAGCTCAGGTCGAAGCAATGAAAACGGACAACTTGAAGGACGAAACCCTTCATGGTATAGAGAGTAGATTTGAAACTAAGGTTGACGAAGTACATTACTTCAAGGACAGAGTTTGGATTCCAAAAGCCAACAACGAATGGAAAACGATTCTGGATGAAGCCCACAAGTATAGATATTCAATTCATCCAGGAGCGGATAAGATGTACAAGGACTTAAGGGAATATTATTGGTGGCCAGGAATGAAGAAAGATATTGCCTTGTACGTAGGGAAATGTTTAACTTGCTCAAAGGTCAAAGATGTATATCAAAAGCCACCTGGTCTGTTACAACAACCAGAGATTCCCCAGTGGAAATGGGATCAAATAACCATGGATTTCATAACCAAACTTCCGAGGACTGCCAAAGGGCACGACTCGATTTGGGTTATAGTAGATCGATTCACGAAATCTGCAAATTTTCTACCAATTCGGGAAGACTATAAGATGGTGAAGCTTGCTCAGATCTATATCAATGAAATTGTTACACGTCATGGAGTTCCCATTTCCATCATATCAGATAGAGATAGCCGTTTCACATCCCGGTTTTGGCAGTCACTTCAGAAAGCATTGGGTACGAAATTGAATTTAAGCACTGCCTATCATCCTCAAATGGATGGGCAGAGTGAACGGACTATACAGACGTTAGAAGACATGCTTCGGGCATACGTGTTAGACTTTGGAGGAAGTTGGGATAATCACTTGCCTTTGGTCGAGTTTTCTTATAACAATAGCTATCACACCAGTATTCAGTGTGCGCCATATGAAGCCCTGTATGGACGCAAGTGTCGTTCACCCCTTTGTTGGTTAGAAATTGGAGATAGACAGCTATCTAGACCCGATATTGTACAAGAAACTACTGACAAGATTGCAATCATTCGAGATAAACTTAAAGCATCCAGAGATCGTCATAAAAGTTATGCGGATAATCGTAGGAAGCCTTTAGAATTCCAAGTTGGTGATAAAGTGCTTCTAAAGGTATCTCCATGGAAGGGAATAGTACGATTTGGGAAAAGAGGAAAATTGAGCCCAAGGTATGTCGGACCATTTGAGATCTCTGAAAGGATTGGTCCAGTGGCATATAGACTCGATTTGCCTAAGGAGCTAAGTGCTATCCATGATACGTTTCATGTGTCGAACCTCAAGAAATGTCTAGCTGATGACTCATTAATCATACCTCTAGAAGAAGTTCAAATTGACGATAAGCTGCACATCATAGAAGAACCAATTGAGGTCCTCGAGAGAGATGTTAAGCGTCTTAAGTGAAAGAAAATTCCGATCGTGAAAGTTCATTGGAACACAAGGCGTGGGCCTGAGTATACATGGGAACCAGAGGACTACATGAAACATAAGTATCCTCACCTCTTTGCTAAGAAACCGGTTAATGCTGAAAGTTCTTGAATTTCGGGACGAAATTCTTTTAACCGGGGGAGACTGTGACAACCGTCAAATTTACGTTTCAGGATAGAACTGTACTGAACATTTCAGTTATTCACATTGTAGTCAACATAGTCGAATTTAGCAGTAAAAGCATTATTGTTAGGAAAATTTGAGAATTTTGCCTAACATTTGCCTAAATAAGTGAATTATCCATAAATCTCATAAAATGCCAATTCAAATACCCTAAATGCATATATATATATATATATATATATATATATATATGAACTTTGCAAAAATAAATACTTGCAAATAAAACAAGTATTATTGTTAATATAAACTAGTTTAAATAATTAACAAATTCAAAAAAATAAATAAATAAATGACATTTTTTGGAGGTCCAATCATATTATACCCAAATTTCCACCCCATCACTCTCTCCTCCCTTCCCAAGGCCGGCCACCCCCACCCCCCATATCCCCATATCCCCCTCTCTCACTCATTTTACTTCATTTCAAAATCACTCCTCACTTCATCTCTCTCTCTCTAACTTCTCTCTAGAGTTCTTCTTTCTTTTTCTCTCTAATTTTCTCTCTACACTCTCTCAAATAACATCCAATCTCCAGCCTTTCAAACTCAAGAAACTCAAGTATTCAAGTGATTCTTAAGGTAAAATCATATGTAGAGCAAAGCCTACACCTCCCTTTGTTAAACCTCTTTCATTATCTTTAAGTTTTCTTCTTCTTCTACTCTAGTTTTACTTTGTTTTGCTAGAAACATCTTTAAAATCTTAATGTTTATAGATTCATCACCAAAACACTTTGCATGTTGTTAAAAGGTGAAAAATCCATGATCAAACCTATGTTAAGATCAAAAAAGGAACTTTTGCAAATTTCTACTAGCATGCATGTGTTCTTCTCAAAAATCTACCTCTTAAATTCTAAGAAATTTTATGAAAAACTTATATTACACTAAAAACATGTTTTAATCTCCATGCATGTGCTAAAAACTTGTTATTTTATATAGCAAAAACAAGTTTTTGGTTTGACCACTCATGAAATCTTCAAAAAGAGAGTAAGAAAACCATTTTGGGGATTTTTGAAAGATATCTTTATTTAATATACATGCATGTAGTTCTAGAGGTTTAAAAACAAATATTCATCTGAAAATATTTGTTTGGGGAAGTGTCAAATCGGATTCCATGCAAAAGGAACAAAATCATGGCAAAATTTAAAGTTAGATGCATTTTCTTAAAAGCTTCCTTTTGACAGCAATCTATCAGATTTTTATCTCTCTCTTTAAAAGTCCATAACACTCTCAATATTTAAACAAATAAGGTGACATTTCTTCTGGAATTTATGTTTATGTGTTAAGATTCGAACCCAAGTGGTTTCACTAAAAAACTCAAAGATTTCAACCTTCAAACAGACGTCACAAAAAGCGTGTGCAAACAAATATGTTTTCTGTAGTAGCTGCACTATAAAAATTATTTGATGGACTTATCTACCTTTAAAAATAATGGTTTATATACCAAAAGTTCCCTAACACATAGTGTCAGCTTGAGTAAAAATCGCTTGTCCAGAAAAGCCTCGGAAAATAGCTAAAAACGAACTGAAAGTGACACAAAGATTCTGGACAGAAAAGTAAATTTCCATGTATTGTTAAAAATCAACTTTTAACTTATTTTATTATAAATCTATGACTTTTATTAAGTAACAAAGACATGCAAGATGTTTTAGACCATCACAAAAATATAAACCTTAAACAAAGTTCTTTATAAGGCATTTTATGACATTTTGGATAAGTAGGATTCACTAAACCCTTAGAATCAAGCTTGAATCTTACTAGTGGCTCTTACGATTCGTAGGATCGGAGTAGGATCATATTACAAGTTGCGCTTGTGAGCATCTCGGAAACATCTTTGCTTATCACCGTGAGTTTCACAACCCCTTTTTACTATTTTGTACATTTTTGGGGTTAAAAGCATGTTACGATTTCATTACGCATCGGTTGTACTATTTACTCAAAATGCTTCATGTTGCTACAAATTTTTATGCGCTATGGTATGTATGCTTATGTTAGTTGATTCTGAGTTTCACATTCATTTTAAGTCCCTGGTTCAATTTACATTACCCATTAGCTCATTGTTCAAGCCGTTGGTATATTATGGATAACGTTATTTGGTTGACTCCCCAATCACCTCACGAGTGCATAATTACTGTCTTCTTTATCATGTTTGCGATGGAACATGTGTCATTGGGGCGTGCAGTCAGGAGGTTTGGGTAGTGGGCTCATGGCTTTAACATTTTGCATACAATAATATACCTTGCGCATGTTGACAACCGAATACTTTATCCACTGTGCGGATTTACAAAGATGCATTAAAACTGTTATGCATACCGAAAACCTGTGAACTCACCAACTATTCAATAGTTGACCGTCTCATTTACATGCTTTTCAGGAAATATCAAGTAAGGTTGGAACTTTAGAAGGCACCACTAGTAGCCGCATCCTTCACGAACTTCTTTATCATGTCAATTTGTGTTTTGAACAATTTGTATTTTGGAACAAGATGTAACTTTTGTAAACTTTTAAGCTATGATGATTGTGTGTTGTCTTCTACCTTACGCAATGAAACATTGAGCTGTGACATCCCGTATTTCCGCTTTAGCGGGGTGTGACAATCTCTATTGATCCAACAACTCATATTAAATAGAGTTTTTAATTAAAATTATTAATTAAGGTGGTTAGGGGTAGAAACGGAAGATAATTTAAACTCACGTCTACCATATTTGATTTTTTTATTTGATTTTTTAATTAAAAACTTTTACCCCTTTAAAGTTTAAAATAAATTATTTTAAAAATTATTAATATTTTAATCAAACAAATTACATCAAAAAATGAGAATTTCGTGCTTTTCAATATGACTTCCATCTCGATATAGTTTTTGTTGCTTTAATCGTTTTTACGTGAAATTATGTTCTATTCATTATGAATATTTATGTACGTTTAAGTGTGTATAAAACCTCTACACCGTAAGTCCGTAACTCGACATCACCTTCTTCAACACTTTCTTCAACGTCGTAAGGCATAGTGTTCTTCGTCACCGTAGCCCAACACCCATCGAGACGAATCGAGAACCTATCGAGTTTCGGTTATGAACCGGGGAACAAAAGAGAGCATGCCCCTTCTCCACACCTTCACGGGTCATTCGTATATTATTCATCATGAATAATGTATCATTCGGGATGAATAATACAATATCCGGGGTGAATAATACACGATTCATGAATGAATATTATTCATCTTGAATGTTGTATAATGTATCTTAAATATTGTATTATTCATAATGAATAGTGAATGAACGTTCACCTTATTTATATTGAATGTGGACACCCGGGATGTACATACATATTCATAATGAATAAAACCAACTTTCAGTTGTGAATTGGGGAACAAAAGAGATTGCGCTATGTGTCCACTCCTTCACGGATCATTCATATATTATTCATCATGAATAATGTATCATTCAGGATAAATAATAAAGCATTCATGATGAATAATACACGATTCGTGATGAATAATACATGAATCATGTATACGTGCATTATTCATCTTGAATGTTGTATTATGCATCGTGAATAGTGACTGAACGTTCACCTTTGTTATTCATATTGAATGTGGACACCCGGGTACGTGCATACATATTCATAATGAATACAGCACATATATAGCAATTCACGTACAAACGGTTAAAAAAAACTATATCGAGATGGATGTTATATCGAAGAGCACGAAATTCTCGATTTTTTGATGTAATTTGTTTGATTAAAATATTAATAATTTTTAAGATAATTTATTTTAAACTTTAAGGAGGTAAAAAAAATTTAATTAAAAAATAAAATAAAAAGTCAAATAAGGTAGGTGCGGATTCAAATTTCCAGTTTTGCCCCTAACAACTTCTCAGTTAATCTTATTATGTTTTAACCATTGATTAATTTTCTAAATTTTAATTAATGGCTTAGATTGGTCCTCATGTATGAAAATTGAGTTTTCATTTGAACACACCCCTATATATATAGGACGATAATCAAAGGAGAACCATAAAAAGGTTGAGAACCATGAAAACTGATCTAAACCATTAATTGATTTAATGTATTACGGCTTAGATCGGTTCTCGCGGTTCTCAATCTTTTAATTATAACCTTGTGATCAAAATTTTAATTATAACCATGGGATCAAAACCAAATTACGGCTTAGATCGGTTCTCACGGTTCTCAATCTATTTTTGGTTCTCACATGATTTAACCAGGGCCGGCCCTGGGCCTAGGCCAGTGGGGCGACGACCCACGACATCAAAAAAGCTATGGGCATCAAAAACAATTAGTCCAGTTATGTATTAGTAGGCTCAGTTTAGTTTTTTTGGGCCTAAAAGAGAGTCGTTAAGCCCAAATTCAGCCGTGTCGTTCCTGTTTCCAACTCCAGCGTCGATTCACTTGCAAAAACAATCCAATCCAATTTCAATAAATCGATCTCGCCTTCACCTAAGTTCCTAACGTATTCAATTCTCAGTCTCTCCTCTCATCCTCTGCCTCTCTGCTACCTTCGATTGAATTTCTGAAGTAAGTAACGAAGCTATTTTAGTAATTTATTCAATTTTTGATTTCTGAAGTAACGAACCTGTCGATTGTGGTCTGTCATCTGTGGTCTGTGGAATCGATTCAAGTATTCAACGAACTCGGTCGATTGAATTTCAGAACCTTTCGACTTGAATCGATTCAATTCTCACTTCTCAGAACCTAGAAATCTCAAATCTAGAATCGATTCAGACAGTCAGACTCTTTGTGGAAATTGGAATTCTGGTAAGTCAGTAAGTGGTATCTTAATCTCTTATCTCTATAATTTATTCTGTATTTGTTAAACACTTAAATGTTAATGTTTTATATTTAGGGTTTATTGTTGATTAGGGATTTCAGATTTGGGAATTGGGATTTAACTATTTAGGGATTATTGTTGAATGTTGGTTAGGTAATTGGGCATTTGGAAATATTTCAAGTATTCAAGTTTGGCAATGTCACGACAAACCTCGACCAAATCAGGTGCTATCTATCTAATCTCTACTACTTTATATCGTATTATTTGTTTAGTTGTTTACTTGTTTAAGACATGTATCCTCGATCACAACCTTCGGGTGCTCAAAATAGAAAACGAAAAAAACAAGAGGAAATTGCTCAATCTATGCGAGGTTCTTTAAATAAGTTTATTGTTAGACAACCATATATTTGTGATGAAAATGTTGGTGATGCAAATGCTTGTGATACAAATGCTTGCGATACAAATGTTTGTGATGATAATGTTTGTGATGAAAATGTTGGTGATGCAAATGCTTGGGATACAAATGCTTTTGATGCTAATGCTTGTGATGAAAATGTTTTTGATGCAAAACAAAATGTTTATGACGATATTGGTTTGAACATATTTGATCCAAGAGTTTGGGATATGTTAAATTCAAAATTGAAAGACTTGCTTGTCAAAAAATGACCTATTAGGGAAACTAACATCAATTATCCTAAAGATAATATATGTAGACACTTCTCTAATGAATTTTATGTTCGTAAGATATGCAATGGTGATTGTTATGATAGAAAGTGGCTTGTTTATTCAAAAGAGCTTGATAGAGTCTTTTGTTTTTGTTGCAAACTTTTCAAAGATGGTCGGTCACAAAGTCAAATAGCAAGTGTTGGATTACATGATTGGAAATATCTTGGTAATAGATTAAACCTTTATGAAAATAGTCCTAAGCATATGACAAACCTAAAAGTGTGGTCCGAGTTGCGATTGAGATTGAAAAAGAATGAAACTCTTGATAAAGAGTTACAAGAAATGATAAAAAAGGATACCGACCATTGGAAAGAAGTGTTGATTAGAATAATTGCTACTGTTAAATGTCTTGCAAAGTATAATATACCTTTTCGTGGGAGCAATGGGACCATGAAATTTTGTATAGATTTAATTTAGTGAGTAAGAAATTACAATCTAAAAATATGCTTCTTGATGTTGCCATTGAAAATCTCAAGGGATTAGTTCTCTTTTTTGAAAATTATAGAGAAAATGGGTTTGCATGTGCTATTAATGAAGCAAAAGAAATTGCAAATGATATTGGAGTTGAGCCGGAATTTACTGTAAAACGTTCTTTCTCTTGAAAAAAAAACATTTTGATGAAATTCCAAATACTGAGAGAGAACAACAATCTGCTCAAGAGTGTTTTAGAACCGATTACTTTCTTGTTTTAGTTTATATGGCTCTTTCTCAACTTAGAACTAGATTTGAACAAATGCAAGAATTTGAATCTATTTTTGGTTTCTTATTTGACGGACGGAAGTTAGTAACCTTGCATGTTTTGAAAAAAAGTTGTATGAATCTTGAACTTGTTTTAAAAAATGGTGATGATTCTGATATAGATGGGGAATATTTGTTAATGGAGTTGCATGTTTTACAGGAAATGTTATCGGACGAGGCATCCAAGAGTGGAAATCCTTGGACATCTATACAAATTTTGGAGTTTGCAAAGAAGATGGACATGTTTCCACATGTCTTGGTTGCTTATAGGATTTTGTTGATCGTACCCGTCACCGTTGCATCCGCGGAAAGAAGCTTTTCGAAGTTAAAGTTGTTGAAGTCATGTCTACGGTCTACGATGAGCCAAGAAAGATTGAGCGGGTTAGCAATTTTGAGTATTGAAGGTAAGTTTTTAGCGGATATTAACTAGGATAAAGTAATTGACATTTTTGCTTCAAAAAATGCACGAAGGCATCGTTTTAGGCAATGTATTTTAAGTTTTATCATCCACGGTTTTGGTTTATGTCCCCCCCCCCCCCCCCCCCCCCCCGTTGTATGATTTTGTTTTATTTAATAAAGACCCGGCGTGGAGATGAGCTGCCTAGCTTGACTAGGTTCCAAACCCCATTAAAATGTTTTCCGTTTTCGTAATATAGGGGCATATTTTTTGTCTTTCGCCATGGGCATCCGAAATCTCAGGACGAGCCCTGGATTTAACCCATATATATATAGGTATACACACATGCGTAAACCATATATTTAATGCCATGGTACAATAGATAAACCCTAGTCCTAATCCTTTTATCATAATAATCATTCGACAGTCAGTAAAAGCATGAACCCAATAAATGAAATGGTGGGAATGAGAAGAAGGGAACAAGAAAGTTGGCACAACGCATAAGAAACTTAATCCTAAAATTAGATGTAAAATAACTCCCATAACTTCATAAGCAACTATTAAACCCAACTGATTGATGTGAAAAAATCACAAGCATGCAAACGAAATCGATGACCCACGTTTTTCCGGTGACTTTCGGTTTTCCGGCGAGAACTCCGGCGAGTTTGAAAACATGTGATGAATGATCCGAAACTTTGTTTGAATGACCCAAAACCTTCAAAAGTTTGATCCAAAACCTTCAAAAGTTTGAACTGAAACCTTGCTGTAAGAAGGAACCGAAAAGTAGAGGTTTCGGAACAACGAAGATCTGAAATCTTGGATTCCTGATCAAGCACGAACCGAAACCTGAGAATTTCGAAACAAGAAGGAACCGGAAAGTGTGGATTTCAGAATAAGGAGGTTCCGAGATCTGTGGATTTCGGATTGAATGTGATCTGAAACCTTTTTCTGAATCAAGACAGATCCGAAACGTGAGATTTCGGTACAAGGAGGATCCGAAAATGTGGAGGTTTCGGTCTAATAAGGAACCGAGAAGTATGGTTTCGGAATAAGAAGAAACAGAAAAGTTTAGTTTCTGATCCGAGTTCTTGTCCTATGTGATCCGAAACCCTAGCCTATGTGATCCGAAATCTGTTTGTGATCTGAAACCCTCACAAAATTAAAAACACACACACACACGCTTCTCATACACACATACACACACGTGATACACACACACTGCTCAAAATTTAAAAATATGCCTGATCCGAAATCCTTTTAGAGATGTGAAGGATCCGAAATCCTTTTAGGGTGTGATCCAAATTCTTTAAAAATTTAAGCACACACACAGCTCACACTTTTTCTTCTTTCTTCTTTTCTTACCTGTTGACAACCTGAAATTTTCAAACACTCAAAACAACTGTTAGACCAAGAATTATGGATCATAAACTATCACAAACACATTTTTTGTAACAACTTTAACAAAAAATTTGATCAAACTTCAAGATCTAAAATTTTTAATCAAGAACACTTGAAGATCATCAAGAACATGAAGAACACCAAAATTTTCAAAACACAAATTTATGAATGAAAACTTGAAAACTTTGAATGTTTCATGTCTAAAACATGTTTTTGGTAACGATTTTTCACAGAAATGAATCAAAACAACACAATTTTGCAAAATCAAACTCCAGAAATTTTCACAGACAACTTTTTGTCAAGAACACCAAATTTTCAAAAATCTTCCAATTGATCAATTCTTGATGTGTTTTTGAGTAATTGATGATGCAAATCTCGTTTATAATGATGGAGAGACACTTTGCAATCAAAATCAAGCACAAAAACACATTAAAAATCCATAACCCATTTGTGTTCTTGAAAGCTTCAAAAATGGAGAATTTCTTCAAATTTCTTCAAATCTTCATGATTTTTGACGAATTTGTGCATACAATTTGATCTCCCAGAGCTCTGATACCAATTGTTAACACCAGATCAATTAGGTAAACAACAAATCATCCATTGATCTTGAAAAATTCTAGATATTACATAAGAATGAAAGACTTTCTCTCTCTAGAATTTCTCTCTCTAGAATATTACAATAAGCTCTCTCTAATTACTTTCTAATGACTTGCTTTCTTTCTAATCACTTGCTTAACAACTAAGCTAAAGCTATTTATACTTCCTAACTACATTGACTTTCTAATTAAACTACTTTGACTTTGACAGCTTTGACTTTTACTTTGACTTTACAATATTTGACTATTACAATAAATCTTGAATATAATTTTGTGCGCTAACAGGAACAACCGTCTTTCTTTTCGATGGAGGAATCTGACGATTTCTTGCTAAAGACTCCTAGGCTGTTGTGGCAGGATGGTCGTCAGTCTGAATCGTCTTCGCATTCGATGTCGCATTGGGGATGGTGGTGGAGGTGGTGCAGATAAATAGACGACCTTGAAGAATGAGAAAAGATAAGGAGTAACAATATGAAAGATGAGGAAGAAATTGATGTTCCCGGAAATCAAACGAAAACCCATGACAACTTTCCGGACCTGGGGAAATTCCTCCTACCGTTCTTTAAGGAGAGACTACAGGAGGTTACAGTCGACGAGATGGGGTCGCACGTCGCAGGGATGACTTTCAAGGTATGTACGACCCATCTACTTTACGTGTTTCCGTCGTTTGTTTTCTAACGTTTGCGTGTTTAATCGTGCGACTACAGGCGTTCTAGACATCTCTCTGCTTGTATACCCATATGGAGAAGATCCCTAGGGTTACACCCGTTGCCTTGGAGAAATAGCACAAGATGCAAGAGGAGGCTTTTGTGGCACGGGATCAGGATAAGTTGGCGATGGAAAAGGCCGAGTGCCTCTCGGCAAAGCTCGACGAAGTTCAGGACTTCTACGAGGCGTCGATGAGGGCGAAGAAAGTCCTTCAGCGCCACTTGAGGGAAGCCCTTGAGAAGTCCTCTGCGACTGAGGCAGAATTAGGAGTGACTAAGGGCTTCTTGGCCGAGAGCGAAAAACAGGTCAAGGACCTTAAGTCGCTCATCGAGGTGAAAGAGGGGGAGATCGCGTCCTTAGAGGAGCGACTCCAATCTTTTGAGGCTCTGACCCGTCTGAGGGTTCGAGCGGCGATTATGCGTCGCCATCTATGGGGGCTAGACCCTATGGCCGGAGACGAAGAAGAGGTCGCCACTTACTTGGAGCAGGTCGGGGACGAGGAAGAACTCGACCAGGAAGACAAGCTCAAAGAAGGGGACCCGACGGATGCTGAGGTCGCTGGAGCTGGCGACGAGGAGGTCGCTAAGGAGCAGGACTCCCCTCTGACTTCATTTTTTGTTTCTTTGTTTATTTCTTTTTACGATGGGGCGACTATAATCGATCGTGCCCTTTACTTGTAACTTTTGGATATAAATACAAGTAGATTTTTGTTATACTATCGTGTTGCTTTACTTTGTTGTAATAAACAAAATAAACGAGAGATAACAAAACTCGAAGAACGAGCGTATAAAGCGGTAAGGCGTATGTAAAACTGTACGACATAGGTACTTATAACTTTCGAAGTAACCGGGCGACTGGGCCGAAAAAATATTCTAAGTATGAAATTCAAGTCATAAGACTTTAACTCCAAAACTTAGATTAAAAAGCACCTGCTGTGACTGTAAGATCCATGAGATGAATCATAAGATTTTACTTATGATGTATGAGTCATAATTTGACGGTCGTGACATAGCAGTCGTGACATTTTCGTCATACAGACTTTGTTTCTCACGATGTAAATCGTAAGACTGGCATTCGTGCAATCCTGCGAGCCTGCAATGTAAGATTCAAGGGTGGTCGTTGGTTTGACCAACGACCCTCCGATGCTAAAGTCAGTAATCGTTTGTCAAAATAAATCGAAAGCAAAATGTTAAAAAAAATACTTCTTTAAATGTACTTCATTCTAGCTACGTGGGATGTCTTGGTCGTCGAGGGCTTGAAGCATGTAAGTACCCTTTCCAACGACCTCGGATATTCGATAAGGTCCTTCCCACTTAGTGGATAATTTACCTGCGTTTGGTTCCTTGGTGTTTTGGAATACTCGTCGTAAGACGTAGTCACCTTCCTGAAAGATCTTGGCTTTAACATTTTTTGTTGAAATGTCGATCAACAACGTGTCGCTGAGATGCCATTTTGACCAAAGCAGACTCTATTAGCTCTTCGAGAGCGTCGGGGTCGTAGCTTAAGTCTACCAAGTTATGATCGACGGATGTATGTCTCGATGTCAGGAGCTGCACTTCGATAGGTAAGACGGATTCACAACCGTAAACCAATGAAAATGGTGTATGTCATGTTGATGTTTGGGGTGTCGTATAATTAGTCCATAGGACTGATGGAAGTTCTTCGACCCATTTTCCCTTTGCGGCCTTAAGTCTTTTCTTGATTGAATTGATAATAACTTTATTGCTTGATTATAAAAGACCGTTAGACTGGGGATAACGTGGGGTCGAGGTCGTAAGTTTGATGTTACGATCCTCACAAAACTATTGCGTACGGTCGCTTATGAATTGTGACCCGTTGTCACATACGATTTCGGAAGGAATTCCGAACCTGCATATAATGTTAGTCTGGATAAAAGAGATGACCTCTTTGTCCTGAATCTGGGAGTAAGCGGCTGCTTCGATCCATTTAGGAAAATAATCCATAAGGACTAACAGAAAGACTTTCTGCCCTGGAGCAGGAGGTAATTTACCAACGATGTCCATTCCCCACCTCATGAAGGTCCATGGGACCAAAGACGTATGTAGAGGTTCAAAAGGTTGGTGTATCATACCTGAATGTCGCTGACATGCGTCACAGCTTTGGACCTAACTGGTGGCATCTTGCCTTAATGTCGGCCAATAGTAGCTTTGTCGTGATATACGATTTGCAAGACTACGACCACCAGAATGGTTGCCACACTCACCGTCGTGCATTTCTTTCAGAATGCCTTGTACCTGTTCTGGAGTATCGATGCATCGTAGGTTGAGACCTGTCGATGATCGTCGATAAAGTCTGCCACCAATTATGAGGTACTTCGAAGCTTTAAATCGAATCTTTTGAGCTTCCATTCTGTCTTTGGGTATTTGATCATGCATAAGATAATTCTTGATATCGTGTGACCAACTGTTTTCTGTGTTAAGAACACAAATCATTTCAGAGTCCTCGACGGACGAGGTCGCTAAGTGGGTCATAGGAATAGCGTCGAACGACGGCTTATTGAGTGTTGATCCAAGATTTGCTAGCGCATCGGCTTGAGTGTTTTAATCCCTGGGGATTTGCTCGATCGAGAACGGATCAAACATCTTTGACTTCTCTTGGGCTATTTTGAGATAGGCCATCATCTTGGAATCTTTTACTGCGAATTCCCCGTTCATTTGGTTTACGACCAATAGGGAATCGCTTCTGACGTGAAGTTCGACTGCCCCCAAGTCGTGAGCCATATTCATGCCCACGATCAGAGCTTCGTATTCTGCTTCGTTGTTAGTAGCTTTGAAACTGCATCGTATGGAGTACACCATCTTGCCCCCCCTGTGGGGACTTTAAGACGACACCAAGACCTGCTCCTCTGGAGTTTGAAGATCCATCGACATGGAGCACCCAGGTCGTGTCACTTATAGTCACCACAGTACAGGTCTCGATCTGTGATTCTTTTCCAGTTCAGGACTGAAATTGGCGACGAAGCCGGCTAGGACCTGCGACCTAATTGTCGTACGAGGCTTAAAATCAATATCGTAACTACTGAGGTAGATACTCCATTTTGCTAGTCGTCCTGTTAGCTCGGGCTTTCTCAGGACTGACTTGAGAGGAAAATTTGTTACTACGATAATATGATGGGATTCAAAGTATTGTCGTAACTTCTTTGCCTCTATAACTAGTGACAAAAGTAACTTCTCCATGGACGTATATCGTATTTTAGCATCCAATAAATACCTACTGACGTAGTAAATCGGTAGCTGTTGTCTATCATCCTCTCTAGTCAAGACGGCACTCACTGAGTGAGAACTTATGGCGAGATACAGTTGTAGGATCTCGTGTTCCTTTGGTTTCGAAAGCAAGGGCGGAACGGCCATGTATTCTTTCAATCGTTGTAGCGCTTGCTCGTGATCGTCCATCCAATCGAATCCCTTGTTTTTTCTCAAGATATTATAGAAGAAATGGCATTTATCCGACGATCGTGAGATGAAGCGATTTAATGCTGCTACATGACCAGTAAGTCGCTGGACCTCCTTGAAGTTTCTAGGCGACTTGATGTTTATCAAAGCTTTGATTTGATCAGGATTTGCCTCTATGCCTCTTCGTGTGACCATGTACCCCAGAAATTTCCCGGCGCTGAATCTGAAGGAACATTTCGTAGGATTCAGCTTCATATGATATTGTCGTAGGATTCAACTTCAGATGATCGATATGGTTGGTCGCATGCTTGGACTTGACAAGCATGTCGTCAATGTAGACCTCCATGGTGTTGCCAAGGTGTTCTTTGAACATCTTGTTAGCCAATCGCTGGTAGGTTGATCCTGCATTTTTTAAACCGAAAGGCATGACTTTGTAACAGTATATGCCTTTATCTGTCATAAAAGCAGTCTTCTCTTGGTCTTTGATGTGCATCAGTATCTGATTGTATCCAGAATAGGCATCCATGAACGTCAAGAGTTTATGTCCCGCGGTCGCGTCGACCGTATCATCGATGTGGGGTAGTGGGAATGGATCTTTGGGACAGGCCTTGTTAAGGTCTGTGAAGTCGATACACACTCGCCACTTCCTATTCTTCTTTTGTACGACCACGACGTTAGCTAACCAGTCGCAGTACTTCACTTCTCTGATCTTCCCGGTCTTAAGCATGTTGTTGACCTCATCGTTGATCGCCTTGTTCTGTTCAGGAGCGAATTTATGATGTTTTTCCTTTATTGGCTTGAACGATGGGTCGACGTTCAGCTTATGGGAGATGACATTGGGGTCTATGCCGACCATATCTTCGTGCGTCCAAGAGAAACAATCAGCGTGTTCCCGCAAAAAGGAAATTAGACGGCTCTTTATGATGGGATCTAACGATGCCCCCACAAAGATAATTTGATCAGGCTTGTCCTGCTTCAAAACGACTTCTTCTAGGCTATAGTCATCTGAGGACTCAGGGATATCCTGGATCTATAATTGCTAGATATCCCTTTTCTGGGGTTTCAGCGTCGCCTTGTAGCAATCACGTGCGGTCTTCTGTTCACTTTTGATTTCTTGCACTCCCCAGGGCGTCAGGAATTTAATCGTCTGGTGATAGGTCGAGGGGACCGCCTTCATGTCGTGTATCCATGGTCTACCAAGTATAACATTATAAGCTGACGAACAATCGATGACGTTGAATTTTGTCTGTTTGTTGACCCCTTTAGCGTACACTGGGAGGATGATTTCTCCTAAAGTGTTGGTAGAGTCGCCATTGAACCCTATCAGAGTCGTCGACCGATGGGTGATCTTTGGCTTATCGATTCCCATAGCTTTGATCGTGCCCAGGAAAATAATGTTAGCCGAACTGCCTCCGTCGACCAGTACTCTTTTGGTCGAGCAGTTGCCAATAGTTAGCTGGATAATCAATCCATCGTGATGTTTCTGCAAGCTGTCCCGGAGGTCGTCCTGATCGAACGTTATTGGCATCGCCTCCAGTTCGAACTCTTGCTTCGGTCGAGACGACCGAGGGGGGTATTCTCCCGATGATTGACTAGCGTTGTTGATGCCAAAAATCGTCCAAAAGAACAACTTAAGGTTGATGTGGACTTTTAACAACTAAAGAAATATATCTCTAGACCAGTCAACACAATCGCAAGGAAAAAGTAAGCAAAACAAGAGATTTGGTGATGCGGAAAACCCCAAAACGAGGGGAAAAACCGCGGTCGACTTGTGAGAGTCGACGGTGCACTATAGTCGCCAAACAGGGGTGAAAGTCCTTTTGTAACAAGTGTTTAGATTACAATAAGAAGGAAAATAAACTTAATCGTATGAAAAAGTCGTGTGTCGAATGTAAAATGTGCGAAAATGTCTGCTGTCGTGCGGTTAGAACTGCTGTCGTGCAAAGGTTGCTTTAGCGATATTCGTTCGAATGCTTTGTAGATTACGGTGTTTGCGAAGTGTAATTGCTTAGAATAGATGGAGCATATGTAGATTAGATAACAGATAGAGCAGGCCTTTATATAGCTTCTGCTGGTCATTAAATGTGTCTTGATGGCTTGCTTCGTAACCGTTGTCGGGCCTTTAATGCCATTCATAGCTTTTCCGTTACTGGCCGTTTGCACCATGAATGCTTGTGGACCTGTATTAATGAACAAAAAGAAACGGCTTTGACTGTTAATGGTTAGTGTAATCGTACGACCGTCTTAAGTCTCATACGTCGGTCGTACGGAACATACGACCAACATAAAAATACACGACCAAATATTTGTCTGTAAATAACATGTAAGATCTTATCTTAATACAAGAGTGGTCTTATGGAAATGTTATCCGAGTTCTCATCGTCGGTCGTGAGGTGTGATTTTTTTACCCAAACAGTTTGCCCCCAAAATTTGAATTTTAGGCGTGAAATTCGAATTTTAAATCTGACGAAGTGTTTTGACACGTGTCACCTAGGGAGAGAGTCTGGTCGAATTCCAACCGTCTTGGTTCGGTTTGGATTGAAGGAAACTAAGAGGTCGTGATGTCACGACGGCGCGTCAAAGGTGAAAAGACGTTTAGAGGACAGGTGTCGTCCATCGGCATGATGCATGCGAAAAGGCGATGGATAGGTGTCGACCATCTAGAGGATCGACCTGACACGATTTTTTCCATAAATAGTGCGTTTCAGGAAATCGTTTTCTTTTTACGTTTGCAACATATTTTCGAGGGAGTTTTTCGAGAGAAAGAGTAAGAGGATTTTTACTGCCATTCGATCGTTCGAAATTTTTTAGACATCTAAGGTACAATCTTTTACCCCTCTTTTCATCATGCGAAAAAAGTCGATAGCCAAGAAGGCTTCTGCGTATAAGGACCGTATGGACCTATATGTAGCATAGTTTTCTGTGCCTGATTTTCCCGTCTCCTCCGAGCCGGCGAGCTCTTTTCAAGAGAAGGAAGAGGTGGAAGCCTTTAGGTTATCGGCGGGCATTCCCGCCGAAATCCGATTATACACTCCCGACCAACTTAGACCGGCAGAGTGTCTAGGAGGATTCTTTCTCCTGTACGAGTATCCTTTTAGATAGGATTTAGATGGCCGTTTACTCCCCTGGTTAGGGAGTTTTTGGAATACGTCGACTTATCTCCTGGTCAGATCCTGCCTGAACTTTGGCAGATCTTTCAGGAGATCAATCGGATCACCGGTGATTGGGATGTCCCTTTCACAATGCGTGATTTGTTGACGGCTTTTGATGTGAAGTCGGACGACTATCACCGTTATATCCTGTCCTCTAAGCTGAGGGGTAGACATACTTTGGTCCCTGATACCCTGGTTTACGATCGTGGGTGGAAGGCCTAATATGTTCTTGGTCGGGTGCGGACGCTTGGTCGTATAGATGCGGATACTTCCAGGGTCGCGTCTGGGTGGAACACCAGCAGTATATAAGCTTTATTTTGTCGTACGTCTTTTAGTATTTAATTTTGTCTTTTGCTAATTTTTTGTTGCTTGTTTCAGATATCAATTTTGCTGGGATCGGTCCTGCCGCTGATTCTCAAGAAAAGGTTGCGAGGCTTTTTTCTTGTGGCGTCGGAGAATTATTCGATTTTCCCAGTCGTACGACCGTCAGTGTTTCAGAAGCTGAAGAGAGAAGTCAACAAGAGACTTCGACAAGTAAGTGCCCTTTTATCGTACGTTTTTCGTTTTCTCTAAGTCGTACGATGGTATCTGACACTTGTATTTTATTTTGTAGGTGGTTCTGAGATGCAATTTGCTTCGAGCAAGGCGAAGAGAGAAGCCCAACTGGCCTTGGCTAAGAAGGCCAAATAGCTAAAGAGGAAGGATCCTCCGACTTCGGGGTCAGAGGTTTTGAAGAAGACCAAGTCGGTTCCCCCGAGGGAACCGTCATCGATGGGTGGAGAGCCATTAAAGGTCTCCACTCTTGAGAAGGATAAGACGTCTTTGGACGTGCCAAGGATGACACCGACGCCGCTTGGGTCATCCAGTGCAGGGGAGAAGGGGAAAGGTCCTCAGACTGAGGGGTCCCCTGAAGTTACGACGGTAAATTTTCCATTACCGTCGGACTTCTTATTGGACGGCGTCCTGGATAGGGCGAAGATTTTCCCTAACTTGGGAAAATTCCTCCTACCAGCTTTCAAGGACCGCTATCGTGGCACTACCGTGGACGAGACAGGGTCTCATGTCGCATACATGGCCTTCCTGGTGAGTTTTTTCGTTTTCGTCGAATGTTTCCTCCCTGATAAGATAGACTTATTATTTTTCGTGTGGCAGCAGGCGTTTCAGGCGTCGTTGTGCCTTTTCGGCCAACTGGAGGAGCTCTAGAAGGTCGAACCTTGCATCGCTGAGAAACTTCAGCTAGCACAAGAGGATGAGCGTAAAGCTCGAGAGGATGAGCGGGCGGCTAAGGCCAAGGCGGAGGCTTTCTCCGTTCAAGTGGACGATCTCAAGAGTCTTCTGGAGACGTCGTCGCTGGAGAAGGGAGAGCTCCAAAATTGCCTCAAGGAAGCGTTGGAAAGGGGCCCTGCTTATGAAGCAGAGGTGACGATGATCAAAGCGTCCCTCACCGTGCGCGAAAAACAGGTGGGAGAACTCAAGACGTCGGTTAAGGCCGTTGAGGCCAAGACGGGGGTCTTGGAGGAGAATCTCCTCTCGTTTGAGGCGCTGACTCGTCAGAAAGTTAGGGCGGCGATTATGCGCCGTCATCTACAGGGGAAAAACCCTTTGGCTGGCGCAGAGGCCGAGGTCCCGTCCTACCTCAAACACGTCAGGACCGAGGAGGATCTCGACCAAGAGGATAGGGTCGATGACACTAGCTCCGCCGACACCAAGACGGGTGGTGCGGAAGACGAGGTTGGAGTCTTCCAGGGCCCTCAATAGGCTTTTGAGCTTCTGTAATTTGTATTTCGTTCTAGGGCGACCGTTGGTGGTCGTACCTTTACTTGTACCACTTTTGGATTCATACAAGTATGTCTTTCATTATACCGTCGTGTGCTTTACTCTGTTGTAAATAAACAAAATACACTAGTATATAAAATAGTAAAGCGAACGTAGAATTGTACGACGCATGTACATATAACTTTGGAAGTAGTCGGGCGTCCGGGCCGAAAATAAATAGTGTAAGTATGGAATTCAAGTCGTAAGACTCTGATTCCGATACTTAGCTTAAAGAACACCTGTGATGATCATAAGACCTGTGTAATGAGTCATAAAACTTCTTTTGTGATACGCAAGTCTCAGAGACTATATGTTCTCGTGATGTAGGTCGTAAGACTGACATTCACGCGATCCTGCGGGTCTGCAATGTAAGACTCAGGGGTGGTCGTTGGTTTGACCAACAACCCTTCGATGCTTAAGTCAGTAATCGTTTGTCGAAGTAAATCGAAAAATAAAAAACTCAAAAAAGTACTTTTTTAGATGTACTGCGTTCCAGCTTCGTGGGATGTCTTAGTCGTCGAGGGTTTGAAGCCTGTAAGCACCCTTCCCGACGACCTCAGATATTCGATAAGGTCCTTCCCACTTTAGTGGACAACTTACATGCATTTGGTTCCTTAGTGTTCTGGAACACCCATCGCAAGACGTAGTCGCCTTCCTGAAAGATTTTGGCCTTAACACTTTTATTGAAATGTCGCTCAACGACTTGTCGTTGAGATGCCATCCTGAATTAAGCAGACTCTCTTAACTCTTCAAGAGCGTCGAATTCGTAGCTTAGGTCTACCAAATTATGATCGACGGACGTATGTCTCAATGTCGGGAGCTAAATTTCAATAGGTAGACGGCTTCACAACCGTAGACCAATGAAAACGGTGTTTGTCCTGTCGATGTTCGGGGCGTCGTACGATTGGCCCATAGGACCGATGGGAGTTCTTCGACACACTTCCCTTTTGGGGCCTTAAGTCCTTTCTTGATTGAATTGATGATGACTTTATTGCTCGATTATGCAAGACCGTTAGATTGGGGATAACGCGGGGTTGAGGTAGTAAGTTTGATACTACGGTCCTCACAAAATCGTTGTGTACGATCACTTATGAACTGCGACCCATTGTCACACATGATTTCGGAAGGGATTCCGAACCTGTATACGATGTTAGTTTGGATAAAAGAAATAACTTCTTTGTCCCGAATCTGGGAGTAAGCGGCTGCTTCTATTCATTTAGAAAAATAATCGGTAAGGACTAACATAAAGACCTTCTGCCCTGGGGCAGGAGGTAATTTTCCGACGATGTCCATTCCCCACCTCATGAAAGGCCATGGAATTAAGGACGAATGTAAAGGTTCGGAGGGTTGGTGGATCATACCTGAATGTCGTTGACATGCGTCACAGCCTTGGACGTACCTGGTGGCATCTTGCCTTAATGTCGGCCAGTAATAGAATTGTCGTGAGATACGATTTGTAAGACTGCGACCACCTGAGTGGTTGCCACATTCGCCATCGTGCATCTCCTTAAAGATATTTTGTACCTGTTCGGAATTATCGATGCATTTTAGATTTAGACCCGTCGACGAGCGTCGATAGAGTCTATCGCCAATGATTATGTATTTCGATGCTTTGAATCGAATCTTGCGAGCTTCCATTCGATCTTCAGGTAGTTGGTCGTGCATAAGGTAATTTTTGATGTCAGTCGACCAACTGTCTTCCGTGCTGAGAGCACAGATTCTTTTAGAGTCTTCAATAGACGAGGTTGCTAGATGGATCATAGGAATGGCGTCGAACGACGGCTTATTAAGCGTTGATCCAAGGTTAGCTAGCGCGTCGGCCTGAGTATTTTGATCTCTGGGGATTTGCTCTATTGAGAATGGATCAAACATCTTAGATTTATCTTTGGATATCTTGAGATAGGCCATCATTTTGGAATCTTTTGATGAAAATTCCCCGCTCATTTGGTTTACGACGAGTAGGGAATCGCTTCTGACGTGAAGTTCGACTGTCCCCAAGTCGTGAGCCATATTCATGCCCATGATCAGAGCTTCGTATTCGCCTCGTTGTTAGTAGCTTTGAAACTGCATCGAATGGAGTACACCATCTTGCCCCCTTGTGGGGACTTTAAGACGACACCAAGACCTGCTCGTTTAGAGTTCGAGGAACCATCGACATGGAGTACCCAAGTCATGTCGCTTATAGTCTCCACAGTAAAAGTTTCGAGTTGTGCTTCTTTTTCCAGGTCGGGACTGAAGTCAGCGACGAAATCGGCCAAGACCTGTGACTTTATTGTTGTGCGAGGTTTAAAGTCGATATTGTAGCTACTGAGGTATATACTCCATTTCGCTAGTCGTCCTGATAGCTCAAGTTTTCTTAGGATCGACTTAAGAGGAAAGCTTGTCACAACGGTAATGGGATATGATTCAAAGTAGTGTCGTAACTTCTTTGTTGCTGTCACTAGCGACAAAAGCAATTTCTCCATGGACGTATATCGGGTTTCTGCGTCCAATAGCGACTTATTGACGTAGTAAATTGGCAGTTGCTGCCTGTCGTCATCTCTAGTGAAGAAGACACTTACTGAGTGAGGACTTACGACGAGGTACAGTTGTAAGATTTCGTGCTCTTCTGGTTTCGAAAGTAATGGCGGGACGGCGATATATTCTTTCAATCGTTGTAATGCCTGCTCGTGATCGTCCGTCCAGTCGAAGCCCTTGTTATTGCGTAAGACGTTATTGAACAGGCGACATTTATCCGACGATCGTGAGATAAATCGATTTAGGGCGGCCACACGACCTGTGAGTCGTTGGACCTCCTTGAAATTTCTAGGCGACTTGATGTTTATCAAGGCCTTGATTTGATTAGGGTTTGCCTCTATGCCTCGCCGTGTGACCATATAGCCTACGAATTTCCCGGCGCTGACTCTGAAAGAGCATTTCGTAGGATTTAATTTCATCTGATATTTTCGTAGGATGTCGAAGGATTTCTCCAGATGATCGATATGGTCGGTCGCCTGTTTGGACTTGACAAGCATGTCGTCAATGTAGACCTCCATGGTGTCGCCAAGATGTTCTTTGAACATCTTGTTAACCAATCGTTGATAGGTCGAACCTGCATTCTTCAGACCAAAAGGCATGACTTTGTAACAATAGATGCCTTTGTCTGTCATGAAAGCAGTCTTCTATTGGTCTTCGTTGTGCATCAAAATTTGGTTGTACCCAGAATAAGCATCCATGAACGTCAGGAGTTCATGTCATGCGGTCGCGTCGACCATAGCGTCGATGTGGGGTAATGGGAACGGATCTTTAGGACAGGCCTTATTAAGGTCTGTGAAGTCGATGCAGACGCGCCACTTCCCAATCTTCTTTTGTACGACCACGACATTGGCTAACCAATCGGGGTATTTTACCTCTCTGATCTTCCCAGTCTTTAAGCAAGTTGTCGACCTCATCGTTGATCACTTTGTTCCGCTCAGGGGCGAACTTTCGACGCTTTTGCTTTACTAGTTTAAAATATGGGTCGACGTTCAGCTTGTGGGATATGACATTGGGGTCTATACACACCATGTCCTCGTGCGTCCAAGCAAAACAGTCAACATGTTCCTGCAAAAAGGAGATTAGTTGATCCTTTATTGTAGGATCTAATGATGCCCCCACGAAGACAATCTGATCAGGCTTATTCTGGTCCAGGATGACTTCTTCCAGACGATAGTCATTAGAAGATTCAGGTGTGTCCTGGATCTGTAACTGCTACGCCGCAGGATCTGATTGGGCTGCCATTATCCTGGAATCAACAAAAACTTTTCGAGATCGTCAGAGCGATGTATGCGATGGTCTGAGCTTTTCTCTAGATGGGGTCCCACGGATGGCGCCAAACTGTTGATGCCAAAAATCGTCCAAAAGAATAACTTAAGGTTGATGTGGACTTTTAACAACTAAATAAATGTATCTCGAGACCAGTCAACACAATCGCAAGGAAAAAGTAAGCAAGACAAGAGATTTGGTGACGCGGAAAACCCCAAAACGAAGAAAAAAACCACAGTCGACATTTGAGAGTCGACGGTGCACTATAGTCGCCAAACAGGGGCAAAATGTAACACTCTCGAATTGGGAAAGAGCAACTAAATAAAATTTTCGATAATACCAAAATAATAGGATTTCTCCCTATATATCAATACGGGAAATACCTCCATCAATACATAAAACTCAAGTCTTAAATACAAAGGCTAAGTTCACATCGGATGTTAGTTAACTCAAGTACAATTGCTATTTCCAAAACTCAATGCGGAAGACTTCACTACCAATTCACCTCTCGAGCACAATACTAGCATTCTACCTTTCGTAGTGTCACTAGATCTACTCCCAACCTGAACCTGCTGCACATGCCGACAAATAAAAAAGTTAGGCTAACGCCTAGTGAGTTCAAGAGTTTATAACATGATTTATATAATTTGTAGAATGAAAGTTTGTGTTGATCCAAACCCTCGGTGATTTGATAATGACTCTTTAAGAAACACTTAGTGAAAATTGTAAGTAAACAATATGTATTAGAGTTTCACTATCGCTGATAAGTACTAAGTCTCTACAGTACCGCTGATAGGAAACTCACGCTTTTAAGTTAGACATTCAGCGAACACTGTTCATCAACATAAGCCCTGAGCCTGTTCAGTCTTATTGATGATCGCTGATAGTTTTAGTTGTTTACTTATGATCCCTGAAGACAAGTTTCACGTTAAATATGTTCTACGCTGAAGTCGAAGATCAAGCCCAAGAACCAGCGACAAGTCTACTAATGAACTGATGCGGATATCAGAGAAGCCAAGATTTGTCCACTCAATGTGAAGTTACAAATAGAAGATTTCAGCGATCGCTGAGCTTTGTCACTCGCTGATAAAGTACTGTTCAGTAATCGCTGATCATGAAGTCTTCCTCTACAAGTTACTTTTGTCTTTCCCCCTTGCACGCCTCCGTACGATTTTTTCAGAAAGGACATCCCTTTTGTCCAGGATCGTACTACCAACTATTATTCTACAGTGTACATCATGCGGCTACTAAGGTTGTCTATAAAGGTCAAACCATGCAACCAATCAGCTGATGCCATGTGTAAAGTTGTACTGCTACGCATTTAATGCATGCAGTATATAAGAAGAACTCTACTTCAGAAATGAAGTGCTCAGCCATTCTTCTTCTCTTTACTACTTAGTGTTAGAATATTAGTCTTTAATATTCTTATCTCCTTTATGTATTAATTCTAGTGCAAGAAACTTAGTGTTCTCATAACTTGTTTAGATTAGGTGTAATCCTTAATCTTGTTCCGCAACAAGTTGTAAATTGTTTGATAAATATCAATAAACAATTTAGAAAAGTAAAATCTGTGTGTTTGTATTTAACCCCCCCCCCTTCTACAAACTTGTATAACCCTCCGGGACCAACAAGTGGTATCAGAGCAGATTGTTTAATCTCATAAACAAGATTTTGCTTATACTAATCTTTTCTCTTCCTTGCTATTTCTCATAATGGCTACCAACACAAACACAAACTATATTGACAATGGTTCTCTTGCAAAACCCCCTAGATTTTCCAGAGATAACATTAATCTAAGGAAAAATAGGATGATACTATTCTTAGAAGGTGTAGACCCTACTATGCCTTACTATCTTGAAAATGGCCCATATATTCCTGTTAGAATTGATCCCGAAGTTCCAGGCAATGCTACTAGAGCTGCCATTCCTGAAAGATTGGTTCCTAAGGAAATTCATATGTAGACTGATGAAGATAAGAAGAAAATGGCTATCGACACCAAAGCCAGATCCATTCTTTCCATGGCTCTTCCTGACGAAGTCTACCATTCCGTCATGAATCTGAAAACCTCCAAAGCCATGTGGGACACAATCTGTGTTCAGTATGAAGGTACGTCTGAAGTCCAAGACTCACGAAAGATCAACCTGGTAAGACAGTACGAAAGATTCATTTGTGGTAAGAATGAAACTCTCTCTGAAGTACACCAACGCTTTAACTGTTTAATAACTGATCTAAAGACTGTTGGTAAGGAATATTCTAACTTTGAAGTTCTGACAAAGTTCTTAGAATGTTTACCTGAAAGCTGGGACAATTATTCAATGTGTCTCAAGCTATCTAAGGATCTAAAATCTATGACTCTTTCTACCTTATATGGCACTATGCTCAATCATGAGCAGTCGTGTCATCTTAAGAAGAATCTTGTAAAAGATTTTAAAAGCACCCCAGTTGCTTTAATCTCAGAGTCGCCTTCCACTCAGCGATCTACTATCTATCACTAAGTTGGAAACTAACTCTGAATGCTCATCAGATACTAACTCTTCAGATCTTGATGAATCTATGCCTCTCCTATCTAATAAGTTCAGGAGATTCGCCAAAAAGAAAAATTTCCGAAAGAACAAACCTCTCGCACTCACTGACAAGACAAGATCATCAACCCCTGTTTATAAGGCTACTGCTACCTGCTTTAACTGCGAGAAAGTAGGACACTTTGCTAGTGAATGCAGGTCAAAGAAAGTCTATTAACCCTCAGCTTTTCCCAAGAAATCCTCTAACCCCAGGGCTAGAGATGACAAATATCAAAAGCTGAAAGGCTTTAAGAAGAAAGGCAAAGGCCTGATGGCTGACTATGATTGTGCTGCTTTTGATGAAAAAAAATCATCCGACTCTGAAGATGATGATGAGGCCAATCTCTGTCTCATGGCCAAAATTGAAGATGAGGAAGAAAATTCTGACATTCCCTCTACTTCAGCCTCTGCTACTAAGGTATCACCTTCTTTACCAATATTTCAGATATTGATGAAGCTGATAGTCTTCGAAAGATCGATCTCCTGACTATGAGTTTATATGATGCCATGAATGGCAAAACTGTTGTTGAAAATCAAAACCTTGATCTCCCTGAACAACTTAAAAATTGTCACCTTCAAATAGAAAAACTTTCTAAAATTGAAGAAGATTTAAAAGATCAGGTTCATATAAATCAAATAGTCAAAATCGAACGAGAAGAAGCTATCGCTGCATTAAATGCTGAAAATGCTACTGTTGAAGGATGGTGTAAATCCTCAACAATGATCACTGAGATAATTAAGTCTCAGATTCCCCTGAGTGACAAACGTGGTCTTGGTTACAAAGCTGACACTAAAGAACCAACCACCGATCATTCCATGCTCAAGTTTGGAATGTTCGTGTCCTCTATTCCTGACACTTCCTCATCACAGTGTTCCTCTTCTAAAACTCCTATCCCTGAGGAAAGTCACAGAGGGACTGAAGCATAATTTTCTAAGCATCAGTCAGCTTTGCGAGAAGGATAACAAAGTGATTTTCACCAAGGAATCCTGCTTTGTCACTGACAAAAAGGAGAAGATATCTCTCAGCGGTTATCGTTTAGAAAATGTTTACATTATAAACATGGACTCTACAACCACTGAGAACTCCTGTTTCTTCTCAAAATCCTCATCTGATGTCAACTGGCTATAGCATAAGAGGCTCTCCCATCTCAACTTCAAGACACTGAATACTCTTTCTTCTAAAGAGTTGGTCACTGGTCTACCTCAACACTCATACGCTAAGGAGTCCTTATGTTCAGCGTGTGAGAAAGGGAAACAAACAAAAGCTAGATTTAAATCTAAGCAAGTTTCCTCAGTGTCATCTCCTCTACAACTTATCCATATGGATTTGTTTGGCCCTGTTAACAAACAATCCATCGCTGGAAAGAAATATACACTGGTCATAGTTGATGAATTCTCTCGCTATACCTGGGTAATGTTTCTCCGTTCCAAAAGTGACACCCCTGAAGAACTCATCACCTTTGTCAGGAAAATGGAAGTCCTGAATAACATGACCATTCGCTCAATAAGGAGTGATCATGGTACTGAATTTAAAAACAGTTCTCTTGATTCCTTCTTTGAAAGTAAGGGTATTTCTCACAACTTTCCTCAGTGAGAACACCGCAACAAAACGGAGTCGCTGAAAGAAGAAATTGAACTATCATCGAAGCTGCACGTTCAATGCTCAGCGATTCTCATCTACCTACTCAGTTTTGGGCAGAAGCTGTCAACACTGCTTGTTTTACTCAAAACAGGTCGATGATAGTCAAAAGATTCAAGAAGACAGCCTATGAACTCTTCCATGGGAGAAAGCCTTCAATTAGCTTTCTTCACATCTTTAGATGTCAGTGTTTCATACTGAACAACAGAGATGCCCTTGGAAAGTTTGATCCTAAGGCTGATGATGGAATCTTTCTTGGATATTCTTCAATCTCTAAAGTCTTCAGAGTCTTCAATCGAAGAAGACAAACTATTGAAGAAACTACCCACGTTACTTTTGACGAATCCCGTTCAGCGAACTCTAGACCATCTGCTGATACTGAAGAACTGAATCAATGGATGTTTTCTCATCTTGGTGATTCAGAAGACATTCCCACTCCTCAATCTAATACTCAACCTGCTGAAGATGATGATCCAACCATCATCCCAAGCATGCAGACTAGTGAAGATGAATCCTCATGGGTCTCAGCTGTTCCTCTAAACACTATGTCTGCCTCTGAACCTTCTATCTCAAATATACCATCTACTTCTCAGCAATCAGTGAATGAAATGACATCTGCACCTCTTCCTCTCTTAGCAGATATACCAGAAGTTGTTGAAGCCTCATCTTCAGCTCCTCAAGTTCAGGTTGAGTCAACGACTTACGCTCCGGCTCAGCGATGGACTATAAATCACTCTATTGAACAAATTCTTGGTGATCCAAACTCTGGTGTTCAGACTCGACGAAGTGCAGGTAATATTTGTTTATTTGTTAACTTTATTTCTCTGATTGAACTAAAGATAATAGATGATGCCCTCCAAGATCCGAACTGGGTCAGCGCTATGCAAGAAGAGCTGACTGAATTTGAAAGAAACAAAGTTTGGAAGCTTGTTCCTCGTCCATCTGACAAGTCAGTAATAGGCACTAAATGGGTCTATCGAAACAAGTTGGATGAACATTGAACTGTAACCCGCAACAAGGCTCGACTTGTTGCTCAGGGATATATACAAGAGGAAGGCATAGATTACGACGAAACATTTGCTCCAGTGGCAAGACTATAAGCCATTCGTCTATTCTTAGCTTACGCTGTACACAAAGACTTCAAAGTTTATCAAATGGATGTCAAGTCAGCATTCCTAAATGGAAAGTTGAATGAAGAAGTTTACGTGGAACAACCTCCAGGATTCTCAGATCCTAAGCATCCAGGTTATGTTTATAAACTGGATAAGGCACTTTATGGATTAAAGCAAGCTCCTCGTGCATGGTATGACACTCTATCTACTTATCTCCATATTGAAAAATTTGAGCGTGGTCAAATCGATAAAACTCTATTTTTCAGGAAAGTAAAAGGTCATATTATTCTTGTTCAAATATATATCGATGATATTATATTTGGTTCTACTAACCCTGACATTTGTACTCGTTTCGTTTAAAGGATGAAAGCCGAGTATAAAATGAGTATGATGGGTGAGCTAACATACTTCCTTGGTCTTCAAATCAAATAAAATGAAAAAGGAACTTTCATTAATCAGGGAAAGTATGTTAAGGATATGCTGAAGAAATTTGATTTAACTCAGAGTTCAGCTATGAAAACCCCTATGGCACCGCCGCTGACACTAAACAAGGATCCTTCTGGAAAACCAGTTAATGTCACAGCATACCGTGGGATGATCGGCTCTCTCCTGTATCTTACAGCTAGCCGACCTGATATTATGTATGCAACCTGTTTGTGTGCACGATATCAAGCTGAACCTAAGGAATCTCATTTGATTGCTGTAAAGAGAATCTTTCGTTACCTTAAGGGTACTCCTAACCTAGGTCTTTGGTATCCTAAAGACTTAGGGTTTGATCTAATCGCCTATTCAGATAGTGATTTTGCAGGTTGCAAATTGGACAGGAAAAGCACCACAGGAGGCTATCA
This sequence comes from Saussurea involucrata, assembly GCA_033807775.1. Classification (NCBI taxonomy): domain Eukaryota; kingdom Viridiplantae; phylum Streptophyta; class Magnoliopsida; order Asterales; family Asteraceae; genus Saussurea; species Saussurea involucrata. Next base: position 95,036,625 of record CM066322.1, read on the forward strand.
GCTCCTGGGTGGAAAGCTGGTGAGTTGGACAAGTAAAAAGCAAAACTCAGTGTCCACCTCAACCGCTGAAGCTGAGTACGTAGCCGCTGGAAGCTGTTGTTCTCAGGTCTTGTGGATGAGAAATCAACTACTGGACTATGACCTTCAGCTCTCGAAAATTCCAATCTACTGCGACAGCACTAGTGCCGTCGCTATAGCCAACAATCCAGTGCTACACTCAAAGACCAAACACATCGAAATCAGGTATCATTTTATCAGAGATCATGTGATGAATGGTGATATAGAACTTCATTTTATCCCAACTGACTTTCAGTTAGCTGATCTGTTCACCAAACCTCTTGATGAGACAAGATTTAACTTTCTCATCAGCGAGCTTGGAATGGTGAACTTTGAAGAATAAAATCTTCAGTGGTTCACATTTGATAAGTGATAAAAATGAACTTACATAACCCATACCTATCACCTACTCTCTAAACAAAATTGATTCGCTGATATCAAGGTATGTTCTCTCTTACTCGCTGACGTTCGCCTAGAACTTAAAGATTTCAAAACAAATTGCATCGCTGAATATCTCTTCCTTTCAGTGATACTTTTGAAATTTCTAAATCTCACTGATACTTCTATTCAGTGTTTCATGTTTTTCAAATTGTCCCTGAGCTTTCAAAAACCTCAGAGGCATCCTAAAATATGAAAGGACGTTTGTGACGTCATCACAACGGATAAGTCATGGCACGTTTTCTCTGACACGTTCGCCCGTTTCGACTTCCTTGTCCAATCAAATTCAAGGGACGTGTCTGTGTCATCATGAAAAACTTTCCCGCTCATTGTTTTTCTCTCTCTACTCTCACTATATAAACCCTTTGAGTTTATATTTTTACCTTATGCGAACATCATCTCCTTCAAGCAAGAAATCTCTATTGTATTCAAATTTTTCAAGAACTGTTCATCTTCGTCTTCAATAACTAAGGTTAATATTCTTATTATTTACCTTTTGTTAAACTTGTTTCTGATCTTATCATTGTTTTTAAAAGATCAAACAAAAGAACTTTCTTAAAATGAAATCAGTTTCTCTTCATGATTTTATGAACACAATCTTCATGGTTGTTCTTCAAGTTTAAAACAAAATCTTAAACTTGCATTCTAATATGTTTTTCCAGAATCCTTCTTTTAAAAAAAAGGGAAACTGGAAAATAAGACATTCACTGTTTTGTATTTCTTTTTCAAAACAAGAAAAAACCTAATCTTCATTAAGACATCCTTCGTCTGAATGAAATGTGCAAAACCTAATACCATCTTATTTTGGAAAATCTTTCCACATTAAGACTTTATTCTCTATCCTCATGTTTATGTGTGATAAACAGAAATGGCATCAACTACTGAAGCTGCTACTACTAAGTCCCCCACTGCTGCTAAGGTTTCTGAATTCACTAAAGCTCCTCATGTTAAGTTCGAACTCAAGAAAGTTACCTTTCAAAGCAATAATCCCTATGCTTTCTTCGACTTCCCTGAAAAGAAACAGGTCACACATCTTGATGACGCTGTGAACTTTCTCAAGACCTGTCCTATATCGACAGCTCTTACCAATGCACCCCCTGCTGATCGATATCTTCTAGCTCAGTTCTGGTATACTGCCAGAAGAGCTCAGGTGCCCTCAACCAAAGATCCAAAGAAAATGGTCGATATCTTCCTTTGTGACACAAAGCATGGAACTTCCAAGATCACCCCGTTTCATATCAGGCGTGCTCTAAACCTTCTTGGCAGTACCAAAGAAAACCGCTTTGTCCCTCTGCCAAACCACAAAAATCCTGCTGATAGGGAAACCCTGGTTGCATTCTTTGATGCAATGAATTATGCGTGGGACACAGGGAGAGACAAACTCCCAGAGAAGAAGCTGACTGCCATCAAGAAGCCAAAAATGCCCAGCGAGATGAACTTCATCTTCGCTCACTTGATCAGCTGCCTGACAGCAAAAACTGGGTCAACTGACCAAGCATCCCAACCTCAACAGGCCATGGGATATGCACTGCTGAAGGGTCTTAACATTGATTGGGCATCAATCATCTACAACGATCTCGTGTTCAGGGTGGACATGGCTGACAGACCAACATGTGTTCCATATCCAAGATTTGTCAGTGCTCTCTTTCTACACGGACTTTGGGATAAATATCCAAAGGTGGGCGACCTAAGACTCTCTCGGGTTGGCCCTAAGGTGCTCGACTTCAAAGCCCTGCCAAACGAGGTACGTCTTACTACTCTCTTATCTATTCTCAATCCCCCCAATTCTTCTACTTCTGCAGCTACCTCCACGGTAATCCCAACCGCTGGTACCCTGGCTGCACCCTCCAGTCCTTCTCGAAAAAGGAAACACTTTACTACCCCACTTGATTCTAAAAGGATCAAGAAAACCAAGGAGCAACCCCCCAAGCATTCACATGCTGAAGACTCCACAGCTCACTCTTCTCAAGAGCTGTTGGATAGTTCCGTGGTACGCTCTGCCACAGCTGATCAAGCCACCCCTTCCATACCAACTTCAGCGTCTCTAAACGTTGAGGTTCTTAACTTGGAACAGAACCCCCCTCATTAAAACCCTCAAAGGACTGAAGAAGTAATTCTCAGCGAATACAATGATGAACCTCTCACCAACACCCTATTCTCAACTCTCACTCCTCCCACCGTTTCTTTGGTCACTCCATCTATTCCCCCCTTCTCTACTACAACGAAGGTCATTCAACTGAGTGACTCACCTGCTGAAGAAATACGGCGGATGCAGGATTTAAATAAAGGACCTGCGGAAACTTCTCAGCCTAAAGGCTCTCTGGAAGACGACTATGAACACTTTACAGGCCATCGAAACTTCGAGGACTTCGTCAACCATCCCGCAAGTATACACATAACTCCAAACACTCCTCTCTCAAAACCCCAAACTTCTGAGCTTTCCTTTGTTCACAAGTTCTCAACTTTTTCAGGTCCTAATTTGGGAGATATCAACAACTCCCTGAAAGGCTTGGAAACGAAGGTGGAATCTCTCATCACCACTCTCACTGCAAACTCTTCAGTGGTTACAGACGCTGGAGATGCTGTCAAGAAGCTGACCACCGAGGTCCAAGGTAAAGCCTCTAGTGTTGATCTGGAGAAGGTGGATGGTAGCATTGGTCAATTTGCTACCACCCTCGCTGAAAACTCCTCCGCCAACATCACTCTCTCCACCAACTTTACAACCCTGTCCAATGAAGTCACATCATTGAAGACAACGTTTGATGATCTTCAGGGAGAGGTGACCACTGTAAAGACTTCGGTGACTTCGGTGAAGACTCTACAGCAGCAGATCCTCGACCGCCTGAATGCTGCTACTTGTGCTCCTTCGCACTTTACTCAGGTGGATCGAGAGGATCTTTAGAGAATCACTCCTGCTATATCTGGCCTGGAAGACAGATTAGGTAGGATTGAAGCCTACGTTGGGATCACTGGCCTGGAAGACAGGGACCCAATGCACACTGATGTTGTTGCTGCTGATATTCCAACAACCTCCCCCATCCATCATGTGGAAGAGGGGGAGAAGAATCAAGACCTTCCCCATAATGTTGAGGGGGAGGAGAAAAATCTTGAAGACCTTCCCCGTAATTCTGAGGGGGAGGGTAATGTTTCTGATACTGCTGCTGCTACAACCAAGAAACCTCAGGGAGATGAAAACCCTGAGGGAACCGAGAAACCTCCCTATGTATCTGAGGGGGAGCAACTCGATGAGCATCTCAAAACTGATGCTGATGTTACCCTACCCTACGCTGACGAGGAAGAATCTGATGCTGAAGAAGTAGAAGATGTTGAAGACCTCGATCTTGAGGACGACGAACCATCATCATCCCCTAAAAACAATGATGATGATGGCGATGATGTTGACGACTTCCTTTTCATCCAGCCCAAGAAGGTCCCTGCTCAAAAAGGGATTATGATAAAGGAATCATCAAGGGAGGGGACAAAGACAAAGACAAAGCCTGCAGCGTCTGAAGCTGACAAAGGCAAAAACAAAGGCCTTGCTGCAGAAGGCAATCTGATGATCTTGCTTCAAAAGCCAGTTTGTCAGATACAATATCTCTTTTTCCCTTACACTGCATCCCTCCTCTATCCCTTCTCAACCTCAGTTCTCCTCTCCATAAAACCTCTACACACTTAAACCCCATTCTTTTCTCTATCTCCTTCTTCCCAAATGATCTTACTTAAACGATCGTTGTGTTTCAGCTAGTCCTTTCCCCTGCTTGAGGATCCAGCTGAAGTTCCTCCAACTGCATCAACAATAATCCCAGCTCCTATCGCTGAAGAAATAATCCCAGTCTTGGATTTCATCACTAAGACTGAAGAACCTGAAGAAGAGCTGCTCTCTCATAAAAACAGACCTTCCTTGGCTCCTCAAAAGCTAAGTGAAGAGGATTAGAAAAAGATAGAAGCAATGATCAAACAGCTTGAAGATAGGCGAATCATCCTTCCTCGTGACAAAATCCCTGACCCTAAGTTCAGACTATCAAAGAAGGAATTCGTTGAACATCTCAAGGATGTAAAACAACTCACTGATAGAAGGAAATCTGAAGAACAAGATAAAGCCAAAGCCATCCAGCTTGTCCAACAATCGGTGAAGGACCCTGATCTAAAGAGAACTCCCATTGAAGTCCAACGTCAATTATGGGAAGACGCCCAGAAGATCGTTGAAGAAAAGACCAAGGTATCTGATTCTACCTTGGAATGGTGCAAAGAAAGACTGCACTATCGATCTAAGGCTGCCAGAATCAACAAGGTGAACATCAGGGGAAGAACGACCATAGGCGTTCCTGTTGTTGTAGTTGACGTATTCAGAGAAAACGGTACCAAGCAGACTATCTATGCTGCTACGATCAAGAAGTACGGTCTCTCTGAATGGTTGGAGATGCGAATAGCCATTCAGCGATCTCGCTCACAATATAAGAGCCACGTCGAGAAAATTATAAATTCTCAGATCGACTTGGTTTCATATGCTGTGGATATACCTCCTCCTCCTCCTAATCCAACTCAACAAAGAAGGGCCTCTGCACAGAAAAAGATAAAACTTTCAGACTCAGTCCTCCTATCCGGAACGAAACAGGTATTGGTTTTTCATGCGATGAAGTGCTTGGTCCTGAACCTGATCTTTCAGCGCTTGACACCTCCCTGTCCCCTGGTGAACGCTTCATCCCTGGAAAAGTCCTAAGCGAACCATATGGTGTCTTCTTTCACGACTATGATGGACGAGAACACTTTCAACGCATCTCTGAGCTTCCCATCACTCCTATTGAACAGCTCAGGGATCTCGTCTATTGGTGTGAATTTAGAAGAGATCTTCTCGGACGATACATGAAGCCCCTGATCTTTACTGAAGCTCAGAATAGACGAAATCTTGGTGAAACAGTCCCTGACTGGATGATTCCCTCTACAAGAACCCTTGATGAACTTCTCATTAAGGAAGAACCTTTTTAGATGATAGGATTTCCTTATAATTCCTCTATCTTTATCAGCTTGTATCTTTTGTACTTGTAAATATATTTGATGTACTTGTAATTTTTCCACTTCCCTCTATAACCTTTACGAAGTTTAAAGAAAAATTTCAGCGAATGTACTTTACTCCATCAGTACTCAAAAGATCCCAGAAAACAGTAAAAGGGACAAATATTTTATAAGTTCTTTTTATCCTTATGTTTTCATACTTAGCAATTTTCTTTTATTGCTATGTCAAAATCAAATAGGGGAAGATTGTTGATCCAAACCCTCAGTGATTTGATAATGACTCTTTAAGAAACACTTAGTGAAAATTGTAAGTAAACAATATGTATTAGAGTTTCACTATCGCTGATAAGTACTAAGTCTCTACAGTACCGCTGATAGGAAATTCACGCTTTTAAGTTAGACATTCAGCGAACATTGTTCATCAACATAAGCCCTGAGCCTATTCAGTCTTATTGATGATCGCTAATAGTTTTAGTTGTTTACTTATGATCCCTGAAGACAAGTTTCACGTTAAATATGTTCTACGCTGAAGTCGAAGATCAAGCCCAAGAACCAGCGACAAGTCTACTAGTGAACTGATGCGGATATTAGAGAAGCCAAGATTTGTCCACTCAACGTGAAGTTACAAGTAGAAGACTTCAGCGATCGCTGAGCTTTGTCACTCGCTGATAAAGTACTGTTCAGTAATCGCTGATCATGAAGTCTTCCTCTACAAGTTACTTTTGTCTTTCCCCCTTGCACGCCTCCGTACGATTTGTCAGAAAGGACATCCCTTTTGTCCAGGATCGTACTACCAACTCTGATTCTACACTGTACATCATGCGGCTACTAAGGTTGTCTACAAAGGTCAAACCATGCAACCAATCAGTTGTTGCCACGTGTAAAGTTGTACTGCTACGCATTTAATGCATGCAGTATATAAGAAGAACTCTACTTCAGAAATGAAGTGCTCAGCCATTGTTCTTCTCTCTACTACTTAGTGTTAGAATATTAGTCTTTAATACTCTTATCTCCTTTCTGTCTTAATTCTAGTGCAACAAACTTATTGTTCTTATAAGTTGTTTAGATTAGGTTTAATCCTTAATCTTGTTCCGCAACAAGTTGTAAATTGTTTGATAAATATCAATAAACAATTTAGAAAAGTAAAATTTGTGTGTTGTATTCAACCCCCCCTTCTACAAACTTGTATAACCCTCCGGGACCAACAGTTTGCGACATAAATTATGATTTCCAAAGGGTTTATGAAAGGATGTAAACGACTCATTTTCCAACGCACGCAAAATCTATGAGAAAGGTTCCCGAAATGTAAAAAGCGTTTTCCAAAATGAATTCCAACTCCAACTCACTCAAAACGTGCTTGGACGTTAAATATCCCAAGAAATATAAACGTGGACAAAACTCCAATATTTACAACATCCAAATAGGATGAGGCATAGAACTCTGCCAATAAACCATGAAGACATTTCATATAAATAAAAAGTGTCACCGAAAATATGGATAAAAGTAACTACCCAAAAACAACACCTTTCGGTGACGGGGGAGACCCGATTCCATCGAAAGTGACGCGCACATAAAGTTAGGCCACTTATGATGTTATTGGATTACACCTCAAGTCCCGGTCTTAGTTCCCATGCCATAAATACGTCACAACCTCAAACCTTTCCCATGCCTTTATTGCATACCCCGTCGAGTTACACCTCAAGGACTTATGGGACCATATTGCCTATCCAGTCTAGACGAGTTACACCTCAAAGACTTCAAGGACCCTTATTGCATACTCGCTAGTGGCCCCACGGCCAAACGCATATAACCATGCGTCCCAATAGTCCACTCCTCGTGCACAAAGAGATAGACCATCAAATAAAGACTGACATACGTGCCTATGGATCCAATGCAACACAGTCTACAAAACATGCTCAACCCGGAATGACTAAAACGCCTAAGCATGTAAATATCAATAATGTGCCATAATATGCAATGTGTTGCAATAAATGTGAATCATAAATAAGACTCCACATTGAGCCATCAAAACCGGACAAAATATCCCCAAGACTTCCTTAAAGTCAAAACCGAGCAAAATGCTCAAAACCCATTAGACCCATAAATAACGGTTCTCAAAATATAAACGTATTAAACGTCGTTTTGGTAACCGTATACCATAAAATTCTCATCGACTCAAAACTCATCACGGATTAATAATAATGGATTTCCCAAAATGGTTTTCCCAAAATGGATTTATACTCTTTTAGTTCTCAAAATGACTCACGACACTAAAATGTGCATTTTCCCTAATGGTTTATAAAATCAAGTACACTACTATGATTAAACCATTAAATAAACTTCATTTTGAGCAATAAATCTTTTAAGAACATATTTATGATTCTGACACATCAACATATCCAAAAATCCCAAATATGGGTGTTTTACAACATTTAAGAAGTTAAAAATACTTCACAAGAGTTAAACTCATCAATAACTCAACAATTTATAATTTTAAGTAAAATACTCAAACACTTGGAAAATAACATTTTTGGCATGTACAAAGTTTTCACAAATCAATCTTGAACTCACCTTGCTAGATTAGGCTAAACCTAGATTTTTCCCAACGTAAGTTGCTTTGAAGAAATACGAATCTTCAAGTCCAAATCTTCCAAAACCTAGATCCATAAGTTTCCAACCATGAATATTCATATTCAACCACTTTAAACCATTCCCCAAACATCTTATATAAAAATCTTCATTTTGACCAAAACCCCAATATTAACCTAACTTCCCCAAAATCATCAAAACCAAGATTTGATAAGCATACAAACTAGGAAGCCATCAATGGATCATTCATAACTCATATGAAAGTATAGAAGCTAGGAGGATGAACTCACCACTTAGGTTTTGATGAAAACCTAGAAAACCCCAAAAATCTCTAGTGTTGTGGATGAAACTTGCTCTTGCATCAATAAATGTAACCACTAGCATAAAATGGAGAAGGAACACATTAATCTCCAAGAAAAGCCCCAAAATCAGTTAGGGTTTGAGGGGGAAGAAGAGGAAATGATTTGGGAGAGAAGAGATGGAGTTTGGGAGTGAGAAATGAGAAGCTTACCACCACCAAACGTTCTTGAATCTTCCAATAAACTTCCAAACTCCTTCTAGATTCTTGAAGAGCTCTCAAAAACGGAACCATAGCAACTTGAATCACCAAAATCGGAGTTGAAATGAGAGAGATATGAAGAAATGAAGTTTGGGGCTAAAAATCCCGTATTTATGCTCATCAGACGCTCCGCGCGGATCGCTGCGCGGATGCACTAGCGCCACCATCAGCACCAAGCACTGGTCATCAAACGCTCCGCGCGGGTCCACTAGCGCCAACAACAGCGCCAAGCACTGGTCGCCCGGTTTCTTCCTAAACATTGTTTTGGCCATAACTTCTTCGTTTTAGCTCCGTTTTCGCTCCGGAAAGGACCGTTCGACTCGTATTTGAATCCCCATCCAACAAGACCATAAAAATATAGGATTTAATCCAAAATCCTATTTTCATATTTTTCTTAAAAGATCGATTTCCACACTGATTCGAAATTGTACTTATCCGAAAATTACGGGTGTTACAATCCTCCCAACCTTAGGATGATTTCGTCCTCGAAATCTAGATCCCAAACACCCTAAGGTTATCGAACTCAACACTTTCCATGCTTCTTCAGTTTCATACTGAAATTCGAATCCTTTCTTGCCAGAACTGCTATGACAACTTCATGTCGATACTCGCAATCAACGTTCATTTAGACCCACTACACTTATGCCCGACTCCGGCACTGACACTGAGGTATCCACTTCAAACTCTACCTCTTGTACTAATTCTGTAGATGATAATTTACTTAAACTTAACATTGAACTGATTGAACTAAAAGAGATAAATGAAAGCATTTAGAAAAGACTCACCTTTAATGAGAGAGAAGTAAGGCTTCTCACTCAAGAAAAAGCCAAAAATTTTGAATAAAAGGAAAGAGTAGAAAAGTATTGGAACAAAAATCTAGATCCTTTAAAAAGGCAAATTTCTGAATTAACCTCTGCTCTAAAAGTCAAAACAAAATAACTTTCAGTTTCTAGGAGTGAAACAACAGACATAAGAGCTCTCAAAGAATACTTTCAAAGAGAGAGAGAGAGAGATACTTTGGCAAGATCTACTCAGAAGAGAAGTTTTACTTAAAAACTATAAAGATGCACAGAAGGTGTATGAGAAAGTAAACTCACAAATAGGAAGACGGGGTATAGGGTATGATGATATTACCCTAGGTGTTGAAGACAAAAGAATTAAACCTCTGTCTTCTATGTTTGTGTTAGGAAAAACGAACAAATCAGATTTTCCAAACTTACTCTCTGTAAGTAAAAGGGCTACAATCTCTGTGGAACCTCACTTGAGGAAACATACGAAGATGATCAATGTGTGGTTTGAAAACACAAATTCATCATCTTCAACCTCTGTCAATAGAGGAATCAAACCAAAGAAATATCTGAAAACACAAGATCAGATTGGTATCTTTAAGTTTGGTAAACCAAAGACTCAAACGCAGGTTGCTTTTGCCTGTATGATAAATGTCGAAAAGAAATTATCGGTAGAAGCTCCTGAGTTTAAACCCACATTTTCAGAAGAAAAACTTAAAAAACAATTGAAAAGGAAATTTTGGAAGTATGGAAAACAAACGTTTTAGAAAACTTCTGTACATCTTCTGTAGATAAAATTCTCGCTGAAGAGATCTTATCAGAAACCTCTGCCGTCTATGAAAGTTATTCTACAGAGGAAGAAAGCTCGTACGATACATGTTCGGAAAATCCAGCCTCTGTCGAAAGAGATGACTCAACCTCTGTATATGAGGACGATTCATCTTCTGACGACTCAGAGACAGATGTTACATCAGGGATAGTTCACTATGACACAGAGGATGTTAAATTCTCCTCTGAAGTTCTTAACAGAACTATTTCTCCAAAAGAGAAAATCACAGAGATACCTATCTGCCCAGATTTTCTAAACTTGTATTTACAAGTCAAAACCTCTGCTGAGCTTGATATGTTAAATCTTAAAAAGAAGACCTCTGTAGATCCTAAAAGTTCAAAATTTTCAAAACCTTTAAGGCAAATTAACGAAAATCCCACTTGGCAACAAAAGGGAAAATGGCCTAAAGTTAACAAATATTTTTCCTCTGTGACAGTGAAGAAAGATGTTCACCAAAGAAGAGACTCACAGAAGGCAGGAACTAACCAAAGCTTTTGCAAACAACATTCTAGTATTCATAGATCTTCTTGTAATAGGAAATCTAGTGTTAAGAAAGAATGTAATGCCTCTGTGGCTCAGTTCAATGAATTCAATGAAAAGTTCAAGCAAATCACGTCTCATATTCAATATTGTCATTGCTTTGATCTTATGTTCAAACTAAATAATCACTTCTCCAGTCAAGATTGTTTACTCTCTACTCAAATTCAAAAGTCAAAACCTACAAAGAAACAATCTGATTCTTCTACAAAAGATAAAATGTATTTCAAGAATGCTAAGGCAAACTTGAAAAATTCTAACAATATTGGACCCATATGGATATGGGTACCTAAGTCTCTGTGATTGTCTTGCAGAAGCGGTATGTGCCAATCTGGTATCTAGACTCCGGATGCTCAAGGCACATGACTGGCGACAGAAGTTTACTATCCACGTACAAAGAAACACTCGATGGTGGATCTGTAACTTTTGGAGACGACAAAAAGGGACACATCAAAGGCTATGGAGTCATAAAGAAGGAAAACGTTTATGTATACAAAGTTGCATATGTGGATGGCCTTAAACACAACCTACTCAGTGTAAGCCAACTTTGTGATACAGGATTCGATGTGTTATTCAAAAGAACTTTCTGCTCTCTGAAAAGTGAAGACACAGGAATGGAACTTCTGCGAGCCGAAAGAAGATGTGATCTATATCTGATGAATTTCAGTTCCAAGAACAGGGACAAAGTTTGCCTTGTAGCCTGAAAAAGTGAGGAAGCCTGGTTATGGCATAACAGGTTCTGTCACTTGAACTTTCACACCTTGGATAAACTGGTCAAACTTGATCTAGTTAAAGGTTTGCCTAATGTTAAATTTAATAAGGATCATTTGTGTTCTGCCTGTGAAATGGGAAAACTCAGAAGAGCTTCCCACAGAGGCAAAACAGATGTGTCTTGCACTAGGCCTCTGTACATGCCTCATGTCGACCTCTGCGGTCCCATTGCCATACAGAGCCTAGGTGGCAAGAAATACATACTTGTCTTAATTGATGAGTATTCGCGATTCACATGGGTTGAATTTGTCCAAAAGAAATCAGATGTTCCAATCATCTTGATTAATCTAATGAAAAGAATCCAAGTTCTTTATGAATGCAGAATACAAAAGTTAAGTAGTGACAATGGCACAGAATTTAAAAACTCTGTCATTGAAGCCTATCTTTCTACAGAAGGAATATCACAGAACTTCTCTGCCGCACGCACTCCACAGCAGAACGGCGTAGTCGAAAGAAAGAATCGAACGCTCGTGGAGGCCGCAAGAACTATGCTATCAGCATGCAGATTACCGATGAACTTTTGGGCAGAAGCGATTTCTACCGCTTGTTATACACAGAATCGTTCAACCATTGGGAAAAGACACATCAAGACTCCTTACGAACTGATCAACAAAAGGCGGCCAAACATCAAGTTTTTCCATGTGTTTGGATGTAAATGCTTTGTTTTAAACGACAGAGATTCCAGAGGAAAGTTTGAGGTAAAAGCTGACGAAGGAAAATTCATTGGATACTCTGCCACTTCCAAAGCCTACAGAGTATACCTTACAAAGTCTCGCAAGATCGTAGAAAGCATCAATGTTTCTTTTGATGATTCATTCCAAAAGACTTCTGAGCAAATCAGTTCAGAACTCGGACTTAAAGGGGAATCCTCTGGCATCTCACAAACAAAAGAAGACTTAAATCTTCTATTTATAGTAATGTTCCACGACGACATTGATCCCTCGGTTGGAACAATCAGAGCTTCTGCAGAACAATCTTCTGTCGGTCAAAATCCTACAGGTATGACTCTAACTGGTCCAAATAATGCTTCATTTTCTTCTGTAAATGCTACAGATGCAAATGCTGAGGAAGAGACTACAGAAGATGAAATACAAAGGAAAACGACCACAGAAGCTGCTGAAGAACAAACTCCACAATCCACAGAGGAACCAATAACAGAAGATATAGAGGACCAAGTCTATACGCCTTCAGAGGAACAAACTCCACCACCACTCATACCAATCATTCCACAAACTGTAGGATCAACTACAAAGGCACGCACTACGATAGAGGCTACACCAAAAGAAGAAGAAGAAGAAAAAGAAGAAGAAGAAGAAGAAGAAGAAGAAGAACAACAACAAGAAGCCTCTGAAGAACAATTCGATGACATTGGTAACCATCATCCACGCACAACTCAGTGGACAAAAAGCCATCCTCCAAGCCAAATAATTGGTGAACCCTCTGACACGGTAAAAACAAGGTCTGCCACTGCTAATTTTTGTTTCTTTACGAACTTTATTAGTGTGATAGAGCCAAAGAAGATTTCAGAAGCCCTTGACGACCCAAACTGGGTAGACGCCATGCAAGATGAGCTTCTGTAGTTTGAGCGCAACAAAGTCTGGACTCTAGTACCTCTGCCATGGGGGAAACAGGCCATTGGGACTAAGTGGGTCTACAGAAATAAGAAGGATGAAGATGGAGTGGTCATCAGAAACAAAGCACGATTAGTGGCCAATGGATATAGACAAGAAGAAGGCATAGACTACGATGAGACTTTTGCCCCTGTCGCACGGCTCGAAGCAATAAGAATATTCTTAGCCTTCGCAGCCCACAGAGGTTTCAAAGTCTATCAGATGGACGTGAAATCAGCTTTTCTCAACGGTGAAATCCAAGAAGAGGTTTACGTAAATTAGCCACCAGGGTTTGAAAGCTCAAAGTACCCAAGGCATGTGTACTACCTTGAAAAGGCTCTGTACGGACTGAAACAGGCTCCAAGAGCATGGTACGAACGACTTTCTACCTTTCTTCTAGTAAATGGCTACGACAGAGGTACAACAGATACTACCTTATTCTATAAACATAAAAACAGTGAAATAATGCTTGTACAAATCTATGTGGACGACATAATTTTTGGGTCTACTAATACAGAAGAGTGCAAAAGTTTTGAAAAACTCATGCAAAGTGAGTTTGAAATGAGTATGATGGGAGAATTAACATTCTTCCTCGGACTCCAAGTCAAACAATCATCAGAGGGAATTTTTATAAATCAGGCCAAATATGTCTCTGACATTCTTTCCAAGTATAGCCTCTCTGATACCTCTGCCATGAAAACTACAATGGCCACTGGAAATAAGTTATTCTTAGATCCAGATGGCATCTCTGTAGAATGCACTCTCTACAGAGGCATGATTGGATCTCTGTTATATTTAACTGCTAGCAGACCTGACATTATGCATGCCACATGTCTTTGTGCACGTTATCAAGCTAATCCTAAGAAATCACATTATGATGCTGTTAAGAGAATCTTTAGATACCTAAAAGGGACCAAAAATCTTGGTCTCTGGTATCCACAGAACTCTGGCTTTTGTCTTAAAGCTTATACAGATTCAGACAATGGAGGATGCATGCTCGACAGAAAGAGTACCTCTGGGAGTTGTCAATTTCTAGGTGGTAAGCTAGTCAGTTGGACCTCCAAGAAGCAGAATTGTGTGTCAACATCTACGGCAGAAGCTGAATACGTTGCTGCCGCTAGCTGTTGTTCTCAGGTTCTGTGGATGAAGACTCAGCTAAAAGACTACGGCCACATCCTACTCAAGATACCCAACTTCTGTGATTCCAAAAGTGCCATTGCCATCTCTGCCAATCCTGTGCAACATTCAAAAACCAAGCATATCGATATAAGGTACCACTTCTTGAAACATCATGTTGAATACGGTACAATCGAGATGCATTTCGTGCCCACAGAATACCAACTCGCAGACTTATTCACCAAAGCTTTAGACGAGAAAAGATTCAATTTCTTAGTGGGTAAGTTAGGAATGATCAATATGACGTGAAAATCCTCTGTAAGTATAGCTTATCTTATGTAAATATGTGTCTAAATATATTGCTTTATTTATTGCTTTGATTGATTTCTTTCTGTATGTAAATTCTCAATCTTAAATAGTTCTTGAAATCACAGAGCTTCTGTGGGTCTGCTCAGAACCTCTGACGACCCCTACAGAACCTCTGGTAAACATGACCTATGTACTATGAAAAACTTATCATATTTTGATCCAAGCATAGGTCAAAGAGGAGCAGAAGGAAATTACTTGATCTACAGAGATGGTTAGATCAAGGGGGAGCAAAAGAAAGTAACTTGATCGACAGAAATGGTTAGATCAAGGGGGAGCAAAAGAAACCTTGAAATAATCTACAGAGGTTAATCTTGGGAACCAAAGAAGAGTATCGATGTATCTATATCGTCAGAAGTCAGACATCACTGCCGAGAAAAGAAGAACCAAAAGGTATGTCTCGTACAAAAGGTTTTTGAAAACAGTTTTCTGGGACAAAAAATTGTCTAATACGTCCTAAAAATACTGGGAATAACATTTCAAAAATAAAATTATTAAAACTTTTAATAATTTTTGAGTTATAAGAAATTTGAGGTCATAGAGCTTCTACTGAGCTCAACAGAAGTTCTGCCAGAACACTGCTCTGTAATCGCAAATTTAACTCGGAAACCGAATACGCACAAATACACACACCATGACCTTCTCGCACAAAACTTTTTCCAAAACAGTTTTCTCGGACACCAACTTTCAAATATGTCCGAAAAACAATTCTTAATGCAAATCAAAACTTGGATGATCAAAATTGTTAATAGATTTATAGTTATGAGAAATTTTCACTCATAGAGCTTCTGCTGGCCCTGACAGAGCTTCTACAAGTTCCTACAGAGTCATGTGAACGAAATTTCTTCACTAAAAACCTATTAATCCTCTCCAACGCTTTTACAAATGTTTTGGTCAAAATAGAACCTACAGAGTCATGATAACAATGAGATATATGAGAAAAGGGTGAAAATCCAAGATTTTCAAAATCACAGATCTCCTGTAAACCACAGAGCTTCTGTGAATTTGGTATTTGGGCATTTCTGTAAACAGTAACGGTTACTTTTACTGAGAGTGAAAATCATGTGGCTAAGAACAACCCCACGCGCCTAGCATTAATGGGCCGCGCACGACGTCCTGTCATCCTCTGACATGGCCTACGTGTCTCATTTTCATTGGGCGTACATGGCACGTTTTTTTTGGAAAGTTGAACGCGCCGTTCTAACTCAAGTACGGATTCCAAATATTTATCCATTGCCAAATATTTTTTACCCTTTCGAATTCTACCGTTTTACCCAGCTATAAAACCCAAGCTTACCCTCTCATAAAATCTTTACGAACCTCATTCTTCTCCGGCGAAACCCTGCAAAAACCTGCAACTATCTTATTCTCATTACAAATGGCTTCATCCTCTCAAGCTATCTCCCCTGCACACTCTCCGGCGAACTCACCGGAACACTCCCCTGCTCATTCTGAACATTCAGAAAACCCCCACCTCGCCAAAAATGCCGAACAAGAAGACTCCGGCGACTCAGCAGACTTTGCTCCGAGCACCCATCTCCAAAACTTTATCGCAAAGGAGCACTTTGAAAAAGTACTACCCATCAAATCCAATAACTGCTATTTAGTCCCCTCACTCACTACTTTCGGCGAAGCCCATGCCCTTCTTCTAAACATCATGGAAAACCATATTCTCTTTCCTTTACTCTCAAGAACCCCAAAGAAAATACCTGTTAGGTATTTGAACCAATTTTGGCAAAGTTGCCGATATGATAAAGATGATTCTCTTATCAAAGGGTACATCTCAAAGCCAGACAAATCTGACCATTTGGAACTCAAGTTCAATAGAACAATGTTTTCTCTTGAGTTCAATCTACCAACAAGGGGTCTTCTTGGACTGAAAACATATGCAGAACAACCAACAGACGACGAGCTCTGTCGTTTTGTAGAAATGCTTGGGTACAACACCCACCTAAGGAAGAGAAATGACTTCCGCAGAGGCAGACTACCACCTCTATGGAACACCTTGTTTTCGATCCTCAACAGATGCCTTACAGGGACGATAGGCAGCATTGACCAGAGCTCGCACCAGATCTTAACCTTCATGTACGGGGTCTACTACGATCTCCCACTCGATTACGCGACCATCATGTTGCAGGAGATCATCAATACGATCGACAGAAAGAACAACACCAAAAAGGCAAGAGAGAACGATCCTAAGTATCTACCGCCTCTGCAATTCCAAAGGATATTGGGAGTCCTGTTCGAACCTCTGCTGATGATGCAGAACCTACCAATGGAAGGGCCAACTCCCAAACAGTTCCCAATGAACAAAAACATCCCCACCGATCATATAGATGGCTACACCCACTGCAGACCTCTGTCAAAGAAGCTTCTGAGCTATGCCAAGAACAAAACCCTTAAGTTAGAGTATATACGCGATCATAGGACTCCAAAACCGAGCCCTGTGACACCCCCGCGTTTAGGTGTCCCCCTAGGAACAATAGTTGCAGAACCCCTCTCTATAGAAGCGAAGGAGCAGAAACTGGCAAAACACATGGCAATCCAACTTAGTTTTATAGCCAAACGAGCCGAGCTCATGGGAAAGAAATCTTCTTCTAAAGCCTCTGCCTCTACCCCAAAAACAAAGAAGAGGAAAACTGCAGAAGGCACCTCTACAAGCATTACAGAAACTCAACCTTCACCTCCTCATGCCACAAAAGTTGGCTCCTCTACTCCTCCCTCTTCTCCAAAACAAAAGAAGAAAAGGAAATCAAAACCCACAGAAGGAGGGGCACCAAAACCCAAGAGGAGGAAGACCAAAAAGAAGCATGGGAAACCACTTGATCAAATGGTTACCATCGCAGAAGAGGCAGCTGAAGAAGTAGTTGAAGAAGAGGTCGCAGAGACCCGGGTCGAAGAAACTGCAGAGGAAGAGACTGCAGAAAAAGAAGTTGCAGAAGAGGGATATCAATCACCTTATCAATCCCCAGATCGATTCGCTCATCAAGGTAGCTTAAACGATTTCCTTCAACACCCTAAATACAGCTGGGTGGAATGCACCACCACTTGACCACCACACCACAGAAGTACAAGACTTCTCTATCTCTGGTGTTGACACAAATCTGCAAGATGATGACCAAACTCCCAGAGATCAACCGGCTGAAACTCCAAACATTCTACAGAACCCCTTCATCCAACAGGGATTGAACGTCCACAGAAGGAGTCCAAGCCCAGCTTCAGAAGAAGGTATACAAGAAATCGATATGTCAGATGATGCCACTAGGGAAAGGATTAGGCTACAAGCAGAAGCTGAGTGGAATAGAGATGAGGTTACAGAGGCTTTAGATAGAATGGGAGGAAAAGAAAAGGGGATAGAAAAAGATGTCGTAGAAGTAGAAGGCACACATCCTCAAACCCCTCCCAGTGCAACCCACACTTCTAACACCGCATGTCTAGCTGCAGAAGGTGTTATTGAACAAGAGCAGCACAGCTCGATCCAAACCCAACCTATCCAGCCAGAGGTTACTCTTTCAACCTCTGCGCCCACAGAAACCGGGGAATCCATTCCTAGGGAGTCTCCTCAGAGAGACTCACCTATAGTTCGTGATCAATCGCCCCAGATCACACTAGAACACCCAACAGAGGAATTCGTTTCCTCTGCCACGCACAATTTAGGGCCAAAACTTCTTTCAGAGAGAAGTAGTGAGCACAAAGACGAAGAGACTCTAGACAAGTCTCCAAGTCAAAAGAAGAACATTCCGATACCCACCTCTGGAGTGGATTTGGACACTGTTCTTCGCAGAACTTCTGTAGAGATTGAAACTCAAATTTCTTCTCGAAGATCAGATGGAAATCCTTCCACCCCCAACGTACAAATAAGGGTGAACAAAGGTGTCCCAGGAGCAGGGACTCACTCTGGAGACGAATGTGTTCCTCCAGAGGTTACCACAGGAACACAAGTATCAAGGGATGAGTTCCAAACCTTTGTCACCTCTGTGAACCAAACCATGAAAGAGTTGCAAAGCTCTTTCAAATCTTTTGCAGAGACAACATCGACGACCTTACTAAATCTGAACACCAAAATGGACAATCTGTCCACATAGGTGAAATCCGCCATTACCCAGATGAAGTCTTCTGCTGAAACAACTGCCACTTCTGCCGCCAAAGAATTCGGGATAACCACAACTTCTGCGTTCAAGGAATCAGTCAAACATTTCCTTGAACAACTGAACAAGCAATCCAACAAACCAAAGGGCATTACACCTGCAGATCTACAGAAGGCCCTGAAACACGTACAAAAAGAAGCAATGTGCAACACTGTGCTGATGCAGCCTAAAGACTACATGACCAGAGCACAGCTAACAGAGCTCGGGCAGAATGTGATAAACCAGGTCACAGAAGTCATCGTCTCCTTCACTACTGCAAATGCCAACTACGTTAAAGAGTTCAGAGCAAGTATCGGCAGAATGCGCTTCAACACAGTAGCAGAGCTTGCAACTCTATTCGGCCTCTGTGATGATGTATGCGCAAAGTTGATGGCTGCAGGAGCAGAACTACCAAAGAAACCCAAAGCTTCTTGCAGAGCAGAGGGTACTTCTGATAAGGGTCAGGATGACTCTGATGATGACCACCCTGGTCCATCAGATCATCCTGAGGGGGAGAATACAAGGGAGAAAGCTACGAGCAGAGGACATCCAGCTCCACCAATAGCCGCAGAACCCATCAACCAAGCCCCTCCAAAACAAACCCAACAACAACAAACTCAACAGACCACAGAGACAACACCCATCTCTGTGGAATCAACTGCTGAAAAAACCCATGTACCAGAAACTGCTCAAAAGACCACAGAGGCAACAACCACCCCTATGGTAATCATCTTGGAAGAAAGTCCTTCAACAAACCAACAACCCGGAGGAACAGAAGCTCAAAAGACCCTAGAGGAAACACCCACCTCTGTGGAATTCCCTACAATGTTTGGAGTAAATGCTCAACATCTGTCATCCTCTTCAGAAGAAGATCTTCCCTCCCCAACTACAAAACCAACAGAAGAACCCCAAACCATCCCAAGAAGAAAGTCTATTGTCCACAAACCAAAAAGAGCAAAGAGGCTTCTTCTGTTCTAAGAAATATGCACAACACAATGACTGAACGAATGGCGCAAAGAGCAGAAGAAATACAGAGGTTTACATCATCTTTCCGAATGGCAAGAAGATTCGACATTCCTCAACCCACAGAAACCGAGCTCACAGAAGAAGTCACCAAAGAACCTCCAACAGAGGTTACAGAGCCAATCAAGCCAACAAAACCAACGCCACAAAAGTCCTCTCAAACACAAGTGTCAAAACCTACAGAGGCAACACCCATCATTCCAACAGAAGCGCCAACACCCAAACCTACAGAGGCAACAGGTTCTGAACCTCCAAAGGCCAAAGACAAGGGAAAGGCAAAACTGACAGAAGAGCCCAAGAAAAAGAAATCATTGCCCAAGCCTACAGAGAAATTGATGAAGAGCGCCTTTGATTCCTTCCAAACTCCAAAGCCTGAAGAAGAGGACTGGCATATGGATTGAAGCCTCTGTCAGACATTCCACTAACAGGTAGAGCTGCAGAAGTTGTTCGACAGATGGAGAGTCTCAGAAGACAAGTACCACCACCTGGTCCAACATACGAAGAAATGGAAGAAGTGGTATACAAATACCTCTACAAACAACACTTTCAGACCAATCATCCAATAGATCACGTCACAAATCCAGAGATCAGAGAAGAATTTGAGAACATCTTCACCAGAACAAATCCAAGAACCAGAGCAGACGTCTTCTCAATCCACAAAATCAAAAAGGTAATCTTCTGTAGGTACTCCTTAACAAGAACCTATCCAAGGGTCAGGTACAATCTTTACAGAGTCAGAAGGGTAAACAATTCAGAAACCACCTTCGCTGATGCTGACCTAAGGAATCTGAATCCCTATGATCTACCTGACCTTCTGCAATGGACGAAGGACAACTACAACACAGAGCCAAACACCAGAGCCTATCAAGTGTTGAGAAAAGCAATGAGGGAAAGGCTTCTGATCTACAGTTTGACAGACTTTCAGCTAGGAAAGGATCTTGGTCTCAAACATCTGAACCTTCGACCACCAGAGGATCGATGCCCACCTGACGCTGTGCCCAACTCAATCATTACAGAACCAAGGTTTGGGTTAGTATTTCAAAACCCACAAGGCGAAGTCAAACTTTTTGTGACCATGGACTGTCAGAAGTACACAACCAGTATGTCAGGATCGATTCCAAACAAGAATAATTATACTTAGAAATCAGAATTAAAGAATCTTGCGGAATAGAACTTTAATTCAAACACACTCAATGAACAACTAATCAGAAAACACAATCTGTTTGTATTCAATACTTCAACTCACAAGTTTACAACCAAACCTCAATCTTGTTGGACAGACTCAACAAGACGACTTCTACTTCTCTAGAAATAGGGTTCTAAACCTTGAGGTTAATTCTCTCTAAAACAAAAACGAATTCTGATAAAAACTCTTTTACTTACCGAATAGCTATCTATCAACATCTATTTATACTAAATAATTACAAGATAACTATCAAAACAAAATTGATCTTCAGAATATTCTTTCATGCTTATCTTCAATCATTCCATCTTTATCTCCAACATTCTCGCATTCCATAATTATGATCACAAGCAGTATTAACATCGTTATGCACAAGCAGTACTAACATTGTTCCAGCAGCATTAACTTTTACTTGAAGTACTAACTTTGCTATGGCAGTAGTATTGTTGTTCTGGCAGTACTAACGTTGTTCTGGCAGTACTAACGTTGTTCTGGCAATACTAACCATACTTAGCAAATCTTCAGTTCCCAACAATCTCCCCCTAACTTGACTTTTTAGGTTGAGAAGTCAAGTTCTTCAGATGATGCTTCCAAAACCTAATCATAAACACATAAATCAGGATCCAAACCCAGGCTTTGATTGATAATCCTTCTCACCAAGTATCTTCCCATTTCAGAATCATTGTTGCAAGCCAACTTAGCATGTAGCATTCCATTCAACCTTTTCTTGCTGTGCTTGTATGCAACATCCACCAAATAATACTCATGATATGTATAGTCAAGTGTGATGACATACACTCCACATTTTTCAATGAGCATCCAGTTGGTAATGGCTTGAAAATTTCTTTCTATCATATACTGAACTGCTTCTGGTTTGAACATTAGGCACAGGTATTCAAGAACCATTTTGGTGATAGACATCCCTTTCTCATTCAGCATATTTCCATACAGCTTCATTCCAACCTTGTACATCTCTTCTACGTCAGATCTAGAGCACATTCTGATAAGTCTTCCCCATGTAGAACAGACCTCAAACTTCCCATCTGCTCTTTTGACTCTAATGTACTCCTTTCTCTGATCTACCAAGGTATCCCAGAAGATGATCTCAGGAGGCATGGAAGATAATGGGTCAACTTTGATTGGATCAGTATCAACCACAGTGATGTACATATTACATTGAGCATTACTTGGTTGACCTGATGGAGTTGCTACTTCTTCTTCAGCAACCTTTGTATCATCTTTCTTTTCTGGAACATCCTCTTCTTTTTCTTCTTCTACCACTGGTTCTACCCTAGGTTTCTTGACAACTTTCCTCTTGGTAGCTATAGACTTGGTTCTTGCTCTTTTCAGTGACACCAGTTTTTCACCCAGGGTTTCTTCTTGCTTTTTAGGAGTGTCATGTTTGGCTTTAATCAAAGCCTCTGCAACTTCAACTTCTTCCAAAGTAGGCTTTTTAGTTTCTGTTGCTTCCTTTGTTTCTGCTGCTTCTTCCTTTGTAGATACTGCTTCTTGCATGGTTTCTGCTGCTTCTTTTGTTTCTGCTGCTTTCTTTGTTTCTGCTGCTTCTTTTGTTTCTGCTTCTTTCTGAATTTCAGCAGCATTAACCGTTTCTGCTGTTGGTTCAGTTTCTGCTTCTTTCTGAATTTCAGTAGCATTAACCATTTCTGCTGCATGATCAGTTTCTGCTTCTTTTTGAATTTCAGCAGCATTAACCATTTCTGCTGTTGGTTCAGTTTCTGCTTCTTTCTGAATTTCAGCAGCATTAACCATTTCTGCTGCATGATCAGTTTCTGCTTCTTTTGCAATTTCTTCAACACACTCATTCTCCCCCTTTTCCTGTGCACTCTCCATGTTGAATTCAGCTTCTGACTCCCCCTTTTTGGGAGCATCATTGTTGGTGCTTCTTCTTTTAAGAACATACTGAGCTTTCTTCTTCCTGTGCATCAACTTTGTAATCAGCTTCTTATGCTTCTCAAGCTGTGTTTGTTGATATAGGACCACTTTCTTGAGTCCATCTATCTCCTTTTGCTGACTTACAACATCTGTGTTGATATTGGCAATGGTTTCCATCAATTTCTCATATGTATATCTATCCTCACCTTGTTTAGGAGTTTTTACTTCCTTGAAAGGATCACTGGAAATTTTAGTAGGTGTCTTTTGCCTAGCAAAAGCACTGCCTACCCCCGTGGTTTCTTGGCACCTGGGACCTCTGAATGATTTCTCATTCTGAGTTGCCGTGAGGAAGGTCTTAGTTATGTTACCACTGTCCTTCTCTGTGCTAGCAGAAGTAGTGGCAGCCTTGCTACTCACATGCTCAACCTTCTCCTTAGTGAGCACCTTCTTGGGGTTGGGAGACACCCCTGTGGTTTCCCTTTCGATATTCTCTACTGGAGAATGCTCCAATAGAGGGCTTAAAGGCTTTGGGCTTGTAGGAGGTACATCAAGGGAAGGAGCCTTGTGTACCATTCTTCTTGTAAACTTTTTGGTTATGAGAGGAGTGGGTCTTTGAAGAATGAACTGAGGAATTTCTTTGGTGATAGAAGGTGGGGTTTGGCTATCAGTGGGTTGGTCTAATGAGGGCCTTGACCCTGATGCCATATCTTCTTGTTTGTGGGACACACCCATCATTGTAGATAACAATGGAGTGTCAACTCCTTCCGAGTCCCTGGAAGTTCTTCTCATATTTGAGAAGACCTTTCCTTTAGGGGGTTTAGGTACATATACCTCAATAAATTGAGGCAAATCCGTCAATTCCTGAGTAATCACTGCTTGGACAAACCTTGGGTACATATAAAAACTCTTTTTGGATTCCAGGTTTGACACAAGATCATTGAAAATCATATGTGAAAAATTAAACTTCCTGGCAGTGGCCAGGCAGACCAGGGCATAAGCAATGGTACTGCTAAACTCACTCCATCCAGTAGTTTTCTTTGAAATGCAATGCATTAAGGTATGAACAAAGAATCGCCATTGTGTAGAAAATTTAGACTTGAAAAACTTAAAGATTCCAATGGGACCTTCATACCCCATTCTCGTTAAAGTTGAGTATAGATCGTCATTAGGAATAGACGCCATACCTGAGGCATCATCCAATCGAAGAGTGATGCGAATAAGCTCCTCTGTAACATTCAAGGGTTTGTCACACACCCTTGTTTTGATGATTTTCTGCCCATCTTCAGACACCACGGTGGCATTTTCCCAGAACTGCTTCTGATGCTCGATGTAGATTGTCGGGGTCACCGTTAGGGCATAGTATATATGCGTGGACTTGAGGAAATCCACAATGTCGTGAAAATCTGTGGACTATTTTGGCTTCTGGAGCATGGCAATCTCGTTGTGTTCGTCGATAAACTCCATTGTACCTGAGGATTCTTGACAGAAAACAGAGATTCTTGGGAGAGAATAGTTAGAAAGAGAGAGAGATGAATAGAATTCAAAGAGACGTTATGAACTTTGGCGGGCTGAAAGAGGTATTTATAGCAGTATTAGCCCTAATTTTTCTTTTAAAGCAGTATTAACGACACATGCAGTATTAAGTACGAAGCAGTATTAACTATGTACTGGCAGTAGTAACTATGCACTGGCAGTAGTAACTATGCACTGGCAGTAGTAACTTTTCAGCACTTGTCAATCTGAGTCATACAGAAGATCCTGAGAAGAAGAGTTAGTAATACCAAATATAGAAGGAAATACAGGTATAAAAACTGAAAATCATGACTTTATTCAAGGTTGATCATGCCCACACTTGTTACCAAGAAAGTGAATCTACCCACATCAAAAGCTTTTGTGAATAGATCAGCAAACTGGTCATTGGTATGAACTTTAGCAACTTGAATTAATTTCTTTTCATTACAATCTCGAATAAAGTGATACATGATCTCTATGTGCTTTGTTTTTTAGTGTTTGACTGGATTGTTAACAATGCTAATAGCACTGTTGTCAATGAAGATTGGAGTGTGAAGAAATGTTACCCCATAGTCCAACATCTGATTCTGTATCCATAGAACCTGAGAGCAGCAGCTATATACTCAGCTTCTGTTGTAGATAAGGACACTGTGGTTTGTTTCTTACACTGCCAAGATACTAGTCTTGCACCCAAAAACTGACATCCACCTGAAGTAGACTTCCTATCCATGTTAGCTCCACCCAAGTCACTATCTGAGTATGCAAGTAAATCAAAGGATGATTCATAAGGATACCAGAGACCTAATCTAGGTTGCCCTCTTAGGTATCTAAATATCCTCTTGACTGCATGAAGGTGTGATTGCTTTGGTGTAACTTGAAATCTGGCACATACACATACTGGAAACATAATATCTGGTCTAGAGGCTGTGAGGTACATGAGTGATCCAATCATTGATCTGTAATGATGGACATCCACATCCTCCCCCTCAAGATCAGCATTGATCTGTTTGTGTGTCTCCATTGGTGTGCTTGCTGGCTTTGAGTCTGATAATCCAAACTTATCCAGGATGTCTTTCACATATTTGGATTGGCATATGAAAATCTCATCCTTCTTCTGTTTCACCTGAAGCCCAAGGAAGAAAGTAAGTTCACCCATGGAACTCATCTTGAAGCTCTTGTGCATTAACTCCTCAAAGTCTTTACACATGTGATCATTTGTGGATCCAAAGATAATGTCATCCACATAGATCTAAACAAGTAGGGTGTCCTTCTTTTTCCTTTTAATGAATAAGGTCTTATCAATGATTCCTCTTTCAAATCCATTTTCCAAGAGATAGGTAGACAGGGTGTCATACCATGCTCTTGGGGCTTGATGTAGACCATAAAGTGTCTTCTTTAACTTGTACACTCTGTCAGGATGCAATGGATTCTCAAATCCAGGGGGTTGACAGACATACACTTCTTCATCTATAGTCCCATATAGAAAAGCACTTTTTACATCCATCTGGTAGACCTTGAACTTCATATATGAGGCATAGGCTAGAAACAATCTAATTGCCTCAATCCTTGCAACTGGAGCAAAGACTTCCTCATAGTCTATACCCTCTTCCTGAGTATACCCTTGTGCAACCAGCCTGGCTTTGTTCTTGATCACAATTCCTCTCTCATCCTTCTTATTTCTGAAAATCCACTTGGTGCCAATTGCCCTATGACCTTTTGGAAGGTCCACCAAGTTCCAAACATTCTGTAGCTTGAACTGTAGCAGCTCCTCTTGCATTGCTTCTATCCAACTTGGATCTTTCATAGCATCATAAGCCTTTTTGGGCTTAATTTGGGATAGAAAGCAAGTGAGTACAGTATTAACTGTATCTTGCTGATCTTGTAGCTCTTGAAGTCTGCTTTGATTCCTAGTCATCATGGGAGAAGCAATGTCTCCAATTACCAACTCAGGAGGATGATTTTTCTGAGTTCTTGATGGATGACCAGATTCCTCTTGTAAGTTCACATCCAGATTTGACTCATTTAAGTCTGGATTTTCTTCAGCTTCTTCAGTCACTTCAGACTCTCTGGAATTTGGACTTGAAGGCTGATTTTCCTCTATTCTTCTCTCTTCTTCATTCTGAATGGGTTCAGCTTCCTTTTCTTGTTCACAGAAGTCAACAGGATCAATGGTAGGGAGTGGAAATATCACAGACTGAATTTTGTGATCTGATGGTGGTGCATCCCTTTGTCCTGCATTTACATCACTACTGATACCCAAAGAATTAGTGAGTGAATCAATGTCAAATAGCCAATCAGGACCTGAACCAATAGGATTTGGTGTGTTCTCATTGCATTTGACATTGTCACTTTCTTCAATTATTCTAGAAGATGTGTTAAACACTCTGTAAGCCTTACTCTGAGATGAGTAACCAACAAGAAAACCATCATCTGCTTTGATATCAAACTTACCTAAGTGAGATTTGGTATTGAGAATTGTACAAGGACACCCAAATGGTTTGAAAAATCCAAAAAATGGTTTCTTTTTCTGAAAAAGCTCATAAGGTGTCTTGTTTTTAGGCTTTATTACTAAAACTCTGTTTTGGACATAACAGGCAGTATTAACTACTTCTGCCCAAAAAGTAGTGGGTAATTTTGAATCAGCTAACAGAGATCTAGCAGCCTCAATCAGTGTCCTATTCCTTCTCTCAGCAACACCATTCTGTTGTGGAGTCCTAGGAGCACTGTATTGTCTCTCAATTTCTTTTTCCTCACAAAAGGTGTTTAGATCAAGGTTTTTAAATTCAGTCCCATTATCTGATCTAATGACTTTCACCTTTTGATTTGATTGGTTTTCAATTCTAAGAATAAAAGATTTGATCAGTCCACTTGTCTCATCTTTAGTTCTAAGAAAATATACCCAAGTAAATCTAGAGTAATCATCAATAATAACTAAACAGTATGACTTCTTGCCAATGCTCATGACATTTGTAGGGCCAAACAGATCCATATGCAACAACTGAAGAGGATTTTGGATAGTGTTTATCTCTTTGGAGTTATGAGAAGTTTTGTGTTGTTTGCCTTTGAGACAAGCAACACAATGATCATCACATGAATAAACTTTTGATGTTAAACCCCTAACAAGATTATTTTTAACAAGTTTATTTATTGTTTTAAAATTCATGTGACACATCCTTCTGTGCCAAAGTGATGATTCATCCATTGAAGCTTTTGATACCAAACAGTTTAGGGATGAATCAGATGAAACACTTTATAAATCTAAACAATACACATTATCCTTTCTAGGAGTTCTCAATAGTATCATGTTTTCATCAACTACTTTGAATCCAGGAGCAAGAATAATGCATTCAGAATCAGTAAATAATATACTATGTTTCTTGTCACAGACCTGTGATACACTTAACAGGTTGTATCTCAATTGCTCAACATAGTAAACATCCTCAAATGTCATCTTACCTTTTGATACATCACCTTTACCACTTATCTTAGCTCCTGCAGGATTATTCCCAAAAGCAACATGTCCTCCATCAATTCTTTTGAAATTCTTGAGGCAGGCCATGTTACCTGTCATGTGCCTGGAGCAACCACTATCAACATGCCAGATGCTCTTTCCCTTGAGCTGTTGGTTGCCCTGCACATAAGATAAATCAATTAGTTTTTATTGGGAACCCAAGCCAAAGTGGTCTTGGGTCTCCCTTGCTCATCAAAGTACTTACATTCAGTTTGGATAAGTTTTTCAACCTGAGGAACTTCAGTACTGGAGTACTTTGTCAAGATGATTGTTCTAGCAGCACAAACACTAGAAGCAGTATTATCTTTAGAAGAAGTACTAACAGTGTTAGCAGTACTAACACTGCTAGCAGCAGTATTGCTTCTAGAAGAAGTACTAACAGTGTTAGAAGCACTAACACTGCTAGCAGCAGTACTATCTGAGGCAGCAGTACTAACACTAGTGCTTTTAGGAACCCACATTGTGACACATTCTTTTTCAGTCTTTTTCCTCATGTGGTTTTTGGATTTAGCTTGTTTCTTAGCCACATGGTTCCTTACAGGCTTCCTATAACCATTTTATTTTTGAAAAGTTCTTTGAAAATTTATCCTTTGGTTAATAGGATTGAAATAACAGTGTTTGGCAAGGTGATTCAATTTGCCACAGATAAAACAAGGTTTTGGTCTGTTAATCCTTTGCAGATCAAATCCTTGTTTTTGAGCCCACTGATTATTCCAGTTTCTTTGATTTCCCTCCTTTTATCATGTTTTTGGGGCTCATTCTTTTGAGAATTCTTGCAAGAACAATGTTCACAAGTATTGGAACTCACAACAGTGGTCTGTGTATAATGAACTCCTTTTCCTTTTTCAGATCTTTTCATCTCATTGTTCTTATCCCAGGGACTTCCACCTTCCTCATTAGTCTTGATGTAATTCTCTAAGGGGATCTCACCACTGACATTCTTGTTCCTTTTCTTAGACTCTTCTTTTTCAGTTTTATCCTCAACAACAACTTCGTCTAATGGATCTACTTTAGTAGCTCCTTCAGGTAAGTCCTTCCTATCCTTGGTTTCTAACAGGTCTGACCTATGAGGGATGTATGTGTTGTTGTAGGGTGGGGGTGTGGCATTGTACCCTATGCCTGGTTTCATCTTACTGTGGATTTGAGCATTTATTATGGTGTCCATGACTTTAGAAGCACATGAAAACTTTTCAACATCAAGTTTTACTTTCTCAAGTTCTCCTTTTAATTTCTCACATTCCTCCCTAGACTCTTTCAGTTGGAACTCCAGACCATTCTTTTCCCACTTCCAGTAGTTTGTATCATATGAGTGTTGAAGTTCATTGGCTTGAAAAGCCTTAATTTGTTCTTCAAACCTCTCAACAATCACTACATAATCTCTTCTATCCTTTTCTAATCTCTTAAGGTCATCACACATTCCCTGGTTGTGATCTCTATACCTTTTCACAGTGTCTATACAAGCTTGAGAACAGAGATTAGATTTTACCTCAGTAGGAAGATCTGAGACTTCTGCCATGAGTGCATGATTCTGAATTGCCTCTTCTGCTTGATCACTCCAATCAAATCCCATTCCTTGTTGAGAAACAAGGGCTTGAACGGAGTTTCTGTTCTGGTTGAAGCTTCCAGTCTGAGCTTGTTGATGGTTGTTTTGAGATACTCCACCTCTGCATTCTCTGGCAAAGTGTCCCATCTTATGACACTTGTAGCATTCCACCTTAGACTTGTCAAACCCAGCACCATCTTCTCTTCTTTGGGAAAAGTTGTTTCTCCCAGTCCTCTTTATAAACTTCTTCACCCTCATAGAAAGCATAGCCATCTGCCACTTGATATCCATCTCCTCAAGATCATCAGCATTAATCTGTTCTAAGTCATCATTAATTAATGAGGAGTTAACATGACTAGAAAAGAAAGCTTCTAGTACAGAATCATTGGCCTTCTCCTGATTGACTCCACCAGCAGTACTAACTGATTCAGGGTTAGCAGTAGAATCAGTTGATGCTGATAGGAGTGCAGCATTATACACATATCCTGAGGGCTTCTTCTTGGCTTCAACCTCTGCTTCAAATACCCTAAGATCATTGTAAAGATCATCAAGCTCTTTATCTTCTAACTGGTCATTTTGTCTGAAAGACACAGTATACATTGTCCATTCCTCACCTAATGATCTTAGAAACTTTCTGTTTACATCATCAGCCTCCATACTAACTCCAACTGTAGCCAATTCTCCAATCAACTTATTAAATCTATCAAAAGTTTGAGTCATAGACTCATTCTTTGTAGAAGTAAAATTTTCATATTGTTGCTTAAGAATTGCCTTCTGGTTCCTCTTGGTGCTCTTGGTACCAGTGAATCTCTTTTCCAATGCATTCCATAAAATCTGAGCATCAGTGCAGTGATGAAATTGGTGCTGATACTCATTGGGAATAGCCAAAAGCAGAGTGCTTAAGGCTTTCATCTCTGTTTGTCTAACCTTTCTTTCTGCATCAGTCTTTGGAGGGGGTCTTTTCCCATCTGGTCCAACCTTTCCTTCAGCACATGGACCATTCTCTATAATATCCCAGATGGAATAATCAGTAAGCAAAATATACTGCTTGATTCTAATCTTCCACATGTCAAACTCATTAGGCCTGAGCATGGGAACCTTTGAAACAAGAGTACTGTTTGATTCAACTGTATTGTCCATAATGATTGTAGATTTCTAAGAAACCAAGCTCTGATACCACTTGTTAGGATCGATTCCAAACAAGAATAATTATACTTAGAAATCAGAATTAAAGAATCTTGCGGAATAGAACTTTAATTCAAACACACTCAATGAACAACTAATCAGAAAACACAATCTGTTTGTATTCAATACTTCAACTCACAAGTTTACAACCAAACCTCAATCTTGTTGAACAGACTCAACAAGACGACTTCTACTTCTCTAGAAATAGGGTTCTAAACCTTGAGGTTAATTCTCTCTAAAACAAAAACGAATTCTGATAAAAACTCTTTTACTTACCGAATAGCTATCTATCAACATCTATTTATACTAAATAATTACAAGATAACTATCAAAACAAAATTGATCTTCAGAATATTCTTTCATGCTTATCTTCAATCATTCCATCTTTATCTCCAACATTCTCGCATTCCATAATTATGATCACAAGCAGTATTAACATCGTTATGCACAAGCAGTACTAACATTGTTCCAGCAGCATTAACTTTTACTTGAAGTACTAACTTTGCTCTGGCAGTAGTATTGTTGTTCTGGCAGTACTAACATTGTTCTGGCAGTACTAACGTTGTTCTGGCAGTACTAACCATACTTAGCAAATCTTCAGTTCCCAACACAGTACTCTGAACATGTTCAGAGCAAACCTTGTAAAATACAGAGATACCGAGCAAATGGATAGAGACGCTGCAGATGCTTTCATCAGAGAGATTGATGCTACAATCCGCTTAAGAGAACTCTGCGTCAGTTTCTACAACGAGATCAGAGAAGTCGGAAGAGACAACAGAAGCTACAACGATTTCAAAGACGCCAACATCTGATTCTCAAACAAAATCTCTGCAAACCATTTTCAGTTTATCTTTCATAATACTCAAATGTAAAATGCCTCTGGCATATTTCTGAATGAAAGAACTTTTGAGGTATTGTTTAACCTCTGTCTTATCTAACTTAGCCTAAAGTACTTCAATGTCAAATTTTTATTTTTCACTACTTAGGGGGAGATTGTTAGCTTCAATCTTCCTAATCGTAGAAGTATTTAGAAGTAGTGAAAAATAGGCTAAGTGAAGAAATCCTCTTACAGAGGCTCTGCCACTTCTGAAAGATCAAGGTCAAGAAGCTACAGAGGTGTCCTACAGAACCTCTGTCTTACGCACAAAGAAGACCAAAGACTCGGAACCCGGTGAAGACTGCTCTATAGAAGACCAGACCTCAGAACCTCTGTAACCCTTTACAGAGCCTCTGCGGTTTACGATAAAGACTTAGAAGATATTTTATATCTTGCTACTGTTACTGGATCCGTTAATCAACTTGCATGGTAGCGTGCCCTGTCAAACCTCAACACGCGTCAAGCTCTGAATGGACTCAATAGGGCTTAGTACAATATAGACGTCTGCGGCATTAAATACAATACAGCACGTACAACTATTCATGTCGTCCGATCAACAGTAGCTCATGCTTTATGGTCCCCTAAAGTAGTATAAAAGGAAGTCTCTTGTTGAGATCTTCCAAAAACAATCTTAAGGACTTAACGAAGAATTTGAGTTTCATGCTTATGCTTTATATCGTCAAACCTGTTAAGAATTACACTCTCTCACACACACCAAACAGTTCTTAATATGTTCTTGGTGTTCTTATTATATATCGAACGACAGTAATCTTCAAGATATCATTTTGTTCTTAAAATACTGTTTCTTTATATTGTGTGTTCTAAATCTATCAAACATATTTGTTAGTTCTTTAAATACGCTTCCGCATCAAACATAAACTCGAACTAATAGATCTGTTAATCTTATCTAAGCAAAACGGGAACCAACAGACAACAAAATAATGCACAAGTTCAAAGGAAACGTAAACTTCATTTCATCAAACGATCAGGTACATTCAAATAAACTCGACCACTAACAGTCGAGTGATAAAAACAAAAGACAAATAGTTTCCTAAGACTTAGGGGGAGCATCGGTCGTATCTTTATCAGAAACCTCACCTTTTGAACCTTCGCCCACCTCCTCCTCGTCGGCTTCCTTCTCGTCATCTGAGTCAAGATCTCTCGCAGATCCGACGTCACTCAGAAAGAAAGCAAGATCCTCCGACGCCAAGGCAAGAGGATTCTTCCCCAATAGGTGTTGCCTCATAATCGCCGCCCTGGCAGTCAGACGAGTCAAGGCAAAAACGGACTTAGCCTCGTCCTTAAGCTCCTTCACCTCCTTTTCCAGCTTCGTCACCCTATACTTAGAATCCTCAGCTTCTATTTCATTCGCAGCCAAGGATTCCTTAGCCCTGTCCAGGTCTTCCCTTTGGTCGGTGATCATGGACAAGGACTGCTTCAGGCGATGGTTGGCCTCATCAAGACATTTGGACATAGCCTCTTCACGCTCCTTCAGGGCCTCATCAAGACGTTTGGACATAGCCTTTTCATGCTCTAAAGCGACCTTCTCTCTGTCAAATGCCGCGTTCCCCCTCTCATGAGCAGAGGACACCAAACCCCTTATTTTCACCGTTTCGGCGTATAAGGCAAGAGAAGACTGGAACGCCTGTAAAATATAAGACATAAGTTAGCAAACGCACGACGAAGTTCCAAGCGCTAACAGATAAACAAGTCTTGGAATAAAGACTTACCATGAACGTCAGACCGGCGATGTGAGATCCCATCTCCTCGACCGGAACTCCCTCGAAACGCTCCTTGAAAGAAGGGAGCTGGTATTTCCCCAGATGAGGAAACAAATTCGTCCCGTCTAGGACATTATCAACCATAAAGTCTGACGGCAACGTAAAGTTGACCGTCGTGACCTTAGCCTCTCCCGTCGTGTGACCCTTGCCCTTGTCGGCCGACAAAGGGTTCGATGTGGTAGACGGAGACTTCGCCATTTTTGCCAGAGGCGCCGAACTAATAGGGGTTGCATCGATCGCACTAGAAGACGTCTTCACATGCGATGCGACCGATACCTTCGTCTTCTCAGGCGCAACGACTCTCGACAAGTCATCAGCCCTCGAAGACGGTTCCCTCGGGGTCGTCATTCTCGCTTTCTTTAAAATCCCTGACTCAGTGGCCGAGGTCGCCATCCTCTTTTCCTTGCCTTTACGAGCAAGCTCAAGTTGAGCTGCTCTTTTGGAGGAAA
Source organism: Saussurea involucrata (assembly GCA_033807775.1). Taxonomy (NCBI): domain Eukaryota; kingdom Viridiplantae; phylum Streptophyta; class Magnoliopsida; order Asterales; family Asteraceae; genus Saussurea; species Saussurea involucrata. The sequence goes on from CM066322.1 coordinate 95,070,382, forward strand.
TCGGCACCTTTACCTGAGATTCTCCGGGAAACAAAGAAGAGAGAAATGTTATACGATAGACATAAGTGAAAAGATCGAAGCCGATCAGAAAAGAATAAAATATACTTATCGGTCATCTCTTATTCTTCTTCTTCCCTCGACTCTCCCTTTTTCTCCTCTATCTCTTCTTCTTCAGTACATTTCTCTCCTAGAAACACCAAGTCTTCGTCGTCGTCGTCCACCAGATGTCGTGTGAAAAACGATCGCTCAACGACACTGAAGTCCAAGAATGCGTCGACCTTTGCTTGAGAGTTGGCGTAAGGCTTCACGTCCTCAAACTTAATGTCTGTTGACACATAGAAGATAGGTTAGAAACAAAGTTGAAATTAACATACGACACGCGACAAAAAGATACAAAATCTTACCCGAATTATTCCATCCGGTCCTAATCCAGTTGCTTTCATAATCAAGCGTCGGTATGCACGCAAACGCATACCTGGTCTTCCACTACGGTCATTAACCGCAGTCTTTAAGACCAAGGAACAATCGCCCTTATACCTAGAAAACAGGTTGTAGCGATGGCATCCATCCCTCTTAACCTGGTAAGCCAAGAGGAGATCGCGCACGTTCATGGGAGATTCCCAGTTTTCGGTAAGGCGCTCGATCACTTGAATTACTCTCCAGAACTGGGGCATTAATTGGGCCGGTGCTAAATCAAATTCGACCATGAATGCCTTGGCCAGTGGTGAATAGGGCCATTCAAAACCTATCTTAAAAGGGTATTCGTATATAACAACGAACCTATCAGGACACATATCAGGTCGAGTCTGACCTGCTCTAATCAATGTAATCCCCACAGGGATTTTTGCTAGACTTCTGAGGTCATCGAGATCCTCTTGATTTCGAATGGAACTTATAGGCTCAGTGGACATTTCTAATCCTGTTAAGCAGATTTACAAGTCTGAAAAAACCTAAAAATCCCAGTTTTCCCCTAAGTTCTCTAGCGACAGACTTACAAAAGATGAAGAGTCGTACCTTATATAAGCGCTCTAAAAACCTCGAAATTCCTAATCGAGTCGAAGATTCTTGCAGGTTCGGAAAGAATTTGACGAAGAAACAACAAGAAATCAGGAAAAAATCTCTCTTTAAAAAACTCTCTGTAAGTGTAAAAAGGAAAGGATCCATCACGGGTCTCTATTTATGTAAACGATCGTGTCAGGTCGAGTCATCCGATGATCGACACGTACCCATGTCTTTTCGTATGACCACACAGATCGTCGACATCTGGCAATTACAGTTGTTTAGCACAATCGTGCGTCAACATGACGTCACGACCTTATCCCCTTTTCGACTTCCCCATTAGTTGGAATAAAACCGATTCAGTTACCTAGCCAATGACTTTCAACACGTGTCACGACCCTAGACGTCCGACTGACAACAAAATTTAAAATTCGAATTTGCCATCCTATTTTCAAATTTTGGGGGCAAACTGTTTGGGTAAAATTCCACCAGTCTCGACCACGACCAAAACAAGGAAAACATTTATTACACTTTTCCATGATGAGACAAACTAATAAGCATTTTATCTCTTGAACAAAGTTGAAATCGTAAGTTACTCGCGATATACGACCGTCGTATGGAACCTCATGACCTCGACCGACTAACGTATGACATTTATGTTACTTTTTCATTGTTTAATGCAGGGTCAATGTCATTAATGGCCAACAGACATAACCGACGAGGACAATTATGAGCATTTAACACAGTAGCCGTTTCAACCGTTATCAACAGCTTTTATGGAGTCGTTCAAGGCTTTCGAAGACTATAAATGAAAGGCCTCACTCATCATTCGAGACACATCTTAAATCATCTAAACTCTGAAGAACACTCGAAGCAAAGAATTCTCTCACAAAAGATCGCTCTCGACGCATGTTAATGCCAAAAATCGTCCAGAAGGATAACTTAAGGTTGATTGTGGAGCTTAACAACTAGAGAAAGGAATCTTGAGACAAAGCAACGCGACAAAGAGAGAAAACGTAAAAGAGACAAAGATTTTGGTGACGCGGGAAAAACCTCAACGAGGAAAAAACCCGCGGACGACCGTGAAAGTCGTCGCTGCACTATGATCGCCAAACAGGGGCGATGTCCTTTGTTTCTGGTGTCGGGGATACAGTGATTACAATACAAATGACTTGAAATGTAAAAATAACAAGTGTATTGTTTGGGCAAAAAATCACATCGCTCGACCACGACCAGAACAGGTAAGACGCACGTCCTAAGCTATATCTTGTATTAAGATAAGGTCTCGACAAAGACATAAAACACCATCGTCATCCCTCCTAAAAGTTAAGTCGAGAGTTCCTCGCGACACTCGACCATAGCGCCGCCCGTCCCGCACGACCATCGCATAGAACCATGCGACCTCGACCAAACTAACGTTAACCATGACTGTTACGTTTGTTAAGTGTTTAATGCAGGAGTCAAAGTCATTAAGGAGCAACGGATGTAACCGACGCAACCATCAACGATCGATAGCCGTAACGGACGAAGATCATCATGGATAATCACTCCGACAACCGTTACAGACCGTTGCAGCCGTTATAGCTGTTAAATGAAGCAATCAATGAGCTAATTAAAGCTCCCGAAGACTATAAAGACCGAGGTCAATCATCATTTCAGGGACCAGACACCAGACACTGAACATCGAATATCCGGCGATTAACAACCGAAGCAATATTCAAGAACACCTGAAGTGAAGAACCATTATTCCAAGTATCGCTCTCGACGCACGACAACAGCCCTCGACCAGCAGTTGTTCGCACTTTGTTTCGTACACAACAAACACCTGTGTTTACGTTCAAACACTTGTACTTTACATTTCAAAGCATTTTCTTCATTTGTATTGTAATCACTGTACGATCGACACCAGTATCCAAGGACATCGCCCCTGATTGGCGACCATAGTGCAGCGACGACACCCCCTGTCGTCCGCAGGTTTTTTCCTCGTTTGAGGTTTTTCCTGCATCATCAAATCCCTTGTTTCTTTATTTTTATCCTCGTCGCACGTCTCGTCGAAAGATTCTTTCTTTAGTTGTTTAAGTCCACATCGATCTTAAGTTGTCCCTCTGGTGCGATTTTTGGCATTAACAGTTTGGCGCCATCCGTGGGACTACATCTAGAGAAAATCCTCGATGAACGTGCATTCTACTAATAGTTTCTTGGAGTTTCTTTTGTTTTCTGTCGCAGGAAAATGGCGGATAACGGGAATCCAGAACAAGCCATTATACCATTACACGCAAGCTTAGAAGATGCACAAAACTCCCCAACAGTTGTCGATGAGTATCGTTTGATGGAAATCGTTCTAGATCAAAGCAAACCCGATCAAAAGATTCTTGTGGGTTCATCCCTTGATCCCCACATTAAAGAAAAACCCATATCCTTTTTGCAGGAACATGCTGATTGCTTCGCTTGGTCACATGAAGATATGGTCGGTATTGACCCCAGTATCATTGCTCATAAGCTTAACGTCGATCCATCGTTCAAACCTATCAAGCAAAAACGTCGCAAGTTCGCTCCTGAAAGAAATAAAGTAATAAATGATGAGGTCGACAACCTCCTCAAGACAGGAAAGATTCGAGAGGTAAAATATCCTGATTGGCTCGCTAACGTCGTGGTCGTAGCCAAGAAGAATGGAAAATGGAGGGTCTGTATCGACTTCACCGATCTCAATAAAGCATGTCCAAAGGATCCATTCACGTTACCTCATATTGATGCCATGGTCGATGCAACCGCGGGGCATGAGTTATTAACGTTCATGGACGCCTATTCTGGGTACAACCAAATTTTAATGCACGTTGACGACCAAGAGAAAACCGCTTTCATGACGGATCGAGGTATTTATTGTTACAAAGTTATGCCTTTCGGACTAAAAAATGCAGGTTCTACATATCAACGGCTGGTAAACAAGATGTTCAAAGACCATCTTGGAGACACGATGGAGGTATATATCGACGACATGTTAGTGAAGTCGAAGCAAGCGATTGATCACATTGATCACCTCTGGCAATCGTTCGACATCCTCCGGAAGTATAACATGAAGCTCAATCCGACGAAATGTTCCTTTGGCGTTAGTGCCGGGAAGTTCCTGGGTTATATGGTCACTCGTCGAGGCATTGAGGCTAACCCCAACCAAATCAAGGCCATCATTGAGATCAAATCTCCTCGAAATTTCAAAGAAGTCCAGAAACTCACCGGTCGAGTAGCAGCTCTAAACAGGTTTATCTCCCGATCTTCAGATAAATGTCATCTATTTTATAATGTCCTCAGGAAAAATAGGGGCTTCGACTGGACCAATGATCATGAACAAGCCTTGCAAAAACTCAAGGAATACATGGTGTCGCCTCCTCTGTTGTCAAACCCTCACGATCATGAGATCCTACAGTTGTATTTGGTTGTCAGCCCAAATGCAGTAAGTGCTGTTCTGACACGAGAAGATGAAAAACAGCAATTGCAGATCTATTATGTAAGTAAATCACTTTTAGACGCAGAAACCAGGTATTCCTCTATGGAAAAATTGCTCTTGTCGCTAGTCACAGCTGCTAAAAAACTGCGACACTATTTTGAGTCGCATCCCATTACTGTTGTAACTAACTTTCCTCTTAAGTCTGTCTTAAGAAAACCTGAGTTGACAGGTCGCCTGGCAAAATGGAGTATATATCTCAGCAGTTACGACATCGATTTCAAGCCCAGGACCGCGATCAAATCGCAAGCCTTGGCAGATTTTGTCGCCGATTTCAGCCCTGAGTTAGAAAAACAAGCAGAACTCGAAGTGTCCGTTGTGGCGACTCGCGACGACGTACCTTGGATTCTACATGTCGATGGATCATCCAACATTAGAGACTCTGGACTGGGTGTCGACTTAAAGTCGCCACAGGGGGGGAAGATGGTATACTCGGTCCGATGCGACTTCAAAACCACTAATATCGAGGCTGAGTATGAAGCCCTGATCATGGGAATGAATATGGCCCACGACTCAGGGGCAACCGCACTGCATGTCAGGAGCGACTCCCTTCTGGTAGTAAATCAAATCAATGGAGAATTCGCAGCCAAGGATTCCAAAATGACAGCATATTTAAGCGTGGCAAAAGAAATTTCCAAAAAGTTTAAATCTTTTCTATTGAACAGATTCCGCGAGACCAGAACACTCAGGCCGACGCATTGGCAAACCTTGGGTCCGCTTTAGTTGAACCAATATTTGATGTTATTCCTATGATTCACCTGGCAACGCCATCCATTGGAAGCACAGACGTCATCCAGATCGAAGACGAAGAAGATGATTGGTCACGCGACATTCGAAATTTCCTCGTGCACGACCAACTCCCCGAAAACAAAGAGGAGGCTCGAAAACTCAGATTCAAAGCATCTAAGTACGTCATGATCGAAAATAAGCTTTATCAGAGATCATCGACGGGCTTAAATTTAAGGTGCGTCATCAGCAAAAATCAAACCCAGAAACTCCTCCAAGAGATGCACGACGGCGAATGTGGTAATCATTCAGGAGGTCGTAGTTTAGCTAATCGTATATCCCGACAAGGATATTTTTGGCCAACACTGCGACAAGACGCCATCAAGTATGTCCAAAATTGCGACCCCTGTCAACGACACTCAGGTATGTCTCATAAACCTTCGGAACCTTTGCACTCGACACTTATCCCATTGCCCTTCATGAGATGGGGAATGGATATCGTCGGCAAGCTGCCACCTGCTCCAGGACAAAAGGTATTCCTCCTCGTACTTACTGATTTTTTTTCCAAGTGGGTCGAAGCGGCTGCCTTCTCCCAAATCAGGGATAAAGAAGTTATTTCTTTTATCCAGACTAACATCATATGCAGGTTTGGGATTCCATCTGAAATTGTCTGCGACAATGGATCCCAATTCATAAGCGACAGGACCCAACAGTTCTGTGAAGATAGGAACATCAAGTTGACGACCTCGACTCCCAGATATCCCCAAGCCAATGGACTTGCCGAGTCGAGTAATAAGACTATTGTAGCCTCGATCAAGAAACGATTAAAAGCTGCAAAAGGAAGATGGGTTGAAGAGCTCCCTTCAGTGCTATGGGCAAATCGCACGACACCCCGCACGTCCACATGACAAACCCCCTTCTCTCTCGTCTACGGTTGTGAAGCCGTCCTACCAATCGAAGTTCATCTCCCGACTTCGAGGCACACTTCCATCGACCACAACTTGGTTGATTTAAGTCATGACCTCGACGCCCTAGAAGAGCTCAGAGAATCCGCTTTGATCAGGATGGCGTCGCAGAAGCAGGTAATCGAGCGACATTTCAATAAACACGTCAAAATTAAAGTCTTTCAAGAAGGCGATTACGTCCTCCGTTGAGTATTCCCAAACACCCAGGAGCCCAATGCAGGTAAGCTTTCTACTAAGTGGGAAGGACCTTACCGCGTCTCCGAAGTCGTTGGTAAAGGAGCCTATCGACTTCAGACCCTTGACAATCAAGAAATCCCGCGAAGTTGGAACGCGACGCATCTGAAAAAATATTTCTTTTAGAGTCGCCTTCCTCTCATGCAAAGTTTTTTTTAAACACGACAGTGAACGTCGTGAGATCGTTGGAGATCCGATGACCGACCTCTAATGAACTTCGTCGCAGGTACGCACGACATGAGTACCCGAGTGTGTGACTTAATTGTTTTACCACAGGGGCATACATTCTGGAATTTCATCATACGATACAGTCACATGTAAGGTCTAAACGATCCCTCGATCTAAGTTTCTGGAACTTAGAAAAACTTTGTATGTTCTAACACATCGATGATATATATTTGTGTTTATTATTACAGTCCAAATACATGATTTATGTTTCAACCGTTATATTGCAATAAACGCTTAAGTCGCACGATCCTCCGTTTATTTCATACTTGACGAATCTTATGATCAATATTACATTTATCCACGACATATGTAGTTAAAAACACGAGTTCAGCAAAAGAAGGGACTTCATTGAACGATTACATATTAACGACCGATAGTCGGACAAGTAAATACGAAGTCAAAATTCGTTGCATACCAACAAACCGAACATAAAAAGTCTAGCTCGTAAACCCAAAAATCTACCCTAGAACTAAAAAAGCACGTCGATGGCAAGCTCTGTTCAAAAATCTCGATCTTCGAAATCCTATCAATCCCGAAGAACTGATGCAAGGATCAAACGAGTATATTAGGAGTTATCTTCCAACTCCTTACGCCTCGACACTCTGAGAATGTGGCTCTTAAGATTAATGTTAAGGTTGGAGGAAGGAATATATTCTTCTCGACGATCGACCTCCACTCCAACATTTTCTCTGCCTTCACACACTTAATGAGAAGAAACAGGAACATCTGTCAAATACAGAAGGAACACGTTAGCAAAACATTCAGCTAAAGAACATCGATAACACAAGTTTTGAAAGAAAAACTTACAAGGAACGCCAGTTCGGCTAAACACAGCCATATCTCTCCAATAGAGATCCTTTGAAAACACTCCTTGGAAACTAAGGGCTGATGTTTCCCCAGATGCGGAAGTGACTTCATCCTGACGAGGACGTAGTCAAACGAGAGGGACGGCGACAGCGCAAAGCTGATCACCATAAGTTCCTCCTCGTTCTCTCCCGTCTTTACACCCCCTCCCCTGTCGGCTGACGAAAGGGTTGACGTGGCAGAAGACATCATCGCAAGGTGCGCAGAATACACAGACATCGTGTTCATCGTAACCAACATCGTCAACGATTCGGGTATCGCAACCCTTGATAGATCTCCAACCACCCAAGATTTGAACAAAGTCGAGATTCTAGAGAAAGGCCTCATCAGAAACAGAAAACTTTTAAAGAAAATCTCTAAAGAAAACAACCCATGGTGATCTCTATTTATGCAGGAAATCACAACAAGTCGAGTCCACTGATGATCAACACGCGTCCATACCTATCCGAATCTTCGACACCTGTCTTCAACAGCTGGTAAGCATCATCATGCATTAGTATGACATCATAACTTTTCAACTTCTCGTTCAGTTAAAGGTGAACCGGTCTAGTTCCACGACAACCAGGTAAGTCCCTCAACCCAGGTCACAAGTCTTCGACAAGCAAAATTTAAAACTTAAACTTGACATTCAATTTTCAAATTTTGGGGGCAAACTGTTTGGGCAAAAAATCACGTCGCTCGACCACGACCAGAACAGGTAAGACGCACGTCCTAAGCTATATCTTGTATTAAGATAAGGTCTCGACAAAGACATAAAACACCATCGTCATCCCTCCTAAAAGGTAAGTCGAGAGTTCCTCGCGACACTCGACCATAACGTCGCCCGTCCTGCACGACCATCGCATAGAACCATGCGACCTCGACCAAACTAACGTTAACCATGACTGTTACGTTTATTAAGTGTTTAATGCAGGATTCAAAGTCATTAAGGAGCAACGGATGTAACCGACGCAACCATCAACGATCGATAGCCGTAACGGACGAAGATCATCATGGATAATCACTCCGACAACCGTTACAGACCGTTGCAGCCGTTATAGCTGTTAAATGAAGCAATCAATGAGCTAATTAAAGCTCCCGAAGACTATAAAGACCGAGGTCAATCGTCATTTCAGGGACCAGACACCAGACACTGAACATCGAATATCCGGCGATTAACAACCGAAGCAATATTCAAGAACACCTGAAGTGAAGAACCATTATTCCAAGTATCGCTCTCGACGCACGACAACAGCCCTCGACCAGCAGTTGTTCGCACTTTGTTTCGTACACGACAAACACCTGTTTTTACGTTCAAACACTTGTACTTTACATTTCGAAGCATTTTCTTCATTTGTATTGTAATCATTGTACGATCGACACCAGTATCCAAGGATGTCGCCCCTGATTGGCGACCATAGTGCAGCGACGACACCCCCTGTCGTCCGGAGGTTTTTTCCTCGTTTGAGGTTTTTCATGCGTCATCAAATCCCTTGTTTCTTTATTTTTATCCTCGTCGCACGTCTCGTCGAAAGATTCTTTCTTTAGTTGCTTAAGTCCACATCGACCTTAAGTTGTCCCTCTGGTGCGATTTTTGGCATTAACATGTATCGAATGTAAAACTAGTGTGTCGTGTGCTAAAACTGTTGGTCGAGAGTGTAAGTCGTGCGTCGAGAGCGATCACTTGAGAGAGATTTCTTTGCTTCAGGTGTTCTTGAGTACGCAGTGTGTGATTCAAAGTTCGGTCCCCTCAATGATGATTTTGCCTTCGTATTTATAGTCTTCGAATGCATTTAATGTCTTCATGAATTCTTTTAGTAACGGTCGTAACGGTCTTTGTTGTTTAATGTTCATAACTTCTCTGTCGGTTTCGTCCGTTGGCCATGAATGTCTTTTGACCTGCATTAAATGAGGAAAACATAATAGAAGATTCGTATGTTAGTTGGTCGAGGTCGTGTGTTTCTACACGACGGTCGAGGTCGAGAGGTATGCAAGATCTCAGCTTTGGTCAGAAGACAAAAGGTTTACGATTTGACTTTGTTTATAAGTGAAGTAAAGTAAATGACCTTAGAGTTTTGGTCGTGGTCGAGACTGGTGAAATTTTGCCCAAACAGTTTGCCCCCAAAATTTGAAAAAGTGGAGTGGCAAATTCAAATTTCAAAAGTTTTTAAAATTTTGCTAGTCGGACGTCTAGGGTCGTGACACGTGTAAAAAACCTTTTCAGTTGCCTTGGAACTGGATCGGTCCAATTCTAACTGAATGGGATGTCGAAAAGGGGATAAGGTCATGACGTCATGCTGACGCGCGATCGTGCGTAACAGCTGTATACGCCAGGTGTCAATAATCTGTCGAGCATTCGAAAAGGCGAGGACATGTGTCGAATATCGAGAGGCTCGACCTGACACGACTATTTGCATAAATAGAGACCTTCGACGGATCTTTTCCTTTTACGATTTCAGAGAGTTTTTAAGAGAGATTTTCTTTGATTTACTTGCTATTTTTCGCCGAATCTTTTCAAAAACCTGCAAGAATCTTCGACCAAGTTAGAGATTTCGAGGTTTAGAGCGCCTATATAAGGTACGATCTCTTGGTTCTTCATAAGTCGATTACTAGAAAACTTTGAAAAAACTTTTAGGTCTAGCAATGTCGATAGAGCCTGCTAGTTCTGTTGAAGATCTCGATGATTTTAGAAGTTTGGCAAAAATCCCTGCGATGATTACATTGGTTAAAGCAGGTCAAATCCGACCTGATTCGTGTCCCGATAGGTTTGTGGTCATTTACGAATACCCTTTTAAGATAGGATTCGAATGGCCTTACTCGCCTTTGGCCAAGGCCTTCATGACCGAGTTCGATTTATCACCAGCCCAGTTAATGCCCTAATTCTGGAGGGTAATACAGGTGATCGAGCGCCTCACTGAACAATGGGAATCTCCCATGAATGTGCGCGATCTTCTCTTGGCTTATCAAGTCAAGAAAGATAAATGTCATCGTTATAGCCTGTTTTCTAGATATAAGGGTGATCGTACGTTAGTCTTATAGACCGCTGTGAACGATCGTAAGTGGAAAACTAGGTATGCGTTCGTGCGCAAGTCGACTCTCGACTCTGAGAGCAACTGGATTAGGGTTGGTTGGAATACGTCGGGTGAGATTCTATAGTTTCATTGTCGCACGTCGTTTGTAATTTTTTGACTGATTTCTAACCTGTTTTTATGTGTCAACAGCTATAAAATTCTTATAATGATCAATGTCACGCAGGTCGGGATGTCGGGGGCAGGGGGTTACACATCCCAAATGCCGTCGTTTGGCACCACATCCTATCCGTCATTCCCGGAGACTGTAAGGCACATTGAGTAACCATTATAGTTATATGTTAGTTCCTAAATTTGTAACTCTTATAATGATCAATGTCATGCAGGTCGGGATGTCGGGGGCAGGGGGTTACATATCCCAAATGCCGCCGTTTGGCACCACATCTTATCCGTCATTCCCGGAGACTGTAAGTCACACTGAGTAACCATTATAGTTATATGTTAGTTCCTAAATTTGTAACTCTTATAATGATCAATGTCACGCAGGTCGGGATGTCGGGGGCAGGGGGTTACACATCCCAAATGCCGTCGTTTTGTACCACATCCTATCCGTCATTCCCGGAGACTGTAAGTCACACTAAATAACAAATATAGTTATATTTCCGTTCCTAACTTTGTAACTCTTATAATGAAAAATGTTATGCAGATTGGGATGATGGATCCAGGGGGTTATACACCCCCAATTTCGATGTTCGGCACCACATCATTCACGGAGCTCCTTGGGATATCGGACGCAGACTATTACAGGTCGGATATGTCGGGGTCGTCGTACGTCACACCGCCAGCTTACATGCCACCGACTATAAGTTATTTTGGTAGTTTTGGTTTAATTGTGAACATGATGAAATTGTACTTAAAACATCTAATAAGTTAATTTTTAGTCGATGGGGTCGGGAGAGCACTTCCGTCAGCCGGAAATTGTCGATGACCACTTCTCGGAGCCGGAAGATGACCCGATGGATTTGGTAGAACCTTCTAGGCCGGTTCGGAAGAGGGTACCTTCATCATGGTGGGGTACCACATTTACACGCCAAAAATCTACCACACCGCCCCCTCAAAAGAAAGCCATGCCAAGGGTGAGAGCAAAGGGAGCGGGAAAGGGAAAGGGACAGGGAAAGAAAGCGGGAAAGGGAAAGGTGGCTTCACCGGAGCGTCTTTCGGCCTCGGAGATATTGAACCTGTTCCAGACTGGTGGCCTCCCCCGCCTGGTATACACCCTTTACATCAACCTGAACATTTCCCCCCGGTTTTTCGAAGTATTGCTGGCAGTTGACCCTTTGCAGTCTGAATTAGAGGATTTGGTTAGTATTGAAGTTTAACTATAGTCATATAATCAAATATATTTATATTACATGTCTAACAATCTATTTTTTGTGTATAGCATATCGACTGTTGGGTCGGCATGCTCCTATCTATGCGTTCTCCAGACGCGAGGTGGACCATCATGATAACTAGTTTCTTTGACTTGATGGTCTGGGAGAATCAAGGTGCCGAGACCGTGTATCGGACATGCAATGGTGTGGAAGGGGTTAGTTGGGCGTACGTCGATACGGTATGAAAATCGTTTTACCCCTATTTTATTTAAGTTGTTTGTTGCTAACTATTTGTCTAATATTGTAATATTTCAGGTGTACATCCCTATCTGCATTCATCCCCTTCATTGGGTGCTCGGAGTGTTTGAGATTGATCGTATGATGATGACCATATATGACAGCTCCCGTGCCGGTGTGTACGAAATGGATTTGCAGCAGCATCTTACCACATTTAAAGTTCAGATGTCGAAGTTATTTAGACTGCTCGGGTAAATTGAACGTCACGACCGTTCAGAGTACTTCCGTCATAGGTTCAGCAAGAATGAACCACGGCAGCATGGGATGAATGCGGATTGCGGTGTCTGGGTATGCCGTAACGCCAGCATGTTGATTGACGACGATGTGCCAGATTTAGCACCACACCGCGCCGAATGAGAGGCCATGAACTATCGCATGCATATGGCGGAGACCATTTATGCGCATTGTACTTTAGGTTAGATTAGCAGTTTGCTTATGTAACATTAAATGATTGTTATTTTGTTTATTATTTAGTTAAAGTATTTAACTTGAAGTTATAATTTTGTTTATTATTTTGGTAAAGTATTGCACATATGAATACTTGAAGCCTAAAAACTATAAGTTAGAGGGACCAAATTTGTAAAAAAGTGTGACAAAAACTGTAAAAACATGCAACAACACTTTAAAAATCTCAACTACATAAAATGATAACCTAAAAACTAGAGGGACCAAAAATATAATTTTTTGATTAATTTCCCATATATATATATATATATATATATATATATATATATATATATATATATCAAGAAAACACTTAAAAAGAAAAAGCGTGTAGAAAAGAAATAAAAGAAATGATTTTAGGACCTTCAACATGAAACATCAACATAAAAACTTCAGGCGAATCTTGCAGACTTCCTTTTGCAGACGAATCTTGCAATTACTTTTTCAGTCGAATCTTCCAGGCTCTTTTCAGACGAATCTTGCAGTGAACTATTCAGACGAATCATGCAGGCAACTTTTCAGACGAAATCTTTGACCATATCCACATCCCTGATGAAGAACATACATTTTCACGGCTATAAGTAGATGGTGTGATGAAGTAGTAATTCACAACTTGCTATCTATCTTTTATACCCTCTACACCATTTACAAACATTCTCTCGCTTTTCTTAACACTATGGATGGAGGTTCAAGATCAAGGGGGAACAGGTCGGCGAATGGGGCTGGAACTTCACGTTCGGCAGCCTACCAACCACTGAACGATGGAGCTCGTCGGAGTACCTGGAAGGTACCGGAAACAGACGAGGAGTGGATAAACCATGGGCGAACTGTGGTCGATTATCCATTCACGGCTGAGGAGGCAGAAGACTAGGAGATGGCATGGGATAATTACCACTTCGATAATGCCAGGAAAAGCCCACCAATGTATCATTGTACCCAGCCGACGGGTCTTCCACAAAGTCAACGAATTACTCCCTTAGTTCAAAAATCCATTGATGAGGCGAACGCCGATATCGAAAAGGTAAAAGTTATGTGGAACCATAACAGGGGGATTCAGCAGGGGAAAATGGAGTATCTAGCGGAGAAGAAACGAGAATTGGCCATGACTAGGGCTCACGTTCGGGAGGTGCAACGACAGATTAAGGAATTAGACGAGGAACTAAAAGAAATCGAAGAGGACTACACGGGAATGGAGGAAGTGATAAAGGAAAAGGTTAACTTCATCACTGGAATCCAGGACGCCTTCCAGTAATAGATTTCTTTGTTTACGTGCACTGTATTCGTTTCGGTTGGGAAGATGATTTGCAATAATACATCTTTTAACTAATTTCCCTATTAAATAACTTAAAATGGGGAAAATATTTTCTTTAATTAATTTCTATATTAAATACATTAAAATGGAAAGGAAACAATACATTAAAAACCTCAACTACATAAAATGATAAACTAAAAACTAGAGGGACCAAAAATGTAATTTTTTTGCCCCAAACTGGAGGGGCCAAAATAGTAATTTCGTTTTACCGCAGGACCACCGCGGGCTACTACCGCGGACAGGGGCCAAAAGTGTACCGCGGCTATCGCGGCCAATCTTGAGGGGCCTCTGCAGGACTTTTGGCCAAACAGGGGTGCCACGTGGGCACTGACCCGCGATCGCAGGCCCCACCGCGGAATCTTTAGGTATTTCTGCAAAATAAACGAGATTGTGGGTATTTTGGCAAGTAAAAGTCAAACTTTGGGTATTTTAATTAATTTCCCTAAAAATTACTAATATTTTAATCAAACAAACTACATTAAAAAACGAGAATTTTGTGCTCTTCGATATGGCATCCATCTCGATATAGTTTTTTTGTTTTAACCATTTTTACCTGAAATGTCATATATGTGTTATATTCATTATGAATATGTATGTATAAGTAATGTTTTAATCTTTATTCCGAAAATAGCCATATAATAACGCCAACTTACAATCTATGCGTCCCAACAACATGCTTAACACTTTGTATAACTCATCCGAAATCTTCGAAAAGGGCTTTCATCTGTGCTTATCCTCCTTTAACAACACATTACCATATCACTGGCTTGCACATCTACCTTGGCAAAAGATGCCACTAACTTATTCACACATTCTCCACCCACAACATCACACCGCAGACCAGGTTCTCACGGTCATTTGTACACATAAACAATCTTGCCTTCAATTTCACTTGCATATATAACCGAGTCTATCGCACGACTTTGTCTTTCCCCGAATCTAGATGAACCACAACTCACGATTTACCAATTTACTCAAAAAGATTTGTTGCCATTGCTTAAATCTTCTCATTTACGCTTCGGGTCTTGAAATGGATCACCTACTATAAATAATGAGAGCGATAAATCACCCGATCAAACCGTGAGATTGACTCTCATCTCCTACTTAATACTCCTTCTTAATTCATCTCGCAGATCACTCGACTTCTCACAAAAATGGAACCAACAGAACTCGAAAACCGATTTCCGGATATCTCATCTGGAAACCTTACCTCCGGAAAACTGTGTCCGGATTTCTCCTCTCGTCCGGATAAAATTGTCCGGATACCCTTTTTCCGAATACGAATATTCGGCTTTCCACAATTCGGTTATCAAGTCCAGATTCCGGATACGCACGTCCGGTTTCTTCATCCGGAACTCCCTTATCTGTATTCTCATTTCAACATATAACGTACCCGAATACTAGGTTCGGGATACGACCCGCATCCAGATATAATCACATCCGGATTGTGGCCCCTCTTTCAGGATATCGACGATTACCCGGAAAATTGCATTGTGCGATTGAGAAGACTCCTTTGACAAGATTAGACCCAACCCCAAAAGATTTAAACCTTCCAAAACAATAGGTTTTTAACTAATACACCTCCATTTTGCTAACTAGCCAACCATAATCCCTTTTCCAACAAAACTCACCAAATCCTTATCCTCATAAGCTCTACAAATTATTAAGCATGAATATCCATCAAAAATCAATGATAAGAGATAAAGATTAGGGTTTACCTTGAGTGAAAATGATGCACAAACCACCTCCAATGTAGCTCTATTCTCGATTTCCTTCCAATTGCACTCTGATCAATCATAAAAGATCTCTCTGCTCTCTCTCCAGCCTCCATTTTCACTAACAAGATGAAAAAATGGTTTTTAGGGTCTTTTATTACTTTTCTTTATTGCAAGATGGTCCCTTTCTTTTATTTGCACTTAGACCCTTGAACTTGAGTTTCAATCAAAATTCCACTAAACATCTACTTTCTTTACAATAAGATTCCGGTTATTACATACAAGTAATTTGTAACATGCACACGTAATGTTGTGTATAAAACCCAAAAAAAAATTACTTGTATACAATTACCTGTTTCATTTTATTTTTTGTCTTTATCGATTTTATAATACGGTTTTATGTGGTTTTGAGAAATCGAAATGTTTTTTTTATCAATTTGTTCAATTTAATTTAGGTTTAATAAAGATATAACTTACTTTAGGTTTAATAATATAATGTTTTTATTAAAATAAATGAAGTACTGTGTTAGAGTTCAGTAATTATCATAAGCATATTTAAGATTCTTTATATCTATACTATTTAAAAAAAAGGGCTTAAGTAGTTATTTTCGAGATTCAAGATTACCTATTTTTTGCACAATGTACAACTTCTTAAGCTATGCACAACATTTCACACCCACTTCCTTAAATATATTCATGTTGGCAGTTTTCCATTTTAATTTATAAGTTACACTAAATACTTTTATAATTAGTTATTAAATTTACTTTTAATCTATGATTTTTTCATTTTTCATTTTAGTCCCTTATCATGTTAACATAAATAATTGTATATGAACTATAATGCATTAAAATAAATTATTATTATTTTACAAATTGTATCATTGTAATCGTCTCGTCAACACCTTTGAAATGAGCCCAATATTGAATATTTTTGGACTTAATCATATTATTAAATATCATGAATATATACGAATTAGTTTTTTTTAGATTCATTACGTTTTCAGTTTTCGTTTTTCATTTTACACCTTATTTAAGGTTATTTTAACTTTTAAGAGATACAAATCTCAATTACATTATGTACAAGTTTAAAAACTTCAAACCCTTCATGTTCAACATGATAATTAAAAATATAGTTTTTTTAAATCCTACGTTATACACTTATAATTAGTTATTTAATTTACTTTATATCTCTTTTCTTTTCATTTCTCATTTTACACCCTTATCTTTTTTTTAGAGGCAGAAAGAAATTATATAAAAAAACCCACCAAACAAAATACAAATTGGGAAAAACCTAGCACAACACACAACGAAACAGGCCCAAACAGCCACAAACACAAAAAGCGACGGCAAATATATAAAGCGAAAACCGAACAAAAGACCAACAAAACAGGGAAACAAAAGCCCCAACATGACGAAATCCCGCAGAAAACGAAACGGGGCTGCTTGCGAGAAGTAAACAGCCACGAAACGCCACTACCCTCTCAATCGACAGCGACTGTTTTTACGGTAGTGACCACAAATCAGTTACAAGGCACCATTCGGGTCTACGAGCAAATTTTTCCAATCCATTATAAACGCCTTCCAACGATTTTTTAGCCACTTGAATATTACCCTTTGGAATTCGAAAAGTTTGTCTACCAATTTACTCCCATCTTTCTCAAACACAACTTTATTTCGGTGAGCCCAGATTAGGTAGATAAGAGCCCATTTGACACCTCTCCAATCTTTGGATCTTGCCGTAGCATTACCGGAATCCGACTCGTCTTGCAGAAGGTTTTGGATCGACTCCACATTGTCTAAGTTCTTGTTCCACCATTGCCCTACCTTTTTCCAAATTAGATTAACCTCCGGACACTTAACAAGAGCATGATACAAGGTCTCCGGTAAATTCCCGCATCTCGGACAAAGGACAGAATCCATATCGATCCCCATTTTATCAAGCACCGATCGGCATGGAATCCATCCTTTTTTAACTCGCCACATAAGGATGCAAATTTTCCTTGGAAAGAATTTAATCCATTTCGTGACTTCTCCCGACCCGGTCGATAATGAGTTGCCCTCTTCGAATAGTTCCCGAACTCTCTTAACTATGAACATATTTGACGCGTCTAACTTCCATTTTACCTTGTCCTCGTGGCTCCTGTCCGATTGACAGCCCTCCAACACCGTAGATAGTTCCTCCACTTCCCCCAACTCTCTTCCCCACAGTGGTCTTCTCCATTTCAACTCCTAGTGCCAATTGCCATCAAGCCATGATCCTTGTTCCGCAACCTGTGCATTCTGATCTGTCTCGAGTCTAAAAAGCCTCGGGAATTTGGCTTCGAGGGTCTCCTGTCCAGTCCAGCGATCTGTCCAGAACTTTGTGTCTTTCCCTTCACCTATCCTTTTGCCGAACGATTCTGCAAAGTTAATGCCGACTCTGTCTAGGTCCGCTTGTAACCGGACAATGCCCCTCCAAGTCGTACCTGCACCATTAACAACATAAGAAGGTCCCGATAACCCCTCTTCCCCATAAATACTCTCAATAACCCGAACCCAAAACGTATTTTTTTCAACTTTATACCGCCACCACCATTTATACCCCTTTATCATATTAACATACATAATCATATATAAACTAAAATACATTAAAAAATATGTTTTTTTTCACAAATTATACCATTATACTTGTCTCATCAAAACCTTCAAATTTGTTTTACCGATTGACCATGTTGATCTTGAATTTATATGCGATTTAAAAAGACATAACATCATAAAATTATCATAGTGTGATGGAGGATAAAACTGAACATGAAACAATGTTATTATTTCGAGTTTCCGGCTTTAGATTCGAAATGGTACGCGCCGCATCACGCCAGATACGTATCTATTTTAAAATGTAATGTTGATCTTGTATTAGATTATGTTTATGAATTAGTTAAGAATTCAAACATGTAGCTTTAGAAAGTTATACTCATGCATTATTTATTAGTAATATTGAATTTTAAGTAATATGCATTAATAAACGGTACGTGATGCATCAAAACTTGTTTTTACAAGTTTTTGTCAAATATTTTATAATATGGTATAGATTTTTTAAAAATTAATAAAAACACATGTATATTAAACATTTTAAATTTAAATATACATAAAACATAACAGTTTAGGAAGAAAATAGATTAATTATCCATAATGAGCGGTGAGTGGGCATGTGAGGGTGCATAATCCCATGGCATGTATCCCCGCTAATTTGGGGCCTCAAAAGTGGTCCCCACGACCTCTAAAGACACGGGTTCTCCCATTTTGCTTGCGTTTCTTGACCCGAATATCCGGGTATCCCTCCTCGGATCCGGGTCACATTTGCCTTCCCTATTTATAATTATTCCTTTTTAAACCCCAACACATAAACCCAGCCATTATTGCATCCTTTTCCTTATTTCCCTTTCAAATTTATAACAACAATTTAACGTTAATTTTTAATCCTTTTTTCTTAATTTTATGGGCATTTTATACATTTAAATATATATATATTAATAATATTTCTCGTTATTTTGTAATTGATCATGGATGTCCGGACTCTGGACCACCATGCGCAAATCTTGACTAATCTCAAGAACTTTATAGTTCAGACATGAAAATCTCAAGTAACTTTGCAGGACTTGAATCGGTGACATCTGAAAAAGATTCCTAAAGACGCAAGACTTATATATATTTTTTTCATTTATACTCCACTAGAATTGGGTAATTTTTCATTTGTACTCCACTAGAATTAGGTAATGGTAGCTAAAATGGTAGACCGCCACATGAAAGCTCTATTCCAAAATATCGGATCCAAATTAGGTTTTCTATTCTTATACTATAGAGATTACTATAATGATTTTTTTTTTATTTCATACATTTTTTAAAGATTCTTTGTTTGGACGTGGAAGCAAAAGCAATCAAGATTCCTTTGTGTCGCATTTTCCAATTAGTCCTTATTTGTAAATCAAACATGAAACTTCTGGTTCAATTCAAATCTCGTGTCTGTTTGTAAACAACAAATATTATATCAACAAACAGTACTTAAGAAACTAACATTTGCACGACTTCATTTACAAGCTTAAAGGAAAAGAGAGTTATAAATATTAAACAAAATAAAGCGTTGACAATGACGTACAAAAATGACTTGTACCCCATTGCTTCTATAGATCACATGGATGCACACATGCTTTGTCTATAAATCGCTTCCAAAATATCTGGTCATTTAAAGCCAAAATCAAAATGAAAAACAATATTTAGGATGCAAACATGTAAATGTTTCAATAATTCAATTTTATCTAAATACATAATGTTGATATTTTCTCAAAATAATCTTATAGTTGTTGTTATGTTAAAAGCTAATGTGGGTTATTGGAATGACAAAATTAAATAGCACATGCCCCAAGTGTATGGTAGGGAGGCAATGTAAGAATTAATTATTGGAGATAATTTTACATTTAGAATATATTTTTGGTGCTAATTAGTTTTAAAATAAGTACACATTTGTTTAAATATATTTTCATATTTAAATACAACATAAATTTAAAAATAAAATAAAACGGTATAGTAATATACACCAGCGAGATACCGTTAAGGGTATGGAAACATACAAAACAAAACTAAGGAAACAACCTTAGATCTTAATTGATAAGTCCTCTAAAATGTTGAACCAAAATACAAACATATTGTTATCATGAAAATTATGAATCATTTAACTACTCTACTCTACTCTACTCTACTCGGAGAAAGTGTAGAATCAAGTTTTCCGTTCATATACCCTATGGTTTTAAAAGTTATATTTTTACATGTCAAATTTTATCCATTTTGTATCAGTATTAGGTATGTACTTATATAAATAAATTTAAAAACTATAAAATATGACTTTTGAATATATATGCATGTTTTTTCATGTAATTTGTTCATTAAAAACTATTTAATCATAAATAAATGTAATGTTCAATCATTTTATACATAAAGTTTAATAAATCATATTTTGTTAGGAATATTATTAAATTAAATTAAATTAAGAGAAAATAATGGATAATATTGGTTGAATTATGGGTATGTATGGATTAGGAGACTTGTGATGGACTCCAGAGATTGTTGGGTGGCATTGGCGAGGATTTGATGAATTATGTATCCCATGCTCAATCCCCGCCGTGACTCGGTGGGGCCCACTGCTCCATGTGTCTGGGTTGGGACGAGGTGATCTTTGGATAGCGTCTTCTTCTATGTAACCAATCATTACTTACCACATGTAACTTAACTTATTTATTTTTATATTTTATTAATATTAATTGAATATGTTAAAGAAGTAAATTAAATAAAAAAGAAATTTAGGATCATTTGTCAAGCACTTATCGTGTAGATGTTGAGGGTTAGGTTTCGGTTAGAAATGTTAAATTTAATGAGAAGCATGAGAAGTGGTTATCAACCATTGGATGTTAAATGGACGAATATTAGAATGACATGCACTGAAATATGATGCGCCAGGTCAATTCTTTTTTAAGCCGCAATTCATGGGACGGTATTTGATTAAGAATAATCAACGGTTTAAAAGTACTTCTCACACTTGTCACCAAAATTTACACTTTTTTTTGTGTCGGCGGTAGGGTTTTGTGCCGGCGGTAGGGTTTTGTGTGTCGACGGTGGGGGTTTTTTGTGCCGGCGATAGGGTTTTCACCGGAGAATTCTGTGTGTTCGGCGTCAAGGTCCCTGTGGCTCCGCCATGGCTGCGGATGTAGCGAAGGAGGGCGACGGAGAAAAGGGGGATCGGAATGTGAAGCAATCGGCTCCTCTTGTGCATGGCGCTAGGGTTTCGGGTGAACAACCCATGCACGAGGGGGAGGGGGAGGCTGTTGGTGTCGAAAGTGCAGGGAATGGAGGGCTGCAATATGGGGAGGGCAAAATTCTAAAGAAACATCGAAATTTTGCGGAAGTGGTGGGCAAGCCAATTGAGAACACGCTTGAGTTCTTTCCTCTTGCGGACAAGAAGTCTTCGTCGGTGGCTATCCCTATTGAACTAGCGAAAGAGGTAAGCAAATCCTTTCACACGACGCTTTATGGTTATTTCTTGGGACCTCGTGTCCATTTCCCGATTGTTCAAAGAGTTGTAAAGGCGGCTTGGGGCAAATTCGGGTTCCAAGATGTGATGATGAATGAGAATGGGTTCTTTTTCTTTCGTTTTAATGACAAAGGAGGATGTAATCAAGTGGTGGAAGAAGGCATGTTGATGGTAAGAGGGGTTCCATTGTTCGTTTTCCCGTGGGACCCAACAAAAGGGCTACATAGACCAGAACATGATTCATGCCCCCTATGGATCAAATTGCATAACATCCCGCTTGTTGCTTTTAATTGTGAAGGTGTTAGTAGGATCGCTAGTGCATTGGGTGTTCCAAAATAAATGGATGCGTGTACGGCATCCATGTGTGACAAACTTTGGGGCCGTTCGGGGTTTGCTAAAGTGCTTGTGGATGTGTGGGTCGTTGGAGAATTAAAGAGAGACGTTGAAGTGATTATTCCACACTTGAATGGAGGGGCGGAGGAAAACGTTAAGGTTCTGGTTGAATATAATTGGGAACCTTCCCAATGCACTAACTGCAAGGGTTTTGGACACAAGTTGTCTTCTTGTACAAAAGCTGTGGTGAGTGGGGTTAATAACTCTAGTGGGCGAAAAGAGAAAAGGACGAAGATGGATTTATCCGAGTGGAGAAAAAACAGTGGAGACGAAAGGAGACCAAAACTTCCCAGTCATCACCTTTGCCTTCGGTTCCAAGTAATGGGGTGGGGGAAAATGTGGCCGACAAGGAAGGGGTTTCGGTTCCAAAAAGCTTGGAAGTGGGTGTAGAGACTACAATGCAGGAACACGTGGCAAATGGTACGCAAGAGATGGGAATAAACATGGGCAAATCCAAGGAAAAGTTGGTGCATGGCGGTTCTAGAGTGGGGGGAAGCATCACCATCACAAGCTCAACGTATCTCTCATGGAGTTACGGTTAGACCCCGTCGTCGAACTTCCACTTTTAACCGTTTTGAAACTTTATCGGATAGCGAATCGAGTGGGGATGATGACGTTTTGGAGAGTATTTCCGGAAATGGTATAGATGGAAATGGTCAAGAAGGACCGAGGAGTAAGAAGAGGATTATTTTCAAAGACTAATGGTTAAGCTCGCCATGTGGAATATCCGGGGTCTTAATACCTCGGTCAAACAAAGGGAAGTCAAAGATTTAATTCAAAACAATAATGTCAATTTTTGTTGTGTGGTGGAATCTCATGTAAAAGGTGAATCGTTGAATGATGTTTGTATGAAGACGTTCGGGAGATGGGTGTGGGCTTCTAACCACGCATTCTCTGATTGAGGTACGAGGATCATTATTGCATGGGATATTCATGTTATGGATGTTATGGTCATTGAAACTCACAATCAATTAATGCGCTGTGAAATCCGGTTACGTGGGGAGCCATGTCCCATTTTTGTTTCGGTTGTGTATGGGTCGAACAATATGTTGACTAGGCGACACCTTTGGTCGGGGCTAAGGAAATTTCGGGTGATTTTGGGTCCAAAACCTTGGACCCGGGTAAGTCCGTTAAATTTATTTAACCAAGGGATTTTGATATTAAGGGGAAGTTTGAGATAAGTTATAAGATTTGGGGTGAGTTGGTCATTAATGAGTAGTTTGTGCCAAAAGTGTAAATTGGAGATATAAATATCTCTCACACTTCAGATATTCCTTCAGAAACCTAAAAATAGAAGGACAGTGTGTGTGCGTGTTCGTGAGGAGAAAAAAGGAGCAGAAGTGGAAAGGATCGGTTTGAGCATCGATTGAACGGGTTGAGTCGATTTTAAGGTATGTATCCTTTAGGTTTTATGTTTGGAATTATCAATAGACAGTTTCTATAGGATTAGAAAGTTTAAGTCATAGCTGTATAGATTTGATTTGGGTTATGGATTGGAAAAGCGACCGACTGTGTTCTTGAGACTCCCGGTAGTATCAACTCCCGGTGATGTCAAGTCCTGGTGGAGTCCCGGTCAGGTGGACTCCCGGTATGGCCAACTCCCGGTACCATGGACTCCCGGTACTCTGGAAAGTCCTGGTAGTGTAGTCTCCCGGTACTCTGGGAAGTCCCGGTAGTGTAGTCTCCCGGTACTCTGGGAAGTCCCGGTAGTGTTGTCTCCCGGTACTCTGGGTAGTCCCGGTACGTTGTTATGTTTTGTTGTCAAGTCAGAAGGGAAAGAGTATAAGTGAAACATTGGAGGGCCGGAACTTAGTAGGCTTTATGCGATTGGCTAGTAAAGCGATATATGTATATTTAAATGGTTTCAGATTCTGTGGAGTCAAGGTGAAGGATAGGATCTTTTTGAAAGAAGCTTGCAAGTATTTTTGATAAGCAATCAAGGTGAGTTTTACTTTAAAACGTTTTAACTGGAATACATATATGTGTTTATATATGTATGTGAGTATGTGTGAAATATATATATGTGTTTGTATATATGAGACGGATACCTGTCAAGGTTTGATTATATGTTTATGTTAGAAGGATATATGTATATAATTATATATATATATGGTTGGAAAAATGATGAAAGGTTTATAAATGACAATATGATATATTGAGATATATATTGTATTTATATTGCACAAAACGAGTATAGGTGAGCCGAATTATTATTCGGCGGGGCTGTATGGAAATACAGCGGGGCTGCATGAAATTGCAGTGGAGTTGTAGGTAATTGTAGCAGGGCTGTATGTAATTACAGTGGAGTCGACTGTATTGTACAGTGACGATAATTAGTTGGCTTGCTACCGACTAATGTGGCCAGGGGAAAGAAGATGAGATGAGGAGAGATACGCGGTGCTCGAGTCCTAATGTGGTATTTATATACGTGTGGTATATGCGTGTTTATACGAAAGGTTTTATGTAAACTATTTTGATACAAAGTATTATGTGAAAAGAGTTTTATATTGATTTTGGAAAAGACCAGGATTAACTCACTAGACCCGTTTGTTCTAACCCTCATTTTGTTTTCAAAAATATGTTTTCCAGGTCGAGGATTTGATAGCGGCAAAGGAAAGAATAAGGTGTAGGCTGCCTCCATTGATCGATGATGTTTAAGAAGCTTTTATATATTTTGTAGTGTCAAGACTATTGAGACCGTACTTGGTTTGTTATGTAAATTTGGTGGTGAATCAATGATATGTATGAATGTTATGTATTGTGATGTATGTTATGGGATTTGGGTTGTTACAAATGGTATCAGAGCCCTAGTTTAAGGGATTTAGGTATTTGTACCCGTACCTAGACTTAAACTGCATGTGAAGTAGGATGTCCTTGATATATTAGAACCTTGGGATGCTAAGTATAAAAGGTAGAAGGAACATCATGTAAGGTAATTTCAGATTACACCTGGCCAGTGTAACTGTGATCTTACAGGTGCATGTTTGAACCGTAAAACCTTATTATATGGGGTATGTGCTTATGTGTATATTAATCTTGTTTGAATCTACAGAATGGCAAGCGGTACTAGACGCACGAATCGGAGAGGGGGGAATCCAAATAGTACAAATCCGCAGATAGGAACGGGGGAAAGGGGAGGCAGAACTGGAGATAGAACTGGAGGTAGAACAGGAGGTAGAGCCGGGGGCAGAATTCAGCCACAAGGAACTGAGTTTGTCACGAGGGATGATTTGATGGCAGAGATGGGAAGGCTACAAGCTAGTATACAAGCAATGTTTGACCAGAATCGTCATGGTGGAGCCGAAACACCGGGCCCTGAATCGGGAGCGGAGATGCCAATTTCACCAACTATTATACCAGTACCAAGGAGGTGCGACTACAAAATGTTCTTGAGCTGTAGGCCTCCGACCTACTCAGGAGACAGGGACCCCGTTAAAGCAATGAGATGGATGAAAGAGATAGAAGCTATTTTCAAGACAAGCAAGTGCGCTGACGAAGATAGAGTATTGTATGGAGCAGCAATGTTAAAAGGGGATGCTTTGTATTGGTAGGAATCTTTCATTCATTCTAGAGGATCTG
The DNA here is from genome assembly GCA_033807775.1 of Saussurea involucrata. Taxonomy (NCBI): domain Eukaryota; kingdom Viridiplantae; phylum Streptophyta; class Magnoliopsida; order Asterales; family Asteraceae; genus Saussurea; species Saussurea involucrata. The sequence goes on from CM066322.1 coordinate 95,096,079, forward strand.
ATGTGTATACCACTCTCACTTGGGAAGAATTTGTGATAGCTTATCAAGAACAATTTTGTCCCCAAGCTGCAGTTAAACAGTTGGAAGGAGAGTTTATGAATTTGCGGCAAGGAAATTTATCAGTTAGGGACTATATTGCCCGTTTTCTGGAAAAGTCACGCTTCGCGGAATACTACGTTGCCACGGAGGCGATGAAGACGGAAAGGTTTATCTTCGGATTAAATTCGGAAGTCAGAAGGTTAGTGACTGCAACAGGACCTGATAACTTCTCAGCCGCAGTGGGTGCTGCGGAAAATGTGGAACGAGATATTAAGAGAGATGCTAGTGATAAGAGTGCTGGGAAAAGAAAATCGGAAGAGATGACACATGATTCAACGGAGTACGAAATTCAGAGGTTCGATAATCGCCTACCTTTTAGACCAAATGAAAAACTATGTCCAAAATGCAACCGCGTACATCAAGGAAGTTGTTATGTTGATCCTAGAAGTTGTTACAAGTGTGGAAGGGCTGGACACGTCGCTAAGAATTGTCGCGCAAATCGATCCTGTTTCGTTTGCAATTCCCCTGATCATATTCAGTCAGGCTGTCCACAAAGAAAAATACAACAGGGTAGTACGGCGGGGAAACCAATAAGTGTCAGGACGGGAGAGATACAAGGGTCTGAAGAACTGAAAGCAAAGGGACGAGTATTCCAAATGACAACGCAAGATGAGGAGGAAATTCCGGATGAGGATACAAGTACATTTCTAATAAACTCTATACATGCTAAGGTGTTATCTGACTTCGGTACGAAGTGATTCTTGGTATTTCTGTGCTTATATTGCTGATCTGTGTTAGAGACATAGGTGGGTGTGGGGTGGCTATTCAGTTAGTTTTTATGGTTTTGATTGAGTTCGGGGTAGTAGTGATAAGTATTTGTATCTTTTCGCTTAACCGAATTCCGGGACGGAATTCTTTTAAGGGGGAGATAATGTAATACCCCGGATAAGTCCGTTAAATTTATTTAACTAAGGGATTTTGATATTAAGGGGAAGTTTGAGATAAGTTATAAGATTTGGGGTGAGTTGGTCATTAATGAGTAGTTTGTGCCAAAAGTGTAAATTGGAGATATAAATATCTCTCACACTTCAGATATTCCTTCAGAAACCTAAAAATAGAAGGACAGTGTGTGTGCGTGTTCGTGAGGAGAAAAAAGGAGCAGAAGTGGAAAGGATCGGTTTGAGCATCGAATGAACGGGTTGAGTCGATTTTAAGGTATGTATCCTTTAGGTTTTATGTTTGGAATTATCAATAGACAGTTTCTATCGGATTAGAAAGTTTAAATCATAGCTGTATAGATTTGATTTGGGTTCTGGATTGGAAAAGCGACCGACTGTGTTCTTGAGACTCCCGGTAGTATCAACTCCCGGTGATGTCAAGTCCCGGTGGAGTCCCGGTCAGGTGGACTCCCGGTATGGCCAACTCCCGGTACCATGGACTCCCGGTACTCTGGGAAGTCCCGGTAGTGTAGTCTCCCGGTACTCTGGGAAGTCCCGGTAGTGTAGTCTCCCGATACTCTGGGAAGTCCCGGTAGTGTAGTCTCCCGGTACTTCAGGAAGTCCCGGTAGTGTTGTCTCCCGGTACTCTGGATAGTCCCGGTACGTTGTTATGTTTTGTTTTCAAGTCAGAAGGGAAAGAGTATAAGTGAAACATTGGAGGGCCGGAACTTAGTAGGCTTTATGCGATTGGCTAGTAAAGCGATATATGTATCTTAAATGGTTTCAGATTCTGTGGAGTCAAGGTGAAGGATAGGATCTTTTTGAAAGAAGCTTGCAAGTATTTTTGATAAGCAATCAAGGCGAGTTTTACTTTAAAACGTTTTTAACTGGAATACATATATGTGTTTATATATGTATGTGAGTATGTGTGAAATATATATATATATGTGTTTGTATATATGAGACGGATACCTGTCAAGGTTTGATTATATGTTTATGTTAGAAGGATATATGTATATAATTATATATATATATATGGTTGGAAAAATTATGAAAGGTTTATAAATGACAATATGATATATTGAGATATATATTGTATTTATATTGCACAAAACGAGTATAGGTGAGCCAAATTATTATTCGGCGGGGCTGTATGGAAATACAGCGGGGCTGCATGAAATTGCAGTGGAGCTGTAGGTAATTGTAGCAGGGCTGTATGTAATTACAGTGGAGTCGACTGTATTGTACAGTGACGATAATTAGTTGGCTTGCTACCGACTAATGTGGCCAGGGGAAAGAAGATGAGATGAGGAGAGATACACGGTGCTCGAGTCCTAATGTGGTATTTATATACGTGTGGTATATGCGTGTTTATACGAAAGGTTTTATGTAAACTATTTTGATACAAAGTATTATGTGAAAAGAGTTTTATATTGATTTTGGAAAAGACCAGGATTAACTCACTAGACCCGTTTGGTCTAACCCTCATTTTGTTTTCAAAAATATGTTTTCCAGGTCGAGGATTTGATAGCGGCAAAGGAAAGAATAAGGTGTAGGCTGCCTCCATTGATCGATGATGTTTAAGAAGCTTTTATATATTTTGTAGTGTCAAGACTATTGAGACCGTACTTGGTTTGTTATGTAAATTTGGTGGTGAATCAATGATATGTATGAATGTTATGTATTGTGATGTATGTTATGGGATTTGGGTTGTTACACCTCGGTCAAACAAAGGGAAGTCAAAGATTTAATTCAAAACAATAATGTCAATTTTTGTTGTGTGGTGGAATCTCATGTAAAAGGTGAATCATTGAATGATGTTTGTATGAAGACGTTCGGGAGATGGGTGTGGGCTTCTAACCACGCATTCTCTGATTGAGGTACGAGGATCATTATTGCATGGGATATTCGTGTTATGGATGTTATGGTCATTGAAACTCACAATCAATTAATGCGCTGTGAAATCCGGTTACGTGGGGAACCATGTCCCATTTTTGTTTCGGTTGTGTATGGGTCGAACAATATGTTGACTAGGCGACACCTTTGGTCGGGGCTAAGGAAATTTCGGGTGATTTTGGGTCCAAAACCTTGGACCATTATGGGGAATTTCAATGCTATATTATTCCTACATGAAGGTCTAGGGGGATCTTCAAGACGCAATATCGATATGATGGATTTCCATGCGTGTGTGGAGGATATTGAGGCTACTCCGATATTCAATACTCTTGGTGCCAAAAGCCTAATTCGGAGGATGGTATGCGCCGAAAATTGGATAGGATTTTGGCCAATACTGATTTTACGGCTCGGTTTAGAGATGCCTGCGTCGTTTTCCTCCCGCGGGGTATCTCGGACCATTCTCCGGCCATCCTTTCGTTTTCGGGTGGTGTTCGAAAAAAGGTATGGGGCTTTAAATTTGATAATTTCTTGGTTGATCACCCTCAATTTTTGCAGATTACAAATGAAGTTTGGTCAACTCCGGTCCATGGCACTTTCATGTTTAGAGTCACGGAAAGGATGAAAATGCTTAAGGGTCCTCTTGGGCGCCTAAGGGCATCGTATGGGGGCCTGGCGAAGAGAGCTGGTAAGCTGAAAAAAGAGCTTGATCTCGTCCAAATGGCGTGTGATACGGAGCCGTTCAATTCTACTTTAATAGAAGATCTTAACTTTCTCTGTGTGGCTTACTTTCAAGCTCGTATGGATGAAGATGCGACTTTGAGGCAAAGGGCCAAAGTAAAGTGGCTAAATGAAGGGGACACGAATACGAAGTTCTTCCACCAAGTTGTTAAGGATAAGCGTCATTCCCATCATATCCATTCGGTGTGTGATGTTAATGGCAATTTTTCCTATAGAGAGGATGTTGCTGACGTGTTTGTGGATCATTTCCGATCTATCCTTTGCGTTGCGGACGCCAATGTTGTCCCGGATATGGCAAATTTGGCGTTCGCTAAAAGGCTCACGTTGAGGGAAGCCAACCATATGATTAAGTCGATTTCCAATGAAGAAATCCTATCGGTTATGTTTAGTATCGGTAATGATAAAGCCCCAGGGTCGGATGGTTTCTCGTCAAAATTTTTCAAGGCGGCATGGCCTATTATTGGTAGGGATGTGGAGATTGCTATTCACAGTTTCTTCTACAATGGCAGACTTGCTCGAGAATTAAATCACACGGTTTTATGCCTTATCTCGAAAATTCCCAATGCCACTTGGGTTACTGATTTTCGACCAATTTCATGTTGCTCGGTTCTTTATAAATGTGTCAGTAAAATTATTGTTGAACGCATGAAAGACAAGTTGGATGATTTAATTTCTCCAACCCAATCGTCTTTTATTCCAGGTCGCAGGATTTCGGACAACATCTTAATGGCTCATGAGTTGGTGAATGGCTACCAGCGTAATTCGGGGCCCCCTCGTTGTGCTTTTAAAATCGACATCCAAAAAGCCTATGACACGGTGGATTGGAGGTTTCTTATTATTATGTTGGAGGGGTTGGGTTTCCATCCCGTGATAATTAAATGGATAAAAGAGATGGTGTGCACTCCTTCTTTTTCCTTGGACATAAATGGAGATACGTCAGGATTTTTTAAAGGAGGTAGGGGCATTCGTCAGGGGGATCCGCTATCTCCTTACCTCTTCACGATCGTTATGGAGGGGTTTTCGATGATCTTTAAAAATTGTATTATGGAGGCAGCGAACTTTGGGTATCATAAAGATTGTCAAGCTTTGGAAATCACGCATTTATGCTTCGCCGATGACCTCTTTGTTTTCACGAGGGGTGATGTGCCGTCGGTTGAGGTTCTAAAAAAAGCTCTCCATTTGTTTAAAGTAAAATCGGGTCTCACTCCTAGCCTTCAAAAGAGTGAGGTGTTCTTTGGTAATGTGCCGGCTATTACCCAATCGGCCATTCTTGAATGTTTACCGTTTCGCCTTGGTACGTTCCCAATAAGGTACCTTGGAGTGCCCCTTTCGCCGGTTAGATTAAAAGTGACCGACTTTGGTTTTCTTATTGATAAAGTGAAAGGTAGGATTCAAAATTGGAAGACAAAATTCCTCTCGTTTGGAGGTAGGCGCCAACTTATTCGATCGGTTCTCCAGTATCTCCAACTTTATTGGATGGCCACGTTTTCCATACCGATAAGTGTGATTAATGAGCTTGAATCCCTCTTCCATGATTTCTTGTGGGCGCAAGGCGATAGTTCGAAAGGAAAATGCAAAATATCTTGGGGGCAAATCTGTAGACTCGTGGATGGGGGTGGTCTTGGAATAAAAGGACTTGCTAATTGGAACCGTGCCCTTTTAGCAAAGAATGTTTGGAACCTACTTACTCGAAGGTATTCTCTATGGGTTCGGTGGGTGTATCTATATTGCCTCCGCACTGATCACTTTTGGTTAGTAAGGAAACATTCAAGGTGGTCATGGAGCTTAAGCAAATTGATGGACTTGCGTCCGCTTTTGCACCCATTTATACTGATGCGTGTGGGAAACGGGGAAACGATTAATACATGGGAGGACCGATGGACGCACGGTGCGCCCCTTTCGGAAATAATATCGTACCGATTTATTATATTGGTCGGGTTCTCGCCGACTTCTTCCCTTCGAGAGGTGGTGTCCCGGTTTGGGACTTCTTGGCCGAGTAGGTGGATTCAGATTTACCCATCTCTTGTGAATTATCGTATTCCGCAGTTGGAGATAGATCAAAGCGACAGACCGTGTTGGGTAGATACTCTGAATCAGATGGTTGATTTCTCGGTTAGTGTTGTCTCGCAGTCATTGGATGGCCCATATCCGAAAGTGCCTTGGCATGGGTGTGTATGGTTCTCAGGCTATATACCGAAACATGCTTTTTGTGTATGGGTTGCATGCTTTTATCGGCTTCCTACCCAAGACCGGATGGCTGTTTGGTCGCGGGATGATCATGCTTGGACGTGTCCCCTTTACGAGGAGGAGATGGACTTGCACAACCATCTTTTCTTTTTGTGCAGGTTCTCGTTGGCGGTGTGGAAGTAAATTAAAAAAGACGCTAAAATCTCGACTTGGCCGGACAAATGGGAGGATATTCTGTCCCGCATGTCGAATGCGAACAATTGTTCGGTGGTGGCTAAACTTTATCTTGGAGCTACGCTCTACTTCATATGGCGGGAGAGGAACGAAAGGCTTTATCAGGGAAAGAAAAGATTGGTGGATCAGGTCATCAAGAGCATAAAGGAGGTGGTCCAAACCCGTTTGGCGTGGAAAGGTCGGCGACCTATACAGGAAATAAATGGTGCATCGAGATGAGTGTTTGGTCGTACGAATGCGGTGGGGGTATGTTTTTATGTTCTGGGCGGGTGTTATTTTTAGGTGCATGAGTTGGGTCTCTTGTGAGTTATGTTGGTTTTGGCTTATTGTGGCTTGGTACAAGCTGTGTACCAGTTGTGTTGCTGTTTTAGTTTTGACGTCGGGGGCGTAGACTTTGTTGTTTTTCCTTTCCTTTTGCCGTTTTAATATATTTGCCTAGAGTTTTCCTTCAAAAAAAAATGACACTTCTCACATGATCTCATGCCTAGATGTTGCTTGGTTATTTGTTATTTTGTTGAGTGAGTATGGCAAAAACCGAAAATTTTACATGATAAGAAACCTAGGAAAGATTGAAAGTCTTTATCGGTAAACAATTATCGGGTAAAAAAGAAGCTTACCAACAACTCATCTTGATGGCTAAAAATATTAACCGATAAAGTAAGTGAAAGTAGTGAGTCTTGCCAGTAAGCGCTTACTCGATAAGAAGGGGCGGATCTACACTGGTGCATACGGTGGCATGGACCACCACTTCCTTCTTCCTTCATAGTGTAAAACTTTTCTGGGTCGTGAAATATGACACCGTATCATTTTGTTGCGTGCAACCGTATATATTTTGAAATACAATAATAACACAAGTTTTATTTAATAGAGTTGATTTGCATGAATTTTTTTCCCATTCTAGGTGTAGGTTTGAATCATGTTTGTGTCAGATTCTTAATTTTAACTTTCAATTTCAGATCTATTATGATTATAAAAAAATTGTGATAAAAGCCTTGAACACAAAAATTCACATACAAAAAACAAGAAACTAACACACTTAGTAGACCAATATTAATTTAGCCAAAATATTTTTGTTTTTGTTTTTTATAGTTAAATGGTGCTAACACATAAAAAAAATTCATAGCATTTGGTAGATGACATCCCATTACTTTATTTTATAAATAACTTGCTTTAAAGTTTCATTTTAGTGTCAATCATACAATATTTATAAAGAAGTTTAATTCATCTTTTTCATATTTTTTGTTAATTAAATCATAATGTTTCATTTTCTATTTACAAAGTTATAATATTTCTTTTAATTGTATTAAACCATCTACATTTCAATAATTTATTTATACTTTTTATTGTATCATATTATCTTTTCTAATAATCATTTATATACGTGTAATTCGATCATCTATATTTTTAAAAGTGGTCTACATTGTAATATTTATTAATACTTTATATAATATTATATACATTCTAATTATTTTTAGTTAATAAATACATAATATATAATTTTTTATTTTAATTTAAAGTTATTAATTTTAAATAAACGATTAATCTATGATATAATAATATAATATAATCATTTTAATATGTACAAATGTAATTTTAGGTGATTATAAAATTTAATTTTTAAATTAACTTGACTAGACTGTATGTATATATATACATATATATTATTTAAAAAATAATATATATAATACATGTATATATGATATTTTTTAAAACAATTAATTTAATTAATTAATTAAATAAGTTAACATTATTAATTCATAAAATATATTATATTATATAAAAAGGTAGTTTATTTAAAAAGTGGGGATGGGACGTTGGTTGCAAAGCCAATTGCAACATTTGCAACTCATATCCTATGTGATATAGGAATCAAATTTGTAATTTTTTATGAAATTTTAAAGTATTAATCATCGGATTTGTATAATATATATATATATATAGATTTCTGACGTACAATCAGTTAGATCTATAATCTTTGTCACAAAGTAGGTCTAATCCGATAATACTTCACATATCGGATTTGACAAAAAGTAAGGTTTTTAATCCGATGAACACTTAAAGAAGAATCATTCCTTAACTCATCAGATTCATAAACATCTCGGATTAAAGTTTGGTGAATAAAAGATACAATCCGAAGGAAGCCTCTATGCAACCTTCAGATTGTCATCCACATTGATTTTTGTATACTCCTTTGAATTGTTCCAAGTATTTAATATCCGACATAGGCTATCTTTCATACATGTCTATAATTGGAAACGGTTGTATAATTTATACTTCAGAATAGACAAAATAGGACCAGAATAACATTTATCCGACAAAGTCTATCTTGTAACTATCTTAATTGACCAAAAGCAAAAGGTCTTCAGCAAATTCGATCAGTTGAAGAGTGGTTAGATTGTCACCAAAGCGGATTGGTTTGTTATCTAGCCAAAAAGGAGATCAGTTCAAGATACAGTTAGTTGGTAGTCTGACAAATACTAAAACTGGCAAGCCGGATTTTGAAGTACAAGCTTGTCCAACAAGTTTGTTTCACCAATTCTCCCTGAATCTCATCCTAGTATGGGACATGCAAAAGCGTGTCAACCAAAGTATGTTCTAAACATTATTTTATTAATGTTAGTCATATTAGACTGTTCCTTTTTCATACGAAGGGATGTGAGGGGTTAACAAGTGTCTACATCAACTCAAAAGGCTTAAGTGAAAAATACAAACATGCATTAAATCCGATGAAGACACGTGTTAAAGTTGAAAGAATGCCTTTAATACAATGAAGGCTATAAATGGTATTCATTGTGTTAGTTTGTAAATCACCCATCTTGAAAGAACACCTTTGTGATTGCTTCAAAGAAAATATGGTGTCAATATCTGAGAGCAATCTTAGTCTCTCAAATTTGAAAAAGAACCTTATTCTCCTCTCTTCTAGTTCGTAAATTTGTCACCCCAGATAATTTAGTATAAAGGTCTTGTCCCCTAGTTTCCGCAATATATTTATAATTTTATGTTTGAAATAAACTACAATTAAAAAGAGCAAAATTATCGTGTTTGTATTCAACCCCCATTCTAAAAACACTTTCTGTGAAAGCCATCGTGATCCACAACCAACAAGTAGTATCAGAGTGGTTTGTTTAAATTCATAAACAAGATCCGAGATGACTTCCACATCTCTCAACAGAAAACCTTTATCCAATTTTGACATTTTCTCAAATGGCAAAGTTTTCCTAGTAAAATACGAAAGCTCCATCGGATCAATCTTGTACTATAACACCCTAAAAATGGGAGTAAATTTAAACCCAAATTAAATGTGGAATATGACATAACATCTACAAATAAATCACCCAAAAGGGGAAATAGTAAGGCATTTACTCTCCAATTCAACAAAAGAGATACATGCTCAACAATCTACTAATCTAAACTACAATAGCTTAGATTATAGACGGGTGTCACTGTCTCTTTTCCAAAAGGAATCTCGGTTTAAACAAAAGGGACGCCAAGACTATATTTCACCAAAAATACTACACGCGATCACTTGCCTCTCCCCTCAATCCCAAGGAGCCCCACCGCTAGAATGATCTGATATACATATCATTTTAAGAAAAAGTGTTAGGCTAAAGCCTAGTGAGAACAAACTTTATAATACAAAACCATAATAAATGACTTTGGAATTATAATTCAAATGTCTATAAATGTTGACTTTTAAAATAGAAAAGTCCGAAATAAAACACATAACATCTTACATTAACGTGGGAGACCCGATTTCCATAAACAATGACGAAAAACAAAAGTAGGTCACCTGTCATGCTAGTGAAGTAATTCCATGGATCATAATCATAAATATATCGAGCTCAACTCCTCTAAGTCTATTGCTCGTGGAGTCTCAATCTCAACCCCTCTAGTCTATACTTTGAGATATCCAAGTCCAAGAAAATCAATTAACCACAATAGAATTACACCATATTGCTCATGGGACGATGCCCGACCATACGGGTCCACATCTTACTTACCATGCAGACCCGATGCCTATTTCGTACCACAACAAGGGAAATAAATATCCCAACAATCAAACATAAAGACTTTCGTGCCTATGGATCCATTACACTAGTCAAGCCAAAACGCACATTCAAAACATGCAACGCCATTTCCAAATGAAATCATTATATTGATGCAAGAACAAGGTAATTTGAATGAAATGCTCTCTTTACTTTTATGTTCCAAATAAGAACAACTTGGTTCCCAAGGTTCACCAAATCGTCCTTGTAGAATTATTTAATCCATGAGGAATCATCCTCCATGAAATTTTCCCCAAAACCTCTAAATGTCAAAACCCTAGATTTCCCAAAATTCATGAATATGAGAAAAGAGTAGCAATCACCATGAGAAAGCATTATAGTGCATTTAAACACACTTTTAAGCTCATACCATCTTATTATTATTATCAATAACAATTAAACCCTAAAATCTCCCAAAAAGTAAGATTTTGTCAAACTTTATCAAATCAATAAAATGGTAGTGAGGAGATGTTTAGAAGGTAAAATGCATATTTTGACATGTATAGTGTTTTTAAATTGAGGATGAACTCCCAAATTAGATTTCTATAAAAACCTAGAAAACTTGAAGATTTCCTCGGTGGAGAAGATAATGATGGAGAGGAAGGATCCCAAGCTCTAAGCTCCCAAATATTAACCTTGAAGAAGTAAAACCACTCTAGAATTTGAAAGCTAAGCCTTCAATGCTTCTAGACCGTGATAAATGGTGTGAGTGAGTTTTTAGAGAGAGAGATGAAAAAGGTAGTGACCTAAATGAGAAAAGGGGAGTAAGTCGGCTATAAAAACGCACAGGGGCCGACGCGGGTTTGGCCTCGCCAAAGCCATGCGCGTACAGACTAGTTGCGCCCTTTCAGAAAACCGTGCCCGCCACTGCCTTCCCTTTCTTGTTAGTCCGTCTTCGGTTAGACGCTCAGGTTCCACATATACGATACAAAACCACTTAATGGAAAGTTTATAAAGTAACTCCAAAGTCGAATCTTGATATGTAAATAACTTGAGTTTGAGGGTGTTACATGTACTTTCTACTTCCCTTGATTACTTCAAGACATTCTCTCTGGAAAATCTTCTTCCGCATAACTCTAAAAACAATGATAAAGATATAAGGACAAATTGGTGCTTTATGGATATTCTCTCTGAAATCTTTTCCTCAAACAAAAAAAGTTGTGAAAACATGCAAGTTGATCTTATCTCATCCAAGTGTTAATATTCCCATGTAAAGGTACATACCTTTCATATATCTTTAATCTTGTATCTCTCTCTCTCTCTCTCTCTCTCTCTTACCTCTAATTCTTTTCTCGAAAATCAAACAAAAATCAATACAAGTTTTTGAAGAAGGTAGATGAAGTGTCATGTTTTAATCAACTATCAGTTGAAAGTGGTTAAATGTCCATTTTCTTAATCTGTCTGAGCAAAAAATCAACTCATCAAAAGGCTCAGAAGTATTCTCAGGATTCTTAGAAAACTCTTAGTGGGGTTTGGTTCACATAATGGAATTTGATGGAATTGGATATCATCGAAAGAATTTGACTTTGAAGGAGTTGGAATGGAATTTGACCACGCGTTTGGTTGATAGGATTTGGAAAATCTCTCAAAAAATTGGAATCTCCATCTTTTTTGGGGAAGAGTGGTAGTTGTGAAGACGACAGCTACCCCCTCCTACCTTGCTCCCACACCACACCAACCACTACTGTCGTCATCACAACTACCACCCAGTACCCCCACCCGCAACCACCCACCCACCCCAACCACACTGATCACCATGATACTATTGTCGTCGTCACACCACCCACCTTATCCTACTACCCACCATTTCCACCCTACCCTCGTGGTATTAATGGTGGGTCACACTCACCGACCACCATGCCATTATTGTTGTCATCATAACTCTCACCACCCACCACCACCCCACCTATCGACCATCATGCCACTACCAACGTCATAGCACCCACTTGCTCTCACCAGCACACCACACACCCTTACCCATGGTGGGGGTGGGGTAGGGGTAAGGTGTATGGGGTGGGGGTGGGTGGTCGGTGATAGTTGGGGCATGGTGATCGGTGGGGGTGTGGTGTAGGGTTGGGGTAGTGCAATATTGGTTAAATTGGATGCAAAAGGATGGAATTTAATTCTTTTACTTAAGCCATAAAATGATGAATTCCTTAAGTCGTGAAATTCAAAAAATTCCACCATTTTTATTATGTGAACAAAACATAAAATTTGAAATTTGGTCCAATTCTTTCAAAATCCATGAACCAAACATCCCATTATTCTCATACAATCTCAAATCTCTTTATCTGTATATAAATATAATAACTATACAAAATGTAAAAAACAGAATAACCATTTTTTTCTATAAATAATGATTATATAAACCACAAGGGTTGTGGCGTACTGGTTAAGGCCCTGAGGGATGTGGTGGAATATCCCATCTGCCCAAGGTTCTAATCCGGGCGTACACAATAATTGTGGTCACTGAGGTTTAATCAGGGCTGATGTCTTACAATCATAATTTGTCAAGGGATTAGTCTAGGCATAGCCTAGGACACCATTCCCAAAAAAAAATGATTATATAAATAAATTGTTGTTAAAATAAAAGAGAAATAGAACAACAATGAGTAGAGAGAAAGAATCGTAATTCTCATTAATCATAAGCCCTTTATATAGGGATGAGTTACAAGTAGATAACTACAAGACATTTCAATTCTAATCTATCTATATCCCTATCTCTATCGTCATATCCCTTAGACGATGGCACATTTATCCTACAACACTCCCCCTTGTGCCGAGTCAAAGGAGTGAAGGTGCACAATTGTTGCCTCGTTAAAACCTTACGCCAAAATAAAAACCCAGTGGGAAAAAATAAAAATATGACGAAGGAAAGAGTACAACGCACTAGTTTCTTTGCAACACATAGACTTTTACTTTAGTCTAATTTTCTCTTAGATTCGTACATTAATCGTGAGAGTTAAGAAAACATGATGGTATATAAACTGTTGCCTCACTAAAACCTTACACCAAGGAACAAAACCCAATGGGGAAAATAAAACCTTGGTTGAAGGAAAGAGCACAACATACCAATATTACATATATAGTAGACTCCCCCTTTTGTCTACCACTCCCCCTGATTCGTGCATTAATCAAAGGAGGTTTAAAACATTTCCGTTTTAATACTTTCTACATGTTTCCCAAATATGGTTTTACGTATTGATTTGGTAAACAAACATGTCACATTTTCCGAGCATCTTATTCAATTCACTTGAATCTTGAGGATAATTGATTATATGAAAACTTAAGCAAAATATGCTTTGTGTTATAACCCTTGATATATCTTACTTTCATTTCTTCAATACATGATGCACTATTTCCATACATGCAAGTTGTATAGTGGTTAAACTCAAAATTACTAGCTCCTCTTATATGTGTAATGATAGTCCTTAACCATATACACTCTTGAATAGTCTCATGGAGAGTAAGATTGTTGATAATATAAGAAGATAGCTATTAAGGGTTTGCTTAGTTTACTTCCAAGCAATCGACATGTTTCATATGATAATTCCTTATCCAGTTTGGGAACAACCTTTATATCAATCAAACATATACCTAATATCAGCAAATATATACCAAGGTATTGTTTGGTGTTTTTCTATAAGAGCCAGTACTTTTGCCGCTCATAATCTAAGTAGGTATTGAAGTTTCATTATCAATCCATTTTTCTCCATAGGGAAATTATAAGCCCACGTCAATGGTGCCAAAAGATTAATTTAAAATCATTCCAATGACGCTGCGTTGGCGCTGAGCTAAATCTAGCTGACAAGTTCAGTGAGAAGTACAATATAGGGTCAAGTGTGTTATGTTGAGTACAATAATGCGCCTATTGTACTTAGGTATGGAATTCCAGCTCCTAACACCTCTTCGTCCTCATCCTTTAGACGAAATGGATATTTCTTTATATCCAACACTTTGACCGATCATGGGAGTGCTAATCGAACGCGCTTTGTCTATATTAGGTCGCCTGATCATTTTCTAGACATATGCGGATCGGTGGATTAATATTCCACAAACTCGGTGTCGTAGCTCAAGTATCTAGATAAAACCAAGTTTTCCCACGATCTTTCATCTCAAATTCAGATTTCAAATAGCTTGTGTTTTCTCTTATTTTGTCAAGAGTGTCTATTATGTTCATTACATCGACATATAGAGCTACTATGAAAATCTGGAACTTTCTTCTCCTAACAAATATGCAAGGGCACAGTTCATCGTTTTTATTTATCGTTTCCCAATCAAATATTCACTCAGGCGGGTATACCACATCCGCATAGATTGTTTTAATCTATAAAGTGAGTGTTTCATATTTATTGTAATCACATTTCATAGTTTAAAGTTAATCGATATTGGTATAATGCCATCAAGCACTTTATATCTCTGGATTTAGATCCCCATAGAGATATGTAGTAACTACATCGTTGAGCTGCAATTTCCAGTCCTTCGGAAACTACTTGGCTAATTAATAGCAGAACGTTCTCCATCACGAGAGAGTAAGTCTTATTGTGGTCAATCCAGTGCGTTGTGAGAAACCTTGCGCCAAAGGAGAGCATTATACATTAGGACTTTATTATTCTCTTTACGCTTTCTGACAAAGACTCATTTATGTCCTACGGGCTTTACACTTGGTGGGTTAGCACTACCGAACCAAATACCCGATCCTTTGTCAAATAATATAATTCTTTCTGGATTGTTCTTTAGGTCAATATGCTTTGTTGATATTATTCAACCGAGCGTGGTTCGATGTCGTCGTGCTCTATCGTCTTATGAGCAATAGTAAATGTGAATAAATCATCAATGAATATATATGATATGTCCATTGACTCATATGTACTCTCATAGTTCATTTAAGATTTTATTTATCTCTATAATCAATATTAACTTCGGAGCGTCCTCCAGTGATGATTCATGGACATAATTAGAGATAATCTCATGAGAGTTTTATGTATTGATGATAAATGGATGTGCCTCACTATTCTCTTCCTTTAGAATAGTATTCATCGAACCGGGTAGCTTCCACCACTTCCATTTGGTAGCTACGACCTCAACCACACCTCCACTATGTGTGATTGCAACGCACTTTCCAACGGCGGTATGCCCCTGTTGGGGACTTTTAACCTTACGGGTATATTAGCAGCTCGTATGTGTGATCTTGTCACTTTTGAAATAGTATTTAACGTATCATGTATCGAGTCTGATTCGTTTGACTTCAACTTTCCGTTGTGAAGTTTGGGGACTAAAGTGGGAACATTCCATGACAGTTCCTGTCGTTCCCTTGGAAAATACTTTTCCCTATCTCCCCCTAACGACAAGAAGACTGTCATCAGAGTGACTATTCGCAAATCATGCGATATTAGGATCACCCGTCAAAGGTTCTAAATAGCGGATAATTGTTGGAGATTCATATCCAACATATATACTTAATCGTTTTAAAGGACCCATTTTGGTGCGCTGTGGGGGCGCAATTGGCACATATACGACACAACCAAACATGCGTAAATGTTAAATATCAGGCTTATATCCAGTTACCAACTGGTACGCATAAGGTTAGTTGGTTGGTTGTGGGTCTAAAAACGAATAAGTAAAGTTGCATGTAATATTGCATAACCCCATGTAGATTTGGATAAAATGGTGCACATAACCAATGCCCTAGCTACCATCTATATTCTTTTGATGGTCAACTTTTATCATTCTATGAGACCATTATATATACACATGGGGTATAGGTAACTTTACATTAATCTCTATACACATGCAATAATCATCAAATCCTTATGATGTAAATTCTCCAGCATTCTAAGTCATGCAGACTTGATGAGAAAATCAGGGTGGTGAGTCCTTAAATGTATAACTAGTGCTAGGAGTGCAACATTTTATGTGGACAATAATATTACACGTGTTCATTGTGTCAAAAGCAGAACCATAAAGTACTTTAATGGTCCGCATTTTGGATGTTATTGTCTATAAATATCACCTTGTATTTGTTGTAAGAATGAAATATTTTTATATTATGTCCTTAGCTTTAGGATGGTCTCATTCCTGTCTTGGCTAAGGATCAGGGTATACAAAAGTTCGAGGTATTGGAGAGGGCATATTATGATGGTGGTGTTGCTTCTTGTGCAATAGAAGTCAACAGTTACAATTTGGTTAATTCCCTCGTTTTATCTTTCACTCGAAAGAGAATGTGTCAATGTGTATTTTCCAATACATAGATCACTATATCATGATCATGGTGTCCCACGTGGTCATGCCGAAACATATATGTGTCATTGTCCCAAAGTTCTTTATTGGTGACAAAATATGATTTAATGACATAGATAATCCATTAATTTCTCTAATGTATGTTTGCTTTCATATCATTAGAGTTGATGTACATATACCCATTTCCATTCTTATAATATGATTTCTCATTGGTACGGATATCTTAACAAGGTTTCTATTAATATAGTGCTTTAGTGATTGATCTTGTGTCATTAAGCAACAAGTGACAGTCCATCGTCTAAGTGTTTGGAGGAATTAAAAATTATTAATTCAATGAATAACAATCTATTTCTTATGATTGTATGATATGTCACAAAAACAATCAAGTTCTCCTCGATACATTCCTATATGGAACGAAGAACATTGAGAGTTTTGCATTTGTTCTTTTATGTGTTCATTTACACCTCTAATGGTTATAAACGCATGTGTATATATACACAAATGCAATTAATTTGATAGTTAAAGTGTATTCAAATAAACTTATACTTAAATCAATCTTAGATATGACATAGTTAATTTGTTCCATTTTCTATTAGGGGTTCGTTCCCAACTATTTCCATGAATTTGACCCTTTCCACAACCTTGTCCATATGGTACATATTTAGCATATGTGTGTGGATTAATTTGTTCAACTCACTATCCTTTGGAGTTCTTTCCACCTCCAACGCTTGCCTTATTAACCCCAAGAATTTTCTTTATCCGGGTATGTCTAGCGTTGTTAAAAAAACATTGCTACAACTCTTAACCACTTGCATTAAGTTAATGAGTTTGTTAAATGTTATATTGCAGCTTATACTGTTTCATTAGCATGATTGGTGATATAGGAAAGATGAAAAGATGTTATGATTCGCATAATCTTTTGTGAGTTCCTTGCCACAAAGATTGAGATGCATTTTGAGACATGACATTTCTTTGTCAAAATCAGTTACCTTCTTGTAATCAAGTAAGTAGGTTTCTTTCCACTGTATGATTAGTTTGAGAAGTATATGGTACTGAATATTCCCGAATTTCCTTTTTGGGACTACCCACGGTTCTTGGGGGTTTCTAGTTATTCTCTATGAAGGTTGTGACTGATGTATCGTCTCAAAAAAATTTAAAGTATTTAATTGTATCTTAACATCTACTTTTTGTTTCTCTAGGGTCAAAATGGTTCGATGAATTTTTGCGTATTTTCTTGTGTTTTTCCGAACCTATCTTATGGTAATCAAGTACTTTTGATTCAAAGATGTCGTAGAGAACGGATAACATATTATTTTCTAAAATAGTGAATTATGGTTTATACTTATTATGAAATTTCATTATCATAATAATATTGGATTTTTGTATTCTTATATTTTGTTGATAATACTTCATCAATATTTCAATTTGCAACAAGAAATCACTCAATCTATTGGATTTCCAGGTAGCAGGGGAATCACATGGATTACTTGAATCCCTACAAACCTTAGGGCTATTTACACCCGTTTGACAAAATCCAAATCGATATCTTGCAATTTAATTAATTTGAATATAACATTGTTAATTATAAAGCTTTTGGCATGAGGCCGAAAAGAATAAGGGTTTGACATATGGAGCAAATTTTAATGTTTTAATATCTTAATAGTATTTTTAGAGATTTTGTCATTAGACAAATCAATATTAGTTTTGACATAAAGTCAAATTCAAACTTATAACATCTTATTGGTATTTATGGATCTTTTGGTAAAAGACCAAATATTAGAGGGGGTAGAAGTGTAACATTCAAAAGTTATTTATAAGCTTGTAATTAATGAGTAGGAACTCATGATCAAGATAAACATTTGATTAATATTTTAACATTTTCATGTTATTTTTAGAGCTTTTGGTAAAATACCAAAATATATGGGGGTGGAAGTGTAACTTCCAAATTTAATTATAAGATTGAGAAAAATGAGTAGGAACTCATGACAAGATAAGCATTTGAATGATAACAATTATAAATTAAGATAAACAATTGAATAAAATACAATAATTGTATAAGATAAGCATTTAAATATTATATGATAAAATCAACAAATTCACACAAACAAATATATAGATGATAATCACATGCTTATAATATACAAATAATTATATACACATTAAAAATGTCACTTTGAAAAATAGATTTATGATTTCAAATATATATTCTTTGAAATAAGAATAATAATAAATTTATTGAATAAAATTTAGGAAGGAAATCATTAAACAATAGAAATATTTGATATTTGACTATAATTTTAAGATATACATACCAAAAAAATCAACCAACATAAAAGAAATACCATAAATAAATAAACGATATTTGACTTTAATAAAATTTGTTATTTAGTATAAAATAATATAAACTCACAAAGATTATATTTAGTAATGATTTATGAGGATTAATTTATAACATGATAAACTTAATATCATAATTATAAAGCATAATATAAATTTTAAAAATAGTTTTGTAATTAGGTTTAGAGACATGTGTCTAAACCGTAAAACAAAATAGTGTTTTTTTAAGACTCAATAATATTGATAAAACTAAAACTAAAAATACATTTATAATTATATTCAATCATCATCATAAGAAATATTGACCATAAACTTAAAGAAGCAATTGTTTTTATAATCACATTCTATAAAGCATACAAAAACAGGAATTAGGATTTCATGAGATTGACGAATCATATTTTGTGTTTATAACATAAAACATAGTAGGATGATGTTTATAATTTAAACATATAATAGAAAATCATGTTTTGATGAAATCATCATATTTATTCATAGCATAAAGCATGCTATGGTGACGTTATAAAGTTAAAATATATAAAAGTTACCTCAAATATCGAAGTTTAGCTTGATTTCACGACTTCGTTCTAAAGAGCGTACGTGCTGATAACGTGTTAAAATAAAAGAGAAATAGAACAACAATGAGTAGAGAGAAAGAATCGTAATTCTCATTAATCATAAGCCCTTTATATAGGGATGAGTTACAAGTAGATAACTACAAGACATTTCAATTCTAATCTATCTCTATCCCTATCTCTATCGTCATATCCCTTAGACGATGACACATTTATCCTACAACAATTGTATATTTAATTAAATGGGCCACGTCAATTACTAGTTAAATTGGGTCGGGTCATGCTTGATGATCCATATTTTTTGGTTTGACTTTGATTACCCTTTTATTGACATGGGTAAGAGTAAATACCCGCAAAAATTCTTGTACCAAACAAAACCCTACAAGATAATATTTTTTTTTGATGAAATCCTACAAGATCCTTAATTACCTTTCACTTTTCATTATTTTGTAAAAGATGCAATGAGTGTAAAGTACAACACCATAAAGCATAAAGTGCAACACACCATGCATACCCCACCTCTCTCTAACCTCTTCTTGCTTGAGGTTAAAGGTGTCAAAATCAAAACAGTTAATGATGGGTCCCATTTTTAAAAATATTGATATATTAGCAATGACTGCAAAATGCTAAAATGAGATTTGATTTGCCTTGTATATAAATGTTAATAATTTAAAGATCGTGTGTTTATTGACAAGGAAAAAAGTCGGGAATTAAAAGAATTTGTAATTATGAGTTGTTGATGAAAAGCAAAAGGTAGATAGGGGAAAACTTGTAGCTTTTCGACAATTCATAACAATACATCATGATTAGTTTAATTGTGGATGTAACCACTCGGATTTATTTTGCAAGATAATTACTTTTTTCTTTGGTTTTAAAAGAATTTAAGGAGTTTGGTGGTCGTTACACCATTTACGATCTATTGTTGAAGCAAGGATCCAAAAAGTAGACCTAACAATTATTTGGAATATTGTGTTTAGTTAGCTCATAAATGAAAGTGAAAGAACTCATAAAACACGAATTTAAAGGGTAAAATGGCATTTTCTGTTACACATTATAGTTTGAAGTAATTATTTCATTTCATGTTGACTTTTGACTACATGTATGGGAGCAATCAATTAAGGTAAAATTTCTTATGTTGGGAGTTTTTTTTACCATCCCAAAATTAAAATCCAAGTGGAATGAAAGGTCAAGAGAAATACTTAATGTGTAATTCCTCGGAATTGCAAGTTTAGACACTTATTAGTCGTTAGAGAAATTAAACCTCACGAACCAACTTGCAAGTTGTTAAACACGATTGAAATCAAACATGAGTAGATAAATATTTGAAAGAAATGGCAGTGGTTTAGGAACAGTGGTGGATTCAAAAAATTTGGTGATGGTGATCGGAATTTTAAGTAATGACCACGTGCCCATGTGGTTGAGAATGTCTTCTACTAAATATATTGTCTTATTTATCTCTGTAATTAGGGTGATACATTATAAAAAAATCATTTCAAATAGATCCAATGATGATCATTCAAAGTAACAAATAGAAATCAAACAATAAAACCTTATGATGGAAATTAACACATAAATCCGCCCATGTTTAGGAATACAAGGTCGTTTTGCAAGCATAATGGAGAAACCATTCTATTTTATTACCCTTTCATTATTGAGCGAAGCCCATAAAGAAATTAAACACGCAAAAAAGTGGAGAAACGAGAGAGAAAGGGAAAATAAGTCCATGGAAGTTGCAAGTATATATCCATATGATATTTTGAAGTAAGAATCGTAAGTCAAACTCATATTTATTAGTTGAGCATATTTGATAGACATGTTTAACATGGCTTTTAACTCGAGATTGAGGTCTTAAAACCATTGATTTGAGTATAAAATGTCATTTACGTCAATATGCAAGAATATAGAAGAGAAATCGTGGATCAAAACATGCGAATAAAAGTTACACCTATAAGTGTCGGACATGAAAGTCGCTTATACTAACTTGAGTGCGCTGATGAGTTGTTGCATATAAGATTATAAGCTAAATCAATGTTAGTGTGTAGCAGTCATTAAAAGGCACTCAAAATCATGTTAAGACTTGTGTTGGTAGTTTTGCAATCCCGATAGATAAGCCTACAATGCAAGCAAGGTGAGTTTCTATTACTTTACAATATTGTATGTACATGTTATGTGAGTGCATGTATGTTTACAACTTTTATGCATGCCACGTGTTACATTACTTTGAAAAGATGTTAAAACATTAAAAATATTTTGTGAAATTAAAGCATGTATTCAAGCACCGAGACACCGACGTGATAGTTAAGTTGACATATGTACTCAGGTACCTACCTCTATGTTGTATTGCAAAGATATGGACCAATACATGGGGAAATAATGCCTCTATATTTGGTATGAACAAATTTGACGGAGGTGGTCGATCAACATGTTGCTGAGAACTAATAAAAACTGTGTGATTTGGTTAGACGGTTGTTTAAAACAAATCATATATATGTTGTTTATAAGCTCGATTACAATTATTTAAGATGTATGTTCGTCATCACAAGTTCACAACCTTAGGAACTTAGGGCATGGCGCTAGGCAAGGGAATAAATGGATCGAGTAAAATAGATTTGAATATTTAACCTTTTAAATTACTAATATTTATGTTGGAGTAATATTCATGATTTGTAATCGATAATGGAAATAAGATGGTAAAAAATCATACCTGAGGATCCAGTGAAAGCGTTAAACATATTCGCCATTGATTGTCGGGTTCCCAGAACGAGGTGATCGTATAATGATGGGATGATGATGATCGATCCTTGAGAGAGTCGATCTTAGGGGCGCACGGCTGGATGTTTATCAGCTGATTAGGGTTTTAGTCATTAGGTTAAAAGTAGGATTAGGGTACTCTATTTATAATAAGAGTATCTTACACTTTTAACCCTTGGTGTTTATTATGTGCGGTATAATCCCCTATAGTTCCAATCACCTAATGGGAAACCCTATAGTATGTCAATAATAGTAAATACGCCCATCATATATTTACTAGACATAGGGATTTCAGTTATTGTCAATTATCATATCAGGAATGATAAACGATCAGTGACGGTCACTTTTAAGGTGGTTCCAACATTCTCCCACTTGACCAAGCGATCTTTTATCTATGAGTACCAATAAGACCGGCCGGGATAATACTCATTTTGTTTTAAACTGAAATCATAGCTAATAAGTACAGCCGTAGAGAAGAATATCAACTCAGGACCCCCACTAGTCAAACTATGACTCAAATTTAAAACTGAATAAGCAATGATCAATTGACTGAGACAGATTTCGTTATAATAATGTCCATACACCATTATGAGCTCAAAGCGTAACTAATAGACAAACAAAATCTGAATATAGAGGAAAATTTTATTAAGATAATAGTAATGACCAATAAGTACAATATGCTATTAAATTAAGTCTTTTGTAAGCCCCATCTTCGACACGTGTCCTACGAAGACATTAGGAGGAAGACCTTTGGTCATCGGATCCGCTAGCATATTCTTTGTACTTATGTACTCGATACAAAGGACATTTTCCTCAACCCGTTCGCGCACAAACAGATACTTTGTATCAAGATACAGCCCAGCGCCAGTTGAACTGTTACTGTTCGAGAAAGTTACGGCAGCTGAGTTATCACAGTAAAGCTTCAATGGTCTAGAAATGGAATTGACGATTTTGAGTCCACTGACCAGGTTCCTTAACAACATCCCATGACAAGAGGCATTATAAACGGCAACGTATTCAGCCATCATGGTGGATGTTGTAGTCAGCTTCTGTTTATGACTCCGCCAGGAGATAGGTCCACCAGCTAACATAAAAATATACCCAGAAGTAGATTTCTTATCTTCTTTGCATTTAGCAAAATCGGAATCAGAATATCCTACTACTTCTAAGTTGTCACTTCTTCTATAAGTTAATTTGTAGTCTTTGGTCCCTTGCAGATATCGTAGAACCTTTTTAGCCGCTTTCCAGTGTGCTATTCCGGGATTAGATAAGTAACGTCCCAGCATACCAGCGATATAAGCGATATCCGGACGAGTACAGACCTGAGCATACATAATGCTCCCTACTACAGACGAATAAGGTATCATCTTCATTTCTTCCTTTTCAATCTCAGTGCTCGGAGCTTGGAAAGAACCAAACACGTCCCCTTTAACTACTGGAGCTACAGTGGGTGTACAGTGCTGCATGTTATAGCGTTTTAAGATACGCTCAATATATGCGTTTTGAGAAAGACCCAAAACACCATTATGCCTATCTCGATGTATTTCGATACCAATGACATAAGAGGCATCACCGAGATCTTTCATGTCGAAATTTTGCGAAAGCATCCGCTTCGACTCATGCAGCATATCCAAGTTGTTACTTGCTAGTAGGATATCATCTACGTACAAGACAAGGATTATAAAGTTACTCCCACTGATCTTGAGATAGGTGCATTGATCCACTTGATTCTTTAGAAAACCTTGCCCCTTTACGATTTTATCGAACTTGAGGTACCATTGTCGTGATGCCTGCTTCAACCCATAAATGGATTTCTTCAACTTGCAGACCATATGCTCTTTACCTTCTGGAATGAATCCTTCAGGTTGTCGCATGTATACGTCTTCTTGCAAGTCTCCATTTAAGAATGCGGTCTTGACATCCATCTGATGTAACTCTAAATCATAATGAGCTACAAGTGCCATAACAATCCTTAAAGAATCTTTACGAGAGACAGGAGAGAAGGTCTCTTGATAATCGATTCCTTCCTTTTGAGTAAAGCCTTTTGCAACCAGTCTGGCCTTATAGCGTTCGATGTTTCCTTTCGGGTCTAATTTGGTTTTGAAGACCCATTTACAACCGATGGTTTTGGATCCTTCAGGAAGTTCAACCAAGTCCCAAACATCATTATGTTGCATGGAATTAAGCTCTTCAATCATGGCTTCATTCCACTGAGTGGCCTGATCACTATTAATGGCTTCTTGATAAGAGGTAGGATCAGTAAGCTTTCCAATGTCCTCAACTTCAGATAAAAAGGTTACGAAATCATCAAAATTTGTGGCCCTGCGTGCCCTAGATGATCTCCTGAGTTGATTTTCCGGTTCAGTGACAGAAGGAGTAGGATCAGCGTTCGGAAGCGATGATGATGTTTCCCCGGTATTTTGGTTAGGAGGAGCAGGATCAGTGATATTAGGAGCAGCGGTGGGTACAAGAGGAATTATTGGAGGAATAAGTATACCGGAAGAATGATTTCCCCCCGCTTCTTGTACTTCTTGCAAATCTGAGTCATGATTTGTCGTGCTCCCACTGATCTTTGAGTTCTCAAGAAATGTGGCATGCTGCGTGTCAATGATGCTCGTAGTGTGGGAAGGACAGTAAAAACGATAACCTTTTGAGTTATCAGGATAACCGATAAAGAAACATGTAAGGGTTTTAGGATCCAGTTTCTTTAAGTTAGGGTTATAGACTTTTGCTTCGGCAGGACAGCCCCATACTTTCATATATTTTAGACTCGGTTTCCTACCTGTCCAGATTTCATAAGGAGTTTTAGGGACAGATTTTGATGGAACCCTATTGAGTATATGAACGGTTGTTTTTAATGCCTCAGTCCATAGGAAAGTAGGTAAGTTAGTGTTAGCAAGCATACTTCTCACCATGTCCATTAAGGTTCTGTTTCTCCTTTCAGCAACACCATTTTGTTGAGGTGAACCAGGCATGGTGTATTGGTTAATTATGCCTTGTTCCTTGCAAAAGTTATAGAAAGGACCAGGAGCTTGACCAATATCAGTATGTCTACCATAATACTCACCTCCTCTATCTGATCTCACAACTTTTATTTTATGATCAAGTTGGTTTTCAACCAAAGTTTTAAAATCAATAAAAGTTTGTAAGGATTCAGATTTTTCCTTAATCAGATATAGGTGCATATAACGCGAATAATCGTCAATGAATGTAATAAATGATGTATGTCCTGTGATTGATGCGGGATAAGGACCACTAATATCAGTGTGAATTATTTCCAACAAGTTGGAACTTCTAGTAGCTCCTTTCTTATTCCCTTTCGCCATTTTGCCTTTGAGGCACTTAATACATGTTTCAAAATCACTAAAATCAAGATAATGTAAGATTCCATCCTTTACGAGTCGAGTCATTCGATCTCGTGAGATGTGGCCAAGACGTTTATGCCACAACATGGAGGAATTCTCTAATTGTTTAGGTGATTTTGTTGTTTTAGTTACGTCATCAATATTAAGTGACAACAAAGACTGTGAGAAATTATGATCTAGTTCCAATTTATACAGTAATCCATCATGGATACAAGGTTCCGAGTAATTCTCGGTACATATAAGGTATCCACTAGTCTAATACACTTTCCGGTACTCATATGTAAATTTAAAGTTCCCATGGCTTCGACATCTAAGAGATCACCACTTCCAACTCTAAGTTTTCTTTGGCCCTTTGGTAGCTTCTGGATTGTAAGGAATCCCTGCATTGAGTTTGTCACATGGACCATAGAACCTGGTCAACCATTCTTCCGATATACTTATTCCTCCAATAATTCCTCTTGTACCCACCGCTGCTCCTAATATCACTGATCCTGCTCCTCCTAACCAAAATACCGGGGAAACATCATCATCGCTTCCGAACGCTGATCCTAATATCACTGATCCTACTCCTTCTGTCACTGAACCGGAAAATCAACTCAGGAGATCATCTAGGGCACGCAGGGCCACAAATTTTGATGATTTCATAACCTTTTTATCTGAAGTTGAGGACATTGGAAAGCTTACTGATCCTACCTCTTATCAAGAAGCCATTAATAGTGATCAGGCCACTCAGTGGAATGAAGCCATGATTGAAGAGCTTAATTCCATGCAACATAATGATGTTTGGGACTTGGTTGAACTTCCTGAAGGATCCAAAACCATCGGTTGTAAATAGGTCTTCAAAACCAAATTAGACCCGAAAGGAAACATCGAACGCTATAAGGCCAGACTGGTTGCAAAAGGCTTTACTCAAAAGGAAGGAATCGATTATCAAGAGACCTTCTCTCCTGTCTCTCGTAAAGATTCTTTAAGGATTCTTTGGCCCTTTGGTAGCTTCTGGATTGTAAGGAATCCCTGCATTGAGTTTGTCACATGGACCATAGAACCAGAGTCACCCACCATGTATTAATAGGGACATCAGTAGTAAAGGAATCAAATATTACATAAAGAATGTTACCTTTCTTAGCTAGCCATTCCTTGAACTTAGGGCAATCTTTCTGTCCGTGCCCTTTGGCACGACAGAATTTGCAGCTAGGTTTGTTAGACAAGGATTTAGAGCCAGAGGCAACGGCACCATGATTATTATCCTTTTGGACTTTATTTCCAGTTTGATTACTGTGGTTACCCTTCCTTTTCTTAGAATTACCAGTGGTTGTCAGGTGAACAGCTTCAGGTTGTACCAGCTTTAGACGATCCTCCTCTTGCACACACATTGCAATCAGTTCACTTATCGACCATTTATCCTTCATAGCGTTATAGTTAACTTTGAAGGTGTCGAACCGAGCAGGCAAAGAGGTCATTATGAAATGCACAAGAAAATTATCAGAGACTTCCATCTCAAGACTCTTAAGCTTGTGAGCCATGTCAACCATTTTCATAATGTGTTCACGGACACTGCTATTTCCTTCATATTTTAGAGTGAGCATCTGTAGCATTAAGCTACTTGCATGAGCCTTAGACGATCCCTTGAAGTGATCCTCAACAGATTTGAGGTAAGTTTTGACTTTATCAGAGTCAGGGATAGCTCCTCGGATACTGAGGTTAATGGAGTTCTTGACCATCATTAGTGACAAGCGATTTGCCCTTTCCCACTTTTCAAAATCCGCTTTCTGAGCTGCAGTAGACGCAGCAGTAATAGCAGTGGGTTCATCATGGCGAATAGCATGGTCAAGGTCTAGCATCCCCAGAGTAAGAAGTAATTGATCCTTCCATGACGCAAAGTTCGCACCAGTAAGTGGCTCAATGCCAAAGTTAGGTACTGATTAGGAAAGGAGGAGGATAAAAGTTATAGAAGACTATCATAGTGACGTAGTTAGCTATAAAAGGCGGACAAAGTAATGTTTCTTAAAGTAATGGAATCAAAGTAATGTTAAAGTAAGCATGCCTAACAGTAATATTCCTTAGAGTAATGAAACTATGACCATTTTAGTGATGAAGCTAGTGATGAGTATACCTATTGTAAACACCAAAACAATAAGTCAAAGTAAGGCTCTACTTAGATGTTACATCACCTTTGGGCAGAAATAACTAATATCTAAGTAAACATGAGCGTTAGGGTTATGCAACGCAATGCTTATCTTTTGACCTTTGGGCACAAAATAGAGCATCGTGTGAATTATGCATGTAGAAAGTCCTTTTGACACACAGGTATATTAAATCACCTTTGGGCAGAATTAGTATACTCAGTGTTCATTATGCAAAAGGAAAAAAATTGCATTATGAGAATCATATTTGACCTTTGGGCACAAATGATGAGACCATAAATATTAGTGCAAGGTTTTCGCTATGTACAGAAGCGAAAAGTAAGGTTTTCGCAATGTACAGAAGCGAAAAGTGAGGTTTTCGCAATGTTCAGAAGCGAAAAGTAAGGTTTTCGCAATGTTCAGAAGCGAAAAGTAAGGTTTTCGCAATGTACAGAAGCGAAAAGTAAGGTTTTCGCAATGTACAGAAGCGAAAAGTAAGGTTTTCGCAATGTACAGTTGCGAAAAGTAAGGTTTTCGCTATGTACAGTTGCGAAAAGTAAAGTTTTCGCTATGTTCAGTAGCGAAAATTAAGGTTTTCGCTATGTTCAGTAGCGAAAAGTAAGGTTTAACCGAAAAAAAAAATTTCCGATACAATGATCAATTCAGTGCAATTAACATTGATCAATTAACATGGCATAATTAGGGTTTAATGCAAATAATAATAAAAAAATTGCATTATAACAGCCGAAAAAAAATCCAGTATGCGGCGGCCAGAAAAATTTATTTTAGCGATTCAATATAAATTTCGAATTGAATCAATCGAATATGGCAGCCGATAATTCAAAACAGAATGAAGTTTGCGGCGACATTCATAAATACGAAAAAAAATCGATGAATTAAAGCCACCAAAACCAATACAAATCACGAATCAGTCTAAACCTGGCTCTGATACCACATGTTGGAGTAATATTCATGATTTGTAATCGATAATGGAAATAAGATGGTAAAAAATCATACCTGATGATCCTGAGGATCCAGTGAAAGCGTTAAACATATTCGCCATTGATTGTCGGGTTCCCAGAACGAGGTGATCGTATAATGATGGGATGATGATGATCGATCCTTGAGAGAGTCGATCTTAGGGGCGCACGGCTGGATGTTTATCAGCTGATTAGGGTTTTAGTCATTAGGTTAAAAGTAGGATTAGGGTACTCTATTTATAATAAGAGTATCTTACACTTTTAACCCTTGGTGTTTATTATGTGCGGTATAATCCCCTATAGTTCCAATCACCTAATGGGAAACCCTATAGTATGTCAATAATAGTAAATACGCCCATCATATATTTACTAGACATAGGGATTTCAGTTATTGTCAATTATCATATCAGGAATGATAAACGATCAGTGACGGTCACTTTTAAGGTGGTTCCAACAATTTAAATATAAGATCAAATAAATATCTTAAGATAATTGTTAAATACTTTTTTGGATAAAATTTGCGTACGGTGAAAGCATGCAAATACTACATAAGTTGAACATGTATGATGTTGACAAAATGTTATTTTGGTCCCGTGTTATCAATGGCAAAACTTGTACGCATGCAATATAATGCTTTTAAAGTTAAAATGAGTAGAATAAAAAAGAAAAGATAAAACATTTTTGTCTCGAACATTAAATCTTTATATAAGGTAATGTTGTCGTGAACAAATAAAATAAATGGTATTATTTAGTTGTCAAATAAAATTAATATCAGTATATATATATATATATATATATATATATATATATATATTTGTGTTTTTTTATAAAGTTAAAAGGGTAAATAGAAAACAATTGGAAAATTGAATGGTGAGCGTGAAATGTTTTCCAATGATGGGAGTCACTTGAGTTGTATTCATGACTACTAACCATAAATCCATAATGTTGCTCAAAAAGCCTTGGATGGAGGCTCTCTCTATAAGACCATCAGCATCCATCCCTCACTAACCTACACTTTTTCACTGCCACATCAGCACCACATCATTTTTCCCTTCCAACCCATTCTAACCCACAAACCCCCACATCCATCCCACACCACCATCCCATCTTTTATTTATTTTTATTTTTATTTTTGTTTACAAGTATATTAATTTAAATAATTTAAATTTTATAAATAATTTATAATTTAATATAAGATAAAACAATTAATAAAATATTTCATAAATTGAAACTACAATTTTAACCTTACATAACCAAATTAAAAACATAAAAAAATACATAATTTCAAATTAAAAAACTACAAATTTCACCAACCATATAGTTGTCGAAGCAACTCTTTGTGGGCTAAAATCGCATTTAACTCGCTACCCGTGAGATGATCATGTGGTCTGATGTAAAACTCGAGATCTTGTCGCTTGCTCTCCATCTTCTTCCGTTCTTCTCTTTGTTCAAAGCTTCCGCATTTGTCTTTGCCGCCTCGGCTTTGTCCCTCGCGGTTTTCAACTTTTCCTCTTCCACGGTTAGTATTTTGTTATTTGCAACGTTGAACTTCTCGACATACTCCATAAGACCCTTCAACACCTCGTCCTTTTCCGCCGTCTTTGTGGAGGTTGACGCGGCACGTTTACCTTTATCTCTTCCCGTCGTTCGTGTCGGTTCTTGTACGAGGACATCCTCCTCCTCATGACTTTCTTCGTTAAGGTTGAACCGAACACGTGCGTCAGAAGACGTCGTGTTTGGGTTTGAATCCGACGTGGACTTGCTCCGTTTTGAGGGCCTCGGGTTATCGTCCATGAAAGGTACGATCTTCCATTTAGGGTGGTCTTTCACAATTCTCCAAGCCGCCTCGTGGGAGAAAGGCTTTTGTTTATTATTTGCCCGATACATCGTGTGTGCCCTCTCCATGTACTCCGCGTCACCCCATCCGGATTTATTTTGGGCCCTTAGATTATTGTAGATCCCGTTAAACTTCATCATTTTTTTGTTCATGTCAAGCCATTTGGAGTTTACTTGGTCTTTATTGCGTTGATATTGGCGCCTTGAGTTGAAATAATCGAGTACTTTTCCCAAAAAATGTCCTACAAAAATAAATATATGTGAATAAGTATAAATAATAAAGATAAATACATTGATAAATACATTGATAAATATATATATACCCGATTTTTGTGCGTTTCCAACGATGCTATCTTCGGAGACGTAAATCCATGCATTTGCCAACAAAACCTCTTCTTCGGAAGTCCACGAAACCGCTTTCGTTCTATTTTCAAATTTCTTTTTCCTTTGTGTCGTGGTTCCCGCATCGAGTTGTGTTTCGGGAACCAAATCGGGTGGGGTATCGAGAACCGTATCTTCGACCTCAACGTCCTCCGGATATGTTTCTTGTTGTAGTAGTTGTTGTAATTGCCCACCTTGATTATATTGTTGAAAGCCACCTTGAATAAATGGTTGAAAGCCGCCTTGATTAAATTGTTGGAATCCACCTGAATTAAATTGTTGGAACCCAACCGGGATGGTGTTGGGTGAATACATAGGGTATTGTTGTATGCTTCCATGGTAGGTTGATGGTGGTGTTGAAAGATTGAAAATATTTTCCGTCGGGGATGGTTGCGAGTTCGTGCCTCGCGATTTGGAACCTCGTCGTGGTGTTGTGAACCCTTGTGTTTGTTTATCCATAATTTTTTGTTGAAGAAAGAAATAATATTGAGAGAGTAGAATGAAGTGGGGAAGATGGGAGAGATTGAGAGAAAATTTGGTGGTGTGAAAAAATAAGTGGGGAAGATGGGTATTTATAGGAGAGAAAAAACAAAAAAAAAATTAAAAAAATAATAAAGAGTATCGTCTAGAAAAAAAAGAATTTTTTTTTAAGAGAACCAGCTACTGGTTTGCAAACCAGCGCTGGCTCCGACCAGCTCCAACCCATGATGTGGCGATGATGTTCAGCTCCAACCAGCTCCAAGCAGCTCCAACCAGGAGCTCCAATGCGGATGGTCTAACCATATTATTATTAACTAGTGTTCGACATCGCGTGTTGATCAAATTTTTTGTTAATAAAACTATGAAAATTGTTGTTATTATTTTCATAGATATGGAATATGTTGCAAATACATATACAATGATTTATTTTAAATATTTATTGACTTTAAAATTATTTAGTTAATAGAATTATGAAATATGTTGGATGTGTGAGATAAATTATTAGTAATAACTAAAATTTAAATATTTATATAACATTAATGAACGTCGTTTAAAATAAATCATTACAAAAAATAACATAAATTGAAAAATAAAACAAAATACAAAGTAGTAGAAGATATCAGATAATCAAGGCTCGAGACTACAATAAATAAAAATTAAAAACATTTAGATTTAGAATAAATCTTCTATACTTGTTTTAACGGAAACAACACACATACAAATTGTTTCAACAATTACCAAATAAAATTACATTATTAAATTTTTGTATTATCATTAAAATAGATAATTTAAAGAATCTTTATATAAAAAACAAATAATATGATTATTTCAACAATTGTAATCATCTTTTAAAAAAAATGACAATACGTGAAAAGTGTAATAAAGTGTTTATATTTATCAATATTATTAAATTGTTATAACAAAAAACGTAGAATTCTTTAGATTCTAAGAGATCTTTTTATCAAGAATCCACATTTTTTTGTTTAGTCATTGACTTTTCTTCCAATATTTTTTTTCTCCTTTATGATCAATTCCTTAATTTTTTGGTAGTTTGGGTCAAAGTTTGTATTGATGCATGAGTCACGTGAACACGATTACATAGCATTGTCAATCCGTTTTCACTTTCTTTTTTAAATGTGATTCATCAACTTTATTTTCTAAATTGATTGTCTTGGATACATTGTTAACAGTGGTATCAATCTCGTTAAATTGTAGCAAAAAGTTGATGTTGAAACTTATAAGTTAATGAAGCAAAAAAAAATCACAAAATGAAATCGACCTAACTTTTAACATAATTCAAAATAATTGGAGGTCAAGAAAACAAATTCGAAGAATGTTAGTCAGTTTACGTTTTAGTAGAACATGGATTTTTCAAATGAACACTCGAATCAAATCAAGAAACGAATATAAAAACGAAGATTTGTTGTCCCATGCGAGTAATAATGTAATATCAAAATAATCAATACTCAAATGTTTTTTAGCATTGTGGGTTACATTCCAAAAAAGTGACATAAAAATGAGAATTAAGGTAGCAATAAATCAAGAAACTACAAAATAGAAAAAATCAATAATACATTATACTTGAAGTAATACTCAAAGAAATACTTACATGTAATAATATATGTGCTTTGATGATAAAACTTTGATGTTTTTCGACATACGTAGATAACTTGTTTCCCTTGTCACTTACTACAAAAAAGACAACATAAAAGACACTTGAAGTCAATACAATAATAAATAACTCAACAATGAACAAATATCGATAACAAAGATTAATCTTTTAACATTACAAATTTAGGAGAGAAATGTGTTGAGGGAGAAAGTGAAAGGTAGTTTGTTGAATGACAAATGGTTAAAACACAATAACATAACATAAGAAAACACTTATGTTTAAATAAGGGAAATGAATGACTAATTAAAATAAAGAAAGGAAAATGAATGGTTGGTAATATAAAGAAAGGAAAATAAAAAGTCAGTTTACATAAATTACAATAAATTGAATCATTAATTAAAATAAACAATGGAAAACTAATTAATAACATAAAAAGAGGAAAACAAATGGTTAATAACATAAATTGCCATTGATATATAGAATTACTATTAAAGACCCTCATTTATAATAAAAATATAATTTACATATGAGAATATAATTTACATATGAGAATGAAAAAATCTTTAATATATTCTATATTTTAAAAATCAAAAAATTGATAAGAAAAAAGAGAATACATTTTATGTATTAGAATGTGTCATATCATTTCTTTAAAACCCTCTCTTATGGATATAAACATTGCCAAGATGTTACATCATTTTTTGACAATTCTCATTTATATAGATTTATTATGTAAATTAGTCTAATATTGATTAACTTATATATTTATATAGATTTATTATGTAAATTAGGCTATATATTTATATAATAAAAAATTCTAGAAACTTGTAAAAAGAAATGAAATGTTCATTAATTTCATGCTAAACAACTCAAAAACTGAAGAAAGTAAGAACTACCGTTTCCAGTTTTTTCAAGAAATCATATCATCTTTTGATGATTCTCTGTTATATAGATATATAGATAGATTATAATCCTATGAATTTAATTAAAAGATGGTGGTCATTTAATAAAATTTTTGATTAAATTAGTGTAAGATAAATAGAAATTATATTTGTTGATGTTTTTATGTTGGGAAAATAAAGATAATTATAAAATAATAAATAAAATTAAATGTTAAATAAAAAATGTAAGGTAAATAAATTATAATACTATAAATTTAATTAAAAGATTGTGGATTCATTTAATAAATGTTTGATTAAATTAGTGTAAGGTAAATAGAAATTATATCTGTTGATGTCTTTATGTTGTGCAAATTATAATAATTATAAATAATAAAGAAAATTATATGTCAAATAATAAATGAAAGATAGATAAAAATTATATTTATTGATGTCTTTGTGTATAGTAAAAATAATTATAAAATACAAAGAAAATTAAATGTTAAATGAAAAGTTAAAGTCATTTAATGAGAAGTTAATTTTTTATTTAAAAGAAATTCAAAATTATGAGAAATTAGGAAAGAGGAAATGGTGGCTTCTCATTATGCCATCTAAGCAACTCCATATTTTGCTTTTATATATATAGATTATTATGTAAATTAGCCTATATATTTATATAATAAAAAATTCTAGAAACTTGTAAAAAGAAATGAAATGTTCATTCATTTCATGCTAAATAACTCAAAAACTGAAGAAAGTAAGAACTACCGTTTCCAGTTTTTTCAAGAAATCATATCATCTTTTGATGATTCTCTGTTATATAGATATATAGATAGATTATAATCCTATGAATTTAATTAAAAGATGGTGGTCATTTAATAAAATGTTTAATTAAATTAGTGTAAGATAAATAGAAATTATATTTGTTGATGTTTTTATGTTGGGCAAATAAAGATAATTATAAAATAATAAAGAAAATTAAATGTTAAATAAAAAATGTAAGGTAAATAAATTATAATACTATAAATTTAATTAAAAGATGATGGATTCATTTAATAAATGTTTGATTAAATTAGTGTAAGGTAAATAGAAATTATATTTGTTGATGTCTTTATGTTGTGCAAATTATAATAATTATAAATAATAAAGAAAATTATATGTGAAATAATAAATGTAAGATAAATAAAAATTATATTTGTTGATGTCTTTGTGTCTAGTAAAAATAATTATAAAATACAAGGAAAATTAAATGTTAAATGAAAAGTTAAAGTCATTTAATGAGAAGTTAATTTTTTATTTAAAAGAAATTCAAAATTATAAGAAATTAGGATAGAGGAAATGATGGCTTCTCATTATGCCACGAACTATACATTTTGCTTTTATATATATATATATATATATATATATATAGATAATTTTACTATAAATTCTATATTTTAAGTTAATTTATAGTAAATATAATTGATTTACTGCCTTATTTTTTAAAATTCCATGAGAAATCATTTTTTAACAAATAAAAGTTTTTATATAGAAAAACTTTGAATACTTAAATGGGCAACCCGTTAACAAAATCAGTTTGGCTAAGGCTATGTTTGGCAAACAAGATGATAAGCTAGTTGGTAGCTGATAAGCTAGCTGTTGACTAATAAGCTAGCTGGTAACTGATAAGCTAGTTGATGAAAAAGTGACGTTTGACAAAAGTAGCTTATAAGCATGTAAAATGACCAAAAGGAACATCTTCAAATAATTATCAATTACAATTTTAATTATGTAATTAAAACAAATTTATAACAATATAATATGTTAATTAATACAACCAATGTAATAAAGAAAAACTAAATAATATAATATGTTAATCAAAAGAAATTTAAAACTTATTATTACATATATATACTATAAATTTTGAATTTGTTAAAACAAGTTTAAAAAAATATATATATATATTAACTTATGATTTTAAATAACCGTTACATACAATATGAAAAAATAATTAAAAAATAATTAAAAAAATATTAATTGATAATTAAAATATATTCATTAATATTAAAAAAATAAATAAATATAATTTATATGATTAACAATAATTCTAAATAATCAAAATTTAATATCAATGTATAATTAAAATTTAATTTAATGATTTTCAGTTAATATTTATTAATTAATTATAATCAAATTTAAAAAATTAATATTTATTAATAATAATAGTTGGTAAATAATAATAAGGGGCAATATTGGAATATTCACAAAAGCTACTGAAACGCTACTCTAAGTAGCGTTTCAAAAAGCTAGCTTATGGTAATCCAAACATGTACCCAAAAAAAAACTAGCTTATAAGCTAGTTTTTTTTTGCAAACAATGCCTAAATATAGAACAATTTGATTTATGTTTCAAAGTATGCAGTAAAGCATAAGTATGTATTATAACGGGCAATCTGTATATAATATAAAGAGTAAACTCTACTTTTGGTCCCTAAGGTATAGTGATTTCTTTAAAACAAGGACATGTGGTTTCATAAGTCGACTTTTGGTCCTCATGGTTCTGATTTTGCTCTAGAATCAGGACCTTGCCATTAACTCCGTTAAAAATGACCGTTAAAGTCAGGGGCAAAATCGTCCAACCCCATTTTTGTCCCTTTTTTGCATTCTTTTTTGTTTTTTCTTAATTCTGTCAAGAAATAAAACTATAGGGACCAACTTGTAATTGACTATTTTATATACATATTATATATATATACATATTATATATATATATATAGAGGCCTAATCAAATGAGAACTTGGTAGATTGTGATAACTGTGAGATCCAATGTGAGCCACACATTTAAGATAATTAATATAAATTTTAAATAAATATAGAAGGGTATTTCGGTAACTTTGCTTTTTACATCTAATTTAATTAATAATTTCTAAAATATATTCTTTCTTCTCTTATACGTCTCTCTCTCTCTCTCTCTCTCTCACTCACACTCACACACACACATTCTCTCTCTACCATTTACCCAAACCTTAAACTAACTATTTTCTTTCAAACTAGCAATGGTTCTTCATCAACAGGGGCTCCAAAATACTTCATCAACACACAGTACATCCACAAGTGTTTTCTCGACTCTGGCGGACAAGGTTACCTCTAAGGCTCACTTGGTTTCGACTAGCAGTCTTTGACAGACGCAATCGAAGGGATGAACGGTCAGAGCTTTGATCCATTAAACGCAGATCTGAAAAATCGAAGGCCATATTACACGGTATTTTTTCCCCAATTAATATGTTTGAAGATTTGTGTAACATTGTGATATTATATAACACTGCAGTTAATGTTTGAAGATTTGTGATACACTATGATATTATATAACACTGCAGTTAATGTTTAAAGATTTGTGTAACACCGTGATATTATGTAACACTGCAGTTAATATGTTTGAAGATTTGTGATACACTGTGATATTATATAAAACTGCAGTTAATGTTTGAAGATTTGTGATACACTGTGATATTGTGTAACACTGCAGTTAATATGTTTGAAGATTTGTGTAACACTGTGATATTATATAAAACTGCAGTTAATGTTTGAAGATTTGTGATGCACTGTGATATTATATAACACTGCAGTTAATATGTTTGAAGATTTGTGTAACATTGTGATATTATATAACACTGTAGTTAATGTTTGAAGATTTGTGATGCACTGTGATATTATATAACACTGCAGTTAATATGTTTGAAGATTTGTGTAACACTGTGATATTATATAACACTGCAGTTAATGTTTGAAGATTTGTGATACACTGTGATATTCGATGATACCAAACGGTGGTGGCGACGATCGATCGATGTTGTGATACATATCAAAAACCTTGAAGATGTTGTGATACCAAAAAACCTTGAAGATCGATGAGAATGTCAGATTGATTTTTGAAGGATTTGTTTCAATCTTTTTATTTTATGTATTTTGATTCAATTCCATAATTATAGGAGCACGCCCGAAATAGATCATGTTGAATCACAATATTGTTTGACAATTTTACCCTTTTGATTAATTTTATTCTCCTGATTTTATGCTATTAAATGCTAATATTTAATTATTTTTTAAACCATTGATTATAAAGATGAGTGAATGAGATTGGATCTCACAGTTATCACCTTTTACTAGGATCTCCCATGAATAGGCCCCTATATATATATATCTCCCCCAACCTACATCTCCGGCCAACACACACATCTCCGACCAACACACACATCATCATCATCATCATCTCCGGCCAAACCCATCATCATCATCATCATCATCTCACCGTCATTCTATCATGTTGTGCTTTCCATTGTGGACAATCTGCCTGAAGATGATCAGGGGAGTTGCAAGAGAAACAAAATCGAGTTACCCGACAGTCTCTAACAATGTGACCAGTCTTTCCACATTTGTAACAACTTCGGGAATCCACATAACAGTTTCCTTGATGGACACGGTTACATTTTGGACATGGTCTTTCAACTGATCGGAAAGGTAGATAACTATCAAACCTCGGGGATTCGTACTCCTCCGGATCATACGTAATTTCCTCCAATTTCCTTTTTCCAGTACTTTTATCACTAGCGTCTCTCCTATTATCTCGCTCCACATTTTCCGCTGCATCTACTGCGGCTGAGAAGGTATCGGGTCCTTTTGCAATCACTAGCTTTCTAATTTCTGAATTTAACCCCAAAATAAACCTTTCCATCTTCAGCGCCTCCGTGGCAACATAGTACTCCGCAAAGCGAGACTTCTCCAGAAAGCGAGCAGTGTAATCTCTAACCGATAAACTTCTCTGATGTAGGTTCATAAATTCCTCTTCTAGCTGTCTAACTGTTGCTTGGGGACAAAACTGTTCTTTAAAAGTTGTTGTGAATTCGTCCCAAGTAAGAGTTGAGTACACATCAGATCCTCTAGAGGTAATATGAGCCTCCCACCAAAATAGAGCATCTGCCTTCAACATCGCGGTTCCGTATAGCACTTTATCTTCTTCTGCACACTTGCTGGTCCTGAAGACAGCTTCTATCTCTTTCAGCCACCTCATGGCCTTCACTGGATCTCATTCTCCTGAATATGTCGGGGGTTTGCAATTTAAAAACATTTTATAGTCACACTTCCTTGGCACCGGTATGACAGTATGTGTAATGGGCATTTCGTCTTCCAGACTAGGATCTGGTATTCCAGTTTCAGTGTGACGAGTTCTATCGAACATAGCTTGTATATTGGCTTGAAGCCTTCCCATTTCCGCCGTCAAATCATTTCGTGTAACAAACTACGTACCTCGCCCCTGAACTCTGCCTCCAGTTCTGCCCCTACCTCTTTCTCCCCCTCGTCCCCTTGTCCCAACTGTTGGATTTGTTCTATTAGGATTTCCTCCTCCCCGATTCGTTTGTCTAGTACCGCTTGCCATTCTGTAGATTCAAACAAGGTTAACATACACATAAGCACATACCCCATATAACAAGGTATTCCAGTTCAAACATGCACCTATAAGATCACAATTACACTGGCCAGGTGTAATCTGAAATTACCTTACATGATGTTCCTTCTACCTTTTTATATTTAACATCCCAAGGTTCTACAATAATAAGGACATCCTACTTCACATGCAGTTTAATTCTAGGTACAGATACAAATACCTAAATCCCTTAAACTAGGGCTCTGATACCATCTGTAACGACCCTTATATCCCATAACATACATAATATTCATCATTTAACATCTCATACATAACGTCGTTACTTTCATAACAAATTACATAATAATTCACATTCGGTCCCAAAGTCTCAGAACTATACAATACAAAAATGTAAACATATCCTAATCTTCGTCAGCTAGCAACCGCCTCCTATGCTTTATTCTTCCCTTTTCTAACAAAAGATCCTTGACCTGGAATACATATTTTTGAAAACAAAATGAGGGTTAGACCTAAAGGTCTAGTGAGATATTCCCTGTCAGTTTAGAAATCCTTTTTATAAAACACACATATACCACAAAGATTAAATACCAAGAAAGACTCGTGCATCGTGTACCACTCATCCTTTACATGGCCAAATTAGTTGGTTGCAAGCCAACTAATCAATTAACTTCACTGTACGACAATTACAGCCAAAACACACCGTACGACAATTACAGCCAAAACACACCGGTCCTAAGCCCGGCCAACGTGCTCTCGTGTAGTGTAATGCTTATATAAATATAATATACATCTCAATATATTATAATTCATACATAAACATATAATCACACCATCTATCACATTCCCAATCCACACATAAATGTATTCCAATTTCAAAACGTTATAAAGTAAAACTCACCGGCTTGCTTTATCAAAATGCGTCCAAGCCTTTCTCAAACAGCTCAGCTTTCACCCCAAATCCAAAGAATCTGAAATCACTTCCAAGTACCCAATTGATGCCTTAACCTAGCTTTCTCTTCTTTTCTCCTTCTTGCTCTCAAAACACACCCATACAC
This sequence comes from Saussurea involucrata, assembly GCA_033807775.1. Lineage (NCBI taxonomy): Eukaryota > Viridiplantae > Streptophyta > Magnoliopsida > Asterales > Asteraceae > Saussurea > Saussurea involucrata. Next base: position 95,136,188 of record CM066322.1, read on the forward strand.
ACTGAATTTCTGGATAATATTGCTGTTGTGAAATATCTGAATCCATTAAAGGTAATATCTAATCCAATTTACCACTTTAGTCCTTAAGTTATTCATTAATGACCAAAAACACCCTTTACTTATAAACTAACCCAAACTTCCCCTAAAATCCTACTTTAAAGTTAAATAATTTTAACGGAACTAGAATTTAACTAACGGACTTACCCGGGGTATTACATCATCTCCCCCTTAAAAGAATTCCGTCCCGGAATTCGATTAAACGAAAAGGCATGAATACTTATCACTACTACTTCGAACTCATTAAAAACCATAGAAACTAACTGAATAGGCACCCCATACCCATCTATATCTCAATCACAGATAATCAATAAAAGAACGGAAATACTAATAATCGTTTTGCACCGAAGTCATATAACACTTTAGCACGTATAAAGTTTGTTAAAATATACCTATAACCTCATCCGGAATTTCCTCTGCTTCTTGTGCTGTCATTTGGAAGGCTCGACCCTTTGCTTTCGGTACTTCAGACCTTTGTATCTCTCCTGGCCTAACACCCGTTGGTCTCACCGTCATTCTATCATGTTGTGCTTTCCATTGTGGACAATCTGCCTGAAGATGATCAGGGGAGTTGCAAGAGAAACAAAATCGAGTTACCCGACAGTCTCTAACAATGTGACCAGTCTTTCCACATTTGTAACAACTTCGGGAATCCACATAACAGTTTCCTTGATGGACACGGTTACATTTTGGACATGGTCTTTCAACTGATCTGAAAGGTAGATAACTATCAAACCTCGGGGATTCGTACTCCTCCGGATCATACGTAATTTCCTCCAATTTCCTTTTTCCAGTACTTTTATCACTAGCGTCTCTCCTATTATCTCGCTCCACATTTTCCGCTGCATCTACTGCGGCTGAGAAAGTATCGGGTCCTTTTGCAATCACTAGCTTTCTAATTTCTGAATTTAACCCCAAAATAAACCTTTCCATCTTCAGCGCCTCCGTGGCAACATAGTACTCCGCAAAGCGAGACTTCTCCAGAAAGCGAGCAGTGTAATCTCTAACCGATAAACTTCTCTGATGTAGGTTCATAAATTCCTCTTCCAGCTGTCTAACTACTGCTTGGGGACAAAACTGTTCTTTAAAAGCTGTTGTGAATTCGTCCCAAGTAAGAGTTGAGTACACATCAGATCCTCTAGAGGTAATATGAGCCTCCCACCAAAATAGAGCATCTGCCTTCAACATCGCGGTTCCGTATAACACTTTATCTTCTTCTGCACACTTGCTGGTCCTGAAGACAGCTTCTATCTCTTTCAGCCACCTCATGGCCTTCATTGGATCTCTTTCTCCTGAATATGTCGGGGGTTTGCAATTTAAAAACATTTTATAGTCACACTTCCTTGGCACCGGTATGACATTATGTGTAATGGGCATTTCGTCTTCCAGACTAGGATCTGGTATTCCAGTTTCAGTGTGACGAGTTCTATCGAACATAGCTTGTATATTGGCTTGAAGCCTTCCCATTTCCGCCGTCAAATCATTTCGTGTAACAAACTCCGTACCTCGCCCCTGAACTCTGCCTCCAGTTCTGCCCCTACCTCTTTCTCCCCCTCGTCCCCTTGTCCCAACTGTTGGATTTGTTCTATTAGGATTTCCTCCTCCCCGATTCGTTTGTCTAGTACCACTTGCCATCCTGTAGATTCAAACAAGGTTAACATACACATAAGCACATACCCCATATAACAAGGTATTCCAGTTCAAACAGGCACCTGTAAGATCACAATTACACTGGCCAGGTGTAATCTGAAATTACCTTACATGATGTTCCTTCTACCTTTTTATATTTAACATCCCAAGGTTCTACAATAATAAGGACATCCTACTTCACATGCAGTTTAAGTCTAGGTACAGATACAAATACCTAAATCCCTTAAACTAGGGCTCTGATACCATCTGTAACGACCCTTATATCCCATAACATATATAATATTCATCATTTAACATCTCATACATAACGCCGTTACTTTCATAACAAATTACATAATAATTCACATTCGGTCCCAAAGTCTCAGAACTATACAATACAAAAATGTAAACATATCCTAATCTTCGCCAGCTAGCAACCGCCTCCTATGCTTTATTCTTCCCTTTGCTAACAAAAGATCCTTGACCTGGAATACATATTTTTGAAAACAAAATGAGGGTTAGACCTAAAGGTCTAGTGAGATATTCCCTGTCAGTTTAGAAATCCTTTTTATAAAACACACATATACCACAAAGATTAAATACCAAGCAAGACTCGTGCATCGTGTACCACTCATCCTTCACATCCTTCACATGGCCAAATTAGTTGGTTGCAAGCCAACTAATCAATTAACTTCACTGTACGACAATTACAGCCAAAACACACCGTACGACAATTACAGCCAAAACACACCGGTCCTAATCCCGGCCAATGTGCTCTCGTGTAGTGTAATGCTTATATAAATATAATATACATCTCAATATATTATAATTCATACATAAACATATAATCACACCATTTATCACATTCCCAATCCACACATAAATGTATTCCAATTTCAAAACGTTTTAAAGTAAAACTCACCGGTTTGCTTTATCAAAATGCTTCCAAGCCTTTCTCAAACAGCTCAGCTTTCACCCCAAATCCAAAGAATCTGAAATCACTTCCAAGTACCCAATTGATGCCTTAACCTAGATTTCTCTTCTTTTCTCCTTCTTGCTCTAAAAACACACCCATACACACTGAATTTCTGGATAATATTGCTGTTGTGAAATATCTGAATCCATTAAAGGTAATATCTAATCCAATTTACCACTTTAGTCCTTAAGTTATTCATTAATGACCAAAAACACCCTTTACTTATAAACTAACCCAAACTTCCCCTAAAATCCTACTTTAAAGTTAAATAATTTTAATGAAACTAGAATTTAACTAACGGACTTACCCGGGGTATTACACCAATAATCCCTTTAAATCACTCTTCTCCCATCCCCCAATCCCCCAAACCACAAACTCATTTAATCAAGCCTCAAGAAAACGAAAAACATAATCAAATTCTCTACAACTCTTACTTTAAGCACATTTCCTCTGTTTGTAAAGATGGGAAATTGCAAGAAGCCGTCGACATTCTTATCGAATTAGAATCCCAAAACTTCCAAATTAGAGCAGATGTTTTTGGTGATTTACTTCAAGGGTGTGTTTATGAGAGAAATCTTAACCTCGGTAAGCAAATTCACTCGAAGATCATTAAAAGGGGTGGGTCTTTCGTTAAAAATGGGTATCTCGAAACAAAACTGGTTGTTTTCTATGCAAAGTGTGATCTTTTGGATGTTGCTTCAAGTTTATTTCGTAGAGTTGATGAGAAAAACGTGTTCTCTTGGGCTGCCATTATTGGAGTTTATTGTAGGATAGGTTTTCTTGAAAATGTGTGTATATATATATATATATAATATGTATATAAAAAAGTCGATTACAAGTTGGTCCCTATTGTTTTATTTCTTGACAGAATTAAGAAAAAACAAAAAAGAATGCAAAAAGGGACAAAAATAGGGTTGGACGATTTTGCCCCTGACTTTAACGGTCGTTTTTAACGGAGTTAATGGCAAGGTCCTGATTCTAGAGCAAAATCAGAACCATGAGAACCAAAAGTCGACTTATGAAACCACAGGTCCTTGTTTCAAAGAAATCACTATACTTAGGGACCAAAAGTAGAGTTTACTCTAATATAAAGGTATATTTATTCAATTATTATTTTAAAAAATATATTTAATTGTGTATAGTTTAAAAATGTCTATGTTGTTGATTCATTCTTAAAAGAGCGCTGTTAAAATAAACATATTTTCAAGACCAAATTAATTAGATCCCAAATATTTAAAATGACAATGGAATAAAAAGACATAATAGAACTCAATTCACATTATGTTTCCATTTTTGGTATATAGCAAGTACATCATGATTATTGTTTTAGGTGACAAATTAAATAGGCGAGTTTGACAAATCGAATATCATACCCTATATTATATACTGTGTATCAATCAATTATAATTGATATATAAAATCTTGTATTGTGTATTAACCACCTATATATATTTGGTACCAAATTGTTTTGGTTGGTACCGATTTTATACTAACTTTAAGTTATAAATACGAAAACTTGTCATTTTGTTCAAATTATGAGTTTCCAAGTAACACATATGATGTTTAAGTTTTTAATGGAAAATAATAAAACTTGCAAATACTCAAGTGATCAAACAAAATAGATAAAGTTACAATGTTTAATATTTAGTACATAAAAAAATAAAAAGAATTAATAAATAATTAAATAAGTCGGTATCATGATACTACCGTGATATCGGCTTTCAATACAATGTACCAACCAAGTTTAGTATATTACTACCAACCGAAAATAATCTATATTAATTACATTGTATAGTCAATACATAATTTTAAGTGATTTAATTTAATACAAATTTATCACCCCTAAAATAACATATCAAAATGTGCACAAACTTAGAGCCACCAACAGTTTTCTGATATCCAAATAAATCATATATAAAATATGATTAAACATAATAATGTTGTAGGATAAATGTGTCATCGTCTAAAGGATATGACGATAGAGATAGGGATAGAGATAGATTAGAATTGAAATATCTTGTAGTTATCTACTTGTAACTCATCCCTATATAAAGGGCTTATGATTAATGAGAATTACGATTCATTCTCTTCATTCTATTGTTATGTTGTTTCGTTTTTCCTTTAACACGTTATCAGCACGTAAGCTCAATCAGTTAATTCATTGATTGACTTTTGATTTCCAACCTCATCAATCAATCCATCTATTACTACTGCAATCCAAGTAAGACCTCCTATACTTTATGTTCTTGATATTGTCAATGAATCTAGCTCTACTGTAAATGTATATATATCGTGTCAGAGCATATAAATTCAGTTTGTTTTTAAATTATTTGAGATGACTGGTTAGTTAGTATGAGTTAGAGCTCATCGTAGATTCAAATTTGTCGTGAGACTTAGGTATCGATTGATTTTCTTTTGATGATTGAAAGTGAAGCCGAGAGAAAAAAAAATATTATGGTTTGATTCAAACCACACTTTTCACTTTTTCATTGAGATTGATCATGGTGTGCAATAATTAAAAAAAACCATGATTTAGGGTTTTGAGGGTGATTGACGATAACCTCCTTTTTTGATAAAATATTTATTTTTAACTTCTGATGTGCTTGACATTTTTATTTATTAAATCAACTTTTAAATCTCTTCATTATTTATTTGTTTATTTATATATTTAATAAATATAAACTTTCACCTTGGTATTTATCATCTACCTCGTAAATTTATTTTACTTATAGTTGAAGATCATTTAATTTTAAAATGGATTGGTGAGTCTTTTATATTTTCGATATGCTATTGTAATTTATTAATTTGACATGTTATTAATTAATTCAACCATGTTAATGTTATTTATCCATTTAGACCAATCATGTCATTTTATTTAAATTATTTTGGATTAATTAATATTTATATTGATAATTGATTGTTCTATATTTAGATTCAAATTTAATTTGAATGTAAAGTTTTAAAATTAATTGTTTTATTCAAGTAACTATCAATTTAAATTTTAAATTGTAATTAAGATAGGAATTTGAAAGTTATATTTGTGGGTAGGATTTTTCATTCCATGTATTTGATATGGTATAGATATCTATATTTTCTTTCTATTTTTCTCTTCACATATACTTGAATTATATTTGGTGTGTTAACTGGTTTAGATCAATATTATTTGAATTATTTTTGCTTATAATTAATTTAAAAACTATTGATTTGTAATTTAATTTGAGATAGTAATTTACATTTAGTCATTTAGGTATTCTAATTATGATAGTTAATTTATTTTATGGGATAATACCAATAATTTAGTTTGGATAACAAATTCAAATATTTATCTTAATTATAAGTTCCTACTTATAATTTTTATAATAATTTTAGAAGTTATACTTTTAACGTTATATTTTTGGCATCTTGTCAAAAACTATTAAGATTAATCTTAGAACTTATAATATTAAACCATTCCTAAATGCACTAATTCAAATGAACATCTTGTTTATGAGTTCCTACTCATAATTTTTAACTTTATAATTAATTTTTAAAAGTTACACTTCCATCCCCCATATTTTTTGATATTTTACCAAAAGCTCAAAAAACAACATGAAAATGTTAAAATATTAATCAAATGTCTATCTTAATCATGAGTTTCTACTCATTAATTCCAATCCTATAAATAATTTTTGGAAGTTACACTTCCAAACCCCTTATATTTGGTCTTTTACCAAAATATCCATAAATACTATTAAGATGTTAAAAGTTTGAATTTGACTTTATGTCAAAAAATAAAAACTAATATTGATTTGTTTAATGACAAAATCTCTTAAAATAGTATTAAGGTATTGAAACATTGAAATTGGCTTCATAAGCCAAACTCATATTCATTTTGGCATCTTGCCAAAAACTCTATAATTAACAATGTTATATTCAAATTAATTAAATCGCAAGATATCGATTTGGATTTTGTCAAACGGGTGTAAATAACCCTAAGGTTTGTAGGGACTTAAGAAATCCACGTGATTCCCCTACTACCTGGAAATCCAATAGATTGAGTGGTTTTTATTCGAAAATTGAAATATTGATGAAGTATGATCAATAAAATGTAGGAATACAAAAATCCAATACTATTATGATAATGAAATTTCATGCATAACATAATAAGTATAAACCACACTTCACTATTCTAGAAAAATAATATATTCCCCATTTTCTACATCTTGAATCAGAAGAATTTGATTACGATAAGATAGGTTCGAAAAACACAAGAAAACACAAGAAAACACGCAAAAGTAATCGAACCATTTTGACCCTAAAGAAGAAGAAAAAACACTAGATGTAAAGATACAATTAAATACTTTAAATTTTTTGAGACGATACATCAGTCACAACCTTCAGAGAGAATAACTAGAAACCCCCAAGAACCGTGGGTAGTCCCAAAAAGGAAATTCGGGAATATCAGTACCATATACTTCTCAAACTAATCATACAGTGGAAAGAAACCTACTTACATGATTACAAGAAGGTAACTGATTTTGACAAAGAAATGTCATGTCTCAAAATGCATCTCAATCTTTGTGGCAAGGAACTCACAAAAGATTATGCGAATCATAACATCTTTTCATCTTTCCTATATCACCAATCATACTAATGAAACAGTATAAGCTGCAATATAACTTTTAACAAACTCATTAACTTAATGCAAGTGGTTAAGAGTTGTAGCAATGTTTTTTTAACAACGCTAGACATACCCGGATAAAGAAAATTCTTGGGGTTAATAAGGCAAGCGTTGGAGGTGGAAAGAACTCCAAAGGATAGTGAGTTGAACATATTAATCCACACACATATGCTAGATATGTACCATATGGACAAGGTTGTGGAAAGGGTCAAATTCATGGAAAGAGTCGGGAACGAACTCCCAATAGAAAATGGAACAAGTTATAAATGAACTATGTCATATCTAAGATTGGTTAAGTATAAGTTTATTTAAATATAATTTAACTATCAAATTAATTGCATTTGTGTATATATACTCCTGAGTTTATAACCATTAGAGATGTAAATGAACACATAAAAGAACAAATGCAAAACTCTCAATGTTCTTCGTTCCATGTAGGAATGTATCGAGGAGAACTTGATTGTTTTTGTGACATATCATACAATCATAAGAAATAGATTGTTATTCATTGAATTAATAATTTTTAATTCCTTCAAATACTTAGACGATGGACTGTCACTTGTTGCTTAATGGCACAAGATCAAACACTATATTAATAGGAACCTTGTTAAGATATTCGCATCAATGAGAAATCATATTATAAGAATGGAAATGGGTATATGTACATAAACTCTAATGATATGAAAGCAACATACGTTAGAGAAATTAATGTATCAAATTAATGGATTATCTATGTCATTAAATCATATTTTGTTACCAATAAAGAACTTTGGGACAATGACACATATATGTTTCGGCATGACCACGTGGGACACCATGGTCATGACATAGTGATCCATGTATCGCAAAATACACTTAGATACATTTTCTTTCGAGTGAAAGAGAAAACGAGGGAATTAACCAAATTGCAACTGTTGACTTCTACTGCACAAGAAGCAACACCACCATCATAATACGCCCTCTCTAATACCTAGAACTTCTATACCCTGATCCTTAGCCAAAACATGAATGAGACCATCCTAAAGCTAAGGACATAATATAAAAAATATTTCATTCTTACAACGAATACAAGGTGATATTTATGGACATAAACATCCAGAATGTGGGCCATTAAAGTACTTTATGGTTCTGGTTTTGACACGATGAACACGTGTCGTATTATAGTCCACATGAAATGTTGCACTCATACATTAAGGACTCACCACCCTGATTTTTTCTCATCAAGTCTACATGACTTAGAATGCTGGAGAATTTACATCATAAGGATTTGATGATTATTGCATTTGTACCGCATGTGTATATATAAAATGGTCTCGTAAAATGATAAAAGTTGTCATCAAAAGAATATAGATGGTAGCTAGGGTATTGGTTATGCGCGCCAATTTATCCACATCTGCATAGGGTAATGCAATATTACATGCAACTTTACTTATTCGTGTTTGTTGGACAACCTAGGGGGGGGGGGGGGGGTAAGGTTGTATTTAAGAACTTTTACTTTCAAAAATCTTTTTATAAATAAATACAGTATAAATAAAAGCAGAGTATAAGTATAAATAAATATACAACAATTATATAAACAGATATAATTAAATGCACAACGGAAATATAAAGAAATAAAGGAAAGAGATAAAAGATACCGACACCAAGATTTAGTGATTTACCAACCGGGTAAACCACCAGCCGAGACACTTCCCGACACAATCCAATATAAGTATTCTTTACGGTAGAATACAAACCAAGTACAAAGAAAACGTAACTGATTCTCTAGCTTTTGCTTATGAGATATAATGGATCACACACCCATTATTCAAACACTTACAAGAGGTGTATAATTTTAATATGGTAATCACTCTTTGTATAATATTTATCACTTGGATATTTTTAGAGAGTTTGATCACTTGAGTTGTGTTGCTGATTCAACTAATCGAGAGATTTTAATCTGCTATCAACTCAAGGTTTCTTACCCAAAAAATATTTTATAATTTTGATAAGTGATTTAAGTGGAAGAGAGGATCTGCAGAGTCTTGATCAAATGCAGATTTGTGAAAGTTGTTTTTTGGTCTTCGTCCCCTGCATGCTATTTATAGAGAAAAAAAGAGGCAACCACTTGAAGCATCAACCAATGAGAAATCAACAACAAAACCTATGGCTTCTAGAAGACATCTTCTCTTTTCATTTGTTGTGTTCCAGCACATTGTTGAGAAGATGGGAGACCTTGAGAGTTGAACTTTGTCCACAAGTACATCCATAAAGGTATTTTAATTTATTTTAAAATTAGCATAGGGTTTTAGAAATATCCAAGTGGTATATTATTTTAGGGTGTTTATCATTATTAAATATACACAATAATGACGACGTAAAACTTCCGTCTTGAACCCTTCAGATAAAAACTTTGTGTTCATCAAGAACTGTACACTTGGATAAATTGTTAGATAACAAAGAATGCGGTGTGTTTTGTAATCATCAAAATAAATATGGAGATGTGATTTTATGTGTACCAAAAATATATCACAATATTAAAACTGGGTACACTTGCACCAACAATCTCCCCCTTTTTGATGATGACAAACACAACGCTAAACACGAGAGCATACTCGGTTTCTCTCCCCCTTTTGTCAAAGCAAAAAGGGTTAGGAAAGACGCTATGCTCCCCCTTGAAAGATGCTCCCCATCAAAATATGAAGTATTTGAGAGTTAGCATTTTCTCAAGGGTTATACTCAAGCATGCCTAAACCAAGTCTTAATTTAAAGAAAGCCTTTTTGTTAAGAGCTTTAGTAAAAATATCGGCCAAATTATCTTCCGAATCAACCTTTTCAAGCACGATTTGGCCTTTTTGAACATTATCTCGTAAAAAGTGATGTCTCAATTCAATATGTTTGGTACGAGAATGTAACACGGGATTTTTGCTTAAGTTAATGGCACTTGAGTTATCACACATAATTGGAACTTTGGTTAGGTGTACCTCAAAATCGGTAAGTGTGTGTTTCATCCAAAGGACTTGAGCACATGCTCTTGCGGCGGCTACATATTCCGCTTCGGTGGTAGACAAAGCTACGGATTGTTGTTTCTTAGAGAACCAAGATACAAGTGAGAGACCTATAAAGGCACATACCCCACTAGTACTTTTTCGGTCAACAATAGATCCACCAAGATCGGAATCGGTGAAACACGTTACTTCTAACTCGGGTTTCTTTGCATACCATAAGCCAAGATTAGTAGTACCTCGTAAATATCGAAAAATACGCTTGACAGCTTCATAGTGAGTTTGTTTAGGTGAAGATTGAAAACGAGCACATAAACATACACTAAACATAATATCAGGTCTACTAGCAGTTAAATATAATAAACTACCAATCATACCACGATAAATCTTTTCATTAAAATCGTTTCCCTCCTCGTCACGAGATAATTGTAAGTTTGTGGTCATTGGAGTTTCAACGGGTTTGACATTTTCAAAGTTAAACTTTTTCAACATATCTTTACAATATTTAGATTGACTAATAAAAATACCAGTTTCACATTGTTTGATTTGCAATCCTAAGAAGTATTTTAACTCTCCCATCATGCTCATTTCAAACTCGCTTGTCATTTTCGCAGAAAATTCATTACACAGTTTTTCATTAGTGGAACCAAAAATAATATCATCAACATATACTTGCACAACTACAATATCATTTTGATCATATTTCACAAAAAAAGTATTATCTATTTTACCCATAATATAACCACTTACAATTAAAAAGGTTTTTAATCTATCATACCACGCACGCGGAGCTTGCTTTAAACCATAAAGCGCCTTTTTCAATTTATAAACATGTGTCGGATTTTCAAAATTTTCAAAACCGGGAGGTTGAGAAACGTATACCTCCTCATTTATAATACCATTTAAGAAAGCACTTTTAACATCCATTTGAAATAATTTAAAATCTTTAGCATTTGCAAAAGCGAGAAGCATTCGAATAGACTCCAACCTTGCAACCGGTGCAAAGGTTTCATCATAATCTATACCTTCTTGTTGATTGTACCCCTTGGCAACTAAACGTGCCTTGTTTCGTGTGACTCCACCGTTCTCGTCTACCTTGTTACGGAAGACCCATCTTGTGCCAATAATGGTTTGACTACTAGGGCAAGGAACTAAGTCCCACACATCATTTCTAGAAAATTGGTTTAACTCTTCTTGCATGGCCATTATCCAATCCTCATCTCCTAAAGCTTCATCTATGGTTTTAGGTTCTATGGTTGAGATAAAGGCATGGAAAGCACAATGGGTATGGATTTGTGATCTAGTTGTCCTTTGGTTTAGGTCACCTATAATTTGATCTACGGGATGGCCTCGAGCGGTTCTAAGGTTAGGATCATCTACACCTTGCGGAATAAAACACGGAGGGGCATCACTAGATTCAATATTATTTGTGGAAGGTTGGGTACCTAAATCCAAGGTACTAAGTTGTTGGGCTAAGACTTCTCCCTCACGGATATTGTCATTTGCTAAGGGTGCACTCGGTTTGGGAGGACTCTCGTCAAAGCTAACATTTAGGGATTCTTCTACAACCATGGTCTCCTTATTTAGGATTCTATAGGCTTTGCTATTCCAAGAATAACCTAGGAACACTCCCTCATAGGCTTTGGCATCGAATTTGGTTAGATAGGATTTGGTGTTTAAAATGAAACATTTACATCCAAAAACTTTTAGGTGGGCTAAGGAAGGTTTTCTACCACGGTAAAGCTCATAGAGTGTCTTATTTAGGATACTTCTAATTAGGACACGGTTAAACACATAGGTCGCGGTAGCAACGGCATCACACCAAAACTTTTGGGGAACTTGATGTTCGTTTAGCATGGTTCTACTCATTTCTTGTAACGTTCTATTTTTCCTTTCAACAACCCCGTTAGATTGAGGTGTTCGAGGAGCCGAAAAATTATGAGTTATACCATGTTTATCACAAAAGGCACCAAATTGGACATCATTATCGAATTCACGTCCATGGTCCGTACGTATGGAAACAATCGTACAACCTTGTTGGTTTTGAATTCGTTTTCCCAAAATTTTAAACTTTTCAAAAGCCTCATTTTTATGTCTCAAAAATAAAGTCCAAGTATAACGGGAATAATCATCCACAATAACCAAAGTGTAAAAATTTCCTCCAAAACTTTGAATCGCCATAGGGCCAAAAAGATCCATATGTAAAAGTTCTAAAACTCTTTGAGTTGAAATCACATTTTTTGATTTATGAGAAACGTGATGTTGTTTGCCGACACGACAAGCATCACAAAAAAGATTATCAAACTTTAATTTTGGAAGGTCACTCACAAGCTCCTTATTTTTTAAACTTTGAATTAATCTAAGATTAGCGTGACCCAAACGTCTATGCCATAAAGTAGAATTATCATAAACAGAAGATAAACAAACATTTTCATTTACAACAGTTTTACAAATATATAAATTTCCTTTTACAAAACCATTTAAAAGAACTTTGCCGTTTTTTAAGATTTTACAAGAATCTTCTTCAAACAAAACAGTTATACCATTTTTACAAAGTTGGCGAACACTTAGCAGGTTAAAGTGTAAATTATCAACATGATTAACATTAATAAATTTAACATTATTGCAAGAAACTGTACCTCTCCCAATTATCTTTCCTTTGGAATTTCCTCCAAAAATTACCTGTCCACCATCACATGACTCATATGATGAAAAGAGATTGCTATTTCCGGTCATGTGACGAGTGCAACCACTATCGAGTATCCAATCCATATCAAGGTTTATCTACAATAATAAGGATGTAACTTTTATGGTCCCCATTTCTCGTGGGTCCTTCTTAATTAGTTTCAAGATGACAACAACAAAAATATATAAAGGACTTAGAGTCTTTTATATATATAAGTAAGACAAAAGAATTGAATAGAATATATATAAATATATGTATGATATACGTATATATGAGGTATATATATATAAGTAAATAGAAAGTCAAACCTAATATATAAACAATAAAAAATTTAAACAAAACAAATATATATTTATATGTAGTACGTATGTATGTATATATAAACAAAAAGTACATACAAAAGTATATTATTTATATATAATACATATAAGAAAATATATTATATATAGAATTAAAAAGAACTGCATATATATGTAACATATTTAAAACCATAAACGCATACCACCGGGATTATCATTATTAAACATTCCTTTTGGAATCCATTTATTTACCATTTTAATTTTGCGATTGTATTTATCATACACATAAAAAGAAGCATTTATATTCGCATTATTTTTCGGTCTAGAATATTTATCATGGTACATGCGCGCATACGGTTTTCTCGGTATATATTTTACATTATTCATTTTAGGTACATACGGAGGTTTTTGCATATATCGATTTCTTGTATTTACTTTAGGTGATTCAAAATATCTTTTAATTGGTATACAAGAACATTTTTCTTTGCAAGCATCGGAACCAATACCTTTTCTACATTTTATACGGTTAGACATATTTAGCATGTTAAGAACTTTTTCATTACTACTTTGAAATGCTTTAGCTAATAGATTGTCCTTTTCATATGAATCGCATTTAGCTTTTAAACATGCATTTTCATTTTTAAGAATATCACATTTTGTACATATAATATCTTCATGTGTCTTTTTATTTAAACATGCAATTTTTTTATTTAGAATATCACAAGATTTACAAAAATTCTTTTCACCTAATTTAGTTTCTAATTTAGCAATTATATCCATATCATTTGCAGATTTTTGTTTACCGTCATTAATTTTCTTTTCACATGCAGATACGGTTTCTTTTAATTTTGAGATTTCATCTTGATACCTATTTGCAAGAGCGGCCATGTCATGGAATGATTCATATAATTCGTCAAGATTATTTTCATCTTCATTTTCATAATCACTAGCGTAATCTGAGTAACAAGATTTTACCTCGTCGTCGCTTTCGGCCATAAGACAAATAGCTTGATATTCGTCTTCTTCTTCGCTTCCACTCCACGAGCCTCCAACGAAGGCTTTATCCTTTTTATTTTGAAATTTGTTCTTTTTAGGACATTCGTTGGCATAGTGGTCTTTATCACCACATGAGTAACAATAACCTCTCTTTGGTTTGGCTTTTTCGTCGTCACTTGAGTCGTCATTTTTCTTCACTTTATCTTCTCTTTTATGGAAGTTGCGACTCCGGTTTTCACCGCCACGACGGTAGTTACCGTTTCTTTGAAATCTGCTATTTTTAGAAAATTTATTGTTAGTAAAAAATTTAGAGAAGTTTCTTACCAACATAGCGACTTCGTTGAGTTTATCGGATTGATCTTTTGAAGTGCTAGCTTCCTCCTTTTTCTTTTTGTCATTCGGAGTTGAGACATTAAGAGCGATCGACTTCTTTTTGACTTGCTCCCGATCTTTGTTTCTTTTAAGTGCAATTTCGTGTACTTTAAGATTGCCGACGAGATCGTCGAGCTTCATTAGGGAGAGATCACGGGAGTCTTCTAATGATGTAATCTTTGCCATCCACTCCGAAGGAAGTGCTCGGAGGATTTTCCTTACGTAATCTTCATTAGGATACGTGCGACCTAATCCTTTCAAAGTAGTCATAATGAGGTTAAAACGTTTAAACATTGAGTCGATTGACTCATCTTTTGACATTTCAAATAATTCATAATCATGAACTAAAATGTTTATTTTAGAACTTTTAACTTGTGTGTTTCCACGATGAGTGTTGTTTAAACTTTCCCAGATTTGATTAGCAGTTTTATATGTATACACTCTTTCAATTTCATCGGTAGTTAAAGCAGCATATAATATATTCTTAGCTTCAAAATTTAAACAGACATGAGATTCTTCAGCGGGAGTCCATTATTTTAAAGGTTTATCAACAATAAGATCATCTTTTACAATAGTAGGATTAAAATTCCCATTTTCTATAATATCCCAAATTCTTTGATTTTTGCCACGAACGTGACATTCAAATAGTTCGGCCCAATTGCCAAACTTTTCAGTATCTATCATAGGAGGTTTTGAAAACATAATATTAGTTTGTTGAGCCATTAAAAAATATTTAAGCAGAGAATTTTGAAAGCCCTGCTCTGATACCAATTGTTGGACAACCTAAAGGGGGGGGGGGGGGGGGGTAAGGTTGTATTTAAGAACTTTTACTTTCAAAAATCTTTTTATAAATAAATACAGTATAAATAAAAGCAGAGTATAAGTATAAATAAATATACAACAATTATATAAACAGATATAATTAAATGCACATCGGAAATATAAAGAAATAAAGGAAAGAGATAAAAGATACCGACACCAAGATTTAGTGATTTACCAACCGGGTAAACCACCAGCCGAGACACTTCCCGACACAATCCAATATAAGTATTCTTTACGGTAGAATACAAACCAAGTACAAAGGAAACGTAACTGATTCTCTAGCTTTTGCTTATGAGATATAATGGATCACACACCCGTTATTCAAACACTTACAAGAGGTGTATAATTTTAATATGGTAATCACTCTTTGTATAATATTTATCACTTGGATATTTTTAGAGAGTTTGATCACTTGAGTTGTGTTGCTGATTCAACTAATCGAGAGATTTTAATCTGCTATCAACTCAAGGTTTCTTACCCAAAAAATATTTTATAATTTTGATAAGTGATTTAAGTGGAAGAGAGGATCTGCAGAGTCTTGATCAAATGCAGATTTGTGAAAGTTGTTTTTTGGTCTTCGTCCCCTGCATGCTATTTATAGAGAAAAAAAGAGGCAACCACTTGAAGCATCAACCAATGAGAAATCAACAACAAAACCTATGGCTTCTAGAAGACATCTTCTCTTTTCATTTGTTGTGTTCCAGCACATTGTTGAGAAGATGGGAGACCTTGAGAGTTTAACTTTGTCCACAAGTACATCCATAAAGGTATTTTAATTTATTTTAAAATTAGCATAGGGTTTTAGAAATATCCAAGTGGTATATTATTTTAGGGTGTTTATCATTATTAAATATACACAATAATGACGACGTAAAACTTCCGTCTTGAACCCTTCAGATAAAAACTTTGTGTTCATCAAGAACTGTACACTTGGATAAATTGTTAGATAACAAAGAATGCGGTGTGTTTTGTAATCATCAAAATAAATATGGAGATGTGATTTTATGTGTACCAAAAATATATCACAATATTAAAACTGGGTACACTTGCACCAACAGTGTTTAGACCCACAACCAGCCAACCAATCTTGTGCGTACCAGTTGGCAACTGGATATAAGCCTGATGTTTTACATTTACGTATGTTTGGTTATGTTGTATATGTGCCAATTACGCCCCACAGCATACCAAAATGGGTCTTAAAGACGAGTCATCAAATGTTGGATATGAACCCCCAACAATTATTTGCTAATTAGAACCCTTGACGAGTGATCCATTTACCGCTAGATTTGCGGGTTGTCACTTTGATGAGACAACCTTCCTGTCGTTAGGGGGAGACAGGAAAAAGGATTTTCCATGGGAACGACAGGAAGTGTCATTGAATATTTCAATTGTGTCTCATTTTGATCCCCAAAAACTTCACAACGTAAAGTTGAAGTCAAACGAATTAGACTCGATACCTGATACGTTTAATATTATCTAGAAGTGACAAGATCACATATACGAGCTGCAAATATATTCGCAAGGTTAAAAGTCCCCAAACAAGGGCACAACGTCGCTGGAAGTACGTTGCAATCACACATGGTGGAGGTGTGGTTGAGGTCGTAGCTCCTAAAAGGAAATGGGGGAAGCTACTTGGTTCGATAGATACTCATCTAAAGGAAGAGAAGAGTAAGGCACAACCATATATCATCAATACATGAGATTATCTCTGATTAAATCTATGTCTATGAATCATTACTGGAGGACGCTCCGAAGTTATACTGATTCCAGAGATCAAAGAAATCTCAAATGAATATGAGTCGATGTACAGATCATAAATACTAAATGATGATATATATCGTTGCTTATGAGATAATAGAGCACGATGTCATCGAACCATGCTCAGTTGAAGAATGTCAACAAAGAGCAAATTGGCCTAAATGAAAAGAAGCAATCCAGGATAATTATTTGACAAATGAACAGGTATTTGGTTCGGTAGTGCTAACCGACCAAGTGTAAAGCCTGTACGACATAGATAAATCATTTGTCAGGGAAGCGTAATGAGAATAATTAAGTCATAATAAATAAGGCTCTCCTTTGGCGCAAGGTTTCTCACAACGCACTGGATTGACCACAATAAGACTAACTCTCTCGTGATGGACAACGTTCTGCTAATTAAATTAGCCAAGTAGTTTCCGAAGGACTGGAAATTGCAGCTCAACGATGTAGTTACTACATATCTCTATGGGGATCTAAATTCAGAGATATATAAAAGTTCTTGATGACATTATACCAATATCAAGTAACTCTAAACCATGAAATGCGTTTACAATAAAATTGAAACACTCACTTTATAGATTAAAGCAATCTATGCAGATGTCGTATACCCGCCAGAGTAAATACTTGATTGGGAAACGATAAATAAGAACGATGAACTGTGCCCTTGCGTATTTATATAAGAAAACAAGTCCCAGATTTTCATAGTAGCTCTATATGTCGATGTTATGAACATAATAGACACTCTTGATGAAATAAGAGAAAACACAAGCTACTTGAAATCTGAATTTGAGATGAAAGATCGTGGGAAAACTTGGTTTTGTCTAGATACTTGAGCTACGACACCGAGTTTGTGGAATATTAATCCACCGATCCGCATATGTCTAGAAAATGATCAGGCGACCTAATATGGACAAAGCGCATCCGATTAGCACTCCCATGATCGGTCAAAGTGTTGGATATAAGGAAAGATCCATTTCGTCTAAAGGATGAGGACGAAGAGGTGTTAAAAGCTGGAATTCCATACCTAAGTACAATAGGCGCATTATTGTACTCAACATAATACACCTGACCGTATATTGTACTTCTCACTGAACTTGTCAGTTAGATTTAGCTCAGCGCCAACGCAACGTCATTGGAATAATTTCAAATCAATCTTTTGGCACCATTGACGTGGGCTTATAATTTTCCTATGGAGGAAAATGGATTGATAATGAAACTTCAATACCTACTTAGATTGTGAGCGGCAAAAGTATTGGCTCTTATAGAAAAACACCAAACAATGCCTTAGTATATGTTTGTTGATATTATGTATATGTTTGACTCATATAAAGGGTGTTCCCAAACTGGATAAGGAATTATCATATGGAACATGCCGATTGCTTGGAAGTAAACTAAGCAAACCCTTAATAACTATCTTCTTATATTATCAACAATCTTACTCTTCATGAGACTATTTAAGAGTGTATATGGTTAAGGACTATCATTACACATATAAGAGGAACTGGTAATTTTGAGTTTAACCACTATACAACTTGCATATATGGAAATAATGCATCATGTATCGAAGAAATGAAAGTAAGATATATCAAGGGTTATAACACAAAGCATACTTTGCTTAAGTTTTCATATAATCAATTATCCTCAAGATTCAAGTGAACTGAATAAGATGCGAGAAAAATTTGACATGTTTGTTTACCAAATCAATACGTAAAACCATATTTGGGAAACATGTAGAAAGTATTAAAATGGAAATGTTTTAAACCTCCTTTGATTAATGCACAAATCAGGGGAGTAGTAGACAAAAGGGGGAGTCTACTATATATGTAATATTGGTATGTTGTGCTCTTTCCTTCAACCAATGTTTTATTTTTCCCATTGGGTTTTGTTCCTTGGTGTAATGGTTTAGTGAGGCAACGATTTATATACCATCATGTTTTCTTAACTCTCATGATTAATGTACGAATCTAAGAGAGAATTAGACTAAAGTAAAAGTCTATGTATTGAAAATAAGCTAGTGCGTTGTACTCTTTCCTTCGTCATATTTTTATTTTTTTCCACTGGGTTTTTATTTTGGCGTAAGGTTTTAACGAGGCAACAATTGTGCACCTTCACTCCTTTGACTCGGCACAAGGGGGAGTGTTGTAGGATAAATGTGTCATCGTCTAAAGGATATGACGATAGAG
Organism: Saussurea involucrata; assembly: GCA_033807775.1. NCBI lineage: Eukaryota > Viridiplantae > Streptophyta > Magnoliopsida > Asterales > Asteraceae > Saussurea > Saussurea involucrata. Next base: position 95,155,610 of record CM066322.1, read on the forward strand.
ATAGGGATAGAGATAGATTAGAATTGAAATATCTTGTAGTTATCTACTTGTAACTCATCCCTATATAAAGGGCTTATGATTAATGAGAATTACGATTCATTCTCTTCATTATATTGTTATGTTGTTTCGTTTTTCCTTTAACAAATAATTATTTTTTCACTAAGATTAAAAATAATTATTATAAAAAATATGTTTTTGCCAAACAGAAAATAAACGTAAATCAATAAAATAATGAATGATTGAAACAGACTGTAAGCGACCTCCGCCGAGAATTTCGGTCCAACAATACAATTTTAATTTATACGCAAAAAGAAAAAAAATAGAAACTTATCCAGATATTATTCGACAATTAAAAAAAGCAGAAAAGAAAGGAAGTATATGATTCCCATTGGAATGTTGGTAACTTGGTACGGATTGAACCCGACTCAAACCCAACCCGAAATTATTCGTAGCGGATAATGCTGACATGGCACAATAACTGAACCGTTAACTTTGGTTAAATGGCGTTAAGGTTCGTTAATCCGGATCCAGCTAATTAGGCGAGCGTCGGTGATTTAACTAACCTAACCATGGTTGAATAGCCTTTTTAAACCTGTCATAATCAAACGGCCGTTAACTTTTTAACATTTTCTTCTATAAATGAGGCCGTTACATTGGGGCTGCTGATTTGACTCCTCACTTGGTCTCTTTACCTCTCTCTGTACTCATATATATCGTTGCTCATCTTGCTCTCAATTCAGATCCAATCGCTCACACATACACAAAGGTGTACTGTGTGTGAGACGCCTGAGGTATCTTCTTTGTTCATTGAAAAGAAAGATAAAGTTGAGAAGGATATAAATTCGCAACCGTAATGGCAATGGCGGTGGTTAAGAAATCGGTGATTGGATGTTCGTTTCTGCTTGTGGTTTCGTTGCTGGTGTTTGTCACCGTCGCCGACAACTCGAATCCTAGGTGTGTTGCTCTTTATCTCATTGCAATTCTCGTTTGTTCTGTTTACTGCCAAATTGCAGATCAAATGATCAATTCTGCGTGATTTAACAATGTATGTTTCCGTTTCTCGTGATCTACATCAGTCATTTTGGAAAGTGAGTTTTATCAAGTGTTGGAAAGTAACATTTGAGAATTTTGAAACTTGAAAACTGAAATTAGTGGTGTTATGTGAGCTGAACCTAATATCTGTGTGTATGGCACAGGGATGTTGAAGAAGATCAGTTTCAGAGCTTGAATACTTCATCATTGGCAGCTAGGTAAATAACAAACAATACCGACTTAGGGTTATTTATTAGACTAGCATGCACTCTTGTCTGTACTTGAAAATTTTCCCCTCGGCGCTTTTTAGCCGTTGGATCCATTGCGGTATTTTTGTTCATCGACAAGATATAAAATCGCAACTGTTGATGCAATAATTTGTTGTGAGATCTGAATTGTTTATTACCATTATTCATCCTTGGATTCTCTTCTTTTAACAAACATTCCTACTTATTCCTGCTTCGCGTACCCTGCCAAACAAAATTCTAAACACCATCTTGTTGCCGACTCGCCATAATTTCAGTTGATTTTCTTTACCTTCTCTCTGTAAAACATCATTATCTTCTCTTTCACGCAGTCAAACACACAGACACAGTGTACTGGTAAATTACATTACAATGAATGGTTACTTTTCTTCGCACCAGTTCCTACGTGCCATTATATGGTGCATGTCGGTTGTTCACTTCTTACGCCTTGTGGTTGTTTTACTGGAATGCCCTTTAGCTTCAATTGCGGTCCATTTAGGCTTTTTTTATCTGTTGGTATTACTATTTGGTGAGCGTCACTTTCTGTGCTCTCCGAGTCACATTCCCGTATTGTGTGTGTGTGTGTGTGTGGAAGGTTGAATGATGTTGAAATTCCGATACATATATTTCTTCTTCCCTTTTCTATATTTAGCCTGCATTGATGGCTGACAACTAGGTTTTTTTTTAGTAAACATTCATTGTTTATTGATATCTTGATTTTTCTATTGATGCAGAGCAAAGGAGTCTCAAGCTTTGAATGAAAATGCAGTTCAAGATCCTGAGGAGGTGGTCTCCATGGTTGAAATGTACGTATCTTTAATGTATGTTCGGGAATAGTTAGTCTATGAATTGTAAACAGGGCATAACAATGATATGGTCTTCAAACTGAAAAGGTGATTATAAATTTAGAATAGCATTAATTGAGAGTTAGAAATGGTGGTTGAAACTCAAACCCACTTTTTCCACTCCTAATTGACATTTATTGGCCTTTGGGCATTTTCTTTTCGTAGAGATGGGAATGGGATAGCCAAGGAACTTTCTTTTCTTTGTCTAGTGATACATACCCCTTTGTGAATGACAAAAGAATCAAACATCATGTGCTCCTCCCACATGGGTCTTTAAACTCCTCCTTTAGCTATAACACCTACTTCTACCACAAATAGTGCAAATTGCTTTCCCACTATATAATATAATGAGATACTTGCAAAATCACACACAAGTACACAACCCTTTGATGTATGGCCCAAATACAACGTTGCAAAGCTCTATAGTGTATATTTATAGAATGGAATAAATAAATAGCTTTCTCATCTTCAAACCTTTTCTGGATTTAACCTCATTTTTGCCCCTATTGGATTCACGTTAAAGCATTATTTACCGCAGGGCCGATTCAGTACTTTTTGACCACAAAAGAGTGGTCTGTCAGAATTTCTTTGTATTTTTAATTTTATGTGCAAAACAAATCTTTGCCGTGTGATGCCATCTATAATCTTGCTGCCTCATTTTGGAGAAATTTATATAAATAACCATTTTGGGTTAAAAGTTATCTAAATTTAGCCAACAAAATTATTTTTTCGCAAAAATGTCGGAAATCCTACAAGACTAACATCGTAAGGCAACTTTTCCTTGTAGTGTCAGACTTTTTACGACACCGCAAGAAAAAGGTGGCTTGCGGTGTCAAACTTGTGGGATTCCGAACATCTTAAAAAAAAATTGTTGACTAAGTTTTTAAAAACTTAAACATATATGGCTATTTATTGATAATTATACTCCTCCATTTGGCACATGTACAAGATACACAAAAAGTATGGTCTTTGAAAAATTAAGATAACTGACTTTTGCAACCATATAACACTGTTGCTGGCCATTATGTTGGTCAAAGAGATAGCTACAGCCACCGACAAGCTACCATCTTCGTAATGCACACAACTACACATGGGCATAGTTATTAAGAACAGTTAAAAGACTGTTATGCTGCTAAGTTGGTTACCTGTCATACTCAACTACCTATCAAACAAGTTCTTTGTTCAAACTTAGGAACTTCAAGATGTTGCAAAGAAATCTTATTATTAGGTAGTAAAACAAGAGTAATTACCTTAATATGAATATGGTAATATCAACATCTTTTTTTGGAAGGGTGTCCTAGGACTAATCCTGACAAATTATGACATCAAGAAATCAGACCTGATAAACTCAGTGGCCACAATTGTTGTGTATGCCTGGATTCGAACCTTGGGTAGATGAGATATTTCAACACATCCCCCAAAGGTCTTACCCACTACGCCACAACCCTTGTGGTTAATATCAAAATCTTTCGTGATACTGATTTTGTGATGTTGAGCAGGAGCATGAGAAACAGCACTGAAAGAAGGAAACTGGGATACTTCTCGTGTGGAACCGGTAATCCCATTGACGATTGCTGGCGGTGTGACCCGAATTGGCAACGCAACCGCAAGCGTCTTGCCGATTGCGGTATCGGTTTCGGTCGGAACGCCATCGGAGGCCGTGATGGACGATATTACGTGGTCACGGATTCCGGAGATTACGACGCTGTGAACCCACGACCTGGCACACTACGCCATGCTGTCATCCAAGACGCGCCTTTGTGGATCGTGTTCAAGCGCGACATGGTGATCCAATTGAAGCAAGAACTTATCATGAACAGTTTTAAGACCATTGATGCTCGTGGAGTCAATGTGCACATCGCGAATGGAGCCTGCCTTACCATTCAGTTCATCACCAATGTCATTATTCATGGGTTACACATCCATGATTGTAAACCAACTGGGAATGCCTTGGTGAGAAGCTCACCTTCCCATTACGGGTGGAGGACAATGGCTGATGGTGATGCCATCTCCATCTTTGGGTCGAGCCATATATGGATCGATCATAATTCTCTGTCTAATTGTGCCGATGGACTCGTTGATGCTGTCATGGGCTCCACCGCCATCACCGTTTCCAATAATTACTTCACTCACCATAACGAGGTACATAGTTTTAGAAATACGTAACCATTAGACTTTTTTATTCAACGAAATGACCTTTGTACCCTTTATTCTATTTTTCATACCATAATTAAGGGTATAATTGGAAAGTAAACACTAGTTTTGAGAGAAACTAAAATAGAAACGTGGACATTTATTTTAGGACGGAGGAGTAATAATTTATTTGGGAAGGCTGATAATAGGATGAACACCTTTAATGAATGCTTGAAACAGGTGATGCTGTTGGGCCATAGCGACTCGTATATGAGGGACAAACAAATGCAAGTGACTATCGCTTACAACCATTTCGGAGAAGGTCTTATTCAAAGAATGCCAAGGTACTAAATTCATGAAGTCCCACATCAGTTAGTGGCTGTTTGTTTACCTCTTAATAGTTCATTTGGGAGATAAATGCTAAGAGGTGAATTTTGTTTACAAAAAAAACAACCTGCCTCTTAATGGTTCTAAAACCCTTTTAATGATTTTGTATTTTGGGCCTCTCTTAACCACTAATTTCATTATGAACAATTACCAGACAATCATATTTTATTTTGCAGCGAGCCTCTAAATCATTTTGAGCATTTAATCATGATGCACTAAGTCATTCAATAACTACCAAACAGTTAGAAATTAATTCTGACATGAGAAATTGAAATCTGGTAAAAATTTACAGATGTAGACATGGATATTTTCATGTGGTGAACAATGACTACACTCACTGGGAAATGTATGCGATTGGTGGAAGTGCAAGCCCCACCATCAACAGCCAAGGCAACAGATACCTTGCCCCTGTCAATCCTTTTGCCAAGGAGGTGCTCGCTCACTCACTCTACTCTACTCTACTTTTTAATTAATACCAACCTTTGGTTGTGGGTCTTGCTGACTTCTAAAGTCAAATCAAATATTTATGAATCTTAAATGAACATTTAATTAATTACAGGTTACAAAGAGGGTGGACACAGATGCAAGCAAATGGCATGGGTGGAACTGGAGATCAGAGGGTGATTTACTTCTTAATGGGGCTTATTTCACCCCATCTGGTGCTGGAGCCTCGGCAAGTTATGCCAGGGCTTCCAGTTTAGGTGCCAAGTCATCTTCCATGGTTGGCACCATCACCTCTGGTGCTGGCGTCCTCGGCTGTCGCAGAGGCCGCCAGTGCTAGCAGCAAGTCGCATCACCCCTCTTCCATTTCGTAAAGAGTCATTTCCTTTTTTCCCTTTATATATATATATATATATATATATAAATCCTTCACATTTCCAACGCCTCTTACTCTATTCTCTGCAAGTGAACATTTTTATACACTATTTTTTTTCCTACTCCTATCGTTTTCCACGTCACCAATTTGGTTTTCGTTCACCCATTGTGGTCCCCACTTGTGCAACCTCGGCTAAGCTTCAACGAAAAGAAACCATTATTGCCAAAGAGCAGGTGTGTAGCGTTGTTCATCCCGTTATCCGTCCCCTTTACCTTACCTGGTTCGAATTGTGTACTCTACCTACTGTAGTATATCTTACTTTTTTTTTTAATTTATTTATTTATGTTTGTAAGTTTAGTTTGTTGAGTCATACAAAAGCCATAGTGTGAAAGTGAAAAGCTGGAGCAATGAAAAAAGAGAAAAAAAGGGTAAATTATTTGTTATGGAAGCATTTGTGTTTACTTTTATTTCAGCTTTTTATGTTGTGTGTGTGTGTGTGTTGATTGGAAATGGTGACATGTGCTGCAATCTACCTTGTACCTTTTAACTTTCTGAAAGAAAAAGATGGAGGATAAAGAGTTTAGGACATGAGTAGTTTGAGAAAACTATGTTTTTGTAATCATGTTGTTTTGTCCCCAATCGCATGGGATTGATTCTTCTTAACTTGTATATTTGAAACTTCATTTTCATTCAAATGTAATATTTCACTTTCTAAATCTATATTTCAAGTAAGGAGAAAAACGTAAAACTAAAAGCATCTCCAATCTCAAAATAAAAAAAAAAAAAAAATATATATATATATATATATATATATATCCAACTTCAATAAATACTCTAGGGATTTTGAGCTAAAATTTTGCTCCAACATCTTCTCCAAAATAGAGAAAGTAGGAGAAAGAATGAGCTTTTCTTCAAATATGGAGATAACCCCCAAAATGATTACTAAATGAAAGCACCACTAGAAATCTTTGAAAAAAAATATTTGGAGAGAGAAATAATATTTTAATAGATGAATGAAATATTTTAATATTATAATCAATGTTTATTTCTCTAAAATGGAGAATATGTTGGAAATGAGTGTAATTTTTTTATAGAGATTTTGACTTTTTTTCTTCATTTTAAAAAAAAATTAGAAAAACGGTTGGAGATGCTCTAAGGCCATCCGTACCGGGCTCGGGATGGTGCAGGGATGGTGCGGGGTCGATGCGGGAACGGCTACGGGGGTTGCGGGGATGGCGGGGCGGGATGGAATCCGGGAATGGGATCCTGATCCATCCCGAAGGGTTTAAAAAAAAAATTAAATTAAATTTTTAAAAATCATGCCGTTGAACGGCTCTTTATAAAAAAAAAATTCTCAATTTAATCCCACTATATATTTAACCCTCAACCTCTTATTTCTCACACCTCTCAACCTCTTATTTTTCACACCTCTCAAATTCTCTCAACCTCTTATTTCTCACACCTCTCAAACTCTCTCAAATTCTCTCAACCTCTTATTTCTCACACCTCTCAAACTCTCTCAAACACTCTTCCATTCTCTATATTTTAAACAATATGGATTCGCCACAACCCGGTTCACCAACCGCATCATCATCATCCGTAGACACCGACGAGTTGTTGAATCTACAAAGGGAAATTTTTCGACATACTGCACAATCGCTGTATGGTAGCACCGCCTCATCGTCAACAAGAGAGAGGGCCGCAAACATTGAAAGAGGTCGAGTAACTGCAAACGAGCGGCTTATGCGGGACTACTTTGGCGTCAACCCGATTTATACACCGGATATGTTTAGGCGGCGGTTCAGGATGAGCAGACAACTATTCGAACGAATAGTTGAAGATTTAGAAGTAGGATATCCGTATTTTAGACTTCGGTTTGACGGGTTAGGCAAACAAGGTTTTTCTCCGATACAAAAGTGTACTTCCGCTATTCGGCAATTGGCGTATGGAGTAGCTACTGACGCACTTGACGAGTACATCCGTATGGGAGAGAAAACGTCACGAGATTGTCTGTACAAATTCTGCACAGGATTATTGAACTGTATGGTCAAAAATATTTACGCAAGCCTACTTTTATTGATATTCAGAAGTTGTACGCCGCGCATGAAGCTAAACACGGATTTCCCGGCATGCTCGGCAGCATAGACTGTACTCATTGGGCGTGGGCAAATTGTCCGAATGCATGGCGAGGTCAATTCATGAGAGGTGATCATGAGCACCCGACAATCATGCTAGAAGCAGTGGCCTCTCAAGATCTATGGATCTGGCACGCATACTTTGGTGTTGCCGGTTCCAACAACGACATCAATGTTCTCAATCAGTCGCCCATCTTCAATGATGTATATGATGGAAAAGCACCCGAGTGCCCTTTTGAGGTGAATGGAGCCACCTACAAGCACGGATATTATCTAACGGATGGGATATATCCGAAATGGGCTACTTTCGTAAAATCATTTACGTGCCCACAAGACCTTAAACGACAAAAAGTTCAAGTCCACGCAAGAATCCGCACGTAAAGATGTTGAACGAGCTTTTGGCGTGCTTAAACAACGTTGGCATATACTTCATAACCCGGCACGCGGATGGGAACCGACAATATTGAGAAACATTATGTACGCTTGTGTCATATTACACAATATGATACTCGAAGACGAAAACCATGCTATTTGTGGTGACGTGGAAAACGACTTTTTCACGAATGATATCGAAAGCCAAATCAGTGAGACACAACGCGCGGCAAATGTTCAAGAAGTCATAAACCGGGACACTCATAATAACCTTCGGTCGGATTTGGTCGAACATATTTGGCGTATCCAAATTCCCAACAATGACGACGAGTAGATTTTTAAAATTATTTTGTAATTTTTATTTTTAATGAATGATATGAATTTTAATTTTTATTATTTATCTTATTTTTATTTATTAAAAAATATATAAATATTTTTATTTTGTTAAATAATTAAATGTATAAATAAAAGAATTAAAATAAATGAGGTGGCAAAAGGGTTTGGGGGAATGGGATACGGGTGTTTAGGCCATCCGTAACCCAGCGGGGATGGGCTCGGGATGGAGGGCGGTATGGTGCGGGATGGGATACGCCTCATGCGGTATCAGCGGGAAGGGATGGAATGCGGGATCCCCACCCCGTTTCATCCCGAAGCATTTTAAAAAAAAGGGTTTGGTCCAATAAGAAGTCAACACGTGGATTAGATAAATGAAATAAGAATTAAAATAAATGAGGTGGCAAAAGGGTTTGAGGGAATGGGGTACGGGTGTTTAGGGATCGTTAGGGATCGAGTGAGGGATGGAAGAAAAGCTGATGTGGCGCTGATGTGGAGTGGAATATTTGAAAGATTCCCTCCATGGGGTACTGATGGCCTTAGGGATTGTTAGGGATTGAGTGAGGGATGGAAGAAAAGCTGATGTGGCGCTGATGTGGACATGGAATATTTGAAAGATTCCTTCATGGGGTACTGATGGCCTAAGTTGTAATTATGAAAAAGATTTGCAAATCCTACAAAAAGGGAATTTAAGGTTAAGTGAAAGATTAGAGGCGATAAACATAGTCCTCCCATGTGAGTCTAGTGGTGGGTAGACCTATATTAATATGGTAGGGGCCTTTCCTTTCCTTTTGTTGTAATTGGATGGCTTTATGGATTTCCTCAACCAAAACCATAAAGTAACTTTATGTAAATCATTACATACAATAATATTTATATCTAACACCATATACTAACCTTTAAGCACAATAACAACAACAAAAAAAATATTTATATCTAATCATAAATTACAACTTTTAGTATATAACATGTACATCCATCAAAACAAGACAAGCCCATCGTTTTAACTTTTAATTGTATGTTAACTAGCTAGTTTGAAATCAAGTCTCATACCACCATTGAGTTGGTTGGTCTCCATTTGCAGTTAAACTTGATGCTTATTTCTCAAAATATTTAGGATAAAAAGGACAAAGCATAATAGGGGCTTGGGAAAGTTGTAGGTAGGAGGACGTCTATCTATTATATCTATATGTATACTTATATCTAGAGGGAAATGTCATTTATATCCAAAGGTTTAACTCTTCTATTTGCACCCTTAAAGCACATGATCCTTGACAACTTTCAATTTTTAGAGTTATTTGTCGCTCTTTCTAACGTCTTTTGACCCTTTTAATACCCATTTGATCCTCTCACTCCTTCATTGGTCTAAAGTGTTCCTAAATGTGAGCAAAGCTGGAAAAATCGTTATGGCCACAAATGTCGCCATTGCCGTGACTGCGGACCTAAAGATCTTGCAGCGATTCTTATTACCAAAATGGTGAAATCTAGAGCTAGATATGTCAAGAGTCAAACCTGAAGTGTTCATGAAAGAGGATGAGATATGGATAAGAAGGGTCAAGACAAAGGGAGTAAAAAGACCGCATTTGAGAGGTTCCTTTCCCATCTATCAAGTCACTTTCAACTCCTCTCTCCTCTTCCACCTATACAAAGGAGCTTGGATAAACATCTTGGAACATGTTTGGAATCTTGAAGTATCAAGTAAAAATAGTTCTACATTATAATCTCGTATTTCTTTGATTATAGATTAGTTGCAATTTAGTTTCTAGTATTTTCACTCATGTACCATTGTGATGAACAATGTGGCCACATTGACAAACTTTATCTTAATGCAATTTATTTTTAAGTGCGTGTACTCTTCTAATATGTCTTTTCTTTTAAACATAAACTAACTCCCCTTAGGTGTAGGTATAAGCCAAACCTAAGAGGTAGTATGTAATACTTCTTACCGCTTTTTGATAACTATTTTGGTTTGGTTACTTAAGTTGAAGCTTTAACTTAAAGCAGACAAGTATATCACTTGAATGTGTTCATATTAGATCTTTGACCCAGAGATGGATGTATTCGAAATACGACATGAGTGATGTAAGTGTTTGGGTAAAATTTCACCAGTCTCGACCACGACCAGAAAAGGGAAAACAGTTATCACACTTTTTCATGATAAGATAAATCATAAACACTTTATCGTCTAACCAAAGTTAAATCGAAAAATGTACTCACGACACTCGACCGTCGTAACATACCTTGCGATCTCGACCGACTAACATATGACAAACTGTTATGGTTTCTCTGTTTAATGCAGGATCAACACCATTAATGGCCAACGGATATAACCGACAAGGGTAATTACGAGCATTAATCCCAGCGACCGTTATAACCGTTACTCAAGGATTTATGGAGCCATTTATAGCCACGAAAGCTATATAAACAAGGGTTCATCATCAATTGCGCACAATCTGAGCTCTCAAGAATTACACGAAAAAAGACACTTGAAGCAGAAACTCTCTCTCTCTCGAAAGCATACGACGCACGACTTATACGCACGACCTATACGCACGACGCATAATCCTTACACACGACGCACTTGTTTTACATTCGATACACTTGTTTACTTTACATTTAAAGTTTTTCTTTCATTTGTATTGTAATCATTGTACTCTCGACACTTGAAACATAAGGACATCGCCCCTGTTTGGCGACCATAGTGCAGCGACGACATCCACGGTCGTCCGCGGGTTTTTTCCTCGTTGAGGTTTTTCCCGCGTCATCAAATCCCTTGCGTCTCATTTACATTTTTCTGTCTTTGTCGCATCGCTTTGTCGAACGATTTCTATCTTTAGTTGTTAAGCTCCACAATCAACCTTAAGTTATCCTTCTGGACGATTTTTGGCATTAACAGTTTGGCGCCCACCGTGGGGCCCCTTCTAGAGAAAGTATTCGACAAACGTGCGTCTTACTAACGTTTTCTTGGAGTTTCCTCTCTTTTCTGTTGCAGGAAAATGGCAGGTCATGGAAACCAAGAGCAGATCATCGCCCAGATGCATTGGGAGCTTGAAAATACGCGCCGTCAGATCGATGCCCTTGCTGATCAAAGTCGAAAGGCAGCTGAAGAAATCGCACGACTGAGGAATCCATTCGGACCGCAGAACAGTCCAAGACCATTCGTTCAGAATCCAGGTCCAGGACCGTTCGATCAGAATCCAGGATCCGCTCCCTTCGTCCAGAATCCAGGTTCGGGTCCATTCGTGCAGAATCCAGGACCAGGACCGTTCGGCCAAAGTCAGCAACAAGTTCCATTCACGCAGAACCAGCAGCAGGGATCGTTCATCCCAAATCCCCAGTTCGGGCCGATTCCTCCTCAGCATCTAAGGCCACTGTTTGGGCAAAATTTCACAGGTCTCGACCACGACCAGAAAGGGTAAGACACATGTTATGAACTATATCTTGTATTAAGATAAGGTCCCGACAAAGACCCAAAAAACCTCTATCGTCCCTCCTAAAAGGTAAGTCGAGAGTTCCTCACGACACTCGACCTCGACGTCGCCCGTTCCTCACGACCGTCGCACAAGACCATACGACCTTGACTAACTCAATATACGACTGTTACGTTTGTTCAATGATTAATGCAGGAGTCAAAGTCATTAATGGGCAACGGTCATAACCGACGAAGAGCAACTATGAAGAGTTACAACTGGCGAACGTTATGGCTGTTATTGAAGCAATCAATGAGCTAATCAAAGCACCCGAAGGCTATAAAAGATCAAGTTAAACCTCAGTTCCAGGGACCGAACATCGAACAACAGAAGCAAACGCAAACACTCGAAGAATATTCGTTCGAAGCAAAGAGATCATTCATAGAAGATCGCTCTCGACGCACGACTTTCAATCTCGACCAACAGTTTACACATTGTTTTCACACACGACCCACACTGTTTTTACATTTCAAACACTTGTACTTTACATTTAGAAGTCTTTCCCTTCATTTGTATTGTAATCTCTGTACGATCGACACCTGGAACACCAAGGACATCGCCCCTGATTGGCGACCATAGTGCAGCGACGACATCCACTGTCGTTCGCAGGTTTTTTCCTCGTTGAGGTTTTTCCCGCGTCATCAAATCCTCTGTCTTATTTACATTTTTGTCTTTGTCGCACGCCTTTGTCGAACGATTCCTTTCTTTAGTTGTTAAAGTCCACATCGACCTTAAGTTGTCCCTTTGGTGCGATTTTTGGCATTAACAGTTTGGCGCCATCTGTGGGACCCCATCTAGAGAAAAACTTCGACAAACGTGCGTCCTACTTACGTTTTCTTGGAGTTTCTTCTGTTCTCTGTTTCAGGAAAATAGCAAATAGCGAATAACGAACAATCCGCTGGCCCAGCAGATGAGGGACTCGAAAATGCACAAGATGCACTTAAAGCAGTCAACGATTATCGTCTGGAGGAAGTCATTCTAGATTCAAGCAAGCCTGACCAAAAAGTCTTAATCGGGTCGTCTCTCAATCCTTGCCTTAGGGAAAAGTTAATATCTTTTTTGCAGGAACATGCTGATTGTTTCGCCTGGTCGCATGAAGATATGGTCGGCATAGATCCTGATGCCATCTCTCACAAGCTCAACGTCGACCCATCGTTCAAACCTATCAAGCAGAAGCGACGGAAATTTGCTCCTGAAAGGAATAAGGTGATAAATGACGAAGTCGACAACCTTCTCAAGACAAGGAAGATTCGAGAGGTAAAATACCCCGATTGGCTTGCTAACGTCGTTGTTGTTGCAAAGAAGAATGGAAAGTGGAGGGTCTATATCGACTTCACAGACCTCAATAAAGCCTGTCCAAAAGATCCTTTTCCATTACCTCATATCGACGCCATGGTCGACGCGACAACGGGGCACGAACTACTGACGTTCATGGATGCCTATTCCAGATACAATCAAATCTTAATGCATGTCGAGGACCAAGAAAAAACCGCATTTATGACGGACCGAGGTATTTACTGTTATAAAGTTATGCCTTTTGGACTAAAAAATACAGGTTCTACCTACCAGCGTCTAGTGAATAAAATGTTCAAAGATCATCTCGGCGACACGATGGAGGTGTATATCGACGACATGCTGGTCAAGTCAAAACAAGCGATCGACCATGTCGAGCATCTGAGGCAATCGTTTGATATCCTTAGAAAGTATAGCATGAAGCTCAACCCGACGAAGTGTTCCTTTGGCGTCAGTGCTGGGAAATTCCTAGGATATATGGTCACTCGCCGAGGCATCGAAGCCAATCCCGACCAGATCAAAGCCATTGTCGAGATCAAATCTCCTCGAAATTTCAAAGAAGTCCAAAGGCTCACAGGTCGGGTAGCAGCTCTAAACAGGTTTATCTCCCGATCTTCAGATAAATGTCATCTATTTTGAAACGTCCTCAGGAAAAACAGAGGCTTTGACTGGACCGACGATCATGAACAGGCATTGCAAAAGCTCAAAGAATACACGACGTCGCCTCCCTTATTGTCGAAACCTCGCGATCATGAAATCTTGCAACTATATCTGGCTGTTAGTCCAAACGCGGTAAGTGCTGTCCTAGCACGAGAAGATGAAAAACAACGACTGCCAATCTATTATGTAAGTAAATCTCTTCTGGACGCAGAAACCAGGTATTCCTCTATGGAAAAATTGCTCTTGTCGCTAGTCACAGCTGCTAAAAAACTGCGACATTATTTTGAGTCGCATCCCATTACTGTCGTAACTAACTTCCCTCTTAAGTCTGTCTTAAGAAAACCTGAGTTGACAGGTCGCTTAGCAAAATGGAGCATATATCTCAGCAGTTACGACATCGACTTCAAGCCCAGGACCGCGATCAAGTCGCAAGCCTTGGCAGACTTCATTGCTGATTTCAGCCCAGAATTGGAGAAAGAAGCAGAACTCGATGTATCAACTGTGGCGACTCACGACGACGTGCCTTGGATCTTGTATGTCGATGGTTCATCCAACGTTAGAGGTTCAAGACTAGGCGTCGTCTTAAAGTCGCCACAGGGGGGCAAGATGGTATACTCGATCCGATGCGATTTCAAAACCACCAACAACGAAGCTGAATACGAAGCCCTAATCATAGGAATGAATATGGCCTACGACTCGGGGACAACTGCGTTACATGTTAAAAGCGACTCTCTCCTGGTGGTGAACCAGATCAATGGGGAGTTCGCGGCCAAAGATTCAAAAATGACAGCATACCTGAAGGTAGCAAAAGAAAAGGCCGAAAAATTCAAAACATTTTCTATCGAACAAATCTCGAGAGACCAGAATACTTAAGCCGACGCTTTAGCAAATCTCGGGTCTGCTTTAGTCGAACCCATATTCGACGTTATTCCCATGATCCATCTGGCGACATCGTCTATCGAAAACATCGATGTCGTCCAGATCGAGGACGAAAAAGATGATTGGTTGTGCGACATCCTAAATTTCCTTATGCACGACCAACTCCCAGAAGACAAGATGGAAGCCCGGAAGATCAGATTCAAAGAATCTAAATATACCATAATTGGAGATAAGCTCTATCGACGATCATCGACAGGATTAAACCTAAGATGCGTCATTAGCAAGAGTCAGGTCCAAAAAATCCTTCACGAGATGCACGACGACGAATGTGGCAATCATTCCGGTGGTCGCAGTTTGGCTAATCGTATCTCTCGACAAGGGTATTTTTGGCCAACATTGCGACAAGACGCCGTCAAGTACGTCCAGAACTGTGACCCTTGTCAGCGACATGCAGGTATGTCACATAAACCCTCTGAACCCTTGCACTCGACACTTATCCCATGGCCCTTCATGAGGTGGGGAATGGATACTGTCGGCAAGCTACCCCCGACCCCGGGGCAAAAGGTATTCCTCCTCGTACTCACCGATTATTTTTCCAAGTGGGTTGAGGCGGCTGCTTTTTCCTAAATCAGGGACAAGGAAGTCATCTCTTTTATCCAGACTAACATCATATGCAGATTTGGGATTCCATCCGAAATCGTCTGTTACAACGAATCCCAATTCATAAGCGACAGGACCCAACAATTTTGCGAAGACAGGAGTATCAAGTTAACAACCTCGACTCCCAGATACCCTCAGGCGAACGGACTTGCTGAATCAAGTAATAAGACCATTATAGCTTCGATCAAGAAAAGGTTAAAAGCTGTAAAAGGAAGATGGGTCGAAGAACTCCCTTCAGTCCCATGGGCAAATCGCACGACACCGCGCACGTCCACAAGACAAACCCCTTTCTCTCTCGTCTACGGTTGCGAAGTAGTCCTGCCAATCGAAGTCCAGCTCCCAACTTTGAGGCATACTTCCGTCGACCACAACATGATTGATTTAAGTTATGATATCGACGCCCTCGAGGAGCTTAGAGAATCATCCTTGATCAGAATGGCATCTCAGAAGCAAGCAGTCGAGCGACATTTCAATAAACACGTCAAAGTCAAAGTCTTTCAAGAAGGCGATTACGTCCTCCGTCGAGTGTTCCAAAACACTCAAGAACTTAATGCCGGACAGCTTTCTATTAAATGGGAAGGTCCTTACCGCATCTCCGAAGTCGTTGGTAAAGGAGCCTATCGACTCCAGACTCTCGACAATCAAGAAATCCCACGCAGTTGGAATGCGGCGCACTTGAAAAAGTATTTTTTCTAAAATCACCTTCCTCTCATGCAACTTAATTGTTTTATCACAGGGGCACATGATTCAAATTTCATCATGAAATTTGGTTACACGATCATAAGGTTTGAGCGACCTCTCAATCTGAGTTTCTGGATTCAGAAAATTTTTGTACGTTCTAACACGTCAATAATTGAGACTATCAATACAAGTCAAACGTATGCTATTTCAATCGTTATATTGCTATGAATGCCTAAGGCGCACGATTCTTCGCTCGTTCTACACTTAACAAAGTTATACGGTTGATATTACATCTATCTACGATATATGTAAATCGAAATAAAAATTCGACAAAAGGATGAAATTCATTTACGAAACGAACAATTACATAGGAGCGACCGACGGTCGAGTATACAAAGTTAAAATGGCTCGACCACCAACGACCGAGACATGAAAAAATAGCATCTCCTAAATCTAGAGAGGAGCGTCGATCGTATGCTCAGTCTCGACCTTCGAGTCCTCGTCATACCCGAAAACACGCTAAGAAGCTAATGCAAGGATCAAACGAGTATGTTAGGAGTTATCTGATGCCCTACGTCGCGACATTTTTAGAATGCGGCTCTTAAGATTAATGTTAAGGTTAGAGGAAGGAATATGATCTTCTCGACGGTCGACTTCCAGTCCAACATCTCCTCTATCTTCGCGTATCTAACAAAAGAAGATTGAAACGTCTGTAAAATACAAAAGGGGTATGTTAAACAAACATTCGGTGGAAATATTAGGAACACGAGTTTCGAAAGAAAAACTCACAAAGAACGCTAGTCCAGCTAAACGCGATCCCGTCTCTTCGATGGAGATCTTTTGAAAACGCTCCTTGAAAGATAAGAGCTGATATTTCCCCAGATGCGGAAATGACTTCGTCCCGTCAAGGAAACAGTCAGTCAAGAGGATCGACGACAACGTAAAGTTGATCGTCATGACTTCCTCCTCACCCTCTCCCGTCCTTATACCCTTTCCCCAGATGGCTGACGAAAGGGTCGACGTGGATACAGAGGACATCGTCGCCAGGTGCGCAAGATCCACGAACGTCGCATCTATCTCAATCAAAGTCTTCACCGACTCGGACATAATCATTCTCAAAGAGTCTCCAATCTTTGAAGGCTTGAGAGAAATCGAGAAACTATACCTCGTATGGACACTCAAAAACTTCGAAAAGTATTGAGCAAAGAACAGCAAGGGATCAAAGAAGAATTCCGTACTAAGAAACTTTTCAAGAGGATATAAAAGGAAATGATCCATTATGATCCCTATTTATGCACTTGATCGTGTCAGGTCAAGCCCTTTGATGATCGCCACGTGTCCCCGTCTTTTCGTATGACCACATGGATCATCGACACCTGTCATCGACAGCTGGTAAGCACCATCGTGCGTCGGCATGACGTCACGAATTTATCCTTTCTTCGATTTCCCTCTCTAGTTTGAAGTGAACCGATTCAGTTCCAAAACAACCAAGGTATTTTTCAACATAAAACCCTGAACACCCGACAAGCAAAATTTAAAATTCGAAATTGCCATCCTACTTTCAAAATTTGGGGGCAAACTGTTTGGGCAAAATTTCACAGGTCTCGACCACGACCAGAAAAGGTAAGACACATGTTATGAACTATATCTTGTATTAAGATAAGGTCCCGACAAAGACCCAAAAAACCTCCGTCGTCCCTCCTAAAAGGTAAGTCGAGAGTTCCTCACGACACTCGACCTCGACGTCGCCCGTTCCTCACGACCGTCGTACAAGACCGTACGACCTTGACTAACTCAATATACGACTGTTACGTTTGTTCAATGATTAATGCAGCGACGACATCCACTGTCGTCCGCAGGTTTTTTCCTCTTTGAGGTTTTTCCTGCGTCATCAAATCCTCTGTCTCATTTACATTTTTGTCTTTTTCGCACGCCTTTGTCGAACGATTCCTTTCTTTAGTTGTTAAAGTCCACATCGACCTTAAGTTGTCCCTTTGGTGCGATTTTTGGCATTAACAGCCACCACCCATGCAGAATGGGTCTCAACCGTACTTTATCCCTTTCAATAGGGACGCCAATGGCTCGTCGTACGGAAATGGCACCAGTTCAGGAGTTAACCCTCAAACAGGTGTGAATCCCGATCCTAACGACCCCGTCGCTCAACGACTGAAGATGTTGGAAGATCAGAATGAGCGTGTCCTGTCTTTGCTCGCTAAGCTACCGGGGGCAGTTGTGCCCGTCGACGTCGAGCCTCGTTCGGGGTATCAAGCGTCGCCTTTCGTTGACAGGATCGCAACAGTCGACGTCCCGAAGAAATAATATCCCCGCTTTCACACCCAAGTATTCGGGGATAACCGATCCAACGGAGCACATCGCGCAGTATAGGCAGCTAATGTGGACGGTCTCGATCCCGCATATGTATCAAGAAGTGTGCATGTGCAAAAGTTTCGGGGCGACCCTCACGGGTCCCGCCCTCCAATGGTTGATTAACCTCAAGCCCAAATCCATCGGGTCGTTCGCCGAGTTAGTCAACCAGTTCTCCCAGCAGTTCGCCAGCAGTCGCAAGATGGAGAAGCAGACCAGCGACTTGTATTATGTCGTGTAGAAGACCGGTGAATCTGTTCGGAGCTATTTCGATAGGTTCAATGCAGAGATGATCATCGTCCATAACTGCGACGTCAAGACCACGATCGAAGCTTACAAGCGTGGTTTAGACGACAGTTCGGGTCTGTACACCGATCTGACCAAGTATCCTCCAGAGAATTTCGAAGACGTCCGAGCCAGAACCCTGGCGTATATGAGGGTGGAAGACGACGCTGCCTTTCGTCGTAAGCACACTGATGACAAGAGGTCGCTAGGTGTAAAGAAGCCAGATTTCAAGACGAAGGCAGTATCCAAGTCAGAGCCTGCACGACAAATCTCAAACGTCCGATTCAAGACGAAAGGGGAGTTCAAAACTGCGACCAACTTTCCCCAGTACCCTAAGATATCCTCCTAGGGATTTAAAGGGACTACTAAGGACTTGGTCGAGGCTCTGAAGACCGCTCAGGCGACCATCTGGTGGCCGAAGAAGTCCGACAAAGACGACTGTAAGAACGATAAGTCAAAGTGGTGCGACTTCCATGTCGACCACGACCATTCGACGGACGACTGCATAGCTCTAAAAAAGGAGCTAGCATATTACGTCCCGAAGGGCAACCTCAAAGATATCATCGACGACGTCGTTAGTCCAACTAACGACGCTCGACCCCGACCCCCGATCATGCAAAAGTCATCAACTGTATCACTAGTGGGTCTGACGTATGCGGTCTGCCATACTCCGCAGCCAAACGTCATGCCAGCCAGGCACCTGACGATCGGCCTATCCCTCGTTCATCAAGACCCAAAGGAGATCTAAAGTTAGAAGCCATGAAGATCACGTTCGACCAAGACGACCTCGATGACTCGTATCGAAAGCATCATGACGGGTTGATCATTCAACTCATGACTGGTAATTTTTTAACCCGACGAGTCTTGGTCGACGGAGGCAGTTCAACAAACGTCATCTTCCTTGATACCATCAAGGCCATAGGAATCAACAAGCAGACCAAGTTCAACGTCATCGATTGGTCGTCGACCTATAACATCATCTTAGGTCGACCGTGGATCCATGACATGAAAGCCGTTCCCTCGACGTATCATCAGACCATGAAGTTCCCTACGCCGTGGGGAGGTCAAGAGATCAAAAGTGAGCCGAAAGTCGCCTGTGACTGCTACAAGACCACCCTGAAGCCGCAGAAGCAGGCCATCTAGCAATTACAGGTCCAGGATGCTCCTGGGTCAGCCGACGACTATCGCCTGGAGGAAGTCGTCCTGGACCAGAGCAAGCCTGACCAGAAAGTATTTATAGGTTCGTCCCTCGATCCCTGCCTTAAAGACAAGCGTATATCTTTTTTGCAGGAACACGCCGACTGCTTTGCCTGGTCTCACGAAGACTTGGTCGGCATAGACCCCAACGTTATTTCTCACAAGCTCAATATCGACCCGTCATTCAAACCTATCAAACAAAAGCGGCGGAAATTTGCTCCTGAAAGGAATAAGGTGATAAATGATGAGGTCGACAACCTCCTCAAGACAGGGAAAATTCGAGAAGTAAAGTACCCCGAATGGCTTGCTAATGTCGTGGTCGTACAAAAGAAAAATGGCAAATGGAGGGTCTGTATCGATTTTACATATCTCAACAAAGCTTGTCCAAAAGACCCTTTCCCATTGCCACATATCGATGCCATGGTCGACGCGACAACAGGACATGAACTATTGACGTTCATGGATGCTTATTCTGGATACAATCAAATCCTGTTGCACGTCGAGGACCAGGAGAAAACTGCATTCATGACAGATCGAGGTATTTATTATTATAAAGTTATGCCGTTCGGTTTAAAAAATGCAGGTTCTACCTACCAGCGTCTGGTGAATAAAATGTTCAAAGACCATCTTGGCGACACGATGGAAGTGTACATCGACGACATGCTAGTCAATTCGAAGCAAGCAGTCGACCACGTCGAGCATTTGAGGCAGTCGTTCGATATTCTCCGAAAATATAGCATGAAGCTCAACCCGACGAAGTGCTCCTTTGGTGTCAGTGCCGGGAAGTTCCTGGGCTATATGGTCACTCGTCGGGGGATCGAGGCCAATCCCGACCAGATCAAAGCTATCATCGAGATCAAAGCTATCATCGAGATCAAAGCTCCAAGAAATTTCAAACAAGTCCAAAGGCTCACTGGTCGGGTGGTAGCTCTAAACAGGTTTATCTCTCGATCCTCAGATAGGTGTCATTTATTTTATAACGTCCTCAGGAAGAATAAAGGCTTCGACTGGACCGACGATCATGAGTAAGCATTGCAGAAACTAAAGGAGTACATGACGTCGCCTCCTTTGCTGTCAAAGCCTCACGATCATGAGGTCTTGCAGCTATATTTGGCTGTCAGTCCTAATGCAGTAAGTGTCGTCCTGACGCGAGAAGATGAAAAACAACAACTGCCAATCTATTATGTAAGTAAATCTCTCTTGGATGCCGAAACAAGGTATTCCTCTATGGAAAAATTGCTTTTGTCGCTAGTTACAGCCGTAAAGAAATTACGACATTATTTTGAATCGCATCCTATTACTGTCGTGACTAACTTTCCTCTTAAGTCTGTCTTGAGGAAACCTGAGTTGACAGGTCGATTGGTGAAATGGAGCATATATCTCAGCAGTTACGATATCGACTTCAAGCCCAGGACCGCGATCAAGTCGCAAGCTTTGGCGGATTTCATTGCTGATTTCAGTCCTGAACTAGAAAAAGAAGCAGAACTCAAATTATCTACTGTGGCGACTCACGATGACGTGCCCTGGACTCTACATGTCGACGGTTCATCCAATGTTAGGGGTTCAGGACTAGGCATCATCTTAAAGTCGCCACAGGGGGGCAAGATGGTGTATTCCGTGCGATGCGACTTCAAAACCACCAATAACGAAACTGAGTACGAAGCCATGATCGTGGGAATGAATATGGCCCACGACTCGGGGGCAACCGCGCTACATGTCAAAAGCGATTCTCTCCTGGTCGTGAACCAGATGAATGGAGAATTCACGGCTAAAGAATCAAAGATGACAGCGTACCTAAAGGTAGCAAAAGAAAATTCTGAAAAATTCAAATCATTTTCTATCGAACAGATTCCAAGGGACCAGAATACTCAAGCCGACGCTTTAGCAAACCTTGGGTCTTCTCTAGTCGAACCAATATTCGACAGTATTCCCATGATCCACCTGGCAACGTCGTCCATCGAAAATGACGACGTCGTTCAGATAGAAGTCCAAGAAGATGATTGGTCGTGCGACATCAGAAATTTCCTTATGCACGACCAACTCCCAGAAGACAAGATGGAAGCTCGGAAGGTCAAGTTCAAGGCATCCAGTTATGTCGTGATCGGAGGTAGACTCTATCGACGATCATCGACAGGCTTAAACCTGAGATGTGTGACCAGCAAGAGTCAAATTCAAAAAATCCTTCAAGAAATGCACGATGGGGAGTGTGGTAATTATTAATGCCAAAAATCGTCCAGAAGGATAACTTAAGGTTGATTGTGGAGCTTAACAACTAAAGATAGAAATCGTTCGACAAACAGTACGGCAAAGGAAAAAAATGTAAATGAGACGCAAGAATTTGGTGACGCGGGGAAAAACCTCAACGAGAAAAAAACCCGCGGACGACTGTGGATGTCGTCGCTGCACTATGGTCGCCAAAGAGGGGCGATGTCCTTATGTTTCAATTGTCGAGGGTACAATGGTTACAATACAAGTGAAAGAAAGACTTTAAATGTAAAGTAAACAGGTGTATCGAATGTAAAAACAAGTGCATCGTGTATAAAAGCTGTGCGTCGTGCGTCGTAATCGAGCGTCGAGAGCGATCTTTCGAGGAGAGTTCTTTGCTTCAAATGCTTTCGCTGTGTGATTGTTCTTGAAATCAGATGTCCGCAAATGAGGCTGGGATCTTTGTATTTATAGTCTTCGTAGCTTTGAATGACCTTTATGAATGTAAGAATAATGGCTGCTGGGATTAATGCTCGTGATTAACCTTGTCGGTTACGTCCGTTGGCCATTAATGGTGTTGACCCTGCATTAAATATGAAGATCATAATAGTTGTTATACATTAGTCGGTCGAGGTCATGAGGCTTCTTACGACGGTCGAGTGTCACGAGTAACTTTCTGGTCGAGGTCGAGATTGGTGAAACTTTACCCAAACAGTTTGCCCCCAAAATTTAAAATGAAAAGGCAATTTCAAACTTTGAATTTTGAATTTTTGTCCAAAGAAAATATTTAAAATCCTCGTCCAATGGAATGTCAAAGGACGTGACACGTGTCAAAATTCGTTGGTTTTGGAAATTGAATCGGTTCGATTTGAACTATGGAAGTTGAGAAGGCGATAAGATCGTGACGTCACGCTGACGCGCGATCATGCCTAACAGCTGTAAGCACCAGGTGTCGACGATCCGTTCATGCATTCGAGGAGACATGGACACATGTCGATCATCGAATGACTCGACCTGACACGATCAATTGCATAAATAGTGACCCACGATGGATCTTTTCCATTTTACGCTTTCAGCAAGTTTAGAGAGAGATTTCTTTCCGATTTCTTGCCATTTCTCAGTGAATCTTTCCCAAACCTGAAAAAATCTTCGAATCCATTAGGCATTTCGAGGTTTAGAGCGCCTATATAAGGTACGACTTCTCAGTCTTTGTATGCGCCGTAAGTCTGTCGCTAGAAAACGTAGGAAAAACTGGGATCTTTGAGGTTTTTCAGATCTGCACAATTGGCCCATAGGATTAGAAATGTCTACTGAACCTAGAAGTACCATTCGAGGTTAGGATGATCTCGACGACCTTAGAAGTTTAGTGAAAATCCCTGCGGGGATTACATTGAGCAAAGCCGGTCAGATTCGACCGGAGATGTGTCTCGATGGATATGTCGTGATATATGAATATCCATTTAAGATAGGCTTCCAATGGCCCTATTCGCCTCTAGCCAAATCCTTCATGTGTGAGTTCGACCTCTCGCCGGGGCAACTAATGCCCCAGTTTTGGCGTGTTATCCAGGTCATCGAGCGACTTACCTCGAATTGAGAGTCGCCGATGAATGTGAACGACCTCTTGAAGGCTTACCAGGTCAAGATGGACACGTACCATCGCTACAGCTTGTTTCGAAACACAAGGGCGATCGTACATTGGTTCTAAAAACTGCGGTCAACGACCGCAAATGGAAGACCAAGTACGCATTCGTGCGAGTAGCGACGCTGGACCCCGACAGTGATTGGATCAGGTCCGACTAGAACATGACGGGTGAGTTTTAGCTTTGGTCGAGCGATTTTTATTATCTTTACTGCTTTGTTTCTCAACTAATCTTCTTTCTTTGCGATTTCAGACATCAAATTCGAAAACGTGAAGCCCAAAGGTGATTCCAAGGCTAAGATCGAGAAGTTCTTGGAACTCAGCATCGACGACCGGTCGTTTGTCACACGACATCTGATAGACGAGGACGACGATTTGGTCTACTTGGGTGAAAATCAACAAGGGAGACGAGAGGAAGAGGAGGAAGAAGAGAAGACAGATGAGGAAGAAGAGAAAGAAGAGTCGAGAGAAGAAGGAGAGGTAGAGATGACTGGTAAGTGTACCCTACCCTACTCGACTTATTCTTTCCATTATTTCAGTCGCTTAGTCTTTCTTCTTTTCTTGCTTTACAGGAGAATCCCAGCCGAAAGCGTCGTCTGTGATGGCCAAGAGGGTGGCCCAAGTCGAAATGGCTCGCAAGGCGAGAGAAAAGAGGAAAGAGGCATCGACAACTGGGTCGGGGGTCTTGAAGAGAACAAAGATGTCGGTCCCGAGGGAACCGTCTTCAAAGACGGGCGGCTCGTCGAGAGTCATCACGCCTGAGAAGGCGAAGGTGTCGATTGCATCTACCAAGAAGACGAGGACGTCTTCTGATGCGATCGACGCAACTCCTGTCAGCTCAACGCTTCCGGAGAAATCGGTGGTATCTCCGTCTGCAGCATTGACCCCTTCATCGGCCGACAAGGGCAAGGGTCATGCGATTGGAGAGGCTGAGGTCATGACGGTCAACTTTACGTTGCCGTCAGACTTTATGGACGACAATGTCCTAGACGGGACGAAAATTTTCCCCCATCTGGGGAAATACCAGCTCCCGTCTTTCAAGGAGCATTTCCGAGGGGTTTCCATCAAGGAGACGGGATCGCATGTTGCCGGACTGGCGTTCTTGGTAAGTCTTTCTTTCAAGACTTGTTTATCTTTTATCGTTTAAACTTTGTCGAGTGTTCCCTAACATGTTCTTGTGTTTTTTAGGCGTTCCGGTCTTCTTTGGCTCTGCACGCCGAAACGGCGAAGATAGAAGGTCTGGTGTCCTCTGCTCTTGAGAGAGAGAACGCGACATTGGAGAGGGAGAAGTCCGCTCTGGCATACGTCGAGGAGATGTCCGTACGGCTAGGGCTGTAAACGAACACGAACGAACACGAACGAACACGAACGGAGGCTTGTTCATGTTCGTTCGTTTAACTTAACTGAACAAACGAACGAACACGAACGGTAAACGTACGAGATTTTTTGTGTTCATGTTCGTTCGTTAAGAATTTTTGTTTGTTCGTGTTCGTTTATGTTCGTTCATTAAGAGATAAACAAACGTAAACGAACGAACTTAAATGAACATAAACGAACGACTTTAAATGAACATAAACGAGCGAACTGAATATATTGTTACGCGAGCATACTTATTTCTAAATTGTTACAGTGACTAACGATCGGTAAGTACATTTTGTATAGGGGTATGTGCATAACCATTTCTTATGGTTATCCCATTAGGTTATAGTAGAACGATGGTGATTATACCACTAAAATCCTTTGGAGGACAGATCGGTAAATGATTGGGGTTGGAAGGACAGCCTGGAATTGGCGGGACTCATGAAAGTCCGCCAAGGCAACCTTTAATAGGTGATTTGATATGTGCAGAGATAGAGTGTGAGATGATTGATTAAAGACGGAATTAGTATGACTTGGTTGAGTATGGGGGCCATGGAATGCATGTATAGCAATTATTATAAGGCCGAGAGGGCGACCTCTGGTCGGAAGTAGAGTGTCAATGATAAGTTACGTAAGTAAAAAAAAAAAGGATTGACCTTGTTTGAGTAAGTGGCCTTCATTGCGAGTAAGTTTTGTGCATGGTGTTTTAGTGTGTGTTACATGAGTTTTCTTGATTTCAAACCAAATGTATAAATAACAGTTCTATTCAAGGATGAATTAGTAGTGCAAGTATGTATTTAAAGAAAAGGGCAATTTCAATTACGCTGCCTAGCGAAATTTTGGAGTTTAGCAACTTGCAAAATATTTCATACTTTACATAAAAAGTTGTATGATAGCAAATAGGTCAAGAAAGTGTTGATCAGTAAACTTTTTATAACCAACAAAAGTATTGATTTGATGATATCGTATAAATGAGTCTGAGAAACGACTGGTTTACTTTGTGTCAGTAAATTTTAAACTTTTGTCGTATAAAAAGATCTTCGTATTACTGTTGTAACAACATCTTTTGGTTGAGAAAGATTGAGTTTTACTGAAATTTATATACAAACGATTTTTTTGAGATCGTTGTGTAGTACATGGGAGTTATGAAAATGATTGGGATCGTGTGTGCCCACGTTGTTCCGAATGTTGTTTATTTAAACGAGAAAAGTGTGGATTGAGTTATTTATTAAATTGTCATGCATGAAGGCTATGAACTCACTAGGTCGTAGGGTATTACACTTTAAGCTAAGAAAGAACTCCAAGAATGGAGAAGTGTTGGATAAACCTGGGGAAAAAGTTTGTAGTTTTGGTATTTGTGTTATGAACAGTATGAGAGTCAAAAGTGGACTTTAGTGTCGGTTGCATGAGAATCTGTACCCTTGTTCGCTGACTAGGAATATAGTTGACGAGGGACGGTTGTGTCCAGAGGAAGAATTAGGTTCAGTTAAGGACCTTCAGGTTAAGAAAGTGTCGACATGTCAAGTATTGACTTTGAAGACGAAAGTTGTGTAAGGTGTATGAGGCCTTTTGGTCTGTCACTGGGTACGGCCTGGATGCATCCCGCGTATGCCTGTGCGGGTAGGAACGAAACCGTGAGCGGTACCGGCATGCTGTTATGCAGAGGGTATGCGCAATGTGGATATTATTGTGTATGACGATTGGGGGATTTTGGATGATTGTCGAATAAATTATTAATGAAAGAAGTTTTGATTAATTGTTATACAAATGAAAGACATGTAGTCAAAACGTGCTTTTAATATATTGTGAGTGTGCGATATTTTGATGTATTACGTTTTAAAATATGAACATGTGAGTTGGGGGATTTTGGCAAATCTGACCATGTAAAGTTTTGAGTGTAAACCTTTGTTTTGGGGCCGATGGTCAATAAAGGGATTAAAAAGGTAAAGAGTTTGGGTAACAATGTATTTTGGTTTACGAAATCGTGTGAGTGGCACATGTTTAACCAAACGAATATTTTGGCCTTAAAGGCTTGATTTATATTCAAAGAAGTCTTTTGAATGTTTGTCAGTTTTAATGACTCGAGATGGAGTATTGGATGTGCTTTATGCTTAACTGCATTGTATTTGAACCAGTGACGGTTTAAGTGTTGGTCTTAGGTGTGAAGATTGTTTGATATTTTTACTTGTTCTTAGTATCTTTGGAACTAATGAACCTGGGCGTATTATATATATTGTGGAGTATGAAAAGAGTTGCATTTACGTGTACTTGCAAATGAATTGACTTCATTGGGAAAGTAGCAATAAAGGGTCGTAAGATTTTCACGCCTCGAAGCGTATGTTGCATAATGTGAGTTAGATGTATTTAAATTGCGTGAGTTGATATTGATAAATAATCTTTAGATCCTTTGAGTAGATGACTCAGTTTTGGACTCAGTTAAGTCTTAAGAACTTTGACCCGATTTGATAAGATTGACGTAGGCTTGGGGTTGAACTTGCATGGGCAGTATTGTAAATTTAAATTTATATGACGTGAATGCATTGGTTATCCTTTTGGGATCATGTATGAATGTTAAGTTTAAATCAGAAGCTTAAAAGTTGAAGGATCACTTTGTGGGATTGTTAGAATAGTGAAGGACTGTTGCTTTTAGATAAGTGTTTACTTACGATGTGGAAGATTTATAAAAGATGAAATATTAGAGATGAACAAAGGGGGTGTATAGATTGTGTTGATCTGTGAGGGATTGTACCATGTCTATGCAACGTATTGGAATCACAAAGAGCTAGTAAGAACGAATAAGTTCAAGTTAAATAGAAAATCGTGAGTGGTAGTTCAACTAAAGTTGGGGAGGAGATATTTAGTGATATAGACTCGGGTATTTGGGCGAGAAAACAGGATTATAAAATTAATGGTGTGCGAATGACTATGAGAGACATGGTCAGTGGTAAATGTTATGGGTGGAAAATGTACGAACGAGTAGTAGCATTAATTACCAAGATACATGTGCCATCTAGTATGAGACGTGATGTTAGAAAGAGGAAGTATCCAAATGGAAGTTTCAAGAATTCCGGTTGGAAGGTACTATTTGTTAATAAAGTTGATGAAGCATGTGGTTTGTAAGATGGCGTGGTAATATGGCTTATATCGGAATAGAATGTCGGGGCAATGGTGAGTGTTTATCCAAAGAAATTTTGATGGTATGAGGTGCCAATTAAGTTGTATTCTGAATCTCTGGAAGTTTAATAAAAATGATGAGTATGTCGGCCAATGTGGTGTAGCGGAGGTAAGGTCGTTAAGGAATATAAGTTGCTCTTCATGTGTGAAAGAAATGTACGAGAAATTTATAGTTGAAGATTTAAGAATGGTAATAACTTCGAACGGTAATGTCGTTTCAAGATAATTTAGTTGAATGTTTTAAGTTAGAAATCTTGGTGAAACTGCTTAGTTATGTTTCGAAATGAGAAAATACTATCGGTATGTGGAAAGTTGGGAGAAAGAGACAACTAATACTTGAAATATAGTATTCCATACTAACGTGGGGAAGCAAGGATAGAAAGATTGGACTTAAGAAGGTAGTTATACTACAAGTTCAATGGAGTTATCACCTTTTGATATACAACCCCTTAGTGCTTGGTTGCAGCGTGTTTGTGTGGTGCGATAGTAATGTGAGAAGGTGATAGCATTTTGTATCAAAGAAACGTGTAAGTCATGGATGCAATGATGGATTGTCATAGTTATTGAAGCATAATTGATGAGAAAAGTTGTTAGTGAAGGAGCGAGAATCGATCTTAGAGAAATATTTTGATAAATTACAATCTAAGAGATTGATTATAGGTATGATGGTATTATATCTTTGAATTGTTAATGTGGTTTTAGAGTCGGAGGAAGAAATGATGAAACGATACCCTCGATTGTTTGCCTTAGAGTGATTTCGGGGACGAAATCCTTTTAAGTTGGGGAGTATTGTAACACCCCGAAATTTCCATTGTAAATTAATATGATATAAATTGTATTTTTGGTACAATTTAGTTATGAGAAAATTAACTTGGAGGGTTGATTGGCAATTATTTGGAAGTTTGGGGTATAAATTGGAAAATGGGTTAATGACTCATGCTTTATGTGAGGTGTCACATTAGGAGTAAATCAGTATTTGATAATACTGATTTTCTGTGTTTGGTTTTCTAAAAGAAAAAGAAAAGAAAATCAGAGAAATATCGAGAGAGAGATAGAACGAAGCAGAGAGAGTTAGATATTGAGAAGGAGAAATCGTTTGGTAATTTTGTGGTAAGAGTTTAATTTCTCTGTTAGTATCATTCATCTCCACAGATTTTAATTATAGTATTCTGTCCAGATTTGATTAAGCTGTTGATTAAGCCATTGATTTTGGAAGAACACTGTGTTCAAGAATACCCAGGTGAGTTATTCATTCTTGTTAAAATTAAGCAATTAAAAGTGTTATAGATATGCTATACTTGTATATAATATCAATGGTATGATTTGATTAAGAAATGGTAAGCTTAATGAGTCAAATGGAGAACTGAATCAGATGAAAGTGACGATGAACATTAACTTTTCGTATTAATGGGTTGCGAGAAGTATAGTTTTCGCAACAGTTGGTTGCGAACAGTGGGGTTTTCGCAACATAGGGTTGCGAGAAGTGGGAGTTTTCGCAACAGTGGGTTGCGAATAGTGGAGGTTTTCGCAGCTTTGGCTTGCGAAAAGTGTAGCTTTTCGCTACAGTAGATTGCGAAAAGTTTTGACTTTCAGTAGAAGTTTGAGGCTGTTACGTGACATGCAATCTGATATGAATATGCTATTTGTTATATGTTTATAACGCTGTTGTTGATATAAAAACCATGTTATGTTAAATTGTAATGACTTATTTATGAGTCCGGAGCTGTAGTTAATTGTTGAAGTGTTGATCCCGATGCTAAATGGCAAAGTGGAGATAATCGTGGAAATTAATATTCTGTATATAGAAACGTAGAATATATGTTGAATTGTATAGCTTTAGTATACAATAGAATGAGTGATGATACACAGTTATTGTGTGGCGTTGGCTAGAAATCTACATCTGATCTAGTGGGCATATAGTACGGTATAATGAGAACCGTTTACTAGCTGGGGATCGTTAGGATGTATTTCTAGTTGTTGGAGTGAATCTTGAATCATCTGTGAGGGTCTCTGGTGGTTGTTGATCGCGATAAAATAAATCTCATTTGGGAGACCAGTGATTCAAGATGGGGAGGAAACGAAATGAGGAATGGCAGACTTGGAGTTGTAATTCCCATTTCAAGCGAAAGATGAGATATCTTTATTGTTGTTGAGGATTTGACATCCTAATTCAGAAAGAAGCAGATTTGGAAACTGTAATTTCTGGGAGTTAGAGTTACTTATAAGTCCGGTGGGATTTATAGTAATTCTCGTTGTAATCTTAATTCAGAAAGAAGCAGGTTTGGAAACTGTAATTTCTGGGAGTTAGAGTTATTTATAAGTCCGGTGGGATTTATAGTAATTCTCGTTGATAGTATGATGACTAGATGAATTAGTCATGAGTAAGGGAATAAGTGGATTCCAATGGTCGATAAGAGCTTGGTATGGTAAGATTGTTGATAACAGGTTTGGTATGTCTGGTAATATTTTGTTGATTAATTTTAATTTGATTTGGATAATCTCACTAGGCGAACGCCTAATGTTTCAAATTAAACTGTCTTACCAGGTACTGGCTCTGGGATATAGTTTGAGAAGTGAGATTTCAGTTGAAAGGAATCAGACTCGGCGATAACGAAGGATCAAGATATTCTTTTGAGGACTTTTGGGACGAGCCTTAGATAATCTAGATGATTTTATTGTGATGTATAATTAGATTGATCAGACTATTTAAGTTAGACGACTTTGTGTATATATAGAAATTTACTTATGATCCTTTGGTTTATAAAAGTTTGATATTTTGATGATCATAACGCGTGTATTTTGAGGTTTAAATTGGCCCTGAATTTTAGGGTGTTACATCTGGCAAGGATGCGACTGTCGATCCTCCCCAATCTTAGAAAATTGTAATTCTTTTTTGTTTTTCGTCGCTCGACTGTTGGTGGTCGAGCCATTTGGATGTACCTGATCGTTTGATGAAATGAAATTTACATTTCTTTTGAACTTGTGCATTATTTTGTCTTATACATTTTGTAAGTAAATACAATATCGATTGTGATATTTACTAAGTAAACATACATCGTACAGAAATGGACATAAGACATGCAACATAGGCATCCATCATAATACACTGATCAAAACACAAGTCGTAAGATTTGTAGAACAAACGTAAGTACGTGCGATTAAAGCATTCATCCAAAACACTGGAATTTTTTCTAAGTCAAAAAACTTAGATCGTGAATTCGTTAGGCCTTATGATCATATGATTAAATCATGCGATGAACTTAAGTCATGCGATCCTGCGAAAATGTATTGGAGTCGTATAATAGACTAAGTAACTTATATCGTGCGATCCTGCGATAAAACAATGTCAGAGGTTGGTCGTTGGCTTACCAACGACCCTCCGATGCTTAAGTCAGTACTCGCCGTGATAAATAAAAATCGTATAAGAAAAAAGGGTTTAGAAGAAATACCTTTACAAAGCAATACTTGGTGGAAAGCTTACCTGCATTGAGCTCCTGAGTGCTCTGGAACACTCGTCGGAGGACGTAGTCGCCTTCTTGAAAGACTTTAGTTTTGACATTCTTGTTGAAATGTCGCTCGACCGCTTGCTTCTGCGACGCCATTCTGATCAATGCTGATTCTCTAAGCTCTTCAAGGGCATCGAGGTCATAACTTAAATCAACCAGGTTGTGGTCGATGGAAGTATGCCTCGAGGTTGGGAGCTGGACCTCGACCAGCAAGACTGCTTCGCAACCATAGACCAGAGAGAAAGGGGTTTGTCCTGTGGACGTGCGTAGTGTCGTGCGATTCGCCCACAGGACCGAAGGGAGTTCTTCGACCCACTTTCCCTTGGCAGCTTTTAACCTTTTCTTGATCGAAGCAATAATGGTCTTATTGCTCGACTCAGCAAGTCCATTTTCCTGGGGATACCTGGGGGTCGAGGTCGTCAGCTTGATATTGCGGTCTTCATAGAACTGTCGAGTCCTGTTTCTTATGAACTGGGATCCATTGTCGCAGACAACTTCGGATGGAATCCCAAACCTGCATATGATGTTAGTCTGGATAAAAGAGACGACTTCCTTGTCCCAAACATGGGAAAAAGCAGCTGCTTCTATCCACTTAGAGAAATAATCCGTAAGTACGAGGAGAAATACCTTTTGCCCTGGGGCAGGTGGTAGCTTGCCGACAATATCCATTCCCCATCTCATGAAGTTCCATGGGATCAATGTCGAGTGTAAAGGTTCAGAAGGTTTATGGGACGTACCTGAATATCGTTGACAAGGATCACAGTTCTGGACATACCTGACGGCGTCTTGTCGCAATGTTGGCCAAAAATAGCCTTGTCAAGAGATACGATTGGCCAAACTGCGACCTCCTGAGTGATTGGCACACTCTCCATCGTGCATGTCTTGAAGGATCTTCTGAACTTGACTATTGCTGATGACGCATCTCAGGTTTAAGCCTGTCGATGATCGTCGATAGAGTCTATCTCCGATCACGACATACCTGGATGCTTTGAATCTGATCTTCTGAGCTTCCAACTTGTCTTCTGGGAGTTGGTCATGCATGAGGAAATTTCGGATGTCGAACGACCAATCATCTTCTTGGACTTCGATGTGGACGACATCATCATTTTCGATGGACGATGTCGCCAAGTAGATCATGGGAATACTGTCGAATGTTGGTTCGACTAATGCAGACCCAAGGTTTGCTAAAGCGTCGGCTTGAGTGTTCTGGTCCCTTGGAATCTGTTCATAGAAAATGATTTGAATTTTTCGGATTTTTCTTTTGCTACCTTTAGGTACGCTGTCATCTTTGAATCTTTAGCCGCGAATTCTCCCTTCATCTGGTTCACGACCAGGAGAGAATCGCTTTTGACATGTAGCGCGGTTGCCCCCGAGTCATGAGCCATATTCATTCCTACGATCAGGGCTTCGTACTCAGCTTCGTTGTTGGTGGTTTTGAAGTCGCATCGCACGAAATACACCATCTTTCCCCCCTGTGGCGATTTTAAGACGACGCCTAGCCCTGAACCCCTAGTGTTGGATGAACCGTCGACATACAGAGTCCAGGGTACGTCGTCATGAGTCGCCACAGTAGACACTTCGAGCTCTGCTTCTTTTTCCAGCTCAGGGCTGAAATCAGCAATGAAATCCGCCAAGGCTTGCGATTTGATCGCGGTCCTTGGTTTGAAATCGATGTCGTAACTGCTGAGATATGTGCTCCATTTTGCCAAATGACCTGTCAACTCAGGTTTCCTCAAGACAGACTTAAGAGGAAAATTTGTCACGACAGTAATAGGATGCGATTCAAAATAGTGTCTCAATTTTTTAGCGGCTGTGACTAGCGGCAAAAGCAGTTTTTCCATAGAGAAATACATGGTCTCGGCGTCCAAGAGAGATTTACTTACATAGTAGATCGATAGTTGCTGCTTTTCATCTTCTCGTGTCAGGACGACACTTACTGCATTAGGACTAACAGCCAAATATAGCTGCAAGACCTCATGGTCGTGAGGTTTTGACAGCAAAGGAGGCGACGCCATATATTCTTTTAATTTTTGAAGTGCTTGCTCATGATCGTCGGTCTAGTCGAAGCCTTTATTTTTCCTGAGGACATTATAAAATAAATGTCATCTATCTGAGGATCGAGAGATAAACTTGTTCAAAGCTGCCACCCGACCAGTGAGCCTTTGGACTTCTTTGAAATTTCTTGGAGATTTGATCTCGATGATAGATTTGATCTGGTCGGGGTTGGCCTCGATTCCTCGGCGAGTGACCATATAACCCAGGAATTTCCCGGCACTGACACCAAGGGAGCACTTCGTCGGGTTGAGCTTCATGCTATATTTTTGGAGAATATCGAACGACTGCCTTAAATACACGACGTGGTCGATTGCTTTCTTTGACTTGACTAGCATGTCGTCGATGTAAACCTCCATCGTGTTGCCAAGGTGATCTTTGAACATCTTATTTACCAGACGCTGGTAGGTAGAACCTGCATTTTTTAGTCCAAAAGGCATAACTTTATAACAGTAAATACCTCGATCTGTCATGAATGCAGTTTTTCTTGGTCCTCGACGTGCATCAGGATCTGATTGTATCCAGAATAAGCATCCATGAACGTCAATAGTTCATGCCCTGCTGTCGCATCGGCCATGGCGTTGATATTGGCAATGGAAAAGGATCTTTCGGACAAGCTTTGTTGAGATCTGTAAAATCAATACAGACCCTCCACTTGCCATTTTTCTTCGCCACGACCACGACATTGGCAAGCCAATCGGGAGACTTCACTTCTCGAATTTTCCCTGTCTTTAGAAGGTTATCGACCTCGTCATTTATCACCTTATTCCTTTCAGGAGCAAATTTACGACGTTTTTGTTTGATAGGCTTAAATGACGGGTCGACATTGAGCTTATGGGAAATGACACCAGGGTCTATGCCGACCATGTCTTCGTGCGACCATGCAAAATAGTCGGCATGTTCATGTAAAAAGGATATCAGTTTTTCTTTAAGGCAGGGATCGAGGGACGAACCTATAAAGACCTTCTGGTCAGGCTTGCTCTAGTCCTGGACGACTTCCTCCAGGCGATAGTTGTCGGCTGTCCAAGGAGCATCCTGGACCTGTAATTGCTAGATGGCCTGCTTCTACGGCTTCAGAGTGGTCTTATAGCCGTCGCGGGCGACTTTCGGCTCACTTTTGATCTCCTGGATTCCCCACGGTATAGGGAACTTCATGGTCTGATGATATGTCGAGGGAACGGATTTCATGTCATAGATCCATGGTCGACCTAAGATGATGTTATAGGCCGACGCACAGTCGATGACGTTGAACTTGATCTCTCCTAAGGTACTCGTCGCATCTCCATTGAAAACGACCATGGTTGTCGAGCGTTGGTTCCGTTTTACCTTAACAATGATTTAAATACCTATTAGTTCAAAAAGATAAGACTTGCGGAAGCGTTTTAGCGAACTAAACATATATTGTTTGATAGAAAAGACACACAATATCGAATACACAAAGTGGAAAAAACTCAGATAATTAGCTTAATAACCCACTGTATATTGATATAAATGGAACACGAAGAACACCGAAAGTTATACGAGAAAACTGCTCTAAAAGTGTGTGTGTCGTGCAAAGCTTAATAGAAGAACTCAACATGAGTCTTCTATTTATACTATTCATCAGGGGACAAGTTCTAGACATAAAGGACGAAAGGTACAAGACACAATCGTGGATCTGCTGTTGGTACAACGTTAACATAGTGCGCCGCAATTCTGCAAAGGCTGAAACCCATCAGAGTTTGACACGTGGAGTTGTCAGGGCATGCCTTGTACGAATGATCTTCAGGATCTTTGTACAGCAGAGATCATGAGAATCACGATGGTCTTCGTCTTGATCTTCATATAAACTTCTAAGTCTTCAGTCTTCATACCACAGAGGCTCTGTCAAGTATGATAGAGGCTCTGTGGCCTTGTCTTCTGTGAACGTCTTTAGTTGATCTTCTCTTGAACTTCTATCGGTGTCTTGGCAAAGCCTCTGTCGGAGTTTATACTTAGGCGATTTCTCAATACTTCTATAAACAATAGAAGTTGGAGCTAACAATCTCCCCCTAAGTATTGAGAAATAAAATTTTGAAAGATGTGAGGTTTTCTAAGCTAAGTACATGACAGAAGGTAATTGACCTCTGTTCAATCTTTACTTTTCATTTAAAATTATGCCAGAGGCACTTGCATTTGATTACATGATGAAATGAAAAGTAAGCAAAAGAAGGTTATAGATATCAAACTCTTGCGTCTGGGAAGTCATCGAACTTTCTATTGTCGAATCCCAATTCTTTAAGCTCATGATAGAATTTGATGCAGAGGGTTCTGAAGTTGATTACTGAATCGATGACCTCTATCAATCTATTTGCAGAGGCTTTATCCATTAGTTCTGTTCCTCTGTGCTCCACAAGGTTGGCTCTGAACTCTATGAGAGTACTTGTTGCGTACTTCTGGCAGTCCATCTCTAGAAAAAGTCTAGATTTTCCAGCAGGGTCTTGGTAGACATACCCAAACTTTGGAATTGTGATGATCGAGTTAGGTATTGCAGAGGTTGGGCAGTCGTTTTCTGGTGGTCGGAGACTTAGATTTCTCACTCCAAGGTCTCGTCCTACTTGGAAATCAACTAGGCTGTATAGCAGAAGTTTCTCACGCATGGCTTTCCTGATCACCCTGTATGCCCTTCGATTTGCATCTGTTGTGAAGTTCTGTTTCGTCCAGTCCAGAAGATCAGGTAGGTCGTAGGGGCTCAAGTTTCTAAGGTCAGCATATGAGAATTGATTCTCGCTTCTGTCTGCTCTTTTGACCTTATAAATATTGTAGAAAACTCTTGGTGTGGTTCTGGTGTGAGAGAACTTACAGTATATGACCTTGTTGATCTCGGAGGTTGAGTAGACTTGGCTGACAGGCTTGGGTGTTGTTCTGGTGAAGGTATTTTCGAGGACAGCACGGAAGTCGGGGTCTTGAATGGATGGTGACAGAGGATCTCTGATCGTTCTGTTGTGTAGGCACCTGTACACCACTTCTTCCATTTGTTGTGGCGGTGCACCAGGTGGAGATCCATTTGACTTTTTATCTCCTTGACTCTGTCCTCTGTGACTTTTGCCTTTGGATCCAAGTTGAGATTGGTTGACAGAGGGGTGAGTCCATAAGCCCAGTCTTCTTCTTCTGGCTTTGGAGTAACATAAGCGTCGAAGGAACTCTTCATCAGTTTTTCTGTTGGTTGATGCTTTGGCTTCTTCTTCTTTGGTTCCTCTGTCAATATACCCTTGCCTTTGTCTTTTGCCTTCGGTTGTAGATCTTCTTTTTGAGATTGGGTTGCCTCTGTTTGTTTTAGCGGTTGAGCTTCTGAGGGCTTAGATTTAGGTACTTCTGCTGGTTTTGGTTGGGTTGCCTCTGTTTGATTTGACACTTGTGTTTCTGAGGTCTTGATTGGGGATGTGGGTTTGGTTGGTGAGGCTTCTGGAGTTTTGCTCAGATATTTTCTTTGTTTTTGAGCAATGGTTTTGGTTCTAAGTTTGGGGGATAGTGGTTTTGTCTTCTCAGCTTTTGGTGTAGGGGATGGTAACTTGGGTTCTTCAGGTGTTTTTGGTGTTGGTGAAGGGGGTTTATCTTCTGTTGGTATGGGTGAGTTGTGTGGTTGGTCCTCTTCGGAGGATGTTAAGATTTGAAATTGTTCTCGAATTGGCACATCTTCTCCGAAGATAGAGGTTGTTTCCACATAGGTGGGTATTGCCTCTGTGGATTCAGGTACTTGGGTTTGGGTTGGAATTTCTTTAGGGTTTGTTTCCACAGAGGTGGTTGTTGCCTCTGTGGTCTGTTGTTGCGTTTCTCCTTGGGTTTGAGTTGGAGGAGCTTGGAAAATTGGTTCTGCGGATATTGGTGGTGGTGCAGGTAAACCTCTGGATGCAGCTTTTTCCTTTGTCTTCTCCCCCTCAGGATGATCTGATGAATCATCAGAGTCATCATCAGAGTCATCCTGACCCTTATCTGTAGTACCCTCTGCTCTGCACGAGGCTTCTGGTTTCTTCGGTGGAGTGGCACATGCGGCTATCAGTTTGGCACATACGTCATCGCAGAGACCAAGGAGACTGTGAACCTCTGCCTCTGTGTTGTAGCGCATATTGCCGACGCTTTTTCGGAAGTCCTTGACATAATTGGCGTTGGCAGCAATGAAGGCTTTGATGAGCTCTGTTAATTGGTTAATTACCCCTTGGCCAAGTTCTATGAGCTGAGCTCTGGTCATGTAGTCAGATGGCTTCATGGCCAGAGACTCCCTTGTTGTTTGTTCTTGAACTTCCTCTAAGGCCTTCTTCAAGTCTTCAGGTGAAATGCCAGCAGAGGTTGAGGATTGTTCTTTCATCTTTTCCAGCAAGTCTTTGACAGAGCTTTGGAAGGTAGAGGTTGAAGCTTTCGAATGTTCAGAAGCATTGGCGGCAGCAGAGGTTGATGCAGTTTCTTTTATTTGAGCACATGCCTGTTTCACCTATGTGGATAGGTTATCCACTTTAGTGGTCAGTTCAGAAATGGCCTTCCTTGTTGATTCTGCAAGTGCATCAAGAGAGCTTTTCAACTCTCCCAACGAAGTGGTCACAGAGGTCACAAGGGTTTGGAACTCATCCCTTGCGACATGTGAGCCTGGTGTAACCTCTGGGTGAACAGATCTATCACCAGAGTGAGTTCCTGTTCCTGGAACACCTTCTTTCGCCCCTGTTTGTACGTTGAGGGCGGAAGGATTTCCTTCTGATCCTTGAGTAGAGGTTTTTGAGGCCTCATTCTCTACATAAGTTCTGATAAGGACATTGTCTTGATCCACTCCAGAGGTGGGTACAAGAGTATCCTTATGTTGACTCGGAGACTTGTCTAGAGTCTCTCCGTCTTTGGGCACTCTAAGCTACTCTAAAGAGCCTTTTGGACTTAGTCGTGTGTGCGTGTCAGAGGAAACAAATTCCTCTATTGGGATGTCTGTTGTGATCTGGGGCAGTTGATCACTTACTAAGGGTAAGTCCTTTTGAGAGGACCCCCTGGAATGGTTTCCCCGGTTAAGATTGGCACAGAGGTAGAAAGAGTTACCTCTGCCCGGTCAGTTTGGGTTGGGGTCGAGTCGTGCTGCTCTTTTTTAATAACATATTCTGCCACTAGACTGGCGATGTTAGAAGTATGGGTTGCACTGGGAGTTGGTTGGAGGTGTGTGCCTCTTCTAGCTATGGCATCTTTTCTAGAATCTTCATCTGTTGAGCATCCTACCACTACTTCAGCATCTATAGTGTCAGCCTCTTTCTCTTTTCTATAGCTCACAACGCCTACCTCTGTTGTGGCTTGTACTATAGTGCCTTCGGCTTCTTGTACGAGTGTGGCGTACATAGGATGGAAAGTAGGCAAATGCCTGAGATCTAGATGTAGGTTACTTGGTCACCCTCTTCTTCATCAGAATCTACTTCTGAGACTACGACGGATAGGATTTTGGTGGTAGCTTCAGCCAGATCTTTTGGGCTTGCTCTTAGCACATCATATCCGGGTTGGGTGAAGGGGTTATGTAGTACTTCTAGAGTCGCAGACTGAATATTCTGTGGGGTTTGGTCATCTTCATCCAGGTCAGAAGAGATTCTGAAGTCTGGTGCTTCTGTTGAATGATGGGATAGGGCTTCTGCGGTCCATCCAGAAGGGTCTAAAGAGTCTGCAATCCCGGGTTGTTGGAGGAAGGCAGAAAAGTCACCTTGATCTTCTGCATAATTGATTGGCGTTGGGGATTCCAGAGGTTGTTCACGGGTTTCTTCCATTTCAGCTCCCTCTGCGATGGTTTGCAGAGGAGTGTGTGGCTTTTTAGACTTCTTCTTGCTCTTTTTCTTCTTGGGTTTGGGGGCACCCTCCTCAGAAGATTTGTGTTTTCTTTTCTTCTTCTTTTCTTTTGGAGGAGGGGGATGCAGAAGATCCAACCACGGTTTCGTGTGGTGGAGACTGATGGGTTTCAGCAGCACTGGTTGAGGTGTCCTCTGTCGTTTTCCTCTTCCTGTGGGTTTTCTTCTTTTTACGAGTTGAGTCAGAGGGTTTGCTCTTTGATGCAGAGGGGAGGATGGTGTTTCTCAGAGCGTGAAAGTTGGCTTGTACTTGTTCACGTTTAGTGAAGGCCACTGCCCATTCTTCGTCAGTCATCCTATCTACAACCTTAGTTCCTAAGGGGAATCCTAGACGCGGGGGTGTCACAGGACTCGGTGCTGGAGTCCTATGATCGCGTATGTATTCTAACTTAAGGGTCTCATCAGTTGCATATCCCAGAAGTGAGGTTGGCAGAGGTCTGTAGAAGTCGTATCCATCTTCGTGCTCTGTTGGGGTGTTCTTTGTCATGGGATACATTCTAGCTGTTGGTCCATCCATTGGCCATTTTTGTAGTAGGAGCAGAGGCTCTAGAAGGACACCCAGAATCCGCTGAAATTGTAGAGGAGGTAGAGCTTCGGTTGAGCGACCTTTGGCCTTCTGGGAAGAGATTCTGCGGTCAATGGTGTTAACCATTTTCTGCATCATGAGGGTAGCGTAGTCCAGAGGTAGATAGTAGTACGCCCCATACATAATAGCCAAGAATTAGTGGTTTGATCTGGACTACCCACTTTCCCAGTTAGGCATCTGTTGAGAATGGAAAAGAGAGTATTCCACCGAGGTGGGAACCTATTTCTTCTGAAGTCATTCCTCTTTCTCAGTGTGGTATTGTAACCCAACATTTCAGCAAATCTGCAGAGCTCTGTGTCTGTGGGTTCCTCTGTATACGCTTTTATCCCTAGAAGACCTCTTGTGGGTAGACCGAACTCAAGTGAAAACATGGTTCTGTTGAACTTGAGTTCAAGGTGCTCGGATTTGTCTGGTTTTGAGATGTAGCCCTTTATCTGTCTATCTTCTGGGTCAAACCTGCTGCTCTGCCAGAATTGATTGAGGTATCTGGCAGGGATTTTGTTGGCGGTTTTGGTTAATAGAAGGTTAAGATAGTGGTTTTCTAGAATGTGAATAAGGATGGCATGTTCTTCACTAAATGCGGTTTTTGAGGGAACAAGGAAATAATTGTTGGGTTTCAAGGGAAGAACACGTTCAAAGTGTTCATGAGCGATGAAGTTTATAAGGTGAGTTATGGGAGCAAAATCTGCTGATTCGCCGGAGTTGTCTTGTTCCAGGTTTCTGGCTATTTCAGGGTTTTGTGAGTGCTCTGAATGTGCAGGGAGTTCACCGGAGATCTGAGAGCACTGGAAGTGGACGCCATTGCAGGTTTTGCTTGAAAAAATGAGTAGGAAAGTGAGCTTGCAGGTTTTTTGCACAGTTCGCCGGAGAAGATGATGGTAATAAATGCGTAAAAGGATTAGGTGAGAATGGGAACGGGGTTATATAGTGGGGGTTGAAACGGATAGAATTCCGTGGTAAAAGTGAATTCAATAAACATTTGGGGTCCGCACTCGAGTTTTACAGCTGGGAAAACGTTTCAGAAGAATCGTGTGGCACGCACGTCCAATGAAAATCTGCCACGTCATAGGTGTCAGAGCACGATTAGACGTCGTGCGTGGCCCATTAATGCTTGGTGCGTGGGCGTTTCTTCCTCCAGGGGTCTGTCACTCGCAGTAAATAACTTGCTTTTACAGAATTTCCACAAAGAGTCAAGTGTCAGAATCAACAGAGGCTCTGTAGTGGAGTGAGCTCTGCGATTCTGAATCCTATCTTTAATATCTCCTCTTAGCTTGCACCTTTACCAAAAACATTTGAAAATTCAATGGAGAGGATCGATAGAATCTTTAGTACAAAATTTTCATCCACAGAGGTTTTGGGGCTCTGTCAAAGCCAGCAGAGGCTCTATGAGTGAAAATTTCTAATAACTAAAGATTCATAAAACTTTTTGATCATCCAAGTTTTTCATTGTTTTAAACACTGTTTTTAGGACATATTTGGAAGTTGGTGTCCTAGAAAACTGTTTTGGAAAAAGGTTTTGTGCGAGACATTCTCCTTTTGACTCACTTTTACTCGGCAAACTACCTGGCTTCTTTGGATTTTAGGACATATTTGGAAGTTGGTGTCCTAGAAAACTGTTTTGGAAAAAGGTTTTGTGTGAGACATTCTCCTTTTGACTCACTTTTACTCGGAAAACTACCTGGCTTCTTTGGATTTGGCTGACTGCTACTCTTCTTTGGCTCCCCCTTGAATTAACAACTTATGTGGATTAATTCAAGGTCTCCTTCTGCTCCCCCTTGACCTATGCTTGGATCATAAGAGATAAGTAATGCATACAACATAGGTCAAACTCACCAGAGGTTTTGTGAGGATCGTCAGAGGCTCTGAGCAATCCCACAGAAGCTCTGTTGGGTGCAGAACTGTTGGTGATAAGGAATTTACATACAAAAGAGTTTAAATATATAGATATTCACAAGAGGATCAAATCTTACTTACAGAGGATTTCAACTCATGTTTATCATACCCAACTTACTTACCAAGAAAAGGAACCTTTTCTCATCTAGTGCCTTGGTAAATAAGTCTGCAAGCTGGTATTCAGTGGTCACGAAGTGCATTTCAATTGTGCCATGTTCAACATGATGCTTCAAAAAGAAATAACGGATATCGATATGCTTTTTTTTTGAGTGATGTACTGGATTTGCAGAGATGGCTATGGCACTTTTTGAATCACAGAGGATGGGTATCTTGTATATGGAGTAACCATAGTCCTTGAGCTGAGTTTTCATCCATAGAACTTGAGAGCAACAACTAGCAGCAACAACATATTCAGCTTCTGTTGTAGAGGTCGACACACAGTTCTGCTTCTTCGAAGTCCAGCTGACTAGTTTACCTCCCAGGAATTGACAACTCCCAGATGTGCTTTTTCGATCAAGCTTGATCCTCCATAATCTGAATCTGTGTATGCCTTAAGACCAAAACCAGAGTTCTTCGGATACCAGAGCCCAAGATTTTTGGTCCCTTTAAGGTATTTGAAGATCCTCTTTACAGCAATATAGTGGGATTCTTTTGGGTCAGCTTGATACCTTGCATAGAGGCACGTGGCATACATTATATCAGGTCTACTTGCGGTTAAGTATAAAAGTGACCCAATCATGCCTCTGTAGAGCTTGCACTCAACAGATTTTCCATATGGATCTGAGTGTAGCTTATTTCCAGTGGCCATGGGGGTCTTCATTACAGAGGCATCAGAGAGACTGAATTTTGAAAGAATGTCAGAGACATACTTAGCTTGATTTATGAAAATTCCCTCTGATGATTGTTTTACTTGGAGTCCTAGGAAGAAAGTTAATTCTCCCATCATACATATTTCAAACTCACTCTGCACGAGTTTTTCAAAATCTTTGAACTGTTGTGCATTTGTAGACCCAAAAATAATGTCGTCCACATAAATCTGTACAAGCAGAATCTCATCACCTTTTCTTTTGTAAAACAAAGTGGTATCGGTTGTACCTCTGTCGAAATCATTATTGAGTAGAAAGGTTGAAAGCCGTTCGTACCATGCTCTTGGAGCCTGTTTCAGTCCATACAGAGCTTTGTCGAGATAATAGACATACTTTGGGTACTTGGAACTTTCAAACCCTGGTGGCTGCTGGGCGTATACTTCTTCTTGGATTTCACCATTCAGAAAGGCAGATTTTACATCCATCTGAAAGACTTTGAAACCTCTGTGGGTTGCGAAGGCTAAGAAGATTCTTATTGCTTCGAGCCGTGCGACAGGGGCAAAAGTTTCATCGTAATCAATGCCTTCTTCTTGGCGATAT
The DNA here is from genome assembly GCA_033807775.1 of Saussurea involucrata. Lineage (NCBI taxonomy): Eukaryota > Viridiplantae > Streptophyta > Magnoliopsida > Asterales > Asteraceae > Saussurea > Saussurea involucrata. The sequence continues at coordinate 95,199,037 of CM066322.1, forward strand.
CCCTTGGCCACCAATCTCGCTTTATTTCTGATAACCACCCCGTCCTCATCCTTCTTGTTTCTGAAGACCCATTTAGTCCCTATTGCCCGTTTCCCTTTCGGCAGAGGGATTAGGGTCCATACCTTGTTTCTCTCAAACTGCAGAAGCTCTTCTTGCATAGCATCTACCCAGTTTGGATCATTTAAGGCTTCAGAAATGCGTTTTGGCTCGATCACACTGATGAAATTTGTGAAGAAACAGAATTTTGCAGTGGTTGATCTTGTATTGACTTTATCAGAAGGATCGCTAATGATTTGGCTCTGAGGATGACTCATAGTCCATTTGGTAGTCCTTGGGAGGTGGTCATCGGTATCATCTAGTAGAACCTCTGTGGTTGCACTTGTCGGTTCTGGTGCAACTTCTGTGGTTGATGGCACTTCTGTGCTTGAACTTGGTATTGCAGCTTGTGGGATTATTGGAATAATAGTTGGAATTTGTTCCTCTGAGGATGTGGAGACTGAATCCTCATTTTCCTCTGGTATTGATTCCTCTGTGGATGATGGAGTTGGTATTTCCAGTGCCTCGGTAGTAGAATCTTTCGTTGTATCGTCTTCTGTTGGCTCCCCCTCAACACGTGCATCTGTATGATTCACAGAAGAGGATGAAGTGTTTAATGGACCAGTTAGAGATATACCTGACTCAGTCTGGTTTGTAGAAGACGTTTCTACAGAGGCTCTGGCAGCTCCGGCAGAGGGATCAATATCATCGTGGAACATCTCTTCAAATAGCAGATTTAGGTCTGCTTCTCTTGTAGGTGAGATGCCAGAGGATTCCTTCTTTAGGCCGAGTTTTGAACTGACTTGTTCAGAAGTCTTTTGAAAGGAATCATCAAAAGATACATTGATGCTTTCCACAATGGTTAGTGATCGCAGAAGGTAAACTCTATAAGCCTTAGAGGTGGCAGAGTACCCAATGAACTTGCCTTCATCTGCTTTTACCTCAAACTTTCCTCTTGCTTCTCTGTCATTTAAGACAAAGCACTTGCATCCAAAAACATGGAAGAACTTGATGTTTGGTCGCCTTTTGTTGATCAGATGATATGGTGTCTTGATGTGCCTCTTTACTATGGTTGATCGATTTTGGGTGTAGCAAGCGGTTGATACTGCTTCTGCCCAGAAAGAGATTGGTAATCCTGATGCTGTCAGCATAGTTCTTGCAGCCTCCACAAGCGTACGGTTCTTTCGTTCAACCACGCCATTCTGTTGTGGGGTGCGTGCAGCAGAGAAGTTCTGAGAAATCCCTTCTTCTGTAAGATAGGCTTCAATGACAAAGTTTTTGAATTCTGTGCCATTGTCGCTTCTTAATTTCTGAATCCTGCACTCATATAGAACTTGGATTCTTTTCATTAAATTTATCAGAATATTTGGAACATCTGATTTCTTTCTGACAAATTCAACCCATGTAAATCTTGAGTATTCATCGATCAAAACAAGTATATATTTCTTGCCACCTAGGCTCTGTGTAGAGATTGGATCGCAGAGGTCAACATGAAGCATGTACAGAGTCCTAGGGCAAGACACATCAGTCTTGCCTTTATGGGAAGCTCTTTTGAGTTTTCCCATTTCGCAAGTAGAACACAAATGATCCTTATTAAACTTGACATTTGGCAGACCTTTGACTAAATCAAGTTTGACAAGCTTGTCTAGAGTATGAAAGTTTAAGTGGGAGAACCTGTTATGCCATAACCAAGCTTCTTCGTTTTTACAGGCAACAAGGCAGAGCTTGTCCTTCTTGTTCTTGGCGCAGAAGTTCATGAGGTATAGATCGCCTCTTCGTTCAGCCCGCAGAAGTTCGACTCCTGTGTCCTCACCTTGTAGAGAGCAGAAGGTTCTTTTGAACATCACGTCGAAACCCGTATCGCAGAGTTGGCTAACACTTAAAAGATTGTGCTTAAGGCCATCCACATATGCAACTTTGCATACGGTTATGTTTTCCTTCTTGATGACTCCGTAGCCTTTAAAATATACCTTCTTGTTGTCGCCAAAGGTTACTGATCCTCCATCGAGTTTGTCTTTGTAGGAGGATAGTAAATCTCTGTCGCCAGTCATGTGCCGCGAGCACCCGGAGTCAAGATACCAGATCGGCACATACTATTTCTGCAAGACAATCAGAGATTTTTAGGTACCCATATCCAAATGGGTCCCTTTTTGTCAGAGGTCTTCAAGGTTGCCTTAGCATCCTTGGGTTTGGTTTTAGCTTCTGTTGAAGAACCATTTTGTTTCTTCTTTCCCTTGAATTTGGAATTCTTTTTGGGCAAAGAGAGGAAACAGTGAGGACTTGAGAAATGTTGGTTCAATTGATACATAAGATCGAAACAATGACAATAATGAATTTGCGAAGAGATTTGCTTGAACTTTTCATTGAAAACATTAAAACAGGGTACAGAGGCTTTATATTTACAATCTACCCTAGCACTAGACTTCTTATTACAAAAAGACCTATGCTGACTAGACTGTTGTTTTGAAAATTCTCTGGTTGGAGTAGCCTTCTGTGGACCCTTTCTTCTGTGGTGAACTTCTGCAGGTTTCACTGTCATAGAAGCAAAAGACTTGTTATTTTCAACCCACTTACCTTTTTTTTGGGTCATCACAGATTTGAAATTGACTCAATTAAACCCACTTAGATACTTAGAATATTTTTGGATTCTTTTGTGTAACTTGTACTCTTATTTCAATTGTTCGGTGAAGTCGGAGATCAACCGAAACCAAGTGCGAAGACTATCTCATTGCGGAAGTGAGAAAATCGGCAACAACTTTTTACAAGTTACATCACCACCGATATGCCTGTGCTATCGGTGGACAAGCATCACCGAATTCGGTGAGAAGCTCAAGAAGACTTCCACCGATATGTGTTCAGAAATCGGTGGGAGTTCAAGAAGACTGTACCGAAATATTATACACCTCGGTGAAACTTTTTTTTTTAAAGAAGTGAGATTTTGAATTGGTGCAGTTTCCAATACAGGATGTCGGTAGCCTTTTTCTCTAAAGACAAAAGAGAAGATTATTTATTGTGAGACAATATCCTATTGTCAGATAAAAGTGGCATTTTGTCATTTTATCTATTCTCAGATAAGGTCCTTTTCTGGTACGACTGTCCTCCTGGTTCCTTGGATAAGTTAAAAAGGAGATATCAACTTTTCAGAAGTCAACCTCTACAATGAATGGAAGAGTGACAAGTGTCCCAAGCATTAAATGATGCATGGACTATAAACAGAGGTGAAGACTCTCCATGCAAACTACAACTTCTGAAGATAACTAAGTGCAAACTCCTTTCTTACTGAAATTACATCTTGTGTCTAAGTGTCCAATTTGTTCTAAGTGTTTTTCAGTTTACTTTGTGTTAGATTGTTAGAATAGTTTAACTGTTCTTTTCCGCAACAATCTTTTGTTTTCTATGTGTAATTCTTATTGAAAGATTTTCAATATATTGAATTAAAACTTGTGAAAAATCTGAGTATTGTATTCAACCCCCCTTCTACAATACTTGTTGAGCCATTTTGGGACCAACAAGTGGTATCGAAGCGAAAAGTTTAATTCATAAACTTGATCCGCAATGGCTGCCTCATCTTCATCCCCAACTGTTGAAAACACTGGTCAAAACAATTTTGCTGAAAATGGTTCCATTTCAAAACCGCCCAAGTTTAATCCTAACAACTTTTCTCTATGGAAAAGCCGTATGATGCTATTCATGGAAGGAGTGGATACTAGATATCCAACCATTCTCAAGGAGGGACCTATCATCCCGAGAGTTTGGGCTCGCTATGAAAAGCAGAGGCCTGGTAAGGAACCAGTTGATAAGTCAAGTGACTCTGATGATTCTGAACCTTCCGACATAGAGAAAGCAAAGACTACTAGTCGTTACATTCTCAAAAACCCAAAGGAATATACTGATGAGGAAAATCGATTGGTGTTTCTGGATTCTCGGCTTAGAGCAATCATTGCTCTCTCACTTCCTGATGAAGTCTATCACTCTCTGGTAAATTTCGGTACTGCTAAAGAGATGTGGACTACTTTGTGTGTACTTTATGAGGGTACAGAGGAAGTGAAGAAAAGCAAAAAGATTGGCCTCATTCGAAAATATGAGCTCTTTACCTATGAAAAGGGAGAATCTCTTCCAAGCTTTTATAACCGGTTCAACTCTCTTTTAAATGATTTAAAGTTACTAGGTAGAGTTTATGATAATGAGGAAGTTCTGTGCAAGTTTATGGATTGTCTTCCTGACTTTTGGGAAAACATTTGCACTTGCATTAAAACTACCAAGGATTTGGAATACATGCCCATAACTGTTTTGTATGGAACTCTGTTCAACTTTGAACAAACCAAGCTTCATAGGAAAACCATCTTCAAAGAGATAAAAAGCTCTTCAATAGCTCTTATCTGTGAAAGTTCCAAGAAAAGTCAAAATGTTCCTTGTATCACATATCCCTCATCAGACTCTGACACCGAAAATCAGAACAACCCTTCTCACCAAACGGAGGCATATCTGAGTGATGCCGATGATGAAGGTGATGAAATTTCGGTAGACCGAATGTCTGATGAAATGGCTATGATGGATGGTTTTAAAAATAAATCTCGAAATTTCAACAAACCCAGAAGTTTCAGAAAACCATCCTTTACAAAAATGTCTTCTTCTGACAAGACAAATGAAGAATGTTTCAACTGTGGTAAGAAATGACACTTTGCAGCTGAGTGCAGAAGCAAGCGTGTGTCAAAAGTCAATTCTACGTCCTCTGACAAATATCCTTCCAAACTTGAGAAATCCAAAGATAAATCCTATTTCAAGAAAGATTCCCAATCCTCATCACTTTCACATCAGGAACGTGCTGAAAAATACAAAGCTAAGTACAAGAAGGAAAAAGAAAGAAATGAAGGATCTCAAAGAAAAGGAAAAGGATTGATGGCAGAGGCTCATGATTGGGAGGAAGAAGAAACCTCTGACAGTGATTCTCCAAATATGTGCTTTGTGGCCATATCAGAAGAGGTGGAAGAAGAAAAGGCCAAGTCTCCAATGGCATTAGTTTCAACTGAATGCTCATCATCATACTCTCAGGTACATCCCTTCAATGACATGACTGATATTGAAAAGATAAATGCTTATGAATCTTTAACTCAAGACTTTTACACCGTCAAAGATAGCAAGAAAAGAAAATCTGCTCAAGTTAAAATTCTCACATCTCAACTTGAATCTTGCATGTCTAAACTTGAAAAGTTCGAGGAAATAAAAGCTGAGCTTGAAAATCTAAAAGTCATAAATCATGTAATTGAAAAGGAGAAAAATAAACTGTTCAAGAAGTTAAAGAAAGAACAGGAAGTTGTCAGAAAATGGACAAACTCTTCAAGGAATCTTGAACAAATCTTTCAAGATCAAATTTGTGGTGGTAACAAGTCTGGGTTAGGATATGAAAAATCCATGCTTGAAAAATCTTCCCATGCACTTGTTCCCATCACCGATACATGGGATGATGACTCTGAGTCAAACTCTTGTGATTCCATTTCTTTAAATTCTGTTGATCTTGGTGAAGCCTTAAAATATGGAATGTTTATAAAAGGTAAAGAATCCTCATCAGATCAAACCCACAAAGTGCAAGAATTGAAGGATGTTGTTAAACCCATTCATGATGTGTTCAAAGATTTAACCATTTATAACAACTCTTCAAATCTTTCAAAATCACATGTTTTCAAAGAAAACCTCACCACCGAAAAAACCATCACCGATTTTGTCCAAAAGGGAAAGACCAAAGTTTTCTCAAGAGAAGCCCCTGACCATGCTTCAACCTCAAGAACCGAACTTTTTAGAGGTCCACGCAATCCCCTTCTCGGTCCAAAGATTAAGATTGATATAATTGGAAAGGGAAAAGGAAAGGAACAAAAACCCAAAAGAACTTTCATCTACCAAAAATGTTATAATTGTGGTGATACCTTTCATCTTGCTAAAGACTGTCCAAAGGAAAGAATTGACAGATCTAAACCCAAAGTCTCTCACACTTCTAACCCAAAAGGACCCATTACCAAATGGGTACCTAAGAACTGGCTTGATGTTGTTTGCAAGTTTTTGAGCACCAACAAGTTTGGTATTTAGATAGTGGGTGCTCACGTCACATGACTGGAAACAAACATCTTCTTCTAAACTATGTGTCAGAAAAGGGTCATTCTGTAACCTTTGGGGACAACTCCAGAGGTCACACTAAAGGGTATGGAACTCTCACAAATGGAACCCTTACCTTCAATAAAGTGGCATTTGTTGAAGGTCTAATGCATAATCTCCTAAGTATTAGCCAACTGTGTGAGCTTGGATACAAAGTTATCTTTGAACTGCGTATCTGTACTGTTGTTGACAAGAATATGAAGGCTGTTCTCTCTGGAAGAAGGTTAGATAATGTGTATATCATTGATATGAGTCAAAACAACTCTTCAAATGTCTGCTTTGTGTCTGACGATACAGTCAAAAGAAACTGGCTGTGGCATAAACGTTTGTCTCATCTTAACTTCAAAACCCTTCATAAAATATCAAACAAAGAGCTGGTGACTGGCATGCCTAAGTTGAACTTTGTCAAAGAAAAGCTGTGTGATGCATGTGAGAAAGGGAAGCTCACCAAATCTTCTTTCAAAACCAAGCAATGCTCTTCCATCAATCTTCCACTTCAGATGCTGCATATGGATCTATGTGGACCAGTCAGCACTCCCAGTCTAGGAGGAAGAAGATACATTCTTGTTATTTTTGATGAATTCTCTAGATATACTTGGGTGTCTTTTCTCAGGTACAAAAGTGATGCAACTGAAGAAATCATCAACTTTGTCAAAAAGAATGAAGTTCTGAATGGTCAGCTTGTCAGATCAGTAAGAAGTGACAATGGCACTGAATTCAGAAACAGTGGTTTAGAAGACTTCTTTAATGAGAAAGGAATCTCTCAAAACTTCTCTGCTGTCAGAACTCCACAACAAAATGGTGTTGTGGAAAGAAGAAACATGACTCTATGTGAAGCAGCAAGGTCTATGTTGAGTGAAGCAAATTTGCCAACCTATTTTTGGGCCGAAGCTGTCAACACTGCCTGTTTCACTCAAAACAGGTCGGTGATAACAAAAAGACATGAGAAAACCCCGTATGAAGTCTTTCATGGAAGAAAGCCAAACATTGGTTTCCTTCATGTCTTTGGCTGTGTGTGCTTTATCCTAAATGACAGGGAAAATCTTGGGAAATTTGATCCTAAGGCAGATGAAGGAATCTTTGTGGGATATTCCTTGACCTCCAAAGCTTACCGAGTTTACAATCTTCGGAGAGAATGCATTGATGAATCCATCCACGTAAAGTGCGATGATTCAAGATCATCTTCTATGACAAATGATGATGAAGAACTACATAGATGGATATCATCATGCATTGGGGAATCTCCCATTTCAACCTCCACCGATCCACCTTGTATTCCAAATATTCCCTCTGTTCCAAACAATCAAGTTGGGTCATCATCTTTATCACCTGAAACCCCCTCTGCCGAAATTGCCTCCACCGAACCCTATCCATCATCCACCGAAATTAACCCCATCACCGAATCTCTTCCTGCCGATAATCCCTCTGACAACCCACCTTCATCACATCCTGCCAACACTCCAGCCTCGAACTTTCCTTCCACTTCAACTATTCCTCCACCGATGCCCCCTGCTCTTAAATGGACCAAAGATCATCCCATTGATCAAATCATCGGTGATCAGCAAGCTGGTTTTCAAACAAGGAGAGGCACCAGTAACATCTGTCTCTATGTGAATTTCCTATCTCTTGTTGAACCTAAAAAGATTGAAGAAGCCCTAAGTGACCCATGTTGGGTTTCGGCCATGCAAGAAGAACTCTCCCAATTTCAAAGAAACAAAGTCTGGAGACTTGTGCCTAGACCTTCAAGAAAAACAATCATCGGCACAAAATGGGTCTTCAGAAACAAAATGGATGAAGATGGTACTGTCATCAGAAACAAAGCCAGACTCGTAGCTCAAGGCTACCGACAGGAAGAGGGTATTGACTATGATGAAACATTTTCTCCAGTTGCCAGACTTGAAGCTATCAGGATCTTTCTTGCTCATGCTGCTCACAAGAACTTCAGGGTATTTCAAATGGATGTGAAAAGTGCTTTTGTGAATGGAGAACTAGCTGAGGAAGTCTATGTGAAGCAAACTCCAGGCTTTGAAGATTCTACACACCCAGACTATGTGTACCGACTTGACAAAGCTCTATATGGGCTCAATCAAGATCCTCGAGCCTGGTATGACACTCTTGCCATCTTTCTACTCAAGCATGGCTATACTAGAGGTACAATTGATAACACTCTCTTCCACAAGCAAACTTCAGGTAATCTCATTCTTGTTCAAATCTATGTGGATGATATTATTTTCGGTGCCACCGATGAGTCTCTGTGTGATGACTTTGCCTCTCTCATGAAAAGTGAATATGAGATGAGCATGATGGGGGAGCTAACATTTTTCTTAGGTCTTCAAGTGAAACAAATTTCAGAAGGAATTTTCATAAACCAAAGCAAGTACATTAAAGACCTTCTGAAGAAATTTGGCTTTGAAAACTCCTTCCCCATGAAAACTCCCATGGCACCACCTTTGAAACTTGATGCCGATTTAAATGGTGAATCTGTGGATGTTACCCATTATAGGGGTATGATTGGTTCTTTGCTTTATTTAACTGCTAGCAGACCAGATATCATGTTTGCTACTTGTCTTTGTGCCCGTTATCAAGCAAACCCAAAGAAATCTCATTTGGATGCTGTGAAACGGATTTTCAGGTATCTAAAGGGTACCATGCATCTGGGTCTTTGGTATCCCAAAGACTCAGGTTTTGAACTCATGGGGTATTCAGATTCTGACTTTGCAGGTTCTAAAAATGATAGAAAAAGCACAACAGGCAGTTGTCAACTTCTTGGTGGGAAATTGGTGAGCTGGTCCAGCAAAAAGCAAAATTCAGTCTCAACATCCACTGCCGAGGCTGAATATGTTGCTGTTGGAAGTTGCTGCGCATAGATTCTATGGATGAAAAACCAGTTGAGAGACTACAATCAGTTCTACTCCAAGATACCCATCCTATGTGATAATTCAAGTGCAATTGCAATTGCAAACAATCCTGTTCTTCACTCAAGGTCCAAACACATCGATATCCGATACCATTTCATCAGGGACCATATCTCCAAAGGTGACATTGAGCTGCATTTTATTCCAACTGATCTTCAGCTTGCAAATTTGTTTACTAAACCTCTGGATGAGGCCAGATTCACCTTTCTCATCGGTGAACTTGGCTTGTTGTATTTAGAATAGGTTCAAAAAAAATAAAATCGGTCTGATAATTTTCGGTGACAACAAGATCCTTTTTCGGCATTAGTATCTTCAGTGATCTTTTCGGTGATCTGATAATTCTCGGTGGAAACACGATCCTCTTTCGGCATGCATACCCTAAGTGATCTTTTCGGTGTCTCATCTCTCGGTGGATCTCCTCGGTGCGCATATCTGCCCTCTTCGGTGTCTAAACGCCTCGGTGGATATCTTCGGTAAGCAAATCCTCACCGATTCCATCTCGGCATATCCTTCACCACCGATAATCTCTTTATATTCCTCACCGATGTCCACCGAAACACAATCCTATCCACACGTCACCCCTATAACCCTAACCTGTCAGACCCTTTCACCTCCCCGTTTCGTGAAACGGATTCCTGACCACACTTCCCAAAGTGGTCATGATTACCTTTTTATTTTATTTTATTTTTTATTTAAACCGTTCCCCCCATATTTCGAAAACCCTATATATACTCAACACACCTCTTTCTTTTTTTCTTACGCTTCCTTCTTCTTCTTCGTGCTTCCTCTATAACCTGCAACTACACCTTCTTCGTGCTCTCTCTCGATCATCAATGGCGTCCTCCAAGAACAACCCCCCTACGTGTTTTGCCGATCTGAAATTTAACCCATGCAATCACGTTTCAAGATTTGAACCCGACCCTCTCATCCAGAATTTAACCACGTAATCAAGTTCTTCACTCGCTCTCCCCTTCTTCATGCCTTCACCTATAATCCCAAAATGAGCAAAATGCTCATTGGGAAATTCTGGCTTACCTGTGTGTGTGACCCCTCCAATGATGCGATCCATGCATCCATCCTTTCTGAAGACGAGGGTGATCACGACCTCTCTTTTGGGGTCGATGACGTTCGCACTGCCCTTAAAATCGATTCTTTCGATCCCTATGACGAATGGCATTCAGATACCGTTCTCGAAGATGTCCTTAGTTCAATAGGTTACGTGGTTGATGACAACTCTAAAAGCTCCAAAGGACCTGGAACTCTTCTTCGGAGTCACATGGGTGGTGTATGGAACTTCTTCTTTGCCCATGTGATCCACTGCCTCTCCCGAAAGACGAGCGGCCATGATCAATCCCCTTCCTACATCACCAAACTTGCCCATGCCCTAATCTTTCAACGCCGAGTTGATTTCGCCCAGTACTTCTTCACCGAATTAGTGGAAGTGATCACACATCCAAAGAAGTGCCACGTTGCCCGAACTCCCTGATTCACTTATGACTGGTCTCCACCGATCGTCGGCAGCAAGACTCTCAACGTCGGTGTTCTCGACACCGATCATCCTTTACGCCGAGGTATGATTACTTTAGCCATCTCTCCAGAGCTTCAATGGGGTGATTCTGAAATTCCAGGGTTTCAACACCCCGATATCCCCGAAGTCCTTACTGCTGTTGTGACCTCTTCCCCCCGTCCCAGAGTAAAGTCGGTCGGTGCGAAGAAGAAATCGGCCGCCGACACCTCTGCCGCTGCTTCCAGGACTATGACACCGATTAACCCATCGGTGGCTTCCCCGGTCCAAAAACCTTCTAAGCGGAGGCACTCTTCGTCCCCCCCCCCCGAAAAGTCGTCTAAAAAGATCTCGGGGAACTGTCCGTGAGCCATCCCCGTCCAAATCATTTTTGTTCACCACCGACCATTTGGTTATCCCTAAGGCATCCCTAAATTTACCTCCTCCAACTCATTCTTTGAGTGACCACGCAGACTCTCCCACCGAAATTCTAGACTCTCCCTCCGAAAGTCTGGACCCTGCACTGCACGGCCTTTCACCCGGTCATTTCTTGATCGATGACGATGCACAACCCGATCAGGGTTCCCCCCATTAGATCCCCCCCATGACTTCTTTGCAGGTCTCTTTGACGACACTGGTTCTCCCCGAACCTCCCCGTCGGTCGGAGCAATCCCCATTGACTCCTCATCCCCCTCACCGAAAGAGTCACCTTGAACCAAATTTCTTCCCGAAGTTCTCCCCTGGTTCAAACTCCCCAAAGATCGCCTACGCCACACTGATCACCCTCCCCGGGTCAGAAATCACCCCGACGATCTCCCACTCCGCCACCGAGACCACTATTCCCCGATGAAATGTTATATCCCAGCAACATTCCCATTTCGGCGGAGGATCCCTATCGCATCCGCTACTCAGTTCCTGGGGATGTCGGGGGTGAAACCACTGTTCAAGCACCCTCTTTGATTGAAGACTTACAAGAAAGTGCTCGACAATGTCGGCTTGTCGGCACCCAATTTGAATCTTTCAAACAGGCCACTCTTGCAATGATCGTCATGACGAGTTCCCGAATGTCCACTATCGAGTCTCGCCTGCCGCGGATTCTCTCAGATGCTATTGCCGATGCTCTACAGCCCCTTACCACCGACATCTCCTCTTTGGTTTCCAAGGTGGAATCTTTGTCAAAATCTCATGGGGATCTTGCCTTCTCCTTTGGTGCTTTCAAGGTAGCATCCACCATCAAAGATTCTGAACTTCAGAGGATGCTTCAAGAAGCTAAGTCTCATCAAGACTTCAGCCAGGCCACTGCCTCCTCTCTTCGTGACATTCATGCCAAACTTCCAGAATTCGGCCAACTGGAGATGGATCTTGGTGACTTCACCATGGTTTCTGAAGAGGTATCGAAACAACTTTCTTTTCTTCATAAGAAATTTGACTACATTTTCAGACAGATGGGTATGAAGATTCTGGCTGGTGCTGAGGGGGAGAAAAAGACAACCCAAGCCATCTCTTAAATAGTCGGTCATCCCCAAGCCTCCATCTTCCACCAATGACATTCCTGAAACCACCGAAACTCACGCTGAAACCACCGACGCTGAGGGGGAGCAACTCTATGGAGAAAAAGAGTTGGAGTTGGAAGACAAAGCAACAACTGAGGGGGAGCAACCTTTTACGGCCAAAACAGACAAGGGAAAGAAAAGTCTTACTGCCGAACAATTGGCCGAACAAGAAAGAATAGAGAAAGAAAAGATGAAGTATGGAACTCGTCCCACCGATGTAGACAAACTCAAACTTAAACCTCCTTCATCACATCTGCAGGAACCCAATATCGGTCTGACTCCTCAAGAAATTGAGGAAGCCAGATTAGCCCAAAAAGCTCTTGATGATACCAAGGCCCTCTCTTTAAAAGTTGCAGAGGAAGAAGCTAAGAAAGCCAAGTCCACCGATGCTGTGTCGGCACAGCAATCGGTGCTGAGTGAATTTGAACAAGAGATAAATGAAGAAGTTAGATGGTACAAGAAGAAGATGCACCACCGATCCGACAGAACCCCGATCTCAGGTGTCAAGATCGCAACCTCCAGAGCCAACCCAAAAGACATCTGCCTTATCATTGATCGGGAAGATGGCTCCTTGAAAAGGTGTGAGAGACTACCAACTCAAAACCTACGGTCTCCCCGAATGGTACGAGATCTCTCGACACTTGGCCAAAAATCCAAACCCAAAGAAGGACATCTTTGTCAAATACATTGATGGTCTAATGGCAAAGATGAAGGAGATAAAAAAAGAAGTATAGCATCATGCTGACCACCGATGAAAGATCGAAACTGCAATCCTTGAAGGAAGAAGTGCGCCTTCCCAAAGTTCAGAATCCCCCCGACACCGTCTTCAAGGATATGGCAAAGGAAGGAAAGATACCGAATGTAAGTAACCTAAGTCTTTCCCTTCCCACTTCGGCATCATATCCCACGACAACTCTGGGTCTGTCACCGATTCCAAGACTGTATTTCAACGATGGTTTCGGCAAACGAGCCTTCTTCAGATTCTCTCAAATCCCCGTTGCCGACACCATGTTTCTTGAAGGCCTCCACAACTTGTTCCCTCACATCCCTGATGCTCAACCCTACTACCGAATCCTAATGGATGAGATCAAGCGCCGACAATCGTCAAAGAAGTAGGTTTTCATTTTACCTTTCGGTAGTTTTGATATTCTTTCGCTTCCTTTCCTTACCGATGTATGAGAATGACTTATGCAATTCAAGTGCTTCTCTTGTTTATATTTAGCTGTACATACCTTTTATTTCCTTGCTTTATATATACTGTATAGATATACTCAAAGAAACATAGATCAAAAAAAAAGAAAAAAAGAAAGGTCTATGTGAAAAGAACCCAAAGAGTAAAAAGGGTCAAAATGCACTTATTTTCATTTGCTCTTTAATATTCTAAGGATAGAGATCAAATTCAAAGAGGGGGAGATTGTTGGGTCATCACAGATTTGAAATTGACTCAATTAAACCCACTTAGATACTTAGAATATTTTTGGATTCTTTTGTGTAACTTGTACTCTTATATCAATTGTTCGGTGAAGCCGAAGATCAACCGAAACCAAGTGCGAAGACTATCGCATTGCGGAAGTGAGAAAATCGGCAGCAACTTTCTACAAGTTACATCACCACCGATATGCCTGTGCTATCGGTGGACAAGCATCACCGAATTCGGTGAGAAGCTCAAGAAAACTTCCACCGATATGTGTTCAGAAATCGGTGGGAGTTCAAGAAGACTGCACCGAAATATTATACACCTCGGTGAAACTCTCTCTTTTTTTAAAGAAGTGAGATTTTGAATTGGTGCAGTTTCCAATACAGGATGTCGGTAGCCTTTTTCTCTAAAGACAAAAGAGAAGATTATTTATTATGAGTCAATATCCTATTGTCAGATAAAAGTGGCATTTTGTCATTTTATCTATTCTCAGATAAGGTCCTTTTCTGGTACGACTGTCCTCCTGGTTCCTTGGATAAGTTAAAAAGGAGATATCAGCTTTTCAGAAGTCAACCTCTACAATGAATTGAAGAGTGACAAGTGTTCCAAGCATTAAATGATGCATGGACTATAAATAGAGGTGAAGACTCTCCATGCAAACTACAGCTTCTGAAGATAACTAAGTGCAAACTCATTTCTTACTGAAATTGCATCTTGTGTCTAAGTGTCCAATTTGTTCTAAGTGTTTTTCAGTTTACTTTGTGTTAGATTGTTAGAATAGTTTAACTGTTCTTTTCCGCAACAATCTTTTGTTTTCTATGTGTAATTCTTATTGAAAGATTTTCAATATATTGAATTAAAACTTGTGAAAAATCTGAGTATTGTATTCAACCCCCCCTTCTACAATACTCGTTGAGCCATTTTGGGACCAACATTTGTGTTGCCAAGTTAATTTTTCTTTAAAAGGCCTAAAAGGTTTAGCGTCTTTTGAATAGAGAGAGAGGATTTTTCCTTTTCAAGTTTGTTTTTCTCAAGTTCGACAGAGGTTTTGGCTTGTACACACTTGTCCACAAAATCCGGGCAAATAGGAACACTTGTGATTGTCTCCTTAGGAGTAATTGTTCTGTTAAGATTTTCAGAGGGAAATTTAAGTCCATCTGCTTCATAAGGATCTATTCCTGATTCAACTGAATCAGTCTCAGAATCGCCAGAAGATGAGTCGTCCTCATATATAGAGGTTGAGTCACTTAGGTCTCTGTCGACAGAGGCTGGGTTTTCTGAGCAAGTGCTATACTCGCTATCTTCCTCTCTTTCTAGGATATTTTCTATGTCAACAGAAGAGTTCATCAAGGATTCCTCAGAGAGATTTTGATCGTCAGAGGATGTACAGTGATTTTCATAAAAGTTGTTTTTCCCGATTTCCATTAACTCTTTTTCAGAAATATTTTTAAGTTTTTCTTCTGTGGAAGTAGGCAAGAACTCAGGTGCCTCTGTAGATAGTTTCTTTTCAGAATCTATAGTGCAGACAAAAGCAACCTGGGATTGAGTCTCGGGGTCAACAAACTTAAAGATTCCTATCTGATCTTGTGTTTTTAGATATTTCTTAGGTTTGGAAGCTCTTTTGACAGAGGCTGATGATGGTAGATCTGTGTTTTCAAACCACACATTTATCATCTTCAGAGGTTTTCTTATGTGAGGTTCCCCAGAGAGTTTTCGCCTTTTGCTAACAGAGAGTAAGTTTGGAAACCCAAGTTTTCTTGTATCACCTATACAGAACAGAGACGACAGAGATTTGTCTCTTTTGGTTCCAGTGTATGGATCTATATCACAGAAGCCAATTCCCCGTCTCCCTATTTGTGTGTTTATCTTTTCATAAACCATCTGAGCATCTTGATATTTTTCATTAAAAGGTCTCTTCTGAGTAGGTCTTGATGAAGGACTTCTCTTTCCTTTTGAAAATAGTTTTTAAGAGCAAGAATATTCATTCTGTCGCTCTCAGTATCTGTTAGTTCTTTTGATTTAGCTTTTAAAGCTGAGTTAAGTTCTGAGATCTTTTCTTTCAAAGGATTTAAATGTTTGTTCCAATTTATCTCAATTTCTTTCTTTTCTTGAAAAATCTTTGCCTTTTCTTGAGTGAGAAGTCTGGTTTCTCTTTCAAAAAATGCAAGTTTCTTTTGAATATTTTCACAAGTCTTTTAAAGTTCAGTGTGTTCAACAATTAGTTTGAGCAAGTCATCTTCTGTAGCATTAGAGGAAGAGTCAGAAGTGGATATCTCACTATCAGAGTCGGATGAGCTAACCTCTGCCATTCCACAGAACAAGGCGTTCTTGTCGCCTTCATCAGATGATTTGTCGGACAGCCAGTTCTCTTGATTCACCATTAGTGACTTCTGAGCATAGTACTCCGCTTTCTTTTTGTAGAAAGCAGAATCCCTCTGAGGGCGGTTTGGTTTGCTCCTGCAGTCATTGTCATAATGGCCTGGCTTGCCACAATTGTAACATCCTTGGTTCTATGGAGCATTGCCAGCTTTGTCATATGACTTCTGTCGGTCACCACCTCTGTCATTCTTGTCATTT
This sequence comes from Saussurea involucrata, assembly GCA_033807775.1. Classification (NCBI taxonomy): domain Eukaryota; kingdom Viridiplantae; phylum Streptophyta; class Magnoliopsida; order Asterales; family Asteraceae; genus Saussurea; species Saussurea involucrata. The sequence continues at coordinate 95,215,186 of CM066322.1, forward strand.
GACCCTTCTCTTCCACGATCATCTCTTCCATAGCGATCATTTCCAGACTTCTTCTGGTATCCTCTGCTGAATTCCCTTGTCAAAAGAGCTAACGATTTAGCTATTGAGGCCATAGTTGCCTCTTCTTCTTCCACCACCTCTTCCTCTTCACTATCAACGATCATTACCTTCTTCTTCTTCTCCTTCTTTTCCTCCACAGCTTTCTCATTCTTCGGCTTCTCTTTAGCTTCTGTAGCCTTACCAACAAGTGCAAGGGGTGTACTGACTTGAGCTTTTGTTTGTGCAATCTGAGGTTCTTGGGCTGCCAAAGTTCCATAAAGATCTGACAGAGTCCAACAGTCTAAGTCCTGATTAGTTTGTAGAGACATAGAAAACTGGAACCATTCTTCATTTAGGCTCTTCAAGAACATGACATTGTTCTCCTCAGAAGTTATGTGGATCCCGAACTTCTTGCACTTGTTGATCAGAGAGTTGAACCGATCATAAGTTGACTGCATCGATTCTGTCGGCAGAGCTTTGAATGCATAGTATTCATTGATGCATTGGGTTTTGCGGTTCTTCTGAGTTTTGGCCCCTCCTTCCAGTTATTTCTCCAGTTCTCTCCATAGATCGTATGCAGATTCACACACATCTAGAGATTGGAAGAGGTCATTGGGGATGGCTATTATCAGAAGTATGTTGGTCTTCTGAGCGACTTCGTATTTTGCCCAATCTGGATCGGACCAGTTGTCTTTGGTCTTTGGTTTCTCGTGCTCAGGAATCTCTGGTGTGTCGTCTGTGGCAGGTACACGAGGTACTTTGATCATTGGAACGAAAGGGGGTTGTGAATATAGTGAACGAGCTCTTTGTCAGTACCCTCGAAGAAGTGAATCATTCGTATCTTCCACTGAGGGTACTCATCTCTGAGCAGTGTGGGTGGCTTGGTTAGAGAACCAGCGGTGAAGAAGTTGTTCGTGTTCACCATTTTGAAAGAGGTTTGACAGATATCAAAAAAATAGAGTATGAACTGTAAACTTTCAGATGATGGAGTGATTGGTTTGAAACGTGTTTATAAGCTTAAAAAGCTTGAGCAATGCACTAAAATGGAGAGTTTTAACCAGGAAAACAGATTCTGCAGGTTTACCAAAGTCGAACAGGTCGAGAATGGTAGAAAAACATAGTCTATTTTAAATATGCGAAGAACAGGTCAAAAACTAACCAAGTTTCTACCAAAAATCATTGTAAGAGAGGATCACTTGATATAGATAATCAAGGATGGCTCTGATACCAATTGTTGGTTCCGTTTTACCTTAACAATGATTTAAATACCTATTAGTTCAAACATATAAGAGTTGCGGAAGCGTTTTAGCGAACTAAACAGATATTGTTTGATAGAAAAGACACACAATATCGAATACACAAAGTGGAAATAATTCAGATAATTAGCTCAATAACCCACTGTATATTGATATAAATGGAACACCAAGAACACCGAAAGTTATACGAGAAATCTGCTCTAAAAGTGTGTGTGTCGTGCAAAGCTTAATAGAAGAACTCAACATGAGTCTTCTATTTATACTATTAATCAGGGGACAAGTTCTAGACATAAAGGACGAAAGGTACAAGACACGATCGTGGAGCTGCTGTTGGTACAACGTTAACATAGTACGCCGCAATTCTGCAAAGGCTGAAACCCATCAGAGTTTGACACGTGGAGTTGTCAGGGCATGCCTTGTATGAATGATCTTCAGGATTTTCGTACAGCAAAGATCGTGAGAATCACGATGGTCTTCGTCTTGATCTTCATATAAACTTCTAAGTCTTCAGTCTTCAAACCACAGAGGCTCTGTCAAGTATGACAGAGGCTCTGTGGCCTTGTATTCTGTGAACGTCTTCAGTTGATCTTCTCTTGAACTTCTATCGGTGTCTCAATACTTCTATAAACAGTAGAAGTTGGAGCTAACAGTCGGGTAATTTCCGATCGATCAATTCCCATGGCCTTGATGGTATCAAGGAAGATGCCGTTCGCTGAACTGCCTCCGTCGACCAAGACTCGCCGGGTTAAACAATTACCAATCGTGAGTTGAATGATCAACCCGTCATGATGCCTCCTTCTAGCACCGAGGTCGTCTTGGTCAAAGGTGATCTTCATGGCTTCTAACTCCAGATCTCCTTTGGGTCTTGATGAATGAGGGGTAGGTCGATTGTCAGGTGCCTGGCTGGCATGACGCTTGGCTGCAGAATAATTCAGACCGCACACGTCAGACCCACCAGTGATGCAGTTGACGACCTTTGCATGATCGGGAGTCGGCGGTCGAGTGTCGTTAGCTGGAGTAACGAAGTCATCGATGATATCCTTGAGGTTACCTTTTGGGACGTGATATGCAAGCTCCTTTTTGAGAGCTATACAGTCGTCCGTCAGGTGACCGTGGTCGACATGGAAGTCGCACCACTTTGACTTATCTTTCTTTCCGTCGTCTTTGTCGGACCTCTTCGGCCACCGGATGGTCTCCTGGACGGTCTTCAGGGCCTCGACCAAGTCCTTAGTAGTCCCTTTGAATCCGTAGGAGGATATCTTAGGGTACTGAGGAAATTTGGTCGCGGTCACGGTCTTGAACTCTGCTTTCGTCTTGAATCGGACGTTCGGGATTTGTCGTGCAGGCTCTGACTTAGACATCGCCTTCGTTTTGAACTCTGGCTTCTTTACACTCAACGACCTCTTGTCGTCAGAATGCTTACGTCGAAAGGCAGCATCGTCTTCTACCCTCATATAGGCAAGGGTTCTTGGACGGACATCTTTGAAATTTTCTGGGGGATACTTGGTCAGATCGGTGTAGGCTTCGATCGTGGTGTTGACGTCGCAATTACGGAAACTGATCATTTCTGCATTGAATCTATTGAAATAACTCCGGATAGATTCACCGGCCTTCTACACGACATAATATAAGTCGCTGGTCTGCTTCTCTATCTTGCGACTGCTGGCGAACTGCTGGGAGAATTGGTTGACTAACTCAGCGAACGACCCGATGGATTTGGGCCTGAGATTAATCAACCATTGGAGGGCAGGACCCGTAAGGGTCGCCCCGAAACTCTTGCACATGCAAACTTCCTGTTACATATGCGGGATCGAGACCGTCCACATTAACTGCTTATACTGCGCGTTGTGCTCCGTCGGATCGGTTACTCCTGAATACTTGGGCATGAAAGAGGGGATGTTATACTTCTTCGGGACGTCGACGGTCGCTATCGTGTCAACGAAAGGCGACGCCTGAAATCTCGAGCGAGGCTCGATATCGACGGGCACGGCTGCCCCCGGCAGCTTAGCGAGTAGAGACAAAACACGCTCATTCTGGTCTTCCAGCATCTTCACCCGCTGGGCAACGGGGTCGTTAGAATCGAAATTTACACCCGTTGGAGGGTTAACCCCTGAACTGGTTCCATTTCCGTACGACGAGCCATTGGCGTCCCCATTGAAAGGGACGAAATATGGCTGAGCCTCGTTGTGCAGAGGCTGAGGTTTCAGATGCAGAGGAAGAGTCGGCCCAAACTAGGGATTTGGGATGAACGATCCCTGCTGCGGATTAGGGATGAATGATCCCTGCTGCGGATTCTGCATGAATGGACCTGGCTGCTGACCGAATGGTCCTGGACCTGAATTCTAAACGAACGGTCTGGGACCGTTTTGTAGTCCGAACGATCCATTCGGATTTTGATTCCTCAGTCGCGTGATTTCCTCAGCTGCCTTTCGACTTTGATCAACAAGGACGTTGATTTTATTTCGCGCAGCTTCCAGCTCATGATACATCTGGGCAATGAGCTGCTCTTGATTTCCATGTGCTGCCATTTTCCTGAAACAGAAAAAGAGGAAACTCCAAGAAACCGTTAGTAAGACGGACGTTTGTCGAAGCCTTTCTCTAGATGGGGCCCCACGGTGGGCGCCAAACTGTTAATGCAAAAAATCGTCCAGAAGGATAACTTAAGGTTGATTGTGGAGCTTAACAACTAAAGATAAAAATTGTTCGACAAACAGTACGACAAAGGCAAAAAACGTAAATGAGACGCAAAAATTTGTTGACGCAGGGAAAAACCTCAACGAGGAAAAAACCCGCGAACGACTGTGGATGTCGTCGCTGCACTATGGTCGCCAAACAGGGGCGATGTCCTTATGTTTCAGGTATCGAGGGTACAATGGTTACAATACAAGTGAAAGAAAGACTTTAAATGTAAAGTAAATAGGTGTATCGAATGTAAAAACAAGTGCGTCGTGTATAAAAGCTGTGCGTCGTGCGTCGTAATCGAGCGTCGAGAGCGATCTTTCGAGAGAGAGTTCTTTGCTTCAAATGCTTTCGCTGTGTGGTTGTTCTTGAAATCAGATGTCCGCAAATGAGGCTGGGATCTTTGTATTTATAGTCTTCGTAGCTTTGAATGACCTTTATGAATGTAAGAGTAACGACAGCTGGGATTAATGCTCGTGATTAACCTTGTCGGTTACGTCCGTTGGCCATTAATGGTGTTGACCCTGCATTAAACATGAAGATCATAACAGTTGTTATACGTTAGTCGGTCGAGGTCGTGAGGCTTCTTACGACGGTCGAGTGTCGCGAGTAACATTCTGGTCGAGGTCGAGACTGATGAAATTTTACCCAAACAGTAATCACTCAGGAGGTCGCAGTTTGGCTAATCGTATCTCTCAATAAGGCTATTTCTGGCCAACATTGCGACAAGACGCCATTAGGTATGTCCAGAACTGTGATCCCTGTCAACGACATTCAGGTACGTCCCATAAAACCTCATAACCTTTACACTCGACACTGATCCCATGGCCCTTCATGAGGTGGGGGATGGACATTGTCGGCAAGCTACCACCTGCCCCAGGGAAAAAGGTATTTCTCCTTGTACTTACGGATTATTTTTCTAAGTGGGTAGAAGCAGCTGCCTTTTCCCAAGTTCGGGGCAAGGAAGTCGTCTCTTTTATCCAAACTAACATCATATGCAGGTTTGGGATTCCGTCCAAAATTGTCTGTGACAATGGATCCCAGTTCATAAGCAACAGGACTCGACAGTTCTGTGAAGACCGCAACATCAAGCTGACGACCTCGACACCCAGGTATCCCCAGGAAAATGGACTCGCAGAGTCTAGCAATAAGACCATTATTGCGTCAATCAAGAAAAGGTTAAAAGCCGCCAAAGGAAAGTGGGTCGAAGAACTCCCTTCAGTCCTGTGGGCAAATCGCACGACGCCCCGTACGTCCACATGACATACCCCTTTCTCCTTGGTCTATGGTTGCGAGGCAGTCTTGCCGGTCGAGGTCCTGCTCCCGACCTCGAGGCATACTTCCGTCGACCACAACCTGGTCGATTTAAGTTATGACCTCGACGCCCTTGAAGAGCTTAGAGAACCAGCACTGATGAGAATGGCATTGCAAAAGCAAGCGATCGAGTGACATTTCAACAAGAATGTCAAAGCTAAAGTCTTTCAAGAAGGCGACTACGTCCTCCGAAAAGTGTTCCAAAGCACTTAAGAGCTATATGCAGGTAAGCTTTCCATCAAGTGGGAAGGTCCTTATTGTATCTCAGAAGTCGTGGGTAAAGGTGCCTATCGGCTCCAAACCCTCGACAATCGAGATGTCCCACGTATCTGGCATGCAAAACATTTGAAAAGGTATTTCTTCTAAATCCTTTTCCTCCTTTCGTATGATTTTTTATTCATCACGACGATTACTGACTTAAGCATCGGAGGGTCGTTGGCTAGCCAACGACCAACCTCTGACCTTGTTTTATCGCAGGATCACACGACATAAGTTACTGAGTCTATCGTACGACTTCAGTAGGCTTTCGCAGGATCGCACGACATAAGCAATCAGGTCTACTTTAAGACCTGATTACCTTATCACAGGGACGCATGATTCAAGTTCATCAAACGATTTAATTGCTCGACCATAGGGTCTAACGACCCCACGATCTAAGTTTTTTAACTTAGAAGAATTTCATGTTCTGAATGAATGCTTTGATCGCATGTACTTATGTTTGCTTACACGATTTAAAAATATAAAAGTCTTATGACTTATTTTCTAATCGTTGTATTACAATGGATGCCTAGGTCGCACGACTTCTTGTTCATTTTATACTTGGTGAATTTCACAATTGATATTTTTCACAAAATGTATAAGACGTAAGTTCAACAAAAAAGTAAATTTCATTCATTGAAAGATCGATTACATCCAAATGGCGCGACCATCAACGGTCGAGCAATAAAAACAAAGACTAAGAAAAAATTTGCAAAAGCTGAGGAAGAACTTCGGTCGCGTCTTTTCCAGAGGCCTCGCCTTTGGAGCCTTCATCCATCTCCTCCTCCTCGACCTCCTTCTCGTCATCTGAGTCGAGGTCCCGCTTAGTCCCAACCTTCGACAAGAAGAACGTCAACTCATCCGACGCAGAGGCGAGGGGATACTTGCCCGACAAGTGTCGTCGCATGATTGCCGCCCATGCGGTCATTCGGGCAAGAGCGAAGACGGACTTAGCCTCGTCCTTCAGCTCCTTCACATCTCCCTCTAGCTCCGCCACCCTAGACATGGAATCCTCGGCTTCTTTTTCACTCGCAGCGAAGGATTCCTTAGTCTTGTCCAGCCCGCCCTTTGTTCGGCGATAAGGGACAGGGATTGCTTCAGATGGTAGTTCGCCTCGTCCCTCGCATGTCCAACGGCCTCCGACTCGTTCAGGGCATCGTCGAGCCGTACGGACATCTACTCGGCACGTGCTAGAGCGGACTTCTCCCTCTCCAATGCCGCGTTCTCTCTCTCAAGAGCAGAAGACACTAGACCTTCTATATTCGTCATTTCGGCGTGCAGAGCCAGGGAAGACTGGAACGCCTGTAAAACACAAAGAGAATTATCAGTGGACACTCGACAAAGTTAACAACGACAAAGTAAAACAAGTCTTGAAAGAAAGACTTACCAGGAACGCCAGTCCAGCAACATGGGATCCCATCTCCTCGATCGAGACTCCCCGGAAGCGCTCCCTAAAAGAGGGAAGCTGATACTTCCCCAAATGGGGAAACAACATCGTCCCGTCTAGGACATTATCCGCCATGAAGTTTGACGGCAACGTAAAGTTGACCGTCATAACCTCAGCCTCCCCCGTCGCGTAACCCTTGCCCTTGTCGGCCGACGAAGAGGTCGACGTGACAGTAGGAGACACCACCGTTTTCGCCGGAGGCGCAGAGCTAACTGGTGTCGCGTCGATCGCACCAGAAGACGTCCTCGTCTTCTCAGGGGATGCGACCGACACCTTCGTCTTCTCAGGAGTGACGACTCTCGACGAGTCATCAGCCTTTGAAGACGGTTCCCTCGGGAGCGTCATCCTTTTTTTCTTCAAGACACCCGACCCGGTGGTCGAGGTCACTTTCCTCTTTTCTCTGCCCTTACGGGCAAGTTCATCTTGAGCTTTCCTCTTGGCAGCTGCAGACGACACCTTCGCCTGAGATTCTCCTGATAAACAAGAAGAGAAAAGAGCATTACACGACAGACATAAATGGAAAGACCAAAGTCGAGCAGGAAAAAGTAAGGTACACTCACCAGTCATCACTTCTTCTTCTTCTCTCGACTCCTCTTTTTCTTCTTCCTCTGTCTTCTTTTCCTCCTCTTCTTCTTCTCGACTCCCTTGTTGATTTTCACCCAAGTAGACTAAATCGTCGTCCTCGTCTATCAGATGTCATGTGACGAACGATTGATCGTCGGTACTGATCTCCAGAAACTTCTCGATCTTAGCCTTGGAGTCGTCGTTGGGCTTTACCTCCTCGAACTTGATGTCTGAAGGCACATAAGGGAGAAGATTAGTCGAAAAGCAAATAAATAAATGCAATAAAAATGCTCGACCAAAGATACAAGCTCACCCGTAATGTTCCAGCCGGACCTGATCCAATCGCTGTCGGGGTCCAGCGTCGCTACCCGCACGAATGCATACCTGGTCTTCCATTTGTGGTCGTTGACCGCAGTTTTCAGAACCAAGGTACGATCACCCTTGTGTTTTGAGAACAGGGTATAGTGACGGTACCCGTCCATCTTGACCTGGTAAGCCGTCAGCAGGTCCTTCGAGTTCATCGGCGACTCCTAATTTTCGGTAAGTCGCTCAATGACCTAGATAACACGCCAAAATTAGGGCATCAGCTGCCCCGGCGAGAGGTCGAACTCGCACATGAAAGCCTTGGCCATAGGCGAATAGGGCCACTCGAAACCTATCTTAAATGGGTACTCGTATATCACGACATACCCATCAGGACACATCTCTGGTCGAATCTGACCGGCCTTGCTCAATGTAATCCCCGCAAGGATTTTTGCTAAACTCCTAAGGTCGTCGAGATCATCTTGATCTCGAATGGTACTTTTGGGTTCGGTCGACATCGCTAAACCTGTTAACCAAATTTGTCGGTCTGAAAAACCCAAGATATCCATGTTTTTCCTAGGTTTTCTAGCAATTGACTTACGACGCATACAAAGAATAAGGAGTCGTACCTTATATAGGCGCTCTAAACCTCGAAATACCTAATCGGTTCGAAGATTTTTGCAGGTTTGGAAAAGATTCGACGAAAAATAGCAAGGATCAAAGACGAAAATAACTCTAAGAGGTTTATGAAAGCGTAAACTGGAAAAGATCCACCGTGGGTCTCTATTTATGTAATCGATCGTGTCAGATCGAGCCTTTCGATGATCGACATGTGCCCATGTCTCTTCGTATGCACACACGGATCGACGACACGTGGCGTTTACAGCTGTTAGGCATAGTCGTACGTCAGCATGACGTCACAATCTTATCCACTTTTCAACTTCCCATTCGGTTGGAATTGGACCGATCCAATTCCAAGGCAACTGAAGCGACTTTCGACACGTGTCACGACCCCAGGCGTCCCACTGACAAAAATTTAAAATTTGAATTTACCACTCTATTTTTAAATTTTGAGGGCAAACTATTTGGGTAAAATTTCACCAGTCTCGACTACGACCAGAAAAGGGAAAACAATTATCACACTTTTTCATGATAAGATAAAATCATAAACACTTTATCGTCTAACCAAAGTTAAATCGAAAAATGTACTCACGACACTCGACCGTTGTAACATACCTTGCGACCTCGACCGACTAACATATGACAAACTGTTATGGTTTCTCTATTTAATGCAGGATCAACACCATTAATGGCCAACGGATATAACCGATAAGGGTAATTACGAGCATTAATCCCAGCGACCGTTACAACCGTTACTCAAGGATTTATGGAGCCATTTATAGCCACGAAAGCTATATAAACAAGGGTTCATCATCAATTGCGCACAATCTGAGCTCTCAGGAATTACACGAAAAAAGACACTTGAAGCAGAAAATCTCTCTCTCGAAAGCATACGACGCACGACTTATACACATGACCTATACGCACGACGCATAATCCTTACACACGACGCACTTGTTTTTACATTCTATACACTTGTTTACTTTACATTTAAAGTCTTTCTTTCATTTGTATTGTAATCATTGTACTCTCGACACCTGAAACATAAGGACATCGCCCCTGTTTGGCGACCATAGTGCAGCGACGACATCCACGGTCGTCCGCGGGTTTTTTCCTCGTTGATGTTTTTCCCGCGTCATCAAATCCCTTGCGTCTCATTTACATTTTTCTGTCTTTGTCACATCGCTTTGTCGAACAATTTCTATCTTTAGTTGTTAAGCTCCACAATCAACCTTAAGTTATCCTTCTGGACGATTTTTGGCATTAACAGTAAGAAGGTTTGAGAAAATCTTCAACAATCATATAACATTGTCGTAAGTTGGATACATGAAAGGTATTGTGAATGCCTCTTAATTCATCACAAAGTTCTATTCAATATGCTACCTCACCAACTGGATCATTGATCACAAAAGGTCTGATATATCTCAGGCTCAACTTACCCGTTTTATCAAAACGAACAATTCCCATCCACATAGATACTTTTAACATCACACTGTCCCCAATCTGAAACTCTATTGATTTATAGCGTTTGTCGACCGATCTTATATGCCGTTAACTGAATGATTTTAGGTCCGACTAAATGTTTGTATCCCACTTCATTCCAACATAAATACGTTCTACATTTTCTGCCGTACAGGACCTCGAAGGCTGGCGGTTGAATACTTGAGTGATAACTGTTATTGTAAGCAAATTCAACTATAGGTAAACACCTTCACACAAACCTCCAAAGTCAATAATACAAGTATGCAACATGTCTTGTGAGTGTCTGAATCGTTCGTTCACTCTGACCGTTAGTTTGCGGTGGTAAGTAGTATTTGTAACACCCCGAATTTTCAAGTAAGCAAACCCATCTCAACTCTTAACCTTTATGAGCCTTCGTGGCCGTACCTGTTTAATACTTATGTACATTTAAAGGACATAAATGTATGCACGTTGGTGTTCTAGGATAGGACCCATGCATGCATGAAATCTTTAATCTTTTAGTCGGTTGTTGGATTTGGGACTTAACGAATCGAGGACCCGATTTCCTCTCCCTTCAGAGCCAATTTTCTTTCTCATTCCAATCCTCTCTCTTCATTGATTGCTAGTCATTATTGCGAGAAGTTAAAGCACAAATCTAGGGTTCTTGGGTTCAAGTGAAGACTTTAGCTTACACTTAAAGCTTTTAGAAGTTTTGTCACACCTCAAGAAGTTCTCATCTTTCCTAGGTGACCCCATTCATGTGTTCACGTCACCTTGATGGAAACGGGTCTCCCCCGGTTTTTCAAAAGATGTCTCTGGTGTATTTATGTTCAGGTGTGGAACATCTTTGCAAAGTTGAGGTTGGTAAATATGAAATCAAGTGGATATGGTAACATTTATTTTATAATATTATTATCTCATTTGTAAATTGTTTAATTTATAAGATCTCACTAGGCTTCTAGCCTGATACGGTGGTGTTTTGTTGCTTCACAGGTCCCACTAGCGGTGGATCTAGGATGGGATGAGGTACCGGTTGGTGCGGCTAAGAGCACCCCAGGGATTGGATTTTTGGGGCTTTGTGAAGAGAGGCATTTTTGGATATATATTTACACCCTTATTAATCTAGTAGTTAAAGTCTAGATTAAATAAGCTGTTATTGTTATGTCTCGATACATTTAATATTTTGGTTGTACAAACTTCCCCTTCGTGGGTTATAGATGTGGTATTTGGAAGTTTTTATTCTATCCATTTGTAATAACCAAGTTTCTTTTTAAAAGAAGTGTAAGATGGGTGGAAGAAATATGAAATCTAAAGTTTTGAGGGGCCATATTGTAATTTGGTTGGAAGGTATAAAAACCCCAAATTGGGCACAAAAACCCTAGGTGTTGCATTTTGAGAGCTGCTGTGGTGTGTGTGAGCTGAAGAAGCAAATCAATCTAGCATTTTGTTCTGGGAAGAAGGCAAGAGGAGGATTTCATCAGGTTAGATCAAGCATCATTTTGGGAAGGTAATCCCCTAATCTTATGTTTATACTGATTTGTCAAGTGAGTCTAATGTTTTGATGGGTTTCTAGAGTAATCGAGGACCTAATCGATGTTTAGGTTGTATAAAGATTTGATTATGTTGTCTAGTAGTGTAATAGCGGTTCTTGCGATCATTTCACATCGAATTGAATGGTGGTTTAGCCACTCTGTATGCCGTAAATCGACATGCAAATGGACCGAAACCGGAGTTAAAATCGGATCCAGAATGGACTGGAACCGGAGTTAAGATCGGATCCGGAATGGACCAGAACCGAAGTTAAGATCGGATCCGGAATGGACCGGAACTGTAGTTAAGATCGGAACCGGAAAGGGGGAACCGGATGTGGAACCGGAAACCATGGTTCGATCCGGATCAAGAGTAGAGTCTGGGACTTTGGTTTCGGGTTCGGTTATTCCGTTGAGTAAAGTTTTGGGGTTATGTTCCGGTTATTGTGAGCGACTTGTTAAGCCTTATTATTCTTAATCTTTTCAACCGCTTAGGTATTCCAAGTTAGAAACCGGAGGCTACGAGAGAAGTATTGTGAAAGTCATCAGGTGAGTTTTTCTAACTAAAAATACGTGTTTTAAAACGCGTTTACCGAAGTAAGTAAATGAGTAGAATGCCATGTTTTATTACATGATTTTGCTTGTATGAAAGTTTATTTGAGATGTATGCATACATTGTTGTTAGATGTAAATCGGCTAAGTGGAGGGGTATGGCCCGCCAGTGCTCTTACCCGGGGGTGTCCCGTTTATGCCATGGGAGGTGTGACCCAGTAAGGCAGTGTGAGACTGACACGTTGTCACTTCCGAGTGTCTTCAGTGTGCCATTTACATGAGTAGAGTTATCTGAAAGTTTTGTTTAAAGTTGTTGTATTTGAAAGTTACAAACTGCTCTAAATATATGTTATCAAACTGTTGAGGGAACTCACTAGACCTCATGGTCTAACCCTTGCATTTTCCAAACTAAACCTTTTCAGGGAAGCAGATAGTAAGGAGCTCCGGTAAGAGTCAAGAGAAGAACTAGAGACCGGATGCTTCTAGAGATAGTGCTACACTTTCACGTTATAGACTTTATTTATTCTCAGTTGTTAATAGGTTGTTTCCGCCAACCTAGATTTTGGAAGACAGTTGTATTGGAAATTTTGAGATTGGTTTTTGAGATATTTTATATTATTATGAATGTTATGCTTTATCTTTGGGATGTGTTGTTACAATTGGTATCAGAGCCGTAGTTTAAGGGATTTAGGTGACCGGGCGGGCCTAGACTTAAACTGTGGAAGTAGAAATCACAACTGAGAATCAGGAATGCGCTAGGAGGGCACTATAATAGGGATAAGACTAATAGGGTAGAGAGGACAGTCATGTAAGGTAGATTCGGGATTACACCTGGCCAGTTTAATTGCGAATTTACACGTACATGTATGTGCTTAAATTGCCCTATTATTCTTGAGCAATAGTCTTAAGTAATTTATTTTGGTATGTTTCAGTAATACAGTATGTCTGAAAGAACCTTGAGGAGTAGATCCGTGCCAGTAGTGGGTACAAATCCAGTCGTAGGAGAGATTCGTGACGAGGAAATCCTGGAGGAGGAACTGGTGAATCCTCCGAGGCGAGCGGCCACCCGCGGGAGGGGCGGAGGCTGAGGAAGAGGACGAGGTAGACCGTCGTTGCGAGCTGCCTCTCAGGCAGTTGGGTCTAGTGTGGCAACCCGCGGAGGTAAGAAGACGCCAACCACCCGTCGAGCAAAGAGTGTAGGAGCGCCTGAAGTGCGTGAGTCCCTACACCAAGAAAGTACCACTTCGGTAGGCGGAGGGAGTCAGTCGAACAGCCCAAGGAGAAACCAGAATCAAGCTTTTGTGACTGAGGAAAAGTTTACGGCTGAGATGGGTAAATTACAGGAGACCTTGCAAGCATTGTTGGAAAATCAGATCAAGACTACGTCAGAGGGACGCACTAAGAGTGGAAATGTGACCAAGATTTAGGCGTCTATCCTACCTCCGACCGTGGTGGGAGATTATTCTATATCGACTCCATTTATGGCTAATGAATCAAAGGCAGCGAAGGGGTGTACCTTTAAGACTTTTGCATTGTTCAAGCCTCCGTCTTTCAGCGGAGAGTGCAATCCAGTTTTAGCTCTAAGATGGATACGCGAGATGGAGTTAGCTTTCGACACGAGCAAGTGTGCCGAGGAAGACAAAGTGTTATTTGCCATGTCTATGGTGAAGGCTGATGCCATTTTGTGGTGGGATGTCGAGACGGGAGGTAAGGGTTCAGAGATCGCAAAAACAACTACCTGGGAACTGTTCATTAAGAGTTTCAAAGCTTAATTTTGCCCAGTGGCAGCCGTAAAGAAGCTCGCGGAAGAATTTAAGGGGTTGGAGCAAGGGACGATATCAGTCTAGGAGTATACGTCGAAGTTCATTGAGAAAGCTCGGTTTGCTGAACTGTATGTGCCTACTGAGGAGAGGCGTATAGAGAGATACATATGGGGACTGAAGAGCAGCGTGAGAGATTTGGTGCAGGTGAAAGGTCCAGTTACTTTTTAGGCTGCGGTAGATACTGCAGAGCTTAAAGAAAAGGAGAAGAATAGGCAGATAACGGAGAGAGTTGGAGACAAGCGGAAATGGGAAGGACCAAATCGCGATGTTAAGAGGTCGAGTGCGCCTAAACCTGAGTTGAGGGCGGGATTCAGATCAGGAGAGAAACCTTGTAGCAAGTGTAATCAGATGCATAAGGGGGAGTGTTTGGCGAATAAGGAAGGATGTTTCAAGTGTGGGAAGACAGGGCATATGGCACGAGACTGCCGTAGTTCGAGGTCATGTTATCAGTGTGGTTCGCCAGATCATGTCAAGACGGATTGTCCACAGTTAAGAAGAGGATTTGCTGGGATTTACGGCAGAAATAGTAGAGGAAGAGACAGAGATAGAAAGGTGGAGCCTGCTCGCGCGAAGGCGAGGGCTTTCCATATGTCGGCAGAGGAGGCGGTGAATACGCCTGATGTGGCGACAGGTACTTTCCCTATTGACTCTAATTTAGCTAAAGTATTGTTTGATTCAGGCGCCAACCATTCGTTTGTGTCGCCTAAATTTATTCGGAAATTGCAAGTGAAACCCAAGAGGTTGAACTTTGGGTTTGAGGTAGAAGTAGCAGATGATAGTCGAGTCTAGGTGAAAGAGGTATGTGAGGGGTGTAGCATTGACGTAGATGGTCACTTGTTCCCTTTGCGTTTGTACCCTATGGGAATGGGGGAGTTTGATGTGGTTTTAGGGATGGATTGGTTAGCGGATAACGACGCTAACATAGTGTGTAGTAAGAAGCTAATTCGTATCGCTTTGCCTGATAAGAAGAAAGTAGTAATCTATGGGGATCGTCGAGAAAGAAAGTCGTGTATGATATCTATGTTGAAATCTAGGTATGTTTGGGGAAGGGATTTCTGAGGTATTTAGCTTACGTGCTAGACGCTAAGAAAGAGAAGAAGGGAGTAGGGGATGTGCCTATAGTTAGCGAGTACCCGGAAGTGTTTCTAGATGAGTTGATGAGTCTGCCCCCAGATCGTCAAGTAGAGTTCAGAATAGATTTGATGCCTGGGGTGGCACCGATTGCACGTGCGCCCTATCGTCTGGCACCAGCAGAAATGAAGGAGATGATGACGCATCTGCAAGAGCTACTCGACAAGGGTTTCATTCGTCCAAGCTCATCGCCTTGGGGAGCGTCGGTACTATTTGTTAAGAAGAAGGACAGATCTATGCGGATGTGCATAGATTATCGTGAGCTCAACAAGGTAACAGTGAAGAACAAGTACCCGCTTCCGAGGATTGATGACCTCTTCGACCAGTTGCAAGGTGCGAGCTATTTCTCGAAGATAGATTTGAGATCGGGTTACCATCAGCTGAAGGTGAGAGAGGAAGACGTGCCCAAGACATCCTTTCGTACAAGATACAGACACTACGAGTTCTTAGTCATGCTGTTGGTCCCGAAAGGCCTATACAAGTTTGTAGAAGGGGGGGTGAATACAAACACGCTATTTTACTTTTCTAAATTGTTTATTGATAAATCATTAACAATTTACAGCTTGTTGCGGAAACAAGATTAAGGATAAACCTAAATCTAAACAAGTTGGAACACTAAGGTTTCTTGCACTAAGAAGGATATGGAGATTACTAATAAAATCCTATCTTGAGAGAGATTTGAACTTGTCCAGAGTTAGCAAGTTACTTCAAATGAAGTGAGTTCATCTCTTTATATACTGCATGCATTTAATGCAATTCAGTATACACTTTACACGTGTCATCAGCGGATTGGTTGCATGTCATTGACCTTTGTTGACAACCTTAGTAGCTGCATGAATGAACAGTGTAGTATCAGAGTGGTTGTACGATCTCAGATTTTCAGAGGTTCTTTTCTGACATTTCGTACGGTGGCGTCCAAGGGAGGTTAAGACAAAAGTACTTTGTACGGAGGACTTCATGATCAGCTTTCGTTGATTCAGCGATTATCATTTACTATTCAGCGAATGATAAAGTTCAGCGATAGCTGAAGTCTTGTACTTGATACTTCACGTTGAGTTGGACAAATCTGAGTCTTCGCTGATCCGCATCAGTTCATTAGTAGACTTGTCGCTGGTTCTTGAGCTTGATCTTCGACTTCAGCGTAGAACCTTTGTTGACGTGAAACTTGTCTTCAGGGATTATAAGTAAACAACTAACTTATCGGCGATCACCATAAGGACTGAACAGACTCAGCGCATTATGGTGAACAGTGTTCGCTGAATGTTTAATTTAAAGAGCGAGAGTTCCTATCAGCGGTACTGTAAGATCTTAGTACTTATCAGCGATAGTGAAACTCTGATACATATTGTTTACATACAATTTTCACTAAGTATTTAAGAGAGGGTCATTATCAAATCACTGAGGGTTTGGATCAACAATCTCCCCCTATTTGATTATGATATAGCAACAAAGAAAATTGCTATTTAATGAAAACATAAGGATAAAAAGAACTCATAAAATATTTTTCCCTTTTACTGTTTTCTGGGATCTTTTCAGTACTGATGGAGTAAAGTACATTCGCTGAAATCTTTCTTTAAATCTTTGAATCAGGTTACAATGAAGAACAGAAAGATTACAAGTACAAGCGAAATAAATTACAAGTACAAAAGGATAACTGATACAATAGAGAAAAAGGAGATTCTATCAGTTTTCAAAAGGTTCTTCCTTAATGAGAAGTTCATCAAGGGTCGTCTTTTCAGTGGGAATCATCCAGTCAGGAACCGTTACACCTTGTTTTCTTTTCTTCAACGCTTCTTGAAAGATCAAGGGTTTTAGGTGTCGTGCCTGAATGTCCTTTCTGAAGTCACACCAGTAGATAAGATCTCTGAGCTGTTCGATTGGAGTGATTGGGAGCTCAGCGATTCGTTGAAAGCATTTACGTCCGTCGTAGTCAAGAAAGAATATTCCATAAGGATTACTGATGACTTTACCAGGGACGAAAAGTTCACATGGTGGCAAAGAGATGTCAAGGGCGGATAGATCAGGATCAGGACCAAGTACTTCAGCGCGAGAGAAACCAATTCCAGTTTCATTTCGTATGACAGGTCCTGAGTTTGAATCTTGACGTTTCTTCCTTGGAGAACCTCTTTTTCTTTTCGGCTTTAGATCAGGAACAGGAGGAATATCCACACAAGAAGATATCAAGTCGATCTGTCTGTTTATCAGCTTTTCGAAATGATTCTTGTACTTAGATTGTGATGGTTGGATAGCTAACCTCATCTCCAGCCATTCAGAGAGACCATACCTTTTTACAGTGTCGGCGCGAAAGGTTTCAGATGTGCCATCTTCTCTGAACAGTTTGATGTCAACAATAGGTACTCCGATAGATGTTCTTCCAGAGATGAATACCTTGTTGATCTTCGCTGGACGATATCTGAAGTGAATTTTCTCTTTACACCAGATCAAGGTGGTCTGAGAAACTTCAGTTTTCTTTTCCACGATCTTCTGGGCTTCTTCCCACAGCTTTCGTTGGATTTGAATGGGAACACGCTTCAGCTTGGGGTCTTTGACAGATTCTTGAGTGAGCTTGATGGCGTATTCTCTGTCTTTCTCTTCAGCTTCCTTTCTTTCAGCAATGAGGCGTTCAACTCTAAGGTGGTCCTGATATTCAGCTTTTGAAATTCTGAACTTAGGAGGAACTGAAGGCAGTTGATCACGCCTTAGAATGATTCGCTGATCCTCGAATCGCTTTATTATTTCTTCTCTTCTCTTTTGATCTTCTTCACTCAGCCTTTGAGGAACTGAGGAAGGTCTCTTATTATGCAAGAGAGGTTGTTCTTCTGGTTCATCAGTCTCAGAGATTAAATCCAAGACTGGGATTATTTCATCAGCAGCAGCTGGCTTTATTTGTGAAGTCGCAACAATAGAAACTTCAGCGACATCCTCAAACAGGGGAGAGGACTAGCTGAAAAGCAGCGATCTTACAGATAAGAATTGGGTAGAAGAACTTGGGTAGAAAAGATAGAAAAAAAGTAATGTGGATGTGTATATAGGTTTGGAGAACTTAGTGAGTTGTTGAGAAGTTCAGGGAAGGAAAAAGTAAAGATTTAGTTTACCTGACAAACCGGCTTTTCAAAGAGAATCGCTAGATTTTCATCTTCAGCGAGGCCTTTGTCTTTGCTTTTCTCAGCGCCAGAGGCTGAGGGCTTTGTCTTTGTCTTCTCCCCTGATGGTTCTTTTATTGAGATTCCTTTAAGAGCTTTGATCCTTGGGGCAGGTTTGACGATAAAGAAATCATCGTCATCTTCATCATCATCATCATCCTTTCTTGGAGAGAAGGATGGTTTGTCGTCAGGGATGTCGATGTCTTCATCTTCTTCTGCTTCGGAATTCTCAGCATCTTCTTCGAGTTGCTCCCCTCAGATATAGAGGCGAGCTTCTCGGTTCCCTCAGGGTTTTCATCTCCCTGAGGTCCAGCGGTCAGATCTTCATTCCTCTCTCCCCTGATAGATTCATCATGGGAAAGGTCTTCAGCGCTTTTGTTGTTCAGATCTTCAGCGCTTTTCTCCTTGGAATGTTCAGCGCTCTTCTCCCCCTCTTTTTCATGATGACTGGGGGAGGAATGGGCAGATTCAGCGTTGGTGTTATCTGGGCCAGAGATTTTCACACAACCTTCAAGCTTTGCTATTCTGTCTTCTAGGCCAGAGATAGCAGGCGTGATTTTCCTCAGCTCTGTGCGATCCTCCTCTGTGAAAGATTCCAGAATAGAGACAGGGGCAGGAGCAGGAGCTGGACTATTTGCCTTGTTTACCAGCGTCTCGATCATCGTCTTCATAGAGCTAACGTCGGTCTTTACAGAGCCTAAGTCAGTCTTGACCTCTGACATATCACCCTCTAGTTTTTCAACCGATGTCTTCAGCGTTGTTACTTCGCTGGACATGGTCGAAACTGATGTTTTGAGGCTTGTGTAGTCAGTGTAGATGTCACAGAGCACCTTGGCAAAATCGCTGAGCGTCTTATCAAGACTCTTGATGTCTTCCGTGGAAGCTTTCTTCTCCACCACCGTTGTCAGCTTTGTCAAGTTCTCTCCAGCGTTTGTTACAGCTGTTGAGTTGTTGGAGAGTGTGGTGGTGAGACTGGACAGCTTTGTTTCCACGGACTTCAGCGAAGCGTTGATGTCTCCCAAATTAGGACCTGTAACATATAAGTACTTGTGAACAAAGGAAAGCTCAGAAGTTTCAGGTTTAGTTACAGTGTTTAAGGTGGGATTAGTACCTGCAGGAGGATTGATGAACTCGTCGAAGTTGCAGGTTCCTGAGTAGTGTTCCATATCCTCTTCAAAAGTACGGTGAGGTATGGTGAACTCTACAGGTCCTTTCTTCATCATTAGTTGAGAAGCATCAGCGGCGGCTTCTGGAATGATGGCATCTCCAGTGTTTGTGGAGGAGTGTCCAAGTGAGTGGAGGGAGAAGCGAAGGTTAAGATAGGTTCGGGTTCTGAGTTCAGCGTTGGAATCGCTGACAATCACTTCCTCAGTCTTTTGAGAGACTGAGGGAGGTTGGGTAGTTTCCAAGTTTCTAACCTCAGCGTTTAGAGACGCTGAAGTCTGGATTGGAGGGATGGCTTGCACGGGTGTGGCAGAGCGTACCACGGAACTTTCCTTCAGCTCTTCAGAATGAGCTGAGGAGTCTTCAGCATGGAATTGCTGGGGTTGCTCCTTGGTTTTCTTGATCCTTTTGGAATCAAGTTGGGTATGAGAGGGTTTCCTTTTCTTACAAGGAGAGGATGTTGTGACCGGGGTATCAGCGATTGGTATAGTCGCTGAAGGAGCCACAGAAAGCGGAGAATTTAGAAGAGTGAGAAGAGTAGAGAGACGTACCTCATTGGCGACAGGCTTGAAGTCGAGAACCTTAGGGCGAATCTGAGAAAGTTTCAGATCACCCTCTTCAGGATAGCTGTCCTTCAGGCCATATTGAAAGATGGCGCTGATGAATCGTGGGTAAGGAACCCATGCTGGTCTGTCAGCGGCAGAATCGACACGTTGAATCAGGTCTTCATAAATAATGGAGGCCCAGTCAATATTTAGACCTTTCAGCAGTGCGTATCCCATGGACTGCTGAGGTTGGGCGGCTTGATCAGAAGATCCGGATTTCGCTGTCATGCAGCTGATCAGGTGAGCGAAGATGAAATTCATCTCGCTGGGCATCTTGGATTTCTTTATCAGCGTCAGTTTCTTCTCAGGCTTCTTGTCCCTTCCAATATCCCAGATATAACCCATTGCGTCAAGGAAAGCAATGATTGCTTCTCTGTCAGCATGCTTTTTGTGGTCAGGGAATGGAATGAAGGGTTTTTCTTTGGAGGCATTTGGGAAGTTTAGGGCTTTGCGGATAATTGCGGGTGTGATCTTGATGGTGCCATACTCAGTATCGCTGAGTATGCAGTCTATGGTTTTGGATGGATCTTTGGCAGAGGGTAGCTCAGTGTGTCTGGCAGAGTACCAGAACTGGGATAAGAGCCGCTGACTGGCAGGAGGTGTTATGGTCAGGGCTGTTCTTCAGAAAATTTACAGCATCGTCCAGATGTGATACTTGCTTCCGAGGAGGAAACTCGAGAAGAGCTGAGAGGTTGTTGGCCTTAGTCCAATCGAGTTGATCCAGCTCGAACTTCACCTGGGGGGCTTTGAAGATTTCCATTTCCTCAGAGTCAGTGGAGATGGATTCAGCGGTAACATTCAGCTTTGAAGATGCCATATCACTGTATGATCAGTTCAACCAAAGATGTTAACAGATAAGAATTATCTTAATGGGGAAAGAAATTTCCGTTAAGATTTTTCGAATCTTGTCCATTTCATTCAGACAAAAAAAATGTCTTAATGAAGATTAGGGTTTTTCTTGATTTTAAAAGAAAAGTAAAACCCATAAAATCTTGTATTCCAGTTTCTAAAAGAAAAATGGATACGAATGAAGAACAAGTTTAAGATTTAGATTTAAAACTTGAAGAACAACCATGAAATGGTTGTGTTCATAAAACCATGAAAGAAATGATTTTATTTTAAAAAGTTCTTTTGTTTGATCTTGTTAAAACAAAGAGAAGATCGAAAACAAGTTATACGCATTTGATAAAAAATAAGAACATATTAACCTTGAAGTTGAATACCAAGATGATGAACAGTTCTTGAGGTTTTTGAGAGCACAAATGCAACAGAGAATTCTTTTCTTGCGGAGAAAGATTGTTCACGTAAAAGACAAATATAAACCAAGAGTTGTTTATATAGGGATTTTTAGAGAGAGAAAACCTTGAGCGGGAAAAGGTTTTCATCATGACACGGACACGTGTTTGCATTTGATTGGAAGTTTGAACAAAACGTGCAAACGTGTGTCAGAAAGAAATCGTGCCGAGTGTTATCCGTTGCAATGACGTCACAACTGTCCTTTCACATTCTTTTAGGATGTCTCTGAGGTTTTTTAAAAAAAAACTCAGGGACTCTTTTGAAAAATATGAAGCACTGAAGAGAAATATCAGTGAAGGTTTAAGGAATTTTCAAAATATCGCTGTTAAGGAAGAGATATTCAGCGATGCAATTTATTTTGAAATCTTGCATTTACATGCGATTGTCAGAGAGAGAAAAACATACCTGGATATCAGTTTAACCAAGTTTATTCAGAGAGAAGATGATGAAATGGATTATAAAAGTTGATTTTATCCCGAAGCCTATACAAGAATGTATAAACGTATCGCTGATAAATGTGAACCGCTGAAGATTTTATCCTTCAAAGTTCAGCATTCCAAGCTCGCTGATGAGAAAGTTGAATCTTGTCTCATCAAGAGGTTTGGTAAACAAATCAGCTAACTGATAATCAGTTGGAATAAAGTGAAGTTCTATATCACCATTCATCACATGATCTCTGATAAAATGATATCTGATTTCTATGTGTTTTGTCTTTGAGTGTAGCACTGGATTGTTTGCTATAGCGATGGCACTAGTGCTGTCGCAATAGATTGGAATTTTGGAGAGCTGAAGATCATAGTCTAGTAGTTGATTTCTCATCCACAAGACTTGAGAACAGCAGCTTCCAGCGGCTACATACTCAGCTTCAGCTGTGGAAGTGGACACTAAGTTTTGCTTCTTACTTGTTCAACTTACCAGCTTTCCACCCAGGAGCTGACATCCTCCTGTGGTGCTGTTCCTATCCATTTTGCAACCTGCAAAATCACTGTCTGAATAGGCGGTTAGATCGAATCCTGAGTCTTTGGGATACCAAAGACCTAGATTCGCTGTACCCTTAAGATATCGAAAGATTCGCTTTACAGCTTTCATATGGGATATCTTAGGTTCAGCTTGATATCGTGCGCACAGACATGTTGCAAACATAATATCGGGTCGGCTAGCTGTAAGATACAGTAGTGAGCCGATCATCCCACGGTACAGCGTGACATTGACAGGAACACCCTTTGTGTCCTTATCAAGTATCAGCGGTGGTGCCATAGGGGTTTTCATAGCTGAACTTTCAGTTAAGTCGAATTTCTTCAGCATATCTTTAACATACTTTCCCTGATTTATAAAAGTTCCTTTTTCAGTTTGCTTAATCTGAAGACCAAGGAAGTATGTTAGTTCACCCATCATACTCATTTTATACTCATCTTTCATTCTATCAGCGAAACGAGTACAAAGCTCAGGGTTAGTAGAACCAAATATAATGTCATCAACATATATTTGAACTAAAATGATATGACCTTTTACTTTTCTAAAAAACAAAGTTTTGTCAATCTTACCTCGCTCAAATTTTTCAATATGGAGATAAGTAGAGAGAGTATCATACCATGCACGTGGAGCTTGCTTTAAGCCATAAAGTGCCTTGTCTAGTTTATAAACATAACCTGGACGCTTAGGATCTGAGAATCCTGGAGGTTGTTCCACATATACTTCTTCATTCAGCTTTCCATTTAGAAACGCAGACTTAACATCCATCTGATGTACAGTGAAGTTTTTGTGTACATCATATGCTAAGAAAAGACGAATAGATTCAAGTCTTGCTACTGGAGCAAAAGTTTCGTCATAATCTATGCCTTCCTCTTGTCTGTATCCCTGAGCAACAAGACGAGCTTTGTTGCGAGTTACAGTACCATGTTCGTCCAACTTGTTTCGATAGACCCATTTAGTGCCTATCACCGTTTTGTCAGTTGGTCTACGAACAAGTTTCCAAACTTTGTTTCTTTCGAATTCAGTCAGCTCTTCTTGCATAGCGCTGACCCAGTTTGGATCTCTGAGGGCATCATCTATTTTCTTTGGTTCAGTTAGAGAAATAAAGTTAACAAATAAACAAATATTACCTGCACTTCTACGAGTCTGAATACCAGCGTTGGGATCACCAAGAATTTGATCGATTGGGTGATTTACAGTCCATCGCTGAGCCGGAGTATGCGTCGCTGACTCAGTCTGAACTGGAGAAACTGAAGATGAGGCTTCAGCTACTTCTGGATTATCAGCTAAGAGAGGAATGTTTGCATTTTCCACTTCATTCACTGATTGCTGAGAAATAGATGGAATTTCTGAGACATTTGGATCAACTGCAGGTATAGTGTTTATAGGAACAGCTGAGACCCAAGATGTTTCAGCTTCACTATTTTGCATATTTGGAATGATAGAAGGACCATCATTTTCTACTGTGTGAGCATGAGGAGTGGGAACATCTTCTGAATCACCAAGATGAGAAAACATCCATTGATTCAGTTCTTCTGTATCAGCGTTCGGTTTAGAGTTCGCTGAACGGGATTCGTCAAACGTGACGTGAATAGTTTCTTCTACAGTTTGTCTTCTTCGGTTGAAGACTCTGAAGGCTTTGGAAACTGAGGAGTATCCAAGAAAGATTCCATCATCAGCCTTAGGATCAAACTTTCCAAGGGCATCTCTGTTGTTCAGTATGAAACACTGACATCCAAAGATGTGAAGAAAGCTGATTGAAGGCTTTCTCCCATGAAAGAGTTCATAGGCTGTCTTTTTGAATCTTTTAACTATCAGCGACCTGTTTTGCGTAAAACAAGCAGTGTTGACAGCTTCTGCCCAAAACTGAGTAGGCAGGTGAGAATCGCTGAGCATTGAACGTGCAGCTTCAATAATTGTTCTATTTCTTCTTTCAGCGACTCCGTTTTGTTGTGGTGTTCTCACTGACGAAAAGTTGTGAGAAATACCCTTGCTCTCAAGGAAGGAATCAAGAGAACTGTTTTTGAATTCAGTTCCATGATCACTCCTTATTGAGCGAACAGTCATATTGTTCAGAGTTTCCATCTTCCGAACAAAGGTGATGAGTTCTTCAGGGGTGTCACTCTTAGAACGTAGAAACATTACCCATGTGTAACGAGAGAATTCATCAACTATGACCAGCGTATATTTCTTTCCAGCGATGGATTGTTTGTTAACGGGGCCAAACAAATCCATATGGAGTAGTTGTAGAGGAGATGATACTGAGGAAACTTGCTTTGACTTAAAGCTTGCCTTGGTCTGCTTCCCTTTTTCACACGCTGAACATAAGGACTCTTTGGCGTATGAATGTTGAGGTAGACCAGTGACTAACTCTTTGGATGAAAGAGTATTCAGTGTCTTGAAGTTGAGATGTGAGAGCCTTTTGTGCCATAGCCAGTTAACATCAGAAGATGCTTTTGAGAAGAAACAGGAGTTCTCAGTGGTTGTTGAGTCCATGTTTATAACGTAAACATTTTCCAAACGATAACCGCTGAGAGCTATCTTCTCCTTTTTGTCAGAGACAAAGCAGGATTCCTTAGTGAAAATCACTTTGTTATCCATGTCGCAAAGCTGACTGATGCTTAGAAGATTATGCTTCAGCCCTTCAACATATGCGACTCTTCTGAAGGATGTTGTACCATTTGAAAGTACACCATACCCTCGGGTGTGTCCTTTTCCATTTCCACCGAAAGTCACAGAGGGACCCTTCTCTTCCTTGTATTCAGCAAGCAGGCTTTTCTTTCCAGTCATGTGTCTAGAGCATCCGCTATCGAGATACCAGATACCCTTCTTAACCTGCAATACAAAGGAAGATTAGTTTTGCTTGGGTACCCACTTCACCATGTATACGCGTTTGTCAGTGGAAGTGGTTGGAATGGGTTCAGCAGTCTTCGCAGCATTTGAAGATTCAACTTTGTCTTTCTTCACTTTGGTCAATTTCTTGACCTCAGCGGTAGGAGTCACCTTGACCTGAATTGCAACTGGTTTGGTCTTCTTGGGTGCTATCTTCACCTTAGCTATCTTATCAGCTTTGGTGGCTGTGGGAGACTTACTTGCAATATGATCGGTAAGTCCACAGTTTCCTATAACTAAAATTAGTTCTAGGACCACTTGAGTGCTGAGCTTTTAATTTGGAATTAGAAGTGCCAGCACCAAGTATACTATTGG
Source organism: Saussurea involucrata (assembly GCA_033807775.1). NCBI lineage: Eukaryota > Viridiplantae > Streptophyta > Magnoliopsida > Asterales > Asteraceae > Saussurea > Saussurea involucrata. Next base: position 95,240,550 of record CM066322.1, read on the forward strand.
TTTTTGAAATAGGACGAACATTCAGTTCTTCAGATTTCTTACCAAGGATATCTACTCTGAGTCTAGGAGTAGGTCGCTGAACTGATCCAGAGGTCTGATTTCTAGAACCAGATGAATGAATCACTAAGGCTTTGGAAGCATTCAGCTTAGGTACTAAGGTACCCTTCTGAGGATTTTGATAAATAACAATTCCTTTACCTTTGTCTTTAGAGACAGAGGTAGGTTTTGAATAAACCATTTTCTCCTTACCTTTTGAGGAGGTAGGAGTTTCCTCAGGGATTGGTGTAACCGACGAGGAGTACTGAGATGAAGAAGTGTCAGCTACTGAGGATACGAACATTCCAAATTTAAGCATTGAACGTTCAGTGGTTGGTATTGGAGTGTCATATTTATAACCCAAACCACGTTTATCACTCAGAGGAATCTGAGCCTTAATTATCTCAGTGATCTTTGTTGAAGAATTACACCATCCTTCAACAGTAGCTTGTTCAGCTTTTAATGCAGCGATAGCTTCCGCTCGTTCGATTTTGACTAGCTGATTTAAATGGACTTGATCTTTAAAATCTTCTTCAAATTTAGAAAGCTTTTCTATTTGAAGGTGGCAGTTTTTAAGCTTTTCAGCGAGATCAAGATTTTGGTTTTCAACCACAGCTTTGCCGTTCATGGCTTCGTATAAACTTCTAGTCAGTAGTTCGATTTTACGGAGACTATCAGCTTCATCAATATTTGCAATATTGGTAAAGAAGGAAGGTGATACCTGAATGGCAGATGTTGAAGTGGAGGGAATGTCTGAACTTTCTTCCTCTTCTTCAATCTTGGCCATGAGACATTGATTTGCTTCATCATCTTCAGAATCAGATGATGAGGCTTCTTCATCAGAAGCAGCCCAATCATAGTCAGCCATCAGGCCTTTTCCTTTCTTCTTAAAGCTTTTCAGCTTTGCATACTTCTCCTTCAGCTTTGAGTATTTGTCATCTTTATTCCTTGGAACAAAGGATTTCTTTGTAAAAGCTGAAGGTCTCATGATTTTCTTTGACCTGCACTCGTTAGCGAAATGACCTGTCTTTTCGCAGTTGAAACAAGTAGTAGTAGCCTTATCAACAAAAGCTGATAACTTAGGCTTGTCAGCTATAGAAAGAGTTTTGTTCTTTCTAAACATTTTCTTCTTGGCGAATCTCCTGAACTTTTTAGTTAGGAGAGCCAAGGATTCATCATCATCTGAAGAATCAGAATCTGATGACCTTTCAGAGTTACTTTCTAACTCAGTGATAGTGACCACGGGTCGCTGAGTAGAAGGTTCCTCTGAGATTAAAGCAACAGGGGTGCTTTTGGAATCTTTTACAAGATTCTTCTTAAGATGGCTAGATTGCTCATGATTCAGCAATGTGCCATATAAGGTAGCAAGTGTCATTGATCTTAGATCTTTTGACAGCTTGAGACACATGGAATAATTGTCCCAGCTTTCAGGTAAACATTCTAAAAACTTTGTCAGCACTTCAAAGTTTGAATATTCCTTACCAACCGTTTTTAGATCTATAATTAAGCAGTTAAAACGTTGATGAACTTCAGAGAGAGTTTCATTCTTACCAGAAATGAAGCTTTCGTATTGTCTTACCAGGTTGATCTTTCTTGAATCCTGGACTTCAGACGTTCCTTCATACTGAACATATATTGTGTCCCACATGGCTTTTGAGGATTTCAGGTTCATGACGGAATGGTAGACTTCGTCAGGAAGGGCCATGGATAGTATGGATCTGGATTTTGTATCTATAGCCACTTTCTTCTTATCTTCATCGGTCCACATGTGTATTTCCTTTGGAATCAGCCTTTCAGGAATAGCAGCTCGAGTTGCAGTGGCTGGAACTAAAGGATCAATAGTTACAGGGATGTGTGGGCCGTTTTCAAGATAGTAGGTCATAGTAGGGTCTACACCTTCTAGGAAGAGCATCATCCTATTTTTCCATAAGTTGAAGTTGTCTCTGGAAAATCTAGGGGGTTTTGCAAGAGAACCATTGTCTATATAATTTGTGTTTGTGTGGGAGGCCATTTTCAGATAATAGCAAGGAAGAGAAATATCTTAGATTAGATCTTGTTTATGAGATTAAACAAATCCGCTCTGATACCACTTGTTGGTCCCGAAAGGCCTATACAAGTTTGTAGAAGGGGGGGGGGGGTTGAATACAAACACGCTATTTTACTTTTCTAAATTGTTTATTGATAAATCATTAACAATTTACAGCTTGTTGCGGAAACAAGATTAAGGATAAACCTAAATCTAAACAAGTTGGAACACTAAGGTTTCTTGAACTAAGAAGGATATGGAGATTACTAATAAAATCCTATCTTGAGAGAGATTTGAACTTGTCCAGAGTTAGCAAGTTACTTCAAATGAAGTGAGTTCATCTCTTTATATACTGCATGCATTTAATGCAATTCAGTATACACTTTACACGTGTCATCAGCGGATTGGTTGCATGTCATTGACCTTTGTTGACAACCTTAGTAGCTGCATGAATGAACAGTGTAGTATCAGAGTGGTTGTACGATCTCAGATTTTCGGAGGTTCTTTTCTGACATTTCGTACGGTGGCGTCCAAGGGAGGTTAAGACAAAAGTACTTTGTACGGAGGACTTCATGATCAGCTTTCGTTGATTCAGCGATTATCATTTACTATTCAGCGAATGATAAAGTTCAGCGATAGCTGAAGTCTTGTACTTGATACTTCACGTTGAGTTGGACAAATCTGAGTCTTCGCTGATCCGCATCAGTTCATTAGTAGACTTGTCGCTGGTTCTTGAGCTTGATCTTCGACTTCAGCGTAGAACCTTTGTTGACGTGAAACTTGTCTTCAGGGATTATAAGTAAACAACTAACTTATCGGCGATCACCATAAGGACTGAACAGACTCAGCGCATTATGGTGAACAGTGTTCGCTGAATGTTTAATTTAAAGAGCGAGAGTTCCTATCAGCGGTACTGTAAGATCTTAGTACTTATCAGCGATAGTGAAACTCTGATACATATTGTTTACATACAATTTTCACTAAGTATTTAAGAGAGGGTCATTATCAAATCACTGAGGGTTTGGATCAACACATGCCTTTTGGCTTGACTAATGCCCCAACAGTGTTCATGGATTTGATGAACAGGGTGTGTAGTTCGTTGCTAGACAAGTGTGTGATCGTCTTCATTGACGATATTCTGATCTACTCTCGAACCTGTAAAGATCACGAGGAGCATCTTCAGGCGGCGTTGGAATTGCTGAAATGCGAGAAGTTGTACGCAAAGTTCTCAAAGTGCGAGTTTTGGTTAAGGGAAGTTCAGTTTCTAGGTCACGTGGTGTCGGCGGACGGTATCAAAGTGGACCCCGCTATAATCGAAGCTATTAAAGATTGGGAGTCGCCAAAGTCGCCATTAGAAGTGAGAAGTTTTCTTGGGTTAGCGGGCTACTACAGGAAATTCATCCATGACTTCTCTCATATAGCCACACCGTTGACCGCATTGACGAGGAAGAACGTCAAGTTCGTTTGGACCGAAGCTCAAGAGGCCTCATTTGAGAGGTTAAAGGAGAGTCTGAGCAACGCTCCCATTTTGTCATTGCCAGCCAGGTCAGAAGGTTTTGTAATCTACATCGATGATTCTAAACTTGGGTTAGAGTGTGTACCGATGCAGAATAGGAAGGTAATTGCCTACGCATCTTGACAGTTGAAGGATCATGAGAAGAACTACCCTACTCACGACATGGAACTAGCAGCAGTGGTATTCGCTTTGAAAATATGGAGACACTACTTGTATGGAGTGAAGTGCCAGATCTACACCGATCACAAGAGTCTTAAGCATCTTTTCGATCAGAAGGAACTGAACATGAGGCAGAGGAGATGGATGGAACTGCTGAAAGATTACGACTGCGAAATCCTTTACCACCTGGGTAAGGCAAATGTGGTAGCTGACGCATTGAGTCGGAAAGAGCGAGGAAAATCGACCAAAGTGGTGACCTTTAGGGTCGAGGCGACATCGAACCTCCTGGACGAGGTCAAGAAGTCCCAAGAGGAGGCGTTGTTGGAAGAAAATGTAAAGAGTGAAAGGATCATTGGGATTACGTCATTGCTCAGTGTCAACAGTGATGGACTGAGGTGTATTAAAGATCGGGTGCGGGTTCCTAAGTTAGGGATCTTGAGAGTAAGCATTTTAGAAGAAGCGCATAAATCGCGATATTCCATGCACCCGTGGACGAATAAGATGTACCGGGACTTAAGACAGATTTATTGGTGGCCAGGAATGAAGAAGGATATCGCTCACTTTGTGGAGCGATGTGTGACGTGTTTGAAGGTTAAAGAAGAACATCAACGACCGTATGGAGAACTTCAGTCTACGGAGATACCAGTGTGGAAATGGGATAACATTGTTAATGCCAAAAATCGCACACAAGTACAACTTAAGGTTGATTGTGGAGTTTAACAACTAAAGAAAAGGATCTTTTGACAAAGCATGCGACAAAGATAAAAAATGATAAACGAGATACAGAATTTTGGTGACGCGGGAAAAACCTCAACGAGGAAAAAACCCGTGGACGACAGTGGAGGTCGTCGGTGTACTATGGTCGCCAATCAGGGGCGATGTCCTTTGTGTTACTGGTGTCGGTCGTACAGAGATTACAATACAAATGAAGGAAATACTTCGAATGTAAAGTAACAAGTGTTGACCCCTGCATTAAACATTGAACAAACATAACGGTCGTATAGCGCGTTAGTCAATCGAGGTCGCATGGTTCTATGCGACGGTCGTGTGAACTAGGCGACGTCGAGGTCGAGTGTCGTGAGGTAAAAGACTTTCGATTTTATCTTTAATTTAGGATAGAAAGTACTATGATTTTACCTTCGTTATAAGAAAAAGGAATAAGTGTTTTTCCTTACCTTGGTCGTGGTCGAGACTGGTGAAATTTTGGCCAAACAGTTTGCCCCCAAAATTTGAAAGTAGGATGGCAAATTCGAATTTTAAATTTTGTCAGTCGGACGTATAGAATTATGACACGTGTTGAAAGTTACCTTGGTTGTCTTGGAACTGGATCGATTTAATTTTAACTGAACGAGAAGTCGAAAAGGAAACGGGGTCATGACGTCATACTGACGCACGATCGTGCTTACCAGCTGTCGCTGCCAGGTGTCGTCGATCCGTGTGGTCATATGAATAGACGAAGGCGCGTGGCGATCATCTAAGGGTTTGACCTGGCATGATCTTTTACATAAATAGTCCCTCAATGGGTCATTTCCTTCTAAGATTTTGAATAGCTAAGGGCGAGATTCTTTCTGTTCTTGTGTTCGATCCTCTTCGATATTGCCAAAGATTTTCGAGGCTTCTGAGTACCTATATAAGGTACGGTTTCTTACTCTTTCGTTTTACCCTTGACTAAGGTATCCATGTTTCGAGTTTTGTCGTATCGTTTTTAAGTTCGTCTTATGATGTTCTTAGGGGGGTCGTTTGAGGTTTATTATGCTCGAGAGGGCGTTGATTGCGATCGACGCGATATCCGTGGGTCTTGCGCATCTGGCGACGATGTCCTCTATAGCCATGTCACCATTTTTGTCATCCGACAGGGGTAATGGTGTAAAGATGGGAGAGGATGAGGGGAAAGTTATGACGATCAACTTTATGTTGTCGTCAGTCCTCCTCATTGATATTGTCCTTGTCGGGACGGAATCGTTTTCCGCATCTAGGGGAATATCAGCCCCTATCTTTCGAGGAGCATTTTCGAGGGATCTCTGTCGAGAAAACAGGATTAAGTATAGCCATACAGGGGTTTGTTGTAAGTTTTTGTCTCAGAACCCATGTTTTCAATTCTCATTGGTTGTTTTGTTAACATATTTCTTTTGTTTTTATAGATGCTTCGATCTCTCCCCGTTCGATATGCGAAGATAGAGAAGACGTTGGATCGGAAGTCGATCGTCGAGGGTGTCGTATTCCTTCCTCCAACATTAATCTTAAGAGCCGCATTCTCAAGATACTGCAGACATACCTTCACGACGTGTCGTGGCGTAAGATATTGGGAGACAATTCCCAATTTTGTTTTTCATACTCGTTTGATCCTTGCATAAGTTCCTTAATGCGCTTCGGGGTCGACGAGGATTCTAAGGTTGAGACTTCGGGCAAAGATGCGGCCGACAACCTTTATTAGCCTTAGGATAAATTTCGATTTTATGAACTTTTCACGCCCGATCGTTAGTGATCGAGTTGTCTAATGTAATCATGAATGAAGTTTCTTTTGTATGTGAGAACTTTCATCGTTTACTACAAGCATTTGTCCAAAGTAATTTCAATTGTATAAACATACTTGTAAACCGAATACAATCGTAGATACGTGCGACTAAGGCGACTATAACATTACTCGTGTAAAAATCAAGTATACGCGCGTTTTAGAGCGTTTATACAGAACATGAGGTCTTTGTGAGTCGATTGAATAATCGAATCGTGCGATCACATATCGAGTCATGCGATTACATATCGAGTCATATATTAGACTTATGTTATGCGATCTTGGAAAGTTTATACGATGAACTTTTGTCGTGCGATCCTGCGATGAAATATTGTCAAAGGTTGGTCGTTGGATAACCAACGACCCTCCGATGCTTAAGTTAGTTACCGTCGAGGTGAATAAGAAATCGTATGTAAAAGGGTTTAAAATAAATACCTCTTTAGATGCGTTGCATTCCAGCTTCATGGGATTTCTTGGTCATCGAGAGTCCGGAGCCGATAGGCCCCTTTACCCACGACTTCAGATATACTATAAGGACCTTCCCACTTCATGGAAAGCTTGCCTGCATTGAGCTCTTGAGTGTTTTGGAACACTCGACAGAGGACGAAGTCGCCTTCTTGAAAGACTTTGACTTTGACGTTTTTATTGAAATGTCGCTCGACCGCTTGCTTTTGCGACGACATCCTTATCAAGGCTGATTCTCTAAGTTCTTCGAGGGCGTCGAGGTCGTATCCTAAATCGACCAAGTTGTGATCGACTGAAGTATGCCTTGAAGTTGAGAGTTGGAACTCGACCGGTAGAACTGCTTCACAGCCATAAACCAGAGAAAAAGGGGTTTGTCCTGTGGACGTACGAGGTGTCGTGCGATTTGCCCACAGGACTGAAGGGAGTTCTTCGACCCATTTTCCTTTTGCAGCTTTTAGTCTTTTCTTGATCGAAGCTACAATGGTCTTATTGCTCGATTCGGCGAGTCCGTTGGCTTGGGGATATCTGGGAGTCGAGGTTATCAGTTTAATGTTTCTATCGTCACAGAACTGTTGAGTTCCGTCGCTGATGAACTGGGATCCATTGTAACAGACGATTTCGGATGGAATCCCAAATCTGCATATGATGTTAGTCTGGATAAAAGAGATGACTTCTCTGTCCCTTATTTGGGAAAAAGCAGCCGCTTCAACCCATTTGGAAAAATAATCTGTAAGTACAAGGGGGAATACATTTTGTCCCGGGACCGGGGGTAGCTTGCCGACAATATCCATTCCCCATCTCATGAAGGGCCATGGGATAAGCGTCGAGTGCAAAGGTTCAGAGGGTTTATGTGACATACCTGAGTGTCATTGACAAGGATCACAGTTCTGGACATACTTGACGGAATCTTGCCGCAATGTTGGGCAAAAATACCCTTGTCGAGAGATACGATTAGCCAAACTGCGTCCTCCTGAATGATTGCCACATTCGCCGTCGTGCATCTCTTGAAGGATTTTCTGGACCTGACTTTTGCTAATGACGCATCTTAGGTTTAGACCTGTTGATGATCGCCGATAGAGCTTATTTCTAATCATAACATATTTAGATGCTTTGAATCTGATCTTCCGGGCCTCCATCTTGTCTTCTGGAAGTTGGTCGTGCATGAGGAAATTTCGGATGTCGCACGACCAATCATCCTCTTCATCTTCGATCTGGACGACATCGACGTTTTTGATGGACGATGTCGCCAGATGGATCATGGGAATAGTGTCGAATATGGGTTCGACCAAAGCAGAACCAAGGTTTGTTAAAGCGTCGGCCTGAGTGTTCTGGTCCCTTGGAATCTGTTCGATAGAAAAAGATCTAAATTTTTCGGATTTTTGTTTTGCTACCTTTAAGTACGCTGTCATTTTTGAATCTTTGGCCGCAAATTCTCCATTAATCTGGTTTACCACCAGGAGAGAATCGCTTTTGACGTGCAATGCAGTTGCCCCCGAGTCGTAGGTCATATTCATTCCTATGATCAGGGCTTCGTATTCAGCTTCGTTGTTGGTGGTTTTAAAATCGCACCAGATCGAATATACCATCTTGCCCCCCCCTGTGGCGACTTTAAGACGACGCCTAGTCCTGAACCTCTGACTTTGGATGAACCGTCGACATGTAAGATCCAAGGTACGTCGTCGTGAGTCGCCATAGCTGACACTTCGAGCTCTGCTTTTTTTTCCAGTTCAGGGCTGAAATCAGCAATGAAGTCTGCCAAGGCCTACGACTTAATCGCAGTCCTGGGTTTGAAATCAATGTCGTAACTGCTGAGATATATACTCCATTTTGCTAAGCGACCTGTCAACTCAGGTTTTCTTAAGACAGATTTAAGAGGAAAGTTAGTCACGGCGGTAATAGGATGCGATTCAAAATAATGTCGCAATTTTTTAGCAGTTGTGACTAGCGATAAAAGCAATTTTTCCATAGAGGAATACCTGGTTTCTGCGTCCAAGAGAGATTTACTTACATAATAGATCGGCAATTGTTGCTTTTCATCTTCTCGCGTCAGTACGGCGCTTACTGCATTTGGACTAACAGCCAAATACAGTTGCAAGACCTCATGATCATAAGGTTTCGACAATAAGGGAGGCGACGTCATGTACTCCTTAAGCCTTTGCAATGCTTGCTCATGACCGTCAGTCCAGTCGAAGCCATGGTTCTTCCTGAGGACATTGTAAAACAGGTGACATTTATCTGAGGATCGAGAGATAAACCTGTTCAAAGCTGCTACCCGAACAGTGAGCCTTTGGGCCTCTTTGAAATTTCTTGGAGACTTGATCTCGACGATAGCCTTGATCTGGTCGGGATTAGCCTCGATTCCCCGACGAGTGACCATGTAGCCTAAGAATTTCCCTGCATTGACGCCAAAAGAACATTTCGTCGGATTGAGCTTCATGCTATATTCTCTAAGGATATCGAATGATTGCCTCAGGTGCTCGACGTGGTCGACAGCTTGCTTCGACTTGACCAACATATCGTCGATGTACACCTCCATTGTGTCGCCAAGACGATCCTTGAACATCTTGTTTACCAGGCGCTGGTAAGTAGAACCTGCATTTTTTAGTCCAAAAGGCATAGCCTTATAACAGTAAATACCTCGGTCTGTCATGAATGCAGTTTTCTCTTGATCCTCGACGTGCGTTAGAATCTGATTGTATCCAGAATAAGCATCTATGAACGTCAATAGTTCATGACCCGCTGTCGCGTCGACCATGGCATCGATGTGTGGCAATGGAAATGTATCTTTTGGGCAAGCTTTATTGAGATCGGTGAAGTCGATACAGACTCTCCATTTGCCATTTTTCTTTGCCACGACCAAGACGTTAGCAAGCCAATCGGGATATTTTACTTCTCGAATCTTCCCTGTCTTGAGAAGGCTGTCGACTTCATCATTTATCACCTTATTCCTTTCAGGAGCGAATTTCCTTCGCTTCTGCTTGACAGGTTTGAACGATGGGTCGACGTTAAGATTGTGGGAGATGACATCAGGATCTATGTCAACCATATCTTCATGCGACCAGGCAAAACCGTCAGCATATTTGTTTGGGCAAAATTTTACCAGTCTCGACCACGACCAAGAAAGGTAAGACACATGTTTTGAACTATATCCTGTATTAAGATAAGGCCCCGACAGAGGCCCAAAAACCTCCGTCATCCCCCCTAAAAGGTAAGTCGAGAATTCCTCCTGACACTCGACCTCGACGTCGCCTATTTCGCACGACCGTCGCATAGAATCATGCGACCTCGACCGACTAACGCGCTATACGACTGTTATGTTTGTTCAATGTTTAATGCATGAGTCAACGCTATTAATGGACAACGGCTATAACCGACGAAGTCAGTTATGAACATCTAATCCCGCATTAAAGACAACGACCGTTACGACAGCTATCAAAGTCCTTAATGATCCAATTAAAGCGCCCAAAGACTATAAATTCCAAGTTCAATCATCTTTGTCCAGGACATCGAATAACACAGAATATCGACACGGAACACAGATACAATAGAGAACATCAGACACAAGCACTTGAACTTCGAAGAACACTTGAAGCACAGAAATCGCTCACAGAAGAATCGCTCTCGACGCACGACATCAGCACACGACATTTTATTTTTACACACGACACACACTGTTTTTACATTCAAAACACTTGTTACTTTACATTTTCGGAGTCTTTTCTTCATTTGTATTGTAATCTTTGTACGATCGACATCCGAAACCAAAGGACATCGCCCCTGTTTGGCGACCATAGTACAGCGACGACATCCATTGTCGTCCGCAGGTTTTTTCCTCGTTGAGGTTTTTCCTGCGTCATCAAATTCTCTGTCTCGTTTACATTTTTGTCTTTGTCGCACGCTTTTGTCGAACGATTCCTTTCTTTAGTTGTTAAAGTCCACATCGACCTTAAGTTGTACTTTGGTGCGATTTTTGGCATTAACAGTTTGGCGCCATCCATGGGACCTCATCTAGAGAAAATCTTCGACAAACGTGCGTCCTACTGACATTTTCTTGCAGTTTCTTCTATTCTTTGTTTCCGGAAAATGGCGAATAATGGAAACTCCGAACAAGCCGCTGTCCCACCACATGAGGGGCTCGAAAATGCACAAGATGCACTTGAAGCAGTCAACGATTATCGCCTGGAGGAAGTCGTTCTAGATCCAAGCAAGCCTGACCAAAAAGTCTTTATCGGGTCGTCTCTCAATCCTTGCCTTAGGGAAAAGTTAATATCTTTTTTACAGGAACATGCTGATTGTTTCTCCTGGTCGCATGAAGATATGGTCGGCATAGATCCTGACGTCATCTCCCACAAGCTCAACGTCGACCCGTCGTTTAAACCTATCAAGCAGAAGCGACAGAAATTTGCTCCTGAAAGGAATAAGGTGATAAATGACGAAGTCGACAACCTTCTCAAGACAGGGAAGATTCGAGAGGTAAAATACCCCGATTGGCTTGCTAACGTCGTAGTTGTAGCGAAGAAGAATGGAAAGTGGAGTGTCTGTATTGACTTCACAGACCTCAATAAAGCTTGTCCAAAAGATCCTTTTCCACTACCTCACATCGACGTCATGGTCGACGCGACAGCGGGGCACGAACTACTGACGTTCATGGATGCCTATTCTGGATACAATCAAATCTTAATGCACGTCCAGGACCAAGAAAAACCGCATTTATGATGGACCGAGGCATTTATTGTTATAAGGTTATGCCTTTCGGCAAAAAATGCAGGATCTACTTACCAGCGCCTGGTGAACAAGATGTTCAAACACCGTCTTGGCGACACGATGGAAGTGTACATCGACGATATGTTGGTCAAGTCGAAGCAAGCTATCGACCACGTCGAGCATTTGAAACAATCGTTCGACATCCTTCGGGAATACAGCATGAAGCTTAACCCGACGAAATGTTCCTTCGGTGTCAGTGCTGGGAAATTCCTGGGATACATGGTCACTCGTCGAGGAATCGAGGCTAATCTAGACCAGATCAAAGCGATTATCGAAATTAAATCTCCTAGAAATTTCAAAGAAGTCCAGAAGCTCACTGGTCGAGTAGTTGCACTGAACAGATTTATCTCTAGATCCTCAGATAAATGCCATCTGTTTTACAACGTCCTCAGGAAAAATAGAGGCTTCGACTGGACCGACGGCCATGAGCAGGCATTGCAAAAGCTTAAAGAATACATGACGTCGCCTCCCCTTTTGTCGAAACCTCGCGATCATGAAGTCTTGCAACTATACCTGGCTGTTAGTGCAAACGCGATAAGCGTCGGCCTAACACGAGAAGATGAAAAGCAGCAATTACCGATCTACTAAGTAAGTAAATCTCTTCTGGATGCAGAAACCAGGTATTCCACTATGGAAAAATTGCTCTTGTCGCTAGTCACAGCTGCTAAAAAACTGCGACACTATTTTGAGTCGCATCCCATTACTGTCGTAACTAACTTTTATCTTAAGTCTGTCTTAAGAAAACCTGAGTTGACAGGTCGCCTGGCAAAATGGAGTATATATCTCAGCAGTTACGACATTGACTTCAAGCCCAGGACCGCGATCAAATCGCAAGCCTTGGCAGACTTCATTGCTGATTTCAGCCCTGAATTGGAGAAACAAGCAGAACTCGAAGTATCAACTGTGGCGACTCACGACGACGTGCCTTGGATCTTATATGTCGACGGTTCATCTAACGTTAGAGGTTCAGGACTAGGCGTCGTCTTAAAGTCGCCACAGGGGGCAAGATGGTATACTCAATCCGATGCGATTTCAAAACCACCAACAACGAAGCTGAATACGAAGCCCTGATCATAGGAATGAATATGGCCTACGACTCGGGGGCAACTGTGTTACATGTCAAAAGCGACTCTCTCCTGGTGGTGAACCAGATCAATGGGGAGTTCGCGGCCAAAGATTCAAAAATGACAGCATACCTGAAGGTAGCAAAAGAAAAGGCCGAAAAATTCAAAACATTTTCTATCGAACAAATCCCGAGAGACCAGAATACTCAGGCCGACGCTTTAGCAAATCTCGGGTCTGCTCTGGTCGAACCTATATTCGACGCCATTCCCATGATACATCTGGCGACATCATCCATCGAGAACATTGATGTCGTCCAGATCGAAGAAGAAGAAGATGATTGGTCGTGCGACATTTGAAATTTCTTCGTGCATGACCAACTCCCAGAAGACAAGATGGAAGCCCGCAAGACCAGATTCAAGGCATCTAAATATGTCATGATTGGGGATAAGCTCAATCGACGATCATCAACAGGTTTAAACTTAATATGCGTCATTAGCAAGAGCCAGGTCCAGAAAATCCTTCAAGAGATGCACGACGGTGAATGTGGCAATCATTCAGGGGGTCGCAGTTTGGCTAATCGTATCTCTCAACAAGGGTATTTTTGGCCGACACTGCGACAAGATGCCATCAAGTACGTCCAGAACTGTGACCCTTGTCAGCGACATGCAGGTATGTCACATAAACCCTCTGAACCCTTGCACTCGACACTTATCCCATGGCCCTTCATGAGGTGGGGAATGGATATTGTCGGCAAGCTACCCCCGGCCCCGGGGAAAAAGGTATTCCTCCTCGTACTTACTGATTATTTTTCCAAGTGGGTTGAGGCGGCTGCTTTTTCCCAAATAAGGGACAAGGAAGTCATCTCTTTTATCCAGACTAACATCATATGCAGATTCGGGATTCCATCCGAAATCGTCTGTGACAACGGATCCCAATTCATAAGTGACAGGACCCAACAATTCTGCGAAGACAGGAGCATCAAGTTGACAACCTCGACTCCCAGATACCCTCAGGCGAACGGACTTGCTGAATCAAGTAATAAGACCATTATTGCTTCGATCAAGAAAAGGCTAAAAGCTGCAAAGGGAAAGTGGGTCAAAGAACACCCTTCGGTCCTGTGGGCAAATCGCACGACGCCCTGCACGTCCACAGGACAAACCCCTTTCTCTCTCGTCTACGGTTGCGAAGCAGTTTTTCCGGTAGAGGTCCAGCTCCCAACCTCGAGACATACATCCGTCGACCATAACTTGGTCGATTTAGGATACGACCTCGACGCCCTCGAAGAACTTAGAGAGTCAGCCTTGATTAGAATGGCGTCACAAAAATAAGCGGTCGAGCGACATTTCAATAAAAACATCAAAATCAAAGTCTTTCAAGAAGGCGACTACGTCCTCCGTCGAGTATTCCAAAATACCCAGGAGATCAACGCAGGTAAACTTTCTATCAAGTGGGAAGGTCCTTATCGCATATCTGAAGTCGTGGGTAAAGGGGCCTATCGACTCCAAACCCTCGACAACCAAGAGATTCCACGCAGCTGGAATGCAACATATCTAAAGAGGTATTTCTTTTAAATCCTTTTTCATACGATTTTTTATTTTCACCTCGACGATAACTAACTTAAGCATCGGAGGGTCGTTGGTTATCCAACGACCAACCTATGACAATATTTTATCGCAGAATCGCACGACACAAGTTAATCATACGACTTTCCCAAGATCGCATGACGTAAGTGTAATACACGACTCGATATGCGATTTAAAGTCATCACGCGATTCGATTATGCAATCGGCTCACAATCTGAATATGTCGACTTAAAAAGGCTTCATATTCTGAACAAATGTTCTAGCCGCATGTCTACTTGTTTTTACACGACTAATGTTATCATCGTTATCTCATAACGAAAAGCCTCAGTCGCACGTAACTACGGTTGTATTCAATTTATAAGAGTGTTTACATGATTGAACATTACTTTCGACAGTTGCTTGCAATATATAATGAAAAATCTCACGAAACTTCATTCATACTTAAACATATTTACATTAGACAACCCGATCACCAACGACCGAATATGAAAGACATAGTTCATAGAACCAAAGTTTATCCTAAAACTAGGGAAGAATGTTGATAGCATACTCTGCCCAGAGTCTCGACCTTCGAATCCTCGTCACATAAAGGAGCTTATGCAAGGATCAAACGAGTATGACAGGGCCGTTTCCCAACACTTTATGCCACGACATGTTATGAAGAAAAGCCCGCAGTATTTTGAGAATGTGGCTCTTAAGATTAATGATTAAGGTTGGAGGAAGGAATAAGACGCTTTCGACGATCGACTTCTGGTTCGACGACTTCTCTGTCTTCGCATATCGAACGAGCAGAAACCGAAGCATCTGTCACAACGAATATGTCAAACTAAGAAAAACATCGAAAACATGGGTTTTGAAAGAAAAACTTACAACGAACGCCTGTATGGCTATATGTGGTCCCGTTTTTACGACGGAGATCCCTCGGAAACACTCCTCGAAAGATAGGAGATGATATTTCCCCTGAAACGGAAGTGACTTCGTCCTGTCAAGGACACAGTCAGTCAGGAAGACCGACGACAACGTAAAGCTGATCGTCATAACGTCCTCCTCACCCTCTCCCGTCTTTGCACCTTTGCCCTTGACGGCTGACGAAAGGATTGACGTGGTTATAGAGGACATCGTCGCCAGATGCGCAGATTCCACGGATATCGCGTCAACCGCGATCAATGCCTTCGCCTTTTCAGGCATAATGACTCTCGATAAGTCATTAACCTTTGAAAGCATCCCTTTCAGAATTACCACCCTCGTCTTCACTAAAACCCCGATTCAACGAACAAAGCCTCTTTGCATCTTTTCTTCGCGGATACTCTCAAGTCGTGCCATTCTCCTAGCAGAAATGGTTGGCACCTTTCAACGATCTTCCTAAGAACATACAAAAGAGGAACATCGCACAACAAATTTAAAAGCGATGAACTCAGAGCACGAACGCCTTAGTCAAAGATGAATGGAAGGGCGAGAAGCTATGCCATATATAAGTGCTCAAAAACTTCAAAATTTCAGAGAAGATCAGAAAACGAATCTCACTCTAAAAACTTTCCAAAACTATAAAAGGAAATGATTCATCAAGATCTCTATTTATGCAAGAAATCGTGATCTTTGATGATCGCCACGCGTCCCCGTCTTTTCGTATGACTACACGGATCGTCGACACCTGTCAAAGACAGCTGGTAAGCATGATCGTACGTCAGAATGACATCACGATCCCATTTCCTTTTCGGCTTCTCGTTCAGTTATAATCAGATCGATCCAGTTCCAAGACAACCAAGGTAACTCTCGACACGTGTCATAATTCTATGCGTCTGACAAGCAAAATTTAAAATTTGAATTTGCCATCCTACTTTCAAATTTTGGGGGCAAACTGTTTGGGCAAAATTTCACCAGTCTCGACCACGAGCAAGAAAGGTAAGACACATGTTATGAACTATATCTTGTATTAAGATAAGGCCCCTACAAAGGCCCAAAAACCTCCGTCATCCCCCCTAAAAGGTAAGTCGAGAATTCCTCACGACACTCGACCTCGACGTCGCCTATTTCGCACGACCGTCGCATAGAATCATGCGACCTCGACCGACTAACGCGCTATACGACTGTTATGTTTGTTCAATGTTTAATGCAGGAGTCAACGCTATTAATGGACAACGGCTATAACCGATGAAGTCAGTTATGAACATCTAATCCTGCATTAAAGACAGCGACCGTTACGACAGCTATCAAAGTCCTTAATGGTCCAATTAAAGTGCCCAAAGACTATAAATTCCAAGTTCAATCATCTTTTTCCAGGACATCGAATAACCCAGAATATCGACACGGAACACAAATACAATAGAGAACATCAGACACAAGCACTTGAACTTCGAAGAACACTTGAAGCACAGAAATCGCTCACAGAAGAATCGCTCTCGACGCACGACATCGGCACACGACACTTTATTTTTACACACGACACACACTGTTTTTACATTCAAAACAGTTGATACTTTACATTTTCGAAGTCTTTTCTTCATTTTTATTGTAATCTTTGTACGATCGACATCCGAAACCAAAGGACATCGCCCCTGTTTGGCGACCATAGTGCAGCAACGACATCCATTGTCGTCCGCAGGTTTTTTCCTCGTTGAGGTTTTTTCTGCATCATCAAATTCTCTGTCTCGTTTACATTTTTGTCTTTGTCGCACGCTTTTGTAGAACGATTCCTTTCTTTAGTTGTTAAAGTCCACATCGACCTTAAGTTGTACTTTGGTGCGATTTTTGGCATTAACAATATTCCTGCGAAAAAGATATTAACTTTTCCCTGAGGCAGGGACTGAGGGATGATCCGATAAAGACTTTTTACTCAGGCTTGCTTTGATCCAGGTTGACTTCCTCCAGGCGATAATCGTTTACTGCTTTAAGAGCTTCTTGTGCATTTTCGAGCTCTTCATGCGTTGGGATAGCGGCTTGTTCTGGATTTCCGTTATCTGCCATTTTCTTGAAAATCGAAAACAGAGGAAACTCCAAGAAACCGTTAGCAGGATGCACGCTTGTCGAAGATTTTCTCTAGATGGGGCCCCACGGTGGGCGCCAAACTGTTAATGCCAAAAATCGCACACAAGTACAACTTGAGGTTGATTGTGTAGCTTAACAACTAAAGAAAAGGATCTTTTGACAAAGCGTGCGACAAAGATAAAAAATGATAAACGAGACACAGAATTTTGGTGATGCGGGAAAAACCTCAACGAGGAAAAAACCCGCGGACGACAGTGGAGGTCGTCGGTGTACTATGGTCGCCAATCAAGGGCGATGTCCTTTGTGTTACTGGTGTCGGTCGTACAGAGATTACAATACAAATGAAGGAAATACTTCGAAATGTAAAGTAACAAGTGTTTTCAATGTAAAACAGTGTGCGTCGTGTGTAAAAGTGAAGTGTCGTACGTGAACGTCGTGCGTCGAAAGAGATCTTCTATGAGCGATTTCTTTGTCTCGAGTGTTCTTCGGAGTTCGAGTGCTTGGGTTTGTTGTTCGATGATCGTTGTGTGTTGTGTTCGTTGTTTTCTCTGTGTTGTCTGATCTCCTCCAAAATGATGACTCCACTTGATATTTATAGTCTTCGGGCGCTTTAATTGGATCATTAAGGACTTTGATAACTGTCGTAACGGTCGTTAGCTTTAATTCTTCATAACTGATTTTGTCGGTTATAGTCGTTGTCCATTAATAGCGTTGACCCCTGCATTAAACATTGAACACACATAATAGTCGTATAGCGTGTTAGTCAGTCGAGGTTGCATGGTTCTATGCGACGGTCGTGTGAACTAGGCGACGTCGAGGTCGAGTGTCGTGAGGTAAAAGACTTTCGATTTTATCTTTAATTTAGGAGAGAAAGTACTATGATTTTACCTTCGTTATAAGAAAAAGGAATAAGTGTTTTTCCTTACCTTGGTCGTGGTCGAGACTGGTGAAATTTTGCCCAAACAAACATCACCATGGATTTTGTTACGAAATTACCAAGGACTCCAAAGGGTAATGATGCGATATGGGTGATTGTGGATAGTCTCACCAAGTCCGCGTATTTTCTACCAATCAGGGAGTCGGATCCGTTGGAGAAGCTAGCCCGGTTGTACATTAATGAAGTCATGTCAAGGCACGGGGTGCCACGGTCGATTGTGTCCGATCGTGATAGTCAGTTTACGTCGTCGTTTTGGAGAAGTCTATAGTGAGAGTTGGGTTCGCAAGTGAAGCTGAGCACAACATATCATCCTCAAACGGATGGCCAGAGCGAAAGAACTATTCAAACGTTAGAGGATATGCTCCGAGCCTGCGTAATTGATTTCAAGGGTTCTTGGGAAGTACACCTACCTTTGATAGAGTTCTCGTATAACAACAGTTATCAAGCGAGTATCCAAGCAGCTCCATTCGAACCTTTGTACGGATGGAAGTGTCGAACGCCGTTATGTTGGAATGAAGTGGGGGAAAAGTAGTTAGTGTTAATGCCAAAAATCGCACAAAAGGAACAACTTAAGGTCGATGTGGACTTAAACAACTAAAGAAAGGATCTTTCGACGAGACGTGCGACGAGGATAAAAATAAAGAAGACAAGGGATTTGATGATGCAGGAAAAACCTCAATCGAGGAAAAAACATGCGGACGACATGGGGTGTCGTCGCTGCACTATGGTCGCCAATCAGGGGCGATGTCCTTGGTACTGGCGTCGGTCGTATGATGGTTACAATACAAATGAAGGAAATGCTTCGAAATGTAAAGTACAAGTGTTTGAAATGTAAAACAGGTGTTTGTCATGTGTGAATACAAAGTGTAAACAACTGTTGGTCGAGAGCTGTTATCGTGCGTTGAGAGTGATTCTTCAAAAGATAGCTCTTTTGGCTCTATTATTCTTGAGTTTGCTGTAGGGTTCTTGAACTCTGTTTCAGATGATAGCTTTCAGTGTATGATCTCTTGAGTTTTACTCCGAATGTTAGTTGCTAACTGTGTCCCCTTGAAATGTTGATTAAGCTTGATACTTATAGTCCTTGGGAGTTTTGATTAGCTCATTGATTGCTTCATTACCAGCTATAATGGTCGCAACGGTCTGTAACGGCTGCCGGCGTGAACATTCATAATGGCCTTCGTCCGTTACGGCTATCCTCAGGTAACGGCTTGCATCGGACAACGGCTTGCGTCGGATATAGCTGTTGCTTCTTTAATGGTTTTGACTCCTGCATTAAACACTTAACAAAACGTAACAGTCAAGGTTAGCGTTAGTATTGATCGAAGGTATAATGATCTTACGCGGTGGTCGTGCGAAATACGTCGTGCGACGCTATGGTCGAGCGTCATAAGGGACGTACGATTTACCTGTTTTGGTCGCGGTCGTACGACGTGATTTTTTTCCCAAACAGTTTGCCCCCAAAATTTGAAAGAAGGATGGAAAATTCGAGTTTAAATTTTGTCAATCAGACGCGTAAGAAATAAAACAAGGGAAAAGATTACCTTGATCGCCTTAGGACTGGACTGGAAGTCGAGGTCATGCTGACGTACGATCATGCTTACCAGCTGTTATTTAATAAATGTCGACGGAACCCAAAGGTGCTATTAGAAATGAAAAAGATCTCGACGACGTTAGAAGTCTAGCGAGGATTCCCATGGGGATTATCGTAAGCAAGGTTTACAAGGTTCGATCGGAAATGTGTCCCGAGGGGTACGTCATTATATACGAATATTTGTTTAAGATGGGCTTCCACTGGCCGTATTTGCATCTGGCCAAGGCACTTCTGTGTGAGTTTGACCTATCGCCAGGGCAACTGATGCCCCAATTTTGGCGAGTCATTCTAGTCACCGAGCGATTTATTTCGCACTTAGTTTTGAACGATGCGGTCAATGATCGCAAGTGGAGGACGCAAGATGTACTTGTGCGGGTGGCGATGCTGGTTATGGACAGTGATTGGATTAGATCCGTAGATACTGCACAACTGGCGACGATGTCTCATACTGCGCAACTGGTGACGATGTTTTATACTGCGCAACTGTCGATGATGTTTTATACTGCGCAACTGGTGACGATGTTTTTCTGCTGCCACGTCGACCCTTTTGTCAGCCGACAAGGGCGAGGGTGTAAAGACGGGAAAGAATGAGGGAGAGCTTATGGCGACGAACAACTTTGCGTTGTTGTTAACCCTCCTGACCATGTCCTCGTCAGGGCAGAGTCATTTCCGCATCTGGGGAAATATCAGCTCTTATCTTTCAAGGAGCGTTTTCGAAGGATCTCTGTTGAAGAGATTAGATTGTGTTTAGCCGAACCGGCGTTCTTTGTATGTTTTTCTTTTGAAACTTGCATCATCGATGTTCTTTCGCTGGGCATATAATATGTTCCTTTTGCAGATGTCCCGGCCTTCTTTCATTAAATATGTGAAGGCAGAGGAAATACTGGAGTGGAGGTCGATTGTTGAGAAGGATATATTCCTTCCTCCAACCTTAACATTAATCTTAAGAGCCACATTCTCAGAATGTCGAGGCGTGAGGAGTTGGAAGACCACTCCTGATATACTCGTTTGATCCTTGCATCAGTTCCTCGGGATTGGCAGGGCTTCAGAGGTCGAGACTTTTGGGCTGAGCTCGCGATCGATATGCTTTTTTAATTCTAGGGTAGATTCTCTAGGCTTTTCATGCTCAATCTTTGGTGGTCGGGTTGTTGGTAGATAACGACTTTTGACTTTGTCTTTACCCGTCCGACTATTGGTCGTTCATATGTAATCGTTTAATGAAGCTCCTTCTTTGTTCCGTTGTTCGACCGTTGGTGGTCGAGTGTGTTTCTGACGATCTTTTTAATAGATGCACTTTTTGTCTCAGCTTACGTTTTATATACTTGGCAAACAAATGTTGCATCGGTTGTATACTTGAACGTGAAATACATAGGAAATCACGCGACTAAGGCATTCATTGTAATACGATGACAAGAACGTAAAACAAATATAAGAACACGCGATTAAAGCATCCATTCAGGGTATGAAAGCTAAGAAACTTAAAGATAAGTTGTTTAAGCTTTGCGATTGTACGACTAGATCGTACGATGAATTTGTATCGTATGCCCCTATGTAGGGATGATCAAGTTAGAGACTTGATCATTTATGTCGTGCGACCTTGCGAATTGAAAGTCATATAGTATACTTAATGACTACTATCGTGCGATCCTGCGATAAGCTGTCGTGCGATTCTGCGGTAAAACGATGTCAAGGGTTGGTCGTTGGCTGACCCACGACTCTCCGAAGCTTAAGTCAGTAGCCGTTTTGTGAGAAAAAATCGTATGAAAAAGAGTTAGAGAACGTACCATTTCAGACTCTCTCTATTTGCCCCCTGTCGTTTATTACCTTATTCTTTTTTACAGGAAAAGATAGGTTTTAAACGACAGAACGACACGGCGATCCTGTGAAATACTGTCTTGCGTTGACTATGTTGTCGTGCGACAAGGCATCATAGTAGATTTATCCCTGTGGAAAAGATATTAATTTAGGGATAGAAGAACGAACCTGTCGAGAGCTTGATCTTGCGACTTCAGTTCATTTTCTCGGCTTCAAGGTAGACTTGTAGCATTCACGAGCGACTTTTGGCTCACTCTTGATCTCCTGGATTCCCCATGGCGTCGGGAATTTCAATATTTGATGATACGTCGAAGGAACAACTTTCATGTCATGGATCCATGGTCGACCTAAGATGATGTTATAGGCCGACGCACAGTCGATGATACTGAACTTGGTTTGCTTGTTGACTCCTCCGGTATAGACGGGCAAAATTATTTCTCCAAAGGTGCTCGTCGCTTCTCCATTGAAACCGACCAAAGTTGTCGATCGTCGGGTGATTTCTGAGCGATCAATTCCCATGGCTTTGATGGTGTTGAGAAAAATGACATTTGCTGAACTGCCCCCGTCGACCAATACTCGACGTGTCAAACAGTTACCTACCGTGAGTTGAATGATCAACCCGTCGTGATGTTTTTGGTACGAGTAGCCGAGGTTGACTTGGTCGAACACAATCTTCATGGCTTCTAGTTCCAAATCTCCTTTGGGTCTGGATGAACGAGGAATAGGCCGGTCGTCGGGCGCTTGACTGGCATGACGCTTAGCTGCGGAGTACGTCAGACCACATACGTCTGAACCACCAGTGATGCAATTGATGATCTTTGCACGCTTGGGCACTGACGACCGATGGCTATCAGCTGGAAGAACGACATCACCAATAATATCTTTCAGACTACCTTGTGGAACATGATATGTCAATTCCTTCTTGAGTGCGATACAATCATCTGTCGCATGACCATGGTCGACGTGGAAGTCGTACCACTTTGATTTATCCTTCTTAGCATCGTCCAAGTCCGACTTCTTCGGCCACCGGATGGTTGCTTGGGTGGTCTTCAAAGCTTCGACTAAGTCCTTTGCAGATCCTTTGAATCCGTAAGAGGATATCTTGGGATACTGAGTAAACTTAGTCGCGGTCTTAGCTTCTGCCTTCGTTTTGAAACGAACGTTTGAAATTTGTCGCGCTGGCTCTATTCTGGATATGGCTTTCGGCTTGAATTCTGGCTTCTTGACACCCAACGACCTCTTGTCGCCAATGTGTTTGCGACGAAAGGCTGCATCGTCTTCGACCCTCATATATGCTAAGGTTCGAGCTCGGACGTCTTCGAAAGTCTCTGGGGGATACTTGGTTAGATCGATATACAAATCTGAACTATCGTCTAAACCACGCTTATAAGCTTCGATCGCTGTTTTGATATCACAATTGCGGATACTGATCATTTCAGCATTGAATCTATTGAAATAACTTCGAGTGGACTCGTTGGTCATCTGCACGACATAGTACAGATCACTAGTCTGCTTTTCCATCTTACGACTGCTGGCGAATTGCCGGGAGAATCGGTTGACCAATTCGGCGAACGACCTGATAGATTTGGGTTTGAGATTGATCAGCCACTGGAGAGCTGGACCAGTGAGAGTCGCCCCGAAACTCTTACACATGTATACTTCCTGGTACATGTGTGGAATCGAGATCGTCCACATGAGCTGCTTATACTGCGCGACATGCTCAGTTGGATCGGTCACGCCCGAGTATTTGGGAGTGAAGGCAGGAATGTTATACTTCTTTGGGATCTCGACGGTGGCGATCTCGTCGATGAAGGGCGACGCCTGATACCCCGAACGAGGCTCGACGTCGACAGGTACGGTTGCCCCAGGCAACTTGGCGAGCAAGGACAGGACGCGCTCATTTTGATCTTCTAACATTTTCAAACGCTGGGCGACGGGATCGTTAAGACCAGGATTTGCCCCTGTCGAGGGATTGGTCCCTGGACTAGTACCATTACCATGCGACGAACCATTGGTGTCCCCGTTGAATGGAACAAAATATGGCTGCGTCCCATAGTGAAATTGTTGCGGTCCATTCTGAAACGATTGTGGTCCATGCTGAAATGACTGCGATCTCTGCTGAAAAGATTGTGATCCTTGCTGGAAAGGTTGCGAACCACTTTGGAACGGTTGGGAAAATGGCTGGGATCCATTTTGAAACGGCTGGGCACCACCTTGCAATGGTTGTGATCCATTGTTCAAGGGTGGTGGTCGAATGTGCTGAGGAGGAATCTGCCCAGACTGCGGATTAGGAATGAACGGACCCGGCTGCTGGTTCTGCATGAATGGACCTGGATGCTGATTCTGCGCGGACGGATCTGGTACCGAACTTGGGTTCTAGATGAATGGTCTAGGACCATTCTGGGGTCCAAAAGGATTCCTTAGCCGCGCGATCTCTTCAGCTGCTCTGCGATTCTGCTCTGCCATTGCATTGAGTTGATTCCTGGCAACCTCGAGCTCCTGATACATCTGAGCAACAGCTTGCTGTGGATTTCCAGGGGCTGTCATTTTCTTGTGACAGAAAATAGAAAAAACTCCAAGAAACTATTAGTAGAATGCACGTTCGTCGAGGATTTTCTCTAGATGTAGTCCCACGGATGGCGCCAAACTGTTAATGCCAAAAATCACACCAAAGGAACAACTTAAGGTCGATGTGGACTTAAACAACTAAAGAAAGATTCTTTCGACGAGACGTGCGACGAGGATAAAAATAAAGAAGACAAGGGATTTGATGACGCAGGAAAAACCTCAATCGAGGAAAAAAACTGCGGACGACAGGGGGTGTCGTCGCTGCACTATGGTCGCCAATCAGGGGCGATGTCCTTGGTACTGGCGTCGGTCGTATGATGGTTACAATACAAATGAAGGAAATGCTTCGAAATGTAAAGTACAAGTGTTTGAAATGTAAAACAGGTGTTTGTCATGTGTGAATACAAAGTGTAAACAACTGTTGGTCGAGAGTTGTTGTCGTGCGTTGAGAGTGATTCTTCAAAAGATAGCTCTTTTGGCTCTATTATTTTTGAGTTTGCTGTAGGGTTCTTGAACTCTGTTTCAGATGATAGCTTTCAGTGTATGATCTCTTGAGTTTTACTCCGAATGTTAGCTGCTAACTGTGTCCCCTTGAAATGTTGATTAAGCTTGATACTTATAGTCCTTGGGAGTTTTGATTAGCTCATTGATTGCTTCATTACCAGCTATAATGGTCGCAACGGTCTGTAACGACTGTCGGCGTGAACATTCATAATGGTCTTCGTCCGTTACGGCTATCCTCAGGTAACGGCTTACGTCGGACAACGGCTTGCGTTGGATATAGTTGTTGCTTCTTTAATGGTTTTGACTCCTGCATTAAACACTTAACAAAACGTAACAGTCAAGGTTAGCGTTAGTATTGATCGAAGGTATAATGATCTTACGCGGTGGTCGTGCGAAATACGTCGGGCGACGCTATGGTCGAGCGTCATAAGGGACGTACGACTTACCTGTTTTGGTCGCAGTCGTACGACGTGAATTTTTGCCCAAACAGTTAGCGGGCCCGAATATCGTACAAATGGCTGCTGATAAAATAGAGCTAATCCGTGAGAAGATGAGGATCGCGCAAGATCGGCAAAGAAAGTATGCAAACCAAAGAAGGAAGCCTATCGAGTTCCAGGTGGGAGACAAAGTAATGCTGAAAGTCTCGCCTTGGAAAGGAGTAGTACGTTTCGGGAAGAAAGGAAAGTTGAGACCGAGATATGTGTGGCCTCTCGTCATTATTGAATGGGCTGGAGCAGTGGCATACAAGTTAGACTTGTCGGAAGGATTAAAAGGAGTTCATCCAACATTTCATGTTTTGAACCTGAAGAAGTGTTTGGCTGTAACAGATGTGGCCATTCCGTTGGAGGATATCAACATTGACGAGAAGTTGACGTACGTTGAGGAACCAGTTGAGATTGTGGACAACAAGATTCGTAAGTTAAAGAACAAGGAGATCAGATTGGTAAAAGTTCAGTGGCGGTTTCATAAAGGCTAGGAGGCAACCTGGGAAGTGGAGGCGGACATGAGGTCCAAGTATCCCTAGCTTTTCGACAATGGAATTCCGGGGACGGAATTCTTTTGAGGGGGAGATATTGTAATAACCAAGTTTCTTTTTAAAAGAAGTGTAAGATGGGTGGAAGAAATATAAAATCTAAAGTTTTCAGGGGCCATATTGTAATTTGGTTGGAAGGTATAAAAACCCCAAATTGGGCACAAAAACCCTAGGTGTTGCATTTTGAGAGTGGATGTGGTGTGTGTGAGCTGAAGAAGGAAATCAATCTAGCATTTTGTTTTGGGAAGAAGGCAAGAGGAGGATTTCATCAGGGTAGATCAAGCATCATTTTCGAAAGGTAATCCCCTAATCTTATGTTTATACTGATTTGTCAAGTGAGTCTAATGTTTTGATGGGTTTCTAGAGTAATCGAGGACCTAATCGATGTTTAGGTTGTATAAAGATTTAATTTTGTTATCTAGTAGTGTAATAGCGGTTCTTGCGATCATTTCATCATGTTTTGATCATTTCACATCGAATTGAATGGTGGTTTAGCCACTCTGTATGCTGTAAATTGACGTGCAAATGGACCGGAACCGGAGTTAAGATCGGATTTGGAATGGACCGGAACCGAAGATAAGATCGGATCCGGAATGGACCGGAACCGGAGTTAAGATCGGAACCAGAAAGGGGGAACCGGATGTGGAACCGGAAACCATGGTTCGATCCGGATCAGGACTAGAGTCCGGGACTTTGGTTCCGGGTTCGGTTATTCCATTGAGTAAAGTTTTGGGGTTATGTTCCGGTTATTGTGAGCGACTTGTTAAGTCTTATTATTCTTAATCTTTTCCACCGCTTAGGTGTTCCAAGTTAGAAACCGGAGGCTACGAGAGAAGTATTGTGCAAGTCATCAGGTGAGTTTTTCTAACTAAAATTACGTGTTTTAAAACGCATTTAGCGAAGTAAGTAAATGAGTAGAAATGCCATGTTTTATCACATGATTTTGCTTGTATGAAAGTTTATTTGAGATGTATGCATACATTGTTGTTAGATGTAAATCGGCTAAGTCGGGGGGTGTGGCCCGCCAGTGCTCTTACCGGGGGGGGGGGGGGTGTCCCGTTTATGCCATGGGAGGTGTGACCCAGTAAGGCAGTATGAGACTGACACGTTGTCACTTTCGAGTGTCTTCGGTGTGCCATTTATATTTGGGTAAAAATCCACCAGCCTCGACCACGACCAAGACGTTTAAGACATTTATTACACTTCTCTTGTAACAAAGTTAAATCATCAACACTTTGTCCTTGGATCAAAGTCATAGTCGAAAGTACCTTTCGACATTCGACTGACGTGTAGAAATACACGACCTCGACTGACTAACATGCTACATTTCTGTTATGATTTCATCGTTTAATGCAGGTCAAACTTCATTTATGATCAACGGCTATAACCGACGAGGTAAGTTATGAGCATTTAAGTCAGCAAACCGTTACGACAGTTACATGAAGCATTCAACGAATCAATTAAAGCATTCGAAAACTATAAATACGAGGACAAAGCTATCATCTCAGATCATCTATCACCATCGAATTCCAGAATCACACTATGTACTCAAGAACATCCGAAGCAAAGGAATTTCTCTCAAGTGATCGCTCTCGACGCACGACTTACACTCTCGACCAGCAGTCTTAGCACACGATACATTTGTTATTTTTACATTTCAAGTCACTTGTATTGTAATCATTGTACGATCGACACCTGAAACCAAGGACATTGCCCCTGTTTGGCGATCATAGTGCAGCAACGACTTCCACAGTCGTCCGCGGGTTTTTTCCTCGTTGAGGTTTTTCCCGCGTCATCAAAATCTCTGTCTCTTTACGATTTTTTGTCCTTGTCGCACGCTTTGTCGTAAGATTCCTTTCTTTAGTTGTTAAAGCACCACAATCAACCTTAAGTTATCATTCTGGACGATTTTTGGCATTAACAGTTTGGCGCCCACCGTGGGGCCCCATCTAGAGAAAATCCTTCGACAAACGTGCGTCCTACTAATGGTTTCTTGTAGTCTCTTTTGTTTTCTGTTTCAGGAAAATGGCAGCCCCTGGAAATCAAGAGCATGTCATTGCCCAGATGTATCAGGAGTTAGAAGTTGCGCGGAATCAAATCAATGCCATGGTTGAGCAAAGTCGAAGAGCAGCTGAGGAAATTGTGCGGCTAAGAAATCCCTTCGGACCTCAGAACAGTCCTAGGCCATTCGTCCAAAATCCAGGCCCAGGATCGTTTGGCCAGAGCGGTCCTAGACCATTCGCTCCTTTCATGCAGAATCCAAGACCAGGACCATTCGGTCAAAATCAGCATCCAGGTCCATTCATGCAAAATCAGCATCCAGGTCCATTCATGCAAAATCAGCAACCGGGGGCGTTCAATCTAAATCCCCATTTCGGGATGGTTCCTCCTCAGCATCTGAGACCGCCACCCATGAATAATGGATCGCAGCCGTTTCCGAATGGATCGCAGCCGTTTCCGAATGGATCGCAGCCGTTTCAGAATGGGTCGCAGCCATATTCAATCCCTTTCAACGGGGACGCCAATGGTTTGTCATATGGTAATGGCACTAGCTCAGGAATCGACCCTCTAGCAGGTACAAATCCCGATCCTAGTGACCCCGTCACCCAGCAGTTGAAAATGCTAGAAGATCAGAACGAGCGTGTCCTGTCCCTGCTCGCTAAGCTACACGGGGTAGTCGTGTCCGTCGACGTCGAACCTCGCTCAGGATTCCAAGCATCGCCTTTCATCGACAAGATCGCGACGGTGGACGTCCCGAAGAAATTCAACATCCCTGCCTTCACACCCAAGTATTCGGGGGTGACCGATCCGACGGAGCACATCGCGCAGTATAAACAGCTCATGTGGACGGTCTCGATCCCACACATGTATCAAGAAGTATGCATGTGCAAGAGTTTTGGGGAGACTCTCACTGGTCCTGCCCTCTAATGGTTGATCAATCTCAAACCCAAATCCATCGGGTCGTTCGCTGAGTTGGTCAATCAATTCTCCCAGCAGTTCGCCAGCAGTCGCAAGATGGAGAAGCAGACCAATGACCTGTATTATGTCATGCAGAAGGTTAATGAATCTATCCAAAGTTATTTCAACAGGTTCAATGCAGAGATGATCAGTGTCCGCAATTGTGACGTCAAGACCGCGATCGAAGCTTACAAGCGTGGTCTGGACGACAGTTCAGGTTTGTATACTGATTTGACCAAGTATCCCCCAGAGAATTTCGAAGATGTTCGAGCTCGAACCCTAGCATATATGAGGGTAGAGGACGATGCTGCCTTTCATCGCAAGCATACCGACGACAAGAGGTCGTTAGGTGTGAAGAAGCCAGAGTTCAAGACAAAGGCAGTATCCAGGCCAGAGCCCGCGCGCCAAATCTCGAACGTCCGGTTCAAGACGAAAGCGGAAGCCAAAACCGCGACCAAATTCCCTCAGTACCCCAAGATATCCTCCTATGGATTCAAAGGGTCCACTAAGGACTTGGTCGAAGCGCTGAAAACCGCCCAGGCGACCATCCGTTGGCCAAAGAAATCCGATCAGGACGACGCCAAGAAAGATAAGTCGAAGTGGTGCGACTTCCATGTCGACCACGGTCATGTGACAGATGACTGCATAGCTCTCAAGAAGGAGCTAGCATATCATGTCCCGAATTGAAACCTCAAGGATATCATTGACGACGTCGTTACTCCAGCTAGCGACGTTCGACCGCCAACCCCCGAGCATGCTAAGGTCGTCAATTGCATCACTGGTGGTTCTGATGTATGCGGTTTGACGTATTCCTCAGCCAAACGTCACGCCAGTCAAGCGCCTAACAATCGGCCTATACCGCGTTCATCGAGACCGAAAGAAGATCTGGAACTAGAAGCTATGAAGATCGCGTTCGACCAAGACGACCTCGGCGACTCGTATCAGAAACATCATGACGGGTTGATCATTCAACTCACGATTGGTATTTGTTTAACCCGACAAGTCTTGGTCGATGGAGGCAGTTCAGCGAACGTCATCTTCCTTGATACCATTAAGGCCATGGGAATTGACTGATCGGAAATCACCCGACGCTCGACGACCTTGGTCGGTTTCAATGGGGAAGCGACAAATACCTTTGGAGAGATCATCTTGCCAGTTTATGCCGGAGGAATCAACAAGCACACCAAGTTCAGCGTCATCGATTGTGCGTCGGCCTATAACATCATCTTAGGTCGACCATGGATCCATGAAATGAAAGCCGTTCCCTCGACGTATCACCAGATCATGAAGTTCCCTACGCCGTGGGGAATCCAGGGGATAAAAAGTGAGCCAAAAGTCGCTCGTGATTGCTATAAGACTACTCTGAAGCCGCAGAAATAGACCGTCTATTGTGGCGACTCACGACGACATACCCCAGATTTAGTGTATCGTCTTAAAATCGCCACAAGGGGGAAAGATGGTATCAATAATCAAGACACCCCACGTAGTTGGGACGCGACGCGTCAGAAATGGTACGTCTTCTAAGCCCTTTTCTATTTTTTCATACGATTTTTCACAGCGACAAATACTGACTTAAGCATCGGAGGGTCGTTGGTTAGCCAACGACCAACCTCTGACATCGTTTTATCGCAAGATCGCACGGTTGTAGTTACTAAGTCTTCTATACGACTTTAATCTCGCAAGGTCGCACGACATAAATGACCAAGTCTGTGACTTGCTTATTCTGTCACAGGGACGCACGATCCAGGAACATCATACGATTTAATTATACCATCGTAATACTCAACAGTCACCTGATCTAAGTTTCTGGACTTAGAAAATTTTGTTTGTATGTTCTGTATGAGCACATCGATTACATATGTTTTCTAATACGATTCAGATACATGACTTATATCTTAATCGTTATATTGCAATGAATGCTTTGGTCGTATGTACTTACGTTTGCCAATGTGATCTCAAAGTATAAGAGCCCCATGTCTTGCATACTAGTCTTTATAATCACAACGGACGCCTAAGTCGCACGATCCCTTGTTTATTGTATACTTGATGAAATTCACAGTTGATGATGTATTTATCTATGGCAAAATATGAATACGCAAGTTCAACAGAAGAACAAAATTTCATTCATAAACGAACGATTACATCAGATAACTCGATCATTAACGATCGAGCATGAAGATAGAAGTTATACAAATTTATCCTAAGGCTGAGGAGGAGTGTCGGTCGCATGAGAAGTGTCGGTCGCATCTTTTCCCGAGGCCTCGCCCACCTCTTCCTCTTTGGCCTCCTTCTCGTCGTTAGAGTCGAGATCTCTTGCGGACACGACTTCTTGAAAAAGGTAAGCAAGCTCGACCGACGCCTGGGCCAAAGGGTTTTTTCCCGACAAGTGTTGCCTCATTATGGCAGCTCGAGCGATCAGTCGAGCCATGGCAAAGGTAGACGTAGCCTCTTCCTTTAGTTTTTCTACCTCCTTCTCCAGACCGGCCACCCTAGCCTCGGAATCCTCAACTTCCTTCTCCTTCGTGACCAAGGACTCCCTCACCTTGATCAGCTCCTCCCTTTGACCATCGGTCATTAACAAGGACTGCTTCAGACGATTGTTTACCTCGTCTTTCGTGCGACCGACAATCTCCAATTCCTTTTTGGCCTCGTCGAGCTGTCGGGACATAGCCTCTTCACGTTCCACGGCGACGTTCGCCCTGGCCAACGCCGCGTTCCCCCTCTCATGGGCACAAGATACCAGATCCTTAATCTTCTCTGTTTCCGCACGCAAGGCAAGAGTAGATTGAAGTGTCTATATAAAGAAACGTGTCAGTAAACTTTTGACAAAAGTTAAGAAAACATCGAAAACACAAGTTTTGAAAGAAAAACTTACAAGGAACGCCAGGCCGGCACCATGGGATCCCATCTCCTCGGGAGGGAATCCTTCAAAACGCTCCCGGAAAGAAGGGAGTAAATACTTCCCCAGATGGGGAAAGAAATCCGTCCCGGATAGGACGTCATCAGCCATAAAGTTCGAAGGCAACATAAAGTTAACCTCCATAACTTTAGACCCACCCGTCACATGCTCCTTGCCCTTGTCGGCCGACGAAGGGGTCGACGTGGTAGGTGGAGACTTCGATGACTTCGCTGTCATCGCTGGTAGCGCAGAACTGACGGGTGTCGCAGCAATCGGACAAGAAGACGTCTTCGTCTTCATAGACGATGCGACATTCGTCTTCTCAGGCGTAACGACTCTCGACGAGTCATCAACCTTCGACGACGGTTCCCTCGGGATTGTCACCCCCGTCTTCGGTAAAAACCCCATATCGGTTGTCTTTTGTCTCCTCTTCTTGCCCTTACGGGCGAGCTCGAGTTGAGCTGCTCTTTTAGCCGAGATCGTCGGCAACTTCGTCTGAGACTCTCCTAGAAACATATGAGACAGAAATATTACACGACGAACATAGGAGAAAAAGATCAGAATCAAGCGATATGAAGGTACACTTACCAGTCATCTCTTCTTCTCCTTTCGACTCTTCCTCTGTCTCTTCTTCTTCCTCCTCTGCGTGTGTCTCTCCCCGGTTCTCTCCTAGGAATACCATATCCTCGTCATCGTCCGCCAATGGTCGTGCGACGAACGGTCGCTCGACAGTGCTGAACTCTAAAAACGCTTCAACCTTTGTTTGAGAGTTGGCGTAAGGCTTCACGTCCTCAAATTTTATAGTTGTTGGCACATAAAAAGAAGGTTAGAAATCAGTCAAAGATTACAAACGACATACGACAATACAACTATAAAACCTCACCCGATGTATTCCAGCCAGCCCTAATACAGTTGCTCTCAGAGTCGAGAGTCGACTTGCGTACAAACGCATATCTAGTTTTCCACTTACGATCGTTCACAGCGGTCTGTAAGACCAAGGTTTTATCGCCTTTATACCTAGAAAACAAGCTATAACGGTGACATTTATCTCTCTTGACTTGGTAGGCTAAGAGAAGATCGCGCATGTTCATAGAAGATTCCCATTTTTCTGTGAGGCGTTCGATCACTTGTATCACCCTCCAAAATCGGGGCATTAATTGAGCTGGCGACAAATCGAACTCGGTCATGAAGGCCTTGGCTAAAGGCGAGTAGGGCCATTCAACCCCTATCTTAAAAGGATATTCGTAGATGACTACGAACCTATCGGAGCATAAATCATGTCGATTCTGACCTGCTTTAATCAATGTTATCCCCGTAGGGATTTTTGCTAGACTTCTAAGATCGTCAAGATCTTCAATAGAACTAACAGGTTCTGTCGACATTTCTAAAACCTAAAAAGTTTTCTCAAAGATTTCTAGCGATAAACTGATGAAAGACTAGAGAATCGTACCTTATATAGGTGCCTAACCTTCGAAATCTCTAAACCGATTGAAGATCTTTCGCAAGTTTAGAAAAGATTCGGCGACGGACAAGCAAGTGAATCCAGAAAAATCTCTCCTAAAAAGCTCTCCGAAATCGTAAAAGGAAAGGACCCATCGTGGTCTCTATTTATATAAAGGATCGTGTCAGAACGAATCCCTCGATGATCGACACGGGTCCTCGTCTTTTCATATGACCCACGGATCGCATACACCTGGCGAATACAGATGTTTTGCACGATTATGCGTCCGCGAGACATCACGATTATATCCCCTTTTCGACTTCCCATTCGGTTAAAATTGGACCAATCCAATTCCAAGGTAACTGAAAGGATTTTTTTACACGTGTCACTGGAAAAATTTAAAAAAAACTTTTGAAATTTGAATTTATCACTCCACTATTTCAAGTTTTGGGGGCAAACTGTTTGGGTAAAAATCCACCAGCCTCGACCACGACCAAGACGTTAAAGACATTTATTACACTTCTCTTGTAACAAAGTTAAATCATCAACACTTTGTCCTTGGATCAAAGTCATAGTCGAAAGTACCTTTCGACACTCGACCGACGTGTGGAAATACACGACCTCGACTGACTAACATGCTACATTTCTGTTATGATTTCATCGTTTAATGCACGTCAAACTTCATTTATGATCAACGACTATAACCGACGAGGTAAGTTATGAGCATTTAAGTCAGCAAACCGTTACGACAGTTACATGAAGTATTCAACGAATCAATTAAAGCATTCGAAAACTATAAATACGAGGACAAAACTATCATCTTAGATCATCTATCACCATCGAATTCCAGAATCACACTGCGTACTCAAGAACATCCGAAGCAAAGAAATTTCTCTCAAGTGATCGCTCTCGACGCACGACTTACACTCTCGACCAACAGTCTTAGCACATGACACACTTGTTTTACATTTGATACATTTGTTATTTTTACATTTCAAGTCACTTGTATTGTAATCATTGTACGATCGACACCTGAAACCAAGGACATCGCCCCTGTTTGGCGATCATAGTGCAGCGACGACTTCCACAGTTGTCCGCGAGTTTTTTCCTCGTTGAGGTTTTTACCGCGTCATCAAAATCTGTCTCTTTACGATTTTTTGTCCTTGTCGCACTCTTTGTTGTAAGATTCCTTTCTTTAGTTGTTAAAGCTCTACAATCAACCTTAAGTTATCCTTGTGGACGATTTTTGGCATTAACAATTTACAAGAGTAGAGTTATCTAAAAGTTTTGTTTAAAGATGTTATATTTGAAAGTTATAAATTGATTTAAATATATGTTATCAAACTGTTGAGGGAACTCACAAGACCTCATGGTCTAACCCTCGCATTTTCCAAACTAAACCTTTTCAGGGAAGCAGATAGTAGGGAGCTCCGGTAAGAGTCAAGAGAAGAATTAGAGACCGGATGCTTCTAGAGATAGTGCTACACTTTCACGTTATAGACTTTATTTATTCTCATTTGTGAATAGGTTGTGTCCGCCAACCTAGATTTTGGAAGACAATTGTATTGGAAATTTTGAGACTGGTTTTTGAGATTATATTATTATGAATGCTATGCTTTATCTTTGGGATGGGCTGTTACAATTGGTATCAGAGCCGTAGTTTAAGGGATTTAGGTGACCGGACGGGAATAGACTTAAACTGTGGAAGTAGAAATCACAACTGAGAATTTGGAATGCGCTAGGAGGGCACTATAATAGGGATAAGACTAATAGGGTAGAGAGGACAGTCATGTAAGGTAGATTCGGGATTACACCTGGCCAGTGTAATTGCGAATTTACAGGTACATGTATGTGCTTAAATTGTCTAATTATTCTTGAGCAATAGACTTAAGTAATTTATTTTGGTATGTTTCAGTAACCCAGAATGAATGAACCTTGAGGAGTAGATCCGTGCCAATGGTGGGTACAAATCCAGTCGTAGGAGAGATTCATGTGGAGGAAATCCTGGAGGAGGAACCGGTGAATCCTCCGAGGCGAGCAGCCACCCGCAGGAGGGGCGGAGGCCGAGGAAGAGGACGAGGTAGACCGCCGTTGCGAGCTGCCTCTTAGGAAGTTGGGGCTGGTGTGGCAACCCGTGGAGGGAAGAAGAAGCCAACCACCCGTCGAGCAAAGAGTGTGGGAGCGCCTGAAGTGCACGAGCCCCTACACCAAGAAAGTACCGCTTCAGTAGGCGGAGGGAGTCAGTCGGACAACCCAAAGAGAAACCAAAATCAAGCTTTTGTGACTGAGGAAAAGTTTACGGCTGAGATGGTAAATTACAGGAGACCTTCCAAGCGTTGTTAGAAAATCAGATCAAGACTACATCAGAGGGACGTACTAAGAGTGGAAATGAGACAAAGACTGAGGCGTCTAGCCTACCTCCGACCGTGGTGGGATATTATTCTATATCGACTCCATTTGTGGCTAATGAATCAAAGGCAACGAAGAGGTGTACCTTAAAGACTTTTGCATCGTGCAAGCCTCCGTCTTTCGCGGAGAGCGCAATCCAGTTTTAGCTCTAAGATGGATACGCGAGATGGAGTTAGCTTTCAACACGAGCAAGTGTGCCGTGGAAAACAAAGTGTTATTTGCCATGTCTATGTTGAAGGTTGATGCCATTTTCTGGTGGGATGTCGAGACGGGAAGTAAGGGTTCGGAGATCGCAAAAACAACTGCCTGGGAACTGTTCACTAAGAGATTCAAAGCTCAGTTTTGCCTAGTGGCGACTGTAAAGAAGCTCGAGGAAGAATTTATGGGGTTGGAGCAAGGGACGATGTCAGTCCAGGAGTATACGTCGAAGTTCATTGAGAAAGATCGGTTTGTTGAACTGTATGTGCCTATTGAGGAGAGGCGTATAGAGAGATACATTTGGCGACTGAAGAGCAGCGTGAGAGAGTTGGTGCAGGTGAAAGGTCCAGTTACTTTTCAGGTTGCGGTAGATACTGCAGAGCTCACAGAAAAGGAGAAGAATAGGCAAATGACGGAGAGAGTTGGAGACAAGCGGAAATGGGAAGGACCGAATTGCGATGTTAAGAGGCCGAGTGCGCCTAAACCTGAGCTGAGGGCGGGATTCAGATCAGGAGAGAAACCTTGTAGCAAGTGTAATCGGATGCATAAGGGGGAGTGTTTGGCGGATAAGGAAGGATGTTTCAAGTGTGGGAAGACAGGGCATATGGCATGAGAATGCCGTAGTTCGAGGTCATGTTATTAGTGTGGTTCGCCAGATCATGTCAAGACGGATTGTCCACAGTTAAGAAGAGGATTTGCTAGGAGTTACGGCGGAAGTAGTGGAGGAAGAGACAGAGATAGAAAGTATAAGCCTGCTCGCGCGAAGGCGAGGGCTTTCCATATGTCGGCAGAGGAGGCGGTGAATACGCCTGATGTAGCGAAAGGTACTTTCCCTATTGACTCGAATTTAGCTAAAGTATTGTTTGATTCGGGAGCCAACCGTTCGTTTGTGTCGCCTAATTTTATTCGGAAATTGCAAGTGAAACCCAAGAGGTTGAACTTTGGGTTTGAGGTAGCAGTAGCAGATGATAGCCGAGTCTGGGTGAAAGAGGTATATGAGGGGTGTAGCATTGACGTAGATGGTCACTTGTTCCCTTCGCGTTTGTACCCTATGGGAATGGGGGAGTTTGATGTGGTTTTAGGGATAGATTGGTTAGCGGATAACGATGCTAACATAGTGTGTAGTAAGAAGCTAATTCGTATCGCTTTGCCTGATAAGAAGGAAGTACTAATCTATGGGGATCGTCGAGAAAGGAAGTCGTGTATGATATCTATGTTGAAAGCTAGGCGATGTTTGGGGAAGGGATGTCTGAGGTATTTAGCTTACGTGCTAGACGCTAAGAAAGAGAAGAAGGGAGTAGGGGATGTGCCTATAGTTAGCGAGTACCCGGAAGTATTTCCGGATGACTTGACGAGTCTGCCTCAAGATTGTCAAGTAGAGTTCAGAATAGATTTGATGCCTGGGGCGGCACCGATTGCACGTGTGCCCTATCGTCTGGCACCAGCAGAAATGAAGGAGATGATGACGCAACTGCAAGAGCTACTTGACTAGGGTTTCATTCGTCCAAGCTCATCTCCTTGGGGAGCGCCGGTACTATTTGTTAAGAAGAAGGACGGATCTATGCGGATGTGCATAGATTATCGTGAGCTCAACAAGGTAACAGTGAAGAACAAGTACCCGCTTTAGAGGATTGATGACCTCTTCGACCAGTTGCAAGGTGCGAGCTATTTCTCAAAGATAGATTTGAGGTCGGGTTACCATCAGTTGAAGGTGAGAGAGGAAGACGTGCCCAAGACAGCCTTTCGTACACGATACGGACACTACGAGTTCTTAGTCATGCCCTTTGGCTTGACTAATGCCCCAGCAGTGTTCATGGATTTGATGAACAGGGTGTGTAGTTCGTTTCTAGACAAGTGTGTGATCGTCTTCATTGACGATATTCTGATCTATTCTCGAACCCGTAAAGATCACGAGAAGCATCTTTGGGCGGTGTTGGAATTGCTGAAACACGAGAAGTTGTACATAAAGTTCTCAAAGTGCGAGTTTTGGTTAAGGGAAGTTCAGTTTCTAGGTCACGTGGTGTCGGCAGGCGGTATCAAAGTGGACCCCGCTAAGATCGAAGCTATTAAAGATTGGGAGTCGCCAAAGTCGCCATCGGAAGTGAGAAGTTTTCTTGGGTTAGCGGGCTACTACAAGAAGTTCATCCAGGACTTCTCTCATATAGCCACACCGTTGACCGCATTGACGAGGAAGAACGTCAAGTTCGTTTGGACCGAAGCTTAAGAGGCCGCATTTGAGAGGTTGAAGGAGAGTCTGAGCAGCGCTCCAATTTTGTCATTGCCAGCCGGGTCAAAAGGTTTTGTAATCTACAACGATGATTCTAAGCTTGGGTTAGGGTGTGTACCGATGCAGAATGGGGAGGTGATTGCCTACGCATCTCGAGAGTTGAAGGATCATGAGAAGAACTACCCTACTCACGACATGGAACTAGCAGCAGTGGTGTTCGCTTTGAAAATATGGCGACACTACTTGTATGGAGTGAAGTGCCAGGTCTACACCGATCACAAGAGTCTTAAGCATCTTTTCAATCAGAAGGAATTGAACATGAGGCAGAGAAGATGGATTGAACTGCTGAACGATTACGACTGTAAAATCCTTTACCACCCGGGTAAGGCAAATGTGGTAGCTGACGCATTAAGTCAGAAAGAGCGAGGAAAATCGACCAAAGTGGTGGCCTTCAAGGTCGAGGCGACATCGAACCTCTTGGATGAGGTCAAGAAGTCCCAAGAGGAGGCGTTGTTGGAAGAAAATGTAAAGAGTGAAAGGATCGTTGGGATTACGTCATTGCTCAGTGTCAACAGTGATGGACTGAGATGTATTAAAGATCGGGTGTGGGTTCCTAAGTTAGGGAACTTGAGAGTAAGCATTTTAGAAGAAGCGCATAAATCGCTATATTTCATGCACCCGGGGACGAATAAGATGTACCGGGACTTAAGACAGTTTTATTGGTGGCCAGGAATGTAGAAGGATATCGCTCACTTTATGGAGCGATGTGTGACGTGTTTGAAGGTTAAAGCAAAACATCAACGACCGTATGGAGAACTTCAGTCTACGGAGATACCATTGTGGAAATGGGATAACATCACCATGGATTTTGTTACGAAGATACCAAGGACAACAACGGGTAATGATGCGATATGGGTGATTGTGGATAGTCTCACCAAGTCCGCGCATTTTCTACCAATCAGAGAGTCGGATCCGTTGAAGAAGCTAGGCCGGTTGTACATTAATGAAATCGTGTCAAGGTAGGGGGTGCCGCGGTCGATTGTGTCTGATCATGATAGTCGGTTTACGTCGTCGTTTTGGAGAAGTCTACAGCGAGAGTTGGGTTCGCAAGTGAAGCTGAGCACAGCATATCATCCTCAAACGGATGGCCAGAGCGAAAGAACTATTCAAACGTTAGAGGATATGCTCCGATCCTGCGTAATTGATTTCAAATGTTCTTGGGAAGTACACCTACCTTTGATAGAGTTCTCGTATAACAACAGTTATCACGCGAGTATCCAAGCAGCACCATTCGAAGCTTTGTACGGACGGAAGTGTCGAACTCCGTTATGTTGGAACGAAGTGGGGGGAAAGCAGTTAGCAGGCCCAGAAATCGTACAAATGACTGCTGATAAGATAGAGCTAATCCGTGAGAAGATGAGGATCGCGCAAGATCGTCAAAGAAAGTATGCAAACCAAAGAAGGAAGCCTATCGAGTTCCAGGTGGGAGACAAAGTAATGCTGAAAGTCACGCCTTGGAAGGGAGTAGTACGTTTCGGGAAGAAAGGAAAGTTGAGACTGAGATATGTGGGGCCTCTCGTCATTATTGAACGGGTTGGAGCAGTGGCATACAAGTTAGACTTACCGGAAGGATTAAAAGGAGTTCATCCAACATTTCATGTCCATTAGAGGATATCAACATTGACGAGAAGTTGACGTACGTGGAGGAACCAGTTGAGATTGTGGACAGCAAGATTCGTAAGTTAAAGAACAAGGAGATCAGATTGGTAAAAGTTCAGTGGCGGTTTCATAAAGGCCAGGAGGCAACCTGGGAAGTGGAGGCGGACATGAGGTCCAAGTATCCCCAGCTTTTCGACAATGGAATTCCGGGGAAGGAATTCTTTTGAGGGGGAGATATTGTAATAACCAAGTTTCTTTTTAAAAGAAGTGTAACATGGGTGGAAGAAATATGAAATCTAAAGTTTTGAGGGGCCATATTGTAATTTGGTTGGAAGGTATAAAAACCCCAAATTGGGCACAAAAACCCTATGTGTTGCATTTTGAGAGCGGCTGTGGTGTGTGTGAGCTGAAGAAGGAAATCAATCTAGCATTTTGTTCTGGGAAGAAGGCAAGAGGAGGATTTCATCAGGGTAAATCAAGCATCATTTTGGAAAGGTAATCCCCTAATCTTATGTTTATACTGATTTGTCAAGTGAGTCTTATGTTTTGATGGGTTTCTAGAGTAATCGAGGACCTAATTGATGTTTAGGTTGTATAAAGATTTGATTCTGTTGTCTAGTAGTGTAATAGCGGTTCTTGCGATCATTTTCATATTTTGATCATTTTACATCGAATTGAATGGTGGTTTAGCCACTCTGTATGCCGTAAATCGACGTGCAAATGGATCGGAACCAGAGTTAAGATCGGATCCGGAATGGACCGGAACCGGAGTTAAGATCAGAACCGGGAAGGGGGAACCGGATGTGGAACCGGAAACCATGGTTCGATCCGGATCAGGAGTAGAGTCCGGGACTTTGGTTCTGGGTTCGGTTATTCCGTTGAGTAAAGTTTTGGGGTTATGTACTGGTTATTTTGAGCGACTTGTTAAGCCTTATTATTCTTAATCTTTTCAACCGCTTAGGTGTTCCAAGTTAGAAACCGGAGGCTACGAGAGAAGTATTGTGCAAGTCATCTGTTGAGTTTTTCTAACTAAAAATACGTGTTTTAAAACGTGTTTACCGAAGTAAGTAAATGAGTAGAAATGCCATGTTTTATCACATGATTTTGCTTGTATGAAAGTTTATTTGAGATGTATGCATACATTGTTGTTAGATGTAAATCGGATAAGTTAGGGGGGGTGGCTCGCCAGTGCTCTTACCGGGGGTTGTCCCGTTTATGCCTTGGGAGGTGTGACCCAGTAAGGCAGTGTGAGACTGACACGTTGTCACTTCCGAGTGTCTTCAGTGTGCCATTTACATGAGTAGAGTTATCTGAAAGTTTTGTTTAAAGTTGTTCTATTTGAAAGTTACAAACTGTTTTAAATATATGTTATCAAACTATTGAGGGAACTCACTAGACCTCACGGTCTAACCCTCGCATTTTCCAAACTAAACCTTTTCAGGGAAGCAGATAGTAGGGAGCTCCGGTAAGAGTCAAGAGAATAATTAGAACCGGATGCTTCTAGAAATAGTGCTACACATTCACATTATAGACTTTATTTATTCTCAGTTGTGAATAAGTTATTTCCGCCAACCTAGATTTTGGAAGACAGTTGTATTGAAAATTTTGAGACTGGTTTCTGAGATGTATTATATTATTATGAATGCTACGCTTTATCTTTGGGATGGGTTGTTACCCCATTTTTCGTAATTCTACCCTATTATTGCTGTTAAATTTTTAGGGTGTTGCAGTATTGAACTTTATTTGTGTTCACATCTGTCTCTGAAAAATCTTCCAGGACGTCGAAGTAAACAGACTGTCTCTATGTCCTATATAATCCATAGTGGCACACTATGTCGAGTTACTACTTCATTGATATAAAACTTTGCTAACCTTTCCATCGAATACGACTCTTTAATCAGTAAGAAATGAGCAGACTTTGATAGACGATCTACAATAACCCAGTTTGCATCAAAACCCCTCAGCATTCTCGGTAATTTCATTACAAAATCCATCGTAATATGATCCCATTTCCAAACCAGAATTTCTAAGTATTGTAACTTACTGTAGTGTCATTGATGCTCCATTTTAACGTGCAACAAGTTGAACATTGTTCCACGTACCGTGCTATATCTATCTTCATACACGACCACTAATAGAATTGTCGAAAATCATGATAAATCTTGTATCTTTGGGATGGGCTGTTATAATTGGTATCAGAGCCGTAGTTTAAGGGATTTAGGTGACCGGACGGGCATAGACTTAAACTGTGGAAGTAGAAATCACAACTGAGTATTTGGAATGCGCTAGGAAGGCACTATAATAGGGATAAGACTAATAGGGTAGAGAGGACAGTCATGTAAGGTAGATTCGGGATTACACCTGGCTAGTGTAATTGCGAATTTACAGGTACATGTATGTGCTTAAATTGCCTTATTATTCTTGAGCAATAGACTTAAGTAATTTATTTTGGTATGTTTCAGTAACCCAGAATGAAAGAACCTTGAGGAGTAGATCCGTGCCAATGGTGGGTACAAATCCAGTCGTAGGAGAGATTCGTGTGGAGGAAATCCTGGAGGAGGAACCGGTGAATCCTCCGAGGCGAGCGGCCACCCGCAGGAGGGGCGAAGGCCGAGGAAGAGGACGAGGTAGACCGCCGTTGCGAGCTGCCTCTCAGGAATTTGGGGCTGGTGTGGCAACCCGCGGAGGGAAGAAGAAGCCAACCACCCGTCGAGTAAAGAGTGTGGGAGCGCCTGAAGTGCGCGAGCCCCTACACCAAGAAAGTACCGCTTCAGTAGGCGGAGGGAGTCAGTCGGACAGCCCAAAGAGAAACCAAAATCAAGCTTTTGTGACTGAGGAAAAGTTTACGGCTGAGATGTAAATTACAGGAGACCTTACAAGAGTTGTTAGAAAATCAGATCAAGACTACGTCAGAGGGACGTACTAAGAGTGGAAATGAGACAAAGACTGAGGCGTCTAGCCTACCTCCTACCGTGGTGGGAGATTATTCTA
The DNA here is from genome assembly GCA_033807775.1 of Saussurea involucrata. Classification (NCBI taxonomy): domain Eukaryota; kingdom Viridiplantae; phylum Streptophyta; class Magnoliopsida; order Asterales; family Asteraceae; genus Saussurea; species Saussurea involucrata. The sequence continues at coordinate 95,282,891 of CM066322.1, forward strand.
TATCGACTCCATTTGTGGCTAATGAATCAAAGGCAACGAAGGGGTGTACCTTAAAGACTTTTGCATCGTGCAAGCCTCCGTCTTTTCGCGGAGAGCGCAATCCAGTTTTAGCTCTAAGATGGATACGCGAGATGGAGTTAGCTTTCGACACGAGCAAGTGTGCCGAGGAAGACAAAGTGTTATTTGTCATGTCTATGTTGAAGGCTGATGCCATTTTCTGGTGGGATGTCGAGACGGGAAGTAAGGGTTCGGAGATCGCAAAAACAACTGTCTGGGAACTGTTCACTAAGAGATTCAAAGCTCAGTTTTTCCTAGTGGCGGCTGTAAAGAAGCTCGAGGAAGAATTTATGGGGTTGGAGCAAGGGACGATGTCAGTCCAGGAGTATACGTCGAAGTTCATTGAGAAAGATCGGTTTGCGGAACTGTATGTGCCTATTGAGGAGAGGCGTATAGAGAGATACATATGGCGACTGAAGAGCAGCGTGAGAGAGTTGGTGCAGGTGAAAGGTCCAGTTACTTTTCAGGCTGCGGTAGATACTGCAGAGCTCACAGAAAAGGAGAAGAATAGGCAAATGACGGAGAGAGTTGGAGACAAGCGGAAATGGGAAGGACCGAATTGCGATGTTAAGAGGCCGAGTACGCCTAAACTTGAGCTGAGGGCGGGATTCAGATCAGGAGAGAAACCTTGTAGCAAGTGTAATCGGATGCATAAAGGGGAGTGTTTGGCGGATAAGGAAGGATGTTTCAAGTGTGGGAAGACAGGGCATATGGCACGAGACTGCCGTAGTTTGAGGTCATGTTATTAGTGTGGTTCGCCAGATCATGTCAAGACGGATTGTCCACAGTTAAGAAGAGGATTTGCTGGGAGTTACGGCGGAAGTAGTGGAGGAAGAGACAGAGATAGAAAGTATAAGCCTGCTCGCGCGAAGGCGAGGGCTTTCCATATGTCGGCAGAGGAGGCGGTGAATACGCCTGATGTAGCGACAGGTACTTTCCCTATTGACTCGAATTTAGCTAAAGTATTGTTTGATTCGGGCGCCAACCGTTCGTTTGTGTCGCCTAATTTTATTCGGAAATTGCAAGTGAAACCCAAGAGGTTGAACTTTGGGTTTGAGGTAGCAGTAGCAGATGATAGCCGAGTCTGGGTGAAAGAGGTATATGAGGGGTGTAGCATTGACGTAGATGGTCACTTGTTCCCTTTGCGTTTGTACCCTATGGGAATGGGGGAGTTTGATGTGGTTTTAGGGATAGATTGGTTAGCGGATAACGATGCTAACATAGTGTGTAGTAAGAAGCTAATTCGTATCGCTTTGCCTGATAAGAAGAAAGTACTAATCTATGGGGATCGTAGAGAAAGGAAGTCGTGTATGATATCTATGTTGAAAGCTAGGCGATGTTTGGGGAAGGGATGTCTGAGGTATTTAGCTTACGTGCTAGACGCTAAGAAAGAGAAGAAGGGAGTAGAGGATGTGCCTATAGTTAGCGAGTACCCGGAAGTATTTCCGGATGACTTGACGAGTCTGCCTCAAGATCGTCAAGTAGAGTTCAGAATAGATTTGATGCCTGGGGCGGCACCGATTGCACGTGTGCCCTATCGTCTGGCACCAGCAGAAATGAAGGAGATGATGACGCAGCTGCAAGAGCTACTCGACAAGGGTTTCATTCGTCCAAGCTCATCTCATTGGGGAGCGCTGATACTATTTGTTAAGAAGAAGGACGGATCTATGCGGATGTGCATAGATTATCGTGAGCTCAACAAGGTAACAGTGAAGAACAAGTACCCGCTTTTGAGGATTGATGACCTCTTCGACCAGTTGCAAGGTGCGAGCTATTTCTCAAAGATAGATTTGAGGTCGGGTTACCATCAGCTGATGGTGAGAGAGGAAGCCGTGCCCAAGACAGCCTTTCGTACAAGATACGGACACTACGAGTTCTTAGTCATGCCCTTTGGCTTGACTAATGCCCCAGTAGTGTTCATGGATTTGATGAACAAGGTGTGTAGTTCGTTGCTAGACAAGTGTGTGATCGTCTTCATTGACGATATTCTGATCTATTCTCGAACCCGTAAAGATCACGAGAAGCATCTTCGGGCGGCGTTGGAATTGCTGAAACGCGAGAAGTTGTACATAAAGTTCTCAAAGTGCGAGTTTTGGTTAAGGGAAGTTCAGTTTCTAGGTCACGTGGTGTCGACAGACGGTATCAAAGTGGACCCCGCTAAGATCGAAGCTATTAAAGATTGGGAGTCGCCAAAGTCGCCATCGAAAGTGAGAAGTTTTCTTGGGTTAGCGGGCTACTACAAGAAGTTCATCCAGGACTTCTCTCATATTGCCACACCGTTGACCGCATTGACGAGGAAGAACATCAAGTTCGTTTGGACCGAAGCTTAAGAGGCCGCATTTGAGAGGTTGAAGGAGAGTCTGAGCAGCGCTCCAATTTTGTCATTGTCAGCCGGGTCAGAAGGTTTTGTAATCTACAGCGATGCTTCTAAGCTTGGGTTAGGGTGTGTACCGATGCAGAATGGGAAGGTGATTGCCTACGCATCTCGAGAGTTGAAGGATCATGAGAAGAACTACCCTACTCACGACATGGAACTAGCAGCAGTGGTGTTCGCTTTGAAAATATGGCGACACTACTTGTATGGAGTGAAGTGCCAGACTACACCGATCACAATAGTCTTAAGAATCTTTTCAATCAGAAGGAATTGAACATGAGGCAGAGAAGATGGATTGAACTGCTGAACGATTACGACTGCAAAATCCTTTACCACCCGGGTAAGGCAAATGTGGTAGCTGACGCATTGAGTCAGATAGAGCGAGGAAAATCGACCAAAGTGGTGGCCTTCAAGGTCTAGGCGACATCGAACCTCCTGGACGAGGTCAAGAAGTCCCAAGAGGAGGCGTTGTTGGAAGAAAATGTAAAGAGTGAAAGGATCGTTGGGATTACGTCATTGCTCAGTGTCAATAGTGATGGACTGAGATGTATTAAAGATCGGGTGTGGGTTCCTAAGTTAGGGAACTTGAGAGTAAGCATTTTAGAAGAAGCGCATAAATCGCGATATTTCATGCACCCGGGGACAAGTAAGATGTATCGGGACTTAAGACAGTTTTATTGGTGGCCAGGAATGAAGAAGGATATCGCTCACTTTATGGAGCGATGTGTGACGTGTTTGAAGGTTAAAGCAGAACATCAACGACCGTATGGAAAACTTCAGTCTACGGAGATACCAGTGTGGAAATGGGATAACATCACCATGGATTTTGTTACGAAGTTACCAAGGACAACAAAGGGTAATGATGCGATATGGGTGATTGTGGATAGTCTCACCAAGTCCGCGCATTTTCTACCAATCAGGGAGTCGGATCCGTTGGAGAAGCTAGCCCGGTTGTACATTAATGAAATCGTGTCAAGGCAGGGGGTGCCGCGGTCGATTGTGTCTGATCGTGATAGTCGGTTTACGTCGTCGTTTTGGAGAAGTCTACAGCGAGAGTTGGGTTCGCAAGTGAAGCTGAGCACAACATATCATCCTCAAACGGATGGCCAGAGCGAAAGAACTATTCAAACGTTAGAGGATATGCTCCGATCCTGCGTAATTGATTTCAAATGTTCTTGGGAAGTACACCTACCTTTGATAGAGTTCTCGTATAACAACAGTTATCACGCGAGTATCCAAGTAGAACCATTCGAAGCTTTGTACGGACGGAAGTGTCGAACGCCGTTATGTTGGAACGAAGTGGGGGGAAAGCAGTTAGCAGGCCCAGAAATCGTACAAATGACTGCTGATAAGATAAAGCTTGTGTCTGATCGTGATAGTCGGTTTACGTCGTCGTTTTGGAGAAGTCTACAGCGAGAGTTGGGTTCGCAAGTGAAGCTGAGCACAACATATCATCCTCAAACGGATGGCCAGAGCGAAAGAACTATTCAAACGTTAGAGGATATGCTCCGATCCTGCGTAATTGATTTCAAATGTTCTTGGGAAGTAAACCTACCTTTGATAGAGTTCTCGTATAACAACAGTTATTACGCGAGTATCCAAGTAGAACCATTCGAAGCTTTGTACGGACGGAAGTGTCGAACGCCGTTATGTTGGAACGAAGTGGGGGGAAAGCAGTTAGCAGGCCCAGAAATCGTACAAATGACTACTGATAAGATAAAGATAATCTGTGAGAAGATGAGGATCACGCAAGATCGGCAAAGAAAGTATGCAAACCAAAGAAGGAAGCCTATCGAGTTCCAGGTGGGAGACAAAGTAATGCTGAAAGTCACGCCTTGGAAGGGAGTAGTGCGTTTCGGGAAGAAAGGAAAGTTGAGACTGAGATATGTGGGGCCTCTCGTCATTATTGAACGGGTTGGAGCAATGGCATACCAGTTAGACTTACCGGAAGGATTAAAAAGAGTTCATCCAACATTTCATGTCCATTAGAGGATATCAACATTGACGAGAAGTTGACGTACGTGGAGGAACCAGTTGAGATTGTGGACAGCAAGATTCGTAAGTTAAAGAACAAGGAGATCAGATTGGTAAAAGTTCAGTGGAGGTTTCATAAAGGCCAGGAGGCAACCTGGGAAGTGGAGGCGGACATGAGGTCCAAGTATCCCCAGCTTTTCGACAATGGAATTCCGGGGAAGGAATTCTTTTGAGGGGGAGATATTGTAATAACCAAGTTTCTTTTTAAAATAAGTGTAACATGGGTGGAAGAAATATGAAATCTAAAGTTTTGAGGGGCCATATTGTAATTTGGTTGGAAGGTATAAAAACCCCAAATAGGGCACAAAAACCCTATGTGTTGCATTTTGAGAGCGGTTGTGGTGTGTGTGAGCTGAAGAAGGAAATCAATCTAGCATTTTGTTCTGGGAAGAAGGCAAGAGGAGGATTTCATCAGGGTAAATCAAGCATCATTTTGGAAAGGTAATCCCCTAATCTTATGTTTATACTGATTTGTCAAGTGAGTCTTATGTTTTGATGGGTTTCTAGAGTAATCGAGGACCTAATTGATGTTTAGGTTGTATAAAGATTTGATTCTGTTGTCTAGTAGTGTAATAGCGGTTCTTGCGATCATTTTCATGTTTTGATCATTTTACATCGAATTGAATGGTGGTTTAGCCACTCTGTATGCCGTAAATCGACGTGCAAATGGATCGGAACCAGAGTTAAGATCGGATCCAGAATGGACCGGAACCGGAGTTAAGATCAGAACCGGGAAGGGGGAACCGGATGTGGAACCGGAAACCATGGTTCGATCCGGATCAGGAGTAGAGTCCGGGACTTTGGTTCTGGGTTCGGTTATTCCGTTGAGTAAAGTTTTGGGGTTATGTACCGGTTATTTTGAGCGACTTGTTAAGCCTTATTATTCTTAATCTTTTCAACCGCTTAGGTGTTCCAAGTTAGAAACCGGAGGCTACGAGAGAAGTATTGTGCAAGTCATCTGCTGAGTTTTTCTAACTAAAAATACGTGTTTTAAAAACGTGTTTACCGAAGTAAGTAAATGAGTAGAAATGCCATGTTTTATCACATGATTTTGCTTGTATGAAAGTTTATTTGAGATGTATGCATACATTGTTGTTAGATGTAAATCGGATAAGTTAGGGGGGGTGGCTCGCCAGTGCTCTTACCGGGGGTTGTCCCGTTTATGCCTTGGGAGGTGTGACCCAGTAAGGCAGTGTGAGACTGACACGTTGTCACTTCCGAGTGTCTTCAGTGTGCCATTTACATGAGTAGAGTTATCTGAAAGTTTTGTTTAAAGTTGTTCTATTTGAAAGTTACAAACTGTTTTAAATATATGTTATCAAACTATTGAGGGAACTCACTAGACCTCACGGTCTAACCCTCGCATTTTCCAAACTAAACCTTTTCAGGGAAGCAGATAGTAGGGAGCTCCGGTAAGAGTCAAGAGAATAATTAGAACCGGATGCTTCTAGAAATAGTGCTACACATTCACATTATAGACTTTATTTATTCTCAGTTGTGAATAAGTTATTTCCGCCAACCTAGATTTTGGAAGACAGTTGTATTGAAAATTTTGAGACTGGTTTCTGAGATGTATTATATTATTATGAATGCTACGCTTTATCTTTGGGATGGGTTGTTACACCATTTTTCGTAATTCTACCCTATTATTGCTGTTAAATTTTTAGGGTGTTGCAGTATTGAACTTTATTTGTGTTCACATCTGTCTCTGAAAAATCTTCCAGGATGTCGAAGTAAACAGACTGTCTCTATGTCCTATATAATCCATAGTGGCACACTATGTCGAGTTACTACTTCATTGATATAAAACTTTGCTAACCTTTCCATCGAATACGACTCTTTAATCAGTAAGAAATGAGCAGACTTTGATAGACGATCTACAATAACCCAGTTTGCATCAAAACCCCTCAGCATTCTCGGTAATTTCATTACAAAATCCATCGTAATATGATCCCATTTCCAAACCAGAATTTCTAAGTATTGTAACTTACTGTAGTGTCATTGATGCTCCATTTTAACCTGCAACAAGTTGAACATTATTCCACATACTGTGCTATATCTATCTTCATACACGACCACTAATAGAATTGTCGAAAATCTCGATACATCTTGTATCGAGATTTGTCATTACTTGAGGGCAAGTATAAACTCTAGTTTGGAGGTGTGATAATCTCCAATTCTTGGAGTAATTTGTCGCTCTTTCTAACCCCTTTTTGACCCTTTTAATGCCTATTTGATTCTTTCACTTATTCTTTGGTCTAAGTTGTTCCTAAAAGTGAGAAAATCTAGAAAAAGCGGAAATTGTGTGTTAGTCTGCCATTGTAGCCACACATGTTGCCATTGATGTGACTGTGACCCTAAAGATCTTGCAGTGATTTTTATTACCAAAGTGGTGAAATCTAGAGTTGGCTATGTCAAGAGTCAAACCTGAAGTGTTCATGAAAGGGGAGGAGATATGGACACTAAGAGTCAAGACAAAGGGAGCAAACAAACAACCTTTAGGAGGTCTCTTTCCCTTCTATCAAGTCATTTTCAACTCCTCTCTCCTCTTCCACCTAAAGGAGATTAGATAAACATCATGGAGCATGTTTGGAAACTAGAAGCATGAGCTAAAAATAGTTCTACACTATAATGTTGTATTTCCTTGGGTTAGAGATTAGTCAATTTACTTTCTAGTATTTTCATTTATGTACCATCGTAGCGACTAGTGTGGTCCTAGTGACGAACTTTATCTAAATGCAATTTATCTTTAAGTACTTCTACTCTTCTACTATGTTTTTTTCCTTTTAAGCATAAGCTCAACCCCACTTGGGTGTTGGTGTAAGCCAAACCTAAGAGGTAGTATGTAACATTTGGGTGCTACCGTTTTTTGCTGAATTTTCGGTTTGGTCACTCAAGTTAAAGCTTTAACTCAACGCAGAAAGGCCGATCACTTGGATGTGTTAAAATAGATTTTCGACCTAGAGATGGGCGAATTCGAAATACGACTTTAGTGATGCAAGGAGGTTTGATAATATCTTCAACAATCTCATAGAGATATGGGTTTTTGCATAATTTTATCTAAGGTTTAGGATGTTGGCCGAGTTGGTGTGTCATAGAGATATGCGCATCTCTCCATACTGACGTAACTCAGATTTTCGTGATCTACTTAATAAAGTTGGCACACCAAAAGTTAGCAATTGTGGCCACTTTATGAATGGACTATGGCTCTGCTCGGCTTACTCTCGAGACAAAGAAATCGTAAAGGGTTATCATGTGGTTGGTTCTTTCAACCTGATGGTTACTACCATACTCTTAGGGAAAAGTTTGCACTCACACCCGTTTTTTATTACTTGTTAATTAATATTAAAGAACACTAAATCACTCTAAAAATGATTAATTTTATAAAACCTGACTTTGTATTGGAAATTCGTGTAAGTATCATATTCTTAGTAAACCCAGTTCATGTGAACACGACCTTGATACTATACCATTATATTACTTAGAGATGACATAATAATTGATGTGCATTTACATTGCTATTGTGCCACATTTGTGGGTATATACTTTTGTTATCAATTCTAACAATCAGGGTTTTAACTAGAAGGATAAATTATCTTGATTTAAACAAGTGGAGTTAATTAGATGGCTAAGTTCTATTTGGGAAACTATTTTGATATAAGACATATTTGCGTACATGACCAACCATAACTATTTTGAAAAGTAAATTGACACAATTTTATTTCTTATGTAGGTGTAACACCCCAAAAAATTGAAATATGAGTTTTGGGGTTGCGGACGTCCGCATGGGCCAAGGGTCGGACGTCCGCGTAGCGCGGAACTCTGCGGGTCATCCGCGGAAGCAACATAGCATTTGGGGGGTTCGGATCAGAGCAAGTCCGAACGTCCGCGTGGTGGTCAATCCGGACGTCCGCGACACGTCTGATGAGATATTTTGTTTTCCATTTAAGATCTTCCTCTCTCACTCCCCTCATTTCATATTCAACCCCAAATCAAATCCTCTCTCTCTCTCTCTCTAAAATCGATTTCTCTCAAGAAACCCTAAATCTTCCCTCTCCTCTTCATCCTTCTTCCCCAACACAAACCCTCACCATTGTTATAAACCTTAACCCTTCTAGAAACCCTTCACTTCATATTCTTCATCAAGTTTCTAGGGTTTCATCCAACCCTTTTCACTCCACTTTGAAGATTGGGAGTTTGTGGTTCATCTTGGTGATTCTAGAGGTATTTTGTTGGTGGATTCAAGTATGGGTAAGGTAATCTTCTCTTCTCTTCATTTATGGAAGTTAGGGTTTTGGTATAAGTGGGTATTTTGGTGTAAAATGGTTGGAGAATGATTCTACATGGTTAGATCTAAATTTTGATGGTTGAAAACTTATGGATCTAGGTTTCGGAGGATTTGGCTTGATGATGCACGTTTCTTCAAAGGAGCTTACGTTTGGGGAGAATCTAGATTTAGCCTAAATCTAGCAAGGTGAGTTCAAGTTGATTGTGAAAACTTTGTACATGCCAAAAATGTTATTTTCCAAGTACTTGTGTGTTTTACTTGAAATTATCAATTGTTGAGTTATTTGATGAGTTTAACTCTTTTGAAGTATTTAACTTCATAAATGTTGTAAAACACCCATATTTAGGATTTTTGGATATTTTGATGTGTAGAAATCATAAATATATCATTAAAAGATTTATTGCTCAAAATGAAGTTTATTTGATGGTTTAATCATATTGGTGAAATTTGATTTTATAAACCATTTGGGAAAATGCACGTTTTAGTGTCATGAGTCATTTTGAGAATTATATGGGTATGAGTCCTTTTGGGAAAACCCTTTTGTTTAACTCGCGTTGAGTTTTGGGTTAATGATGATTTTGTGGTACTTGTTTACCTAAACGATGTTTAAATGCATTTTATGCTATGATGACCGTTATTTATGGGTCTAATGAGTTTTGAGCATTTTGCTCGATTTTGACTTTGAGGAAGTCTTGGGGACATTTTGTCCGGTTTTGTTGACTCAATGTGGAGTCTTAATTATGGTTTGCATTTATTGCATCATATCGTATATTATTGCGCATTATTGATATTTACATGCCCGGGTGCGTTAGTCATTCCAGGATGGGCATATTATTATAGTCTGTGTTGCATTGGATCCATAGGCACGTAAGTCAGTCTTTATTTGATGGTCTACTGGGTGTCGCGGGATTTGACCGGGCTCATGTTTTATGACCTTTACTTTTCAAGGGTACACTAGGAGGGCTGAGTCCGGTTGAGCTGTCAGGTTGATTGACGGGCGTTTTATTGACCTTCGCCATGTCGGGGCAATGCCATGGTTGTATCCCCGCTTGTGTCGAGCCTTTGGTGGTATTGTTAGTAATATTCCGCTAAGGTCAGCTGTCTCTTTGGGTGTGTCTTGAAAGGCGTCGTATAGGACATTTTGGGTTTTTATGCAGTGAAGTGTCGTGCGAATAACATTGTTTGAGTAGCGTACTTTTGTGTTCATCCACTCTCAATGGATACGGGTGTCGTTGGCCAACCTTACATGGGATTTTATAATGTCCCTGTTTTATTATTGTTGATCTTATACATTTGACTGCGATTGGATGACTTTAATATTGGATTCCCTTTCATGTATATTAAAGTTTAAATGAAGCAGGTCATTTCCATGTTTATGGCATTTGCACTTCATTACATTTTACGTTCGCGTGAGTATTGGTTCATATCATGTTTTCGATGAAGTATTATATTTAAATGGATTGTTCTTCCATGTTTTATGGGTTGAGTATTTGTCGTCAACCGTATTGAAGGTTTTGCATAATATAGATTTATTCACATGTTGAGTGAGTTTGGATTGGAATTCATTTTGGAAAACGCTTTATACCTTTTGGGAACTTCTCTCAATGATTTTGGGTGCGTTGGAAAATGAGTCGTTTATATCATTTTTGTAAAATCTTTTGGAAATCATAATCTATGTCGCAAACTTTCATTTAAAGAATTATTTAAATCATGCTATAAACTCTTGAACTCACTAGGCATTAGGTTAACCCTTTTTATTTGTCGGCATGTGCAACAGCTTCAGATTGGGAGTAGTTCTAGTGAAACTGTGAAACGTTGTGTGTTAGAAATGTGCTCGAGAGGTGAATTGATTAAGTGATGTCTTCCGCATTTACCCTTGGGAATAGCACTTTGTATTTGAGTTGAGTAATACCTGAAGTGAGTTTAGTCTTTGTAATAAGACTTGAATTATATATTGTTGAGGTTGATCATAGATGTTAATTTGAGGTATTTCACCTATTGAATTATAGGAAGAAATCCTATTATCTCGGATGTATTATCGAAATTTTTATTTAGTTGCTTTTTCCCAATTCGAGGGTGTTACAATAGGAGACCAATAAAGTCTTTAGAGAAAAAGATCATAAAACTAGGAGTTTGGGTCATAATTTTCCTCTAGACTTAGCTGCTATCGAAGCTCCATCTACAAATGAATAAGACTTTGGTCGGGATTTACCTGGTGTGAGATATCACATTGTTCGAGGAACCCTAGATGTTATCGGAGTAAAGGATCGTTAAGAAGGGCGTTGTAGTGCGTTGTAGATTCTTCTCTAAGACTTGTATCATTTGATGATGCCATGTGAATCGCTAGACACATGTGAAGTCTGGCACTCTCGCTATGTAACTACATGGGCCTGGGCCTTCATTACTGGTTTAGCACCTGGGCTGGCCTCCTAGTTTTTTTCTTTATTAATGTATTTATTAAATTCTTTTCTCCTAAATATCTTTTTATCCGTTACCAAAATTTATATTCTTAAATCAAAATTTCATGTTACAGACCATACAATTAAAAAAACTTGAAATAAACAGAAAAGTGAACCAAACAATTGAACGCTTCTAGTTTGTAATGCGGAAAAATAAAACCGAAGTTCTAAATGTTATTCTATGTAGCAAACTAGAGGAGTTAAATGCAAATTTGGCCTTGTGGTTTACAAAAATTAACGACTACGATCCCTCGAAGGAATTTTTAACTAACAAAGTTCTTCCACTTTCAGTTTCTATAACACATAAGGTCCATCTTATTAACACCGTTAAATAAAATGAAGTTAAGAGCGGACAATTTGGTCCATTCACTTTTCCCATCCCTATAAATAAGTGGTTAGATTTATACTTGGTCACTGTGATTTACAAAAAATAACAAGTAACGTCCCTAAAAAACATGGATATAAGTTTGGATACAATGCTTCGTTTGATTTAAATAAAAAACTCATATTGAATATCAAATTTACACCAAAACGCAAAACTTAAAAAGATGTTGGATGGTGACCCAAAACTTAACTGATGATATATATAATATTTGGTTCAAACATATTAGTTGAAGTATGGTGATTTACTCGCGGGACATATCAAAAAACTCTTATAACTATATCCTGAAATATCCTTCCATCACTTTCCTTTTATTAGGTTATTATAAACCTAAATGATAGTGGCCTATAACATTCAGCCTTTTAGGGTTCCATCACTTCTAATTTACGTTTATTAGTTTTTTTCTTACAAACCTACATGACACTTCCATCACTGATTCACTTCTAATTTACTTTTATTAGTTTTTTTTACTTACAAAACTACATGAGAATTTCTTTAAATTCTTTTACTTTCCAATATGAAACCAAAGTGAGTGTAACCATTCAACATCTTAAATTTTGGGTTTTGTTGTAGATTGAATATTTAATATGAGTTTTTTTTTAATTAAACGACGCATTGTGTCCATGCATTGTGTCCATGCTTATATCCATTTTTTTAGGAATGTTACTTGTTATTTTTTGTAAACCACAGAGACCAAGTATAAATCTAACTCATTATTTAAATAGATGGAAAAAGTGAATGGACCAAATTGTCCCCTCTTAACTTCATTTTAGTTAACGGTGTTAATAAAAGGGACCTTATGTGTTATAAAAACTGAAAGTAGAGGGACCTTGTTAGTTAAAAATTCTTTCAAGGGACATTAGTCGTCAATTTTTGTAAACCACAAGGACCAAATTTGCATTTATCTCCAACTAGAGGGATAAACTATTTAAGCTTTTACGAGTTTAATATATCGGGAGTTCAACTCAATCTCAAACACAAAATAAAACTCACTTAACTTAGTGAGACAATGTCCAACCTGACTCGTTCAATAGCTCAATTAAATTCCAATCAAGTCGAGTCGATCCGAGTCATTCGAGCATATACTTTTTTCGAGCCACACATTCATATAATAAATCATATAATCAAAATATACAAATTGTCAAGCTCGAGCCAATAAACATTGAATTTTAGGTATAATGTATAACTCAAATTTGTTAAACCAGCATCGAGTTCGATTTCAAACGTTGAAAAAGGTATTCAAGCTCGAGCCCATAAACAAGCTTACAGACCTTGAAAAAGTTACATGTCCTCGAGCTTGAGCCTATGTATGAGCTTATAAACTTTGAAAAAGTTATTCAACCTCGAGCTCAAGCCATATACGAACTTATAAACGTTGAAAAAGTTATTCGACCTTGCGCTCGGGCACTGCTTTGAAAAAGTTATTCAAGCTCGAGCCTGATAATATTTTTTTTTTGAGCGAGCTCGAATAATCTGGTACTCGGCTTGGCTTGTTTTGTTTACACCCCTAGTAACAACAATAAAACAATAAATCACATGTGGCTATGGAGGTTCAACAGCGATGACTACAGGCCATTCGTGGTTGCCCGGGGGATTACTAAGTGTGCGTAAGCTGAAAAAGCAACCAACTTGACGTAAAGTAAAGCAAGAGATAGAGAAATGGAAGCAGATTTACACAGAAAACCCAAATTGGGAAAACGCACGGGTTGAGGATACCTCCGAGAAGCTCACTATATATGATTGATTGATGATAACAATGTTAAAAAAACGTAAAAATCAGAGAAGAGACAGATTTACAGCATTTGGATCGTATCTATATACAGTTTGAGAGTAGTTTTAGTAGAGAAATATGGCGCGATAAATGAAGAAGAAAACAGGGCTATGCGAACTCAGGTGGCAAATTCAGGTCGCCTATAGCTTTGAATTGATGCATGCAGGTACAAGTCTTTGATGCGGGACTTTTAAAGCACCAATATTTACAAACTCATATAATGATGCTCATCATTTTCTTCTACCCAAACAGCATGGGATGGGATGAATCTGGAAGCAGTTTTCGTAATGCATCATGATGTAACCCTTACCCCCCCCCCATCGGACTTGAAGGATTATTAAAGTTTTATAACCAAAATCATACATTTGAAATTTTAAAAATAAAATAATGAGAGATAAAAAGTGTATAGTTGATGAAGACGTCAAAGAACGTGTAAAGATTCCCCCACCTTCCCCTTCCCAAGAAGACGACCCTGGAAACCGGGGTTTAAGAGTTGCACCAATTGTTCAACAACCCCTTCCTTAAATTCTACAACATATACTAATTTATTCTCTGAAACGAGATTTAATCCTTACTAATTTCAAATAATAATTATTTGTACGTTTATTTGATTGTATAACAATAAATTTATATATAGATATAAATATAGAGGGAGGTTCACGGGAAAATCTCAAAAAAAGGGAAAACTGAAGAACATACCTGGTGGCCCTTCATCTCGACGGTATGCACGCATGTAAATTATGTTGTTTTTTTGGTTTTTATGCACTATTGCACACAGGTAAATTATGTTGTTTTTTTGGTTTTTATGCACTAGTACATGTTACAAATTGTTGGTGATTATGAAAAGAAACACAAAATAAACATATATAATAACGCAGCGGAATAATCACCAAAAGGATCAACGTATTGCCAATATAATTAAACTAGAAATACAAATAACGATATACCTTTGTAGCGTGATTTGTACACCAATCGGGATCTACTTGTGTGCTCTTTTGAAACCAAGCATTCAATAGAGAATGCCTCTAGAGTAGTCCACACTACACCTCCTTGATCACCACCGGATGCTAGTCCTCCTTAGTAACGGATCTTGTAGCTTCAATTAATCAAGAACGAAACTAGAAGATCAAAGTGGAAAAACCCAAGAGAGGGCTAAGGGTGGGGCGCCGATTTTAGAGAGAGGAGAGGAAAAATTAGGTTAGCTTAATTAGGCCATTAACATTTCTATTTATTACTGAACCCTAAAGCTACATTGGGCCTCTTAAAGGTTCTCCCTAGTAAATCTTCATGAGCCTTGAATTAATTAAGTTAATAGGCTAGCTATTAACTTAAATCCAATACAAACCCATTAATCCACTATTAATGATTTGTGCCCATTTAATTACCCCATGTTACTTAGGCTATTAATATAATGTACATACAATAATTACATTATATATTAAATGGTATCTCAGTGTATTGTGTATGACCCTATAGGCCCATGTGTATCTAGCCATATAATTATATATTATGACACGAGCATATTCCAACAGCTCCCACTTGCACACGTCATAATAACAAGTAATTATACAAGCAAAGGTTAGCGTCTAGCAACACGCCAATGCCCCTAGAGACACATGAGGCTAGTTTCTTTAAACGTCTCATTTTAAATGGTTTATTAAATCAGTCATCCCTTTGTTACAGATACCTTGTTGAATACTAGACATGGATCATATGTCATTCTAATTATTCAACGATTCTGTTTCTCGATCTGTTTGTTGAAATAGATTACCAAATTAATCAAGCATCATCTTAATTACATTTGGGTACGGCCGTACAAACATCTATTCAATTCATCGAGGGGCCCAGTAGTATCTAACTCCATTACATGTAGAGGAACAAATCCTATTTTGACTGCATGTGCCTGTCATGTGCTTCATGTCACTCCTGAAGATGATTTTTATAGCAGCCTTATTCAGGACAGCGTTTAACCATATCAAAGACCGACATTCCACCCATACAAAACCTGCTTGCATCTCAAGTCTAAGGACGAGTGACATAACCATTTGCGAGATTCACTGGTGACGCCGATCCATGCAGTGAACTCTCGTTGGTTGGGTCAGTCCAATGTTCATCACCAATGAACAACATGTGAGTTTGGTGGCATCATCATTAATATTCATTCACTAATGAATATCACCAATACGCTCACATTTGCCTTAATTCGATGATACTCCTGTATCATCAACTGACAATGGACAATTTTGAACAAATAATTTATTCATGGATTAAACATGCAAATATAGAACACAGATGATATAAATGAAAACGATCATACCAGGTACATCAATTCATTGTGAAAATAAAAACTGTTCAACGTTCCAATTATTCAATTACTAAAAACAGATCTACATGAGACTACTAGTTGGTCGAAGTCCAATGTTCCTAGCATGCTCGATATGTTTGGTACAAGACATTGGCTTCGTAAAAGGATCAGCTAAGTTGTCATCTGTGTGAACTTTGAGAAGACGAATATCACCCATCTCGATAGCCTCTCGAATGTAGTGAGCCTTCCGACGAAAGTGTTTGGCGCCCTTTTGAACTCCAGGTTCGTTGGCTATGATAATGGCACCAGAATTATCGCAGTACATATCCATGGGTCTTTCATTACTGGGGACAACGCCAAGCCCAGAAATGAATTTCCGTATCCAAACAGCCTCCATTGCAGCTTCAGAAGCAGCTATGTATTCAGCTTCTGTAGAAGACATCGCAATAGTGCTTTGCTTAGCACTCTTCCAGTCAACAGCGCCTCCGTTCATGACGAAAACGTAGCCAGTCTGAGATCGAGAATCATCTCGATCTGTTTCGAAACTAGCATCAGTGTAGCAAGTAACACTGAGCTCTCTTTCTATATCACCCCCATAAACAAGTGTTGGGTCACCAAGGATTTGAAATTGACTCACCGATGTTTTCCCTAAAACTCCTATTTAGAATATTTTAGTTTGGTTCTTTGAATGACTTGTACAAGATATCAAATGTTCGGTGAAGTCGAAGATCAACCGAAACCAAGCTTGAAGACTCTCTACTTGTGGAAAATAGAAGACTCTCGGCAACTTACAAACAAGTCATCTCCACCGAACTACCTGGACAGTTTCGGTGGTCTCTTCCCACCGAATTGTCTGGACAGATTCGGTGGCCACTTCACCACCGAATTGCCTGAACAGTTTCGGTGGCATCGTCTTCCACCGATGAGCCTTGACAAATTCGGTGGACACTACACCGAATTACCTGAACAACTTCGGTGGCCCTCCTCACCACCGAAATGCTCTTACATTTTCGGTGGTCGATCTCTCTCTACCGAAGTTCTTCTATTTTCGGTGAAACCTCCTTCGGTGCCAAAGTCTTAAAGGGAAGATCATTTATTATGGGACAATATCCTCTAGCAGATAAAAGTGACAGTTTGTCTCTTTATCCATAATCAGTTAAAATCCGTTTTTATCTGCATGAGCTATTCTGTCTGTACCTAGTAAAAAGTGACAAGGACCTTTCATCTCTCCAGAAGTCAACATACTCAGAAAGTTGAAAGATGACAAGTGTCCCAAGCATTTAATGCTTGGGCACTCCTTGGCACTATAAAAGGAGAAGGCCTCACCATTCAAAAGGCACGCTTTCAGAATTCTCTTAGTGCAAGAAATCTTCCTTTAAGCCTTAAAACTCAATAGCTTTGCTCTCAGTGTTCTTAGTTATTTTGTTAGTATACTTTGTGTAAGATTGTAAGAATAGTTTATCTGTTCTTTTCCGCAACAGTCTTAAGTTTTCTATGTGTAATTCTTGTTGAAAGATTTTCATTATAAAGAATTAAAATTGTGAAAATTTTGAAGTATTGTATTCAACCCCCCCCCCCCCCCCCCCTTCTACAATACCTGGTTAGCCATCTGGGACTAACAAGTGGTATCAGAGCAGAAAGTTTAATTCCATAAACTTGATCTGCGATGGCTGCCTCTTCTTCTACTGTTGAAAACTCTTTTCAAAATAACTTTGCTGAAAATGGGTCCATCTCAAAACCTCCTAAGTTTAATGCTAACAACTTCTCTTTATGGAAAAGCCGCATGATGCTGTTCATGGAAGGAGTGGATACTAGATATCCAACCATTCTCAAAGAGGGACCTATCATCCCCAGAGTTTGGGCTCGCTATGAAACGCAGAGGCCTGGTAAAGAGACTGTTGAAAAAGAAATCTCTAGTGATTCTGATGAAGAAAAATCCAGTGCTACTGGTCGTTATATTCTCAAAAACCCCAAGAAGTATACCGATGAGGAAAAACGTTTGGTCTCTCTTGACTCCAAAGTAAGAGCTATTATTGCACTCTCTCTTCCTGATGAGGTCTACCACTCTTTGGTGAACTTTGAAACTGCCAAAGAAATGTGGACCACTCTATGTGTTCTGTACGAAGGTACAGAGGAAGTTAAGAAGTGTAAAAAGATTGGTCTTATAAGAAAGTATGAACTCTTCTCGTTTGAAAAAGGAGAATCTCTTCCTAGCTTCTATAACCGTTTTAACTCTCTTCTTAATGATCTTAAGTTATTGGGCAGAATCTATGATAATGAGGAAGTCTTGTGCAAATTCATGGATTGTCTCCCAGAATTTTGGGAAAATATATGTACTTGCATCAAAACTACCAAGGATCTTGAGTTCATGCCCTTAACTGTTCTGTATGGTACTCTCTTCAATTTTGAACAAACCAAGCTTCAAAGGAAATATTTCATAAAAGACATAAAGAGCTCTTCCATAGCTCTTATCAGTAAGAAATGAGCAGACTTTGATAGACGATCTACAATAACCCAGTTTGCATCAAAACCCCTCAGCATTCTCGGTAATTTCATTACAAAATCCATCGTAATATGATCCCATTTCCAAACCAGAATTTCTAAGTATTGTAACTTATTGTAGTGTCATTGATGCTCCATTTTAACCTGCAACAAGTTGAACATTGTTCCACATACTGTGCTATATCTATCTTCATACACGACCACTAATAGAATTGTCGAAAATCTCGATACATCTTGTATCGAGATTTGTCATTACTTGAGGGCAAGTATAAACTCAAGTTTGGAGGTGTGATAATCTCCAATTCTTGGAGTAATTTGTCGCTCTTTCTAACCCCTTTTTGACCCTTTTAATGCCTATTTGATTCTTTCACTTATTCTTTGGTCTAAGTTGTTCCTAAAAGTGAGAAAATCTAGAAAAAGCGGAAATTGTGTGTTAGTCTGCCATTGTAGCCACACATGTTGCCATTGATGTGACTGTGACCCTAAAGATCTTGCAGTGATTTTTATTACCAAAGTGGTGAAATCTAGAGTTGGCTATGTCAAGAGTCAAACCTGAAGTGTTCATGAAAGGGGAGGAGATATGGACACTAAGAGTCAAGACAAAGGGAGCAAACAAACAACCTTTAGGAGGTCTCTTTCCCTTCTATCAAGTCATTTTCAACTCCTCTCTCCTCTTCCACCTAAAGGAGATTAGATAAACATCATGGAGCATGTTTGGAAACTAGAAGCATGAGCTAAAAATAGTTCTACACTATAATGTTGTATTTCCTTGGGTTAGAGATTAGTCAATTTACTTTCTAGTATTTTCATTTATGTACCATCGTAGCGACTAGTGTGGTCCTAGTGACGAACTTTATCTAAATGCAATTTATCTTTAAGTACTTCTACTCTTCTACTATGTTTTTTTCCTTTTAAGCATAAGCTCAACCCCACTTGGGTGTTGGTGTAAGCCAAACCTAAGAGGTAGTATGTAACATTTGGGTGCTACCGTTTTTTGCTGAATTTTCGGTTTGGTCACTCAAGTTAAAGCTTTAACTCAACGCAGAAAGGCCGATCACTTGGATGTGTTAAAATAGATTTTCGACCTAGAGATGGGCGAATTCGAAATACGACTTTAGTGATGCAAGGAGGTTTGATAATATCTTCAACAATCTCATAGAGATATGGGTTTTTGCATAATTTTATCTAAGGTTTAGGATGTTGGCCGAGTTGGTGTGTCATAGAGATATGCGCATCTCTCCATACTGACGTAACTCAGATTTTCGTGATCTACTTAATAAAGTTGGCACACCAAAAGTTAGCAATTGTGGCCACTTTATGAATGGACTATGGCTCTGCTCGGCTTACTCTCGAGACAAAGAAATCGTAAAGGGTTATCATGTGGTTGGTTCTTTCAACCTGATGGTTACTACCATACTCTTAGGGAAAAGTTTGCACTCACACCCGTTTTTTATTACTTGTTAATTAATATTAAAGAACACTAAATCACTCTAAAAATGATTAATTTTATAAAACCTGACTTTGTATTGGAAATTCGTGTAAGTATCATATTCTTAGTAAACCCAGTTCATGTGAACACGACCTTGATACTATACCATTATATTACTTAGAGATGACATAATAATTGATGTGCATTTACATTGCTATTGTGCCACATTTGTGGGTATATACTTTTGTTATCAATTCTAACAATCAGGGTTTTAACTAGAAGGATAAATTATCTTGATTTAAACAAGTGGAGTTAATTAGATGGCTAAGTTCTATTTGGGAAACTATTTTGATATAAGACATATTTGCGTACATGACCAACCATAACTATTTTGAAAAGTAAATTGACACAATTTTATTTCTTATGTAGGTGTAACACCCCAAAAAATTGAAATATGAGTTTTGGGGTTGCGGACGTCCGCATGGGCCAAGGGTCGGACGTCCGCGTAGCGCGGAACTCTGCGGGTCATCCGCGGAAGCAACATAGCATTTGGGGGGTTCGGATCAGAGCAAGTCCGAACGTCCGCGTGGTGGTCAATCCGGACGTCCGCGACACGTCTGATGAGATATTTTGTTTTCCATTTAAGATCTTCCTCTCTCACTCCCCTCATTTCATATTCAACCCCAAATCAAATCCTCTCTCTCTCTCTCTCTAAAATCGATTTCTCTCAAGAAACCCTAAATCTTCCCTCTCCTCTTCATCCTTCTTCCCCAACACAAACCCTCACCATTGTTATAAACCTTAACCCTTCTAGAAACCCTTCACTTCATATTCTTCATCAAGTTTCTAGGGTTTCATCCAACCCTTTTCACTCCACTTTGAAGATTGGGAGTTTGTGGTTCATCTTGGTGATTCTAGAGGTATTTTGTTGGTGGATTCAAGTATGGGTAAGGTAATCTTCTCTTCTCTTCATTTATGGAAGTTAGGGTTTTGGTATAAGTGGGTATTTTGGTGTAAAATGGTTGGAGAATGATTCTACATGGTTAGATCTAAATTTTGATGGTTGAAAACTTATGGATCTAGGTTTCGGAGGATTTGGCTTGATGATGCACGTTTCTTCAAAGGAGCTTACGTTTGGGGAGAATCTAGATTTAGCCTAAATCTAGCAAGGTGAGTTCAAGTTGATTGTGAAAACTTTGTACATGCCAAAAATGTTATTTTCCAAGTACTTGTGTGTTTTACTTGAAATTATCAATTGTTGAGTTATTTGATGAGTTTAACTCTTTTGAAGTATTTAACTTCATAAATGTTGTAAAACACCCATATTTAGGATTTTTGGATATTTTGATGTGTAGAAATCATAAATATATCATTAAAAGATTTATTGCTCAAAATGAAGTTTATTTGATGGTTTAATCATATTGGTGAAATTTGATTTTATAAACCATTTGGGAAAATGCACGTTTTAGTGTCATGAGTCATTTTGAGAATTATATGGGTATGAGTCCTTTTGGGAAAACCCTTTTGTTTAACTCGCGTTGAGTTTTGGGTTAATGATGATTTTGTGGTACTTGTTTACCTAAACGATGTTTAAATGCATTTTATGCTATGATGACCGTTATTTATGGGTCTAATGAGTTTTGAGCATTTTGCTCGATTTTGACTTTGAGGAAGTCTTGGGGACATTTTGTCCGGTTTTGTTGACTCAATGTGGAGTCTTAATTATGGTTTGCATTTATTGCATCATATCGTATATTATTGCGCATTATTGATATTTACATGCCCGGGTGCGTTAGTCATTCCAGGATGGGCATATTATTATAGTCTGTGTTGCATTGGATCCATAGGCACGTAAGTCAGTCTTTATTTGATGGTCTACTGGGTGTCGCGGGATTTGACCGGGCTCATGTTTTATGACCTTTACTTTTCAAGGGTACACTAGGAGGGCTGAGTCCGGTTGAGCTGTCAGGTTGATTGACGGGCGTTTTATTGACCTTCGCCATGTCGGGGCAATGCCATGGTTGTATCCCCGCTTGTGTCGAGCCTTTGGTGGTATTGTTAGTAATATTCCGCTAAGGTCAGCTGTCTCTTTGGGTGTGTCTTGAAAGGCGTCGTATAGGACATTTTGGGTTTTTATGCAGTGAAGTGTCGTGCGAATAACATTGTTTGAGTAGCATACTTTTGTGTTCATCCACTCTCAATGGATACGGGTGTCGTTGGCCAACCTTACATGGGATTTTATAATGTCCCTGTTTTATTATTGTTGATCTTATACATTTGACTGCGATTGGATGACTTTAATATTGGATTCCCTTTCATGTATATTAAAGTTTAAATGAAGCAGGTCATTTCCATGTTTATGGCATTTGCACTTCATTACATTTTACGTTCGCGTGAGTATTGGTTCATATCATGTTTTCGATGAAGTATTATATTTAAATGGATTGTTCTTCCATGTTTTATGGGTTGAGTATTTGTCGTCAACCGTATTGAAGGTTTTGCATAATATAGATTTATTCACATGTTGAGTGAGTTTGGATTGGAATTCATTTTGGAAAACGCTTTATACCTTTTGGGAACTTCTCTCAATGATTTTGGGTGCGTTGGAAAATGAGTCGTTTATATCATTTTTGTAAAATCTTTTGGAAATCATAATCTATGTCGCAAACTTTCATTTAAAGAATTATTTAAATCATGCTATAAACTCTTGAACTCACTAGGCATTAGGTTAACCCTTTTTATTTGTCGGCATGTGCAACAGCTTCAGATTGGGAGTAGTTCTAGTGACACTGTGAAACGTTGTGTGTTAGAAATGTGCTCGAGAGGTGAATTGATTAAGTGATGTCTTCCGCATTTACCCTTGGGAATAGCACTTTGTATTTGAGTTGAGTAATACCTGAAGTGAGTTTAGTCTTTGTAATAAGACTTGAATTATATATTGTTGAGGTTGATCATAGATGTTAATTTGAGGTATTTCACCTATTGAATTATAGGAAGAAATCCTATTATCTCGGATGTATTATCGAAATTTTTATTTAGTTGCTTTTTCCCAATTCGAGGGTGTTACAATAGGAGACCAATAAAGTCTTTAGAGAAAAAGATCATAAAACTAGGAGTTTGGGTCATAATTTTCCTCTAGACTTAGCTGCTATCGAAGCTCCATCTACAAATGAATAAGACTTTGGTCGGGATTTACCTGGTGTGAGATATCACATTGTTCGAGGAACCCTAGATGTTATCGGAGTAAAGGATCGTTAAGAAGGGCGTTGTAGTGCGTTGTAGATTCTTATCTAAGACTTGTATCATTTGATGATGCCATGTGAATCGCTAGACACATGTGAAGTCTGGCACTCTCGCTATGTAACTACATGAGCAGACTTTGATAGACGATCTATTAGGTTAGCTTAATTAGGCCATTAACATTTCTATTTATTAATGAACCCTAAAGCTACATTGGGCCTCTTAAAGGTTCTCCCTAGTAAATCTTCATGAGCCTTGAATTAATTAAGTTAATAGGCTAGCTATTAACTTAAATCCAATACAAACCCATTAATCCACTATTAATGATTTGTGCCCATTTAATTACCCCATGTTACTTAGGCTATTAATATAATGTACATACAATAATTACATTATATATTAAATGGTATCTCAGTGTATTGTGTATGACCCTATAGGCCCATGTGTATCTAGCCATATAATTATATATTATGACACGAGCATATTCCAACAGCTCCCACTTGCACACGTCATAATAACAAGTAATTATACAAGCAAAGGTTAGCGTCTAGCAACACGCCAATGCCCCTAGAGACACATGAGGCTAGTTTCTTTAAACGTCTCATTTTAAATGGTTTATTAAATCAGTCATCCCTTTGTTACAGATACCTTGTTGAATACTAGACATGGATCATATGTCATTCTAATTATTCAACGATTCTGTTTCTCGATCTGTTTGTTGAAATAGATTACCAAATTAATCAAGCATCATCTTAATTACATTTGGGTACGGCCGTACAAACATCTATTCAATTCATCGAGGGGCCCAGTAGTATCTAACTCCATTACATGTAGAGGAACAAATCCTATTTTGACTGCATGTGCCTGTCATGTGCTTCATGTCACTCCTGAAGATGATTTTTATAGCAGCCTTATTCAGGACAGCGTTTAACCATATCAAAGACCGACATTCCACCCATACAAAACCTGCTTGCATCTCAAGTCTAAGGACGAGTGACATAACCATTTGCGAGATTCACTGGTGACGCCGATCCATGCAGTGAACTCTCGTTGGTTGGGTCAGTCCAATGTTCATCACCAATGAACAACATGTGAGTTTGGTGGCATCATCATTAATATTCATTCACTAATGAATATCACCAATACGCTCACATTTGCCTTAATTCGATGATACTCCTGTATCATCAACTGACAATGGACAATTTTGAACAAATAATTTATTCATGGATTAAACATGCAAATATAGAACACAGATGATATAAATGAAAACGATCATACCAGGTACATCAATTCATTGTGAAAATAAAAACTGTTCAACGTTCCAATTATTCAATTACTAAAAACAGATCTACATGAGACTACTAGTTGGTCGAAGTCCAATGTTCCTAGCATGCTCGATATGTTTGGTACAAGACATTGGCTTCGTAAAAGGATCAGCTAAGTTGTCATCTGTGTGAACTTTGAGAAGACGAATATCACCCATCTCGATAGCCTCTCGAATGTAGTGAGCCTTCCGACGAAAGTGTTTGGCGCCCTTTTGAACTCCAGGTTCGTTGGCTATGATAATGGCACCAGAATTATCGCAGTACATATCCATGGGTCTTTCATTACTGGGGACAACGCCAAGCCCAGAAATGAATTTCCGTATCCAAACAGCCTCCATTGCAGCTTCAGAAGCAGCTATGTATTCAGCTTCTGTAGAAGACATCGCAATAGTGCTTTGCTTAGCACTCTTCCAGTCAACAGCGCCTCCGTTCATGACGAAAACGTAGCCAGTCTGAGATCGAGAATCATCTCGATCTGTTTCGAAACTAGCATCAGTGTAGCAAGTAACACTGAGCTCTCTTTCTATATCACCCCCATAAACAAGTGTTGGGTCACCAAGGATTTGAAATTGACTCACCGATGTTTTCCCTAAAACTCCTATTTAGAATATTTTAGTTTGGTTCTTTGAATGACTTGTACAAGATATCAAATGTTCGGTGAAGTCGAAGATCAACCGAAACCAAGCTTGAAGACTCTCTACTTGTGGAAAATAGAAGACTCTCGGCAACTTACAAACAAGTCATCTCCACCGAACTACCTGGACAGTTTCGGTGGTCTCTTCCCACCGAATTGTCTGGACAGATTCGGTGGCCACTTCACCACCGAATTGCCTGAACAGTTTCGGTGGCATCGTCTTCCACCGATGAGCCTTGACAAATTCGGTGGACACTACACCGAATTACCTGAACAACTTCGGTGGCCCTCCTCACCACCGAAATGCTCTTACATTTTCGGTGGTCGATCTCTCTCTACCGAAGTTCTTCTATTTTCGGTGAAACCTCCTTCGGTGCCAAAGTCTTAAAGGGAAGATCATTTATTATGGGACAATATCCTCTAGCAGATAAAAGTGACAGTTTGTCTCTTTATCCATAATCAGTTAAAATCTGTTTTTATCTGCATGAGCTATTCTGTCTGTACCTAGTAAAAAGTGACAAGGACCTTTCATCTCTCCAGAAGTCAACATACTCAGCAAGTTGAAAGATGACAAGTGTCCCAAGCATTTAATGCTTGGGCACTCCTTGGCACTATAAAAGGAGAAGGCCTCACCATTCAAAAGGCACGCTTTCAGAATTCTCTTAGTGCAAGAAATCTTCCTTTAAGCCTTAAAACTCAATAGCTTTGCTCTCAGTGTTCTTAGTTATTTTGTTAGTATACTTTGTGTAAGATTGTAAGAATAGTTTATCTGTTCTTTTCCGCAACAGTCTTAAGTTTTCTATGTGTAATTCTTGTTGAAAGATTTTCATTATAAAGAATTAAAATTGTGAAAATTTTGAAGTATTGTATTCAACCCCCCCCCCCCCTTCTACAATACTTGGTTAGCCATCTGGGACTAACAAGTGGTATCAGAGCAGAAAGTTTAATTCCATAAACTTGATCTGCGATGGCTGCCTCTTCTTCTACTGTTGAAAACTCTTTTCAAAATAACTTTGCTGAAAATGGGTCCATCTCAAAACCTCCTAAGTTTAATGCTAACAACTTCTCTTTATGGAAAAGCCGCATGATGCTGTTCATGGAAGGAGTGGATACTAGATATCCAACCATTCTCAAAGAGGGACCTATCATCCCCAGAGTTTGGGCTCGCTATGAAACGCAGAGGCCTGGTAAAGAGACTGTTGAAAAAGAAATCTCTAGTGATTCTGATGAAGAAAAATCCAGTGCTACTGGTCGTTATATTCTCAAAAACCCCAAGAAGTATACCGATGAGGAAAAACGTTTGGTCTCTCTTGACTCCAAAGTAAGAGCTATTATTGCACTCTCTCTTCCTGATGAGGTCTACCACTCTTTGGTGAACTTTGAAACTGCCAAAGAAATGTGGACCACTCTATGTGTTCTGTACGAAGGTACAGAGGAAGTTAAGAAGTGTAAAAAGATTGGTCTTATAAGAAAGTATGAACTCTTCTCGTTTGAAAAAGGAGAATCTCTTCCTAGCTTCTATAACCGTTTTAACTCTCTTCTTAATGATCTTAAGTTATTGGGCAGAATCTATGATAATGAGGAAGTCTTGTGCAAATTCATGGATTGTCTCCCAGAATTTTGGGAAAATATATGTACTTGCATCAAAACTACCAAGGATCTTGAGTTCATGCCCTTAACTGTTCTGTATGGTACTCTCTTCAATTTTGAACAAACCAAGCTTCAAAGGAAATATTTCATAAAAGACATAAAGAGCTCTTCCATAGCTCTTATCAGTGAAAATTCCAAAAAATCTCAAAACCTCCCTAGAATCACCTATCCTTCATCTGACTCTGATAATGACAACCAGTCAAATTCTACCCACCAAACGGAGGCATATCTAAGTGATGCTGATGATGAAGGTGAGGATATTATGATTGAACAATTGTCAGACGAAATGGCAATGATGGCTGGTTCTAAAAATAAATCTCGTCCTTTCAGCAAATCTAGAATTTTTAGAAAAACCTCATCTTTTAAGACTTCTTCTGATAAGTCTAATGAGGAGTGTTTTAATTGTGGCAAGAAAGGACATTTTGCATCTGAGTGTAGGAGCAAGCCTATCTCCAAGTCTAAAAACCCACTCTCTGAGGGTCTCTCCTCAAAAAGGGAAAAATCCAAAAATATGACTTTCAAATCAACCTTTCCCAAAAAGGAGTCCCATTCCTCTTTTCATCAGGAGCGTGCTGAGAAATATAAAGCCAAGTACAAGAAAGAGAAGGAAAGGAGTGAAAGTCTGGAAAGAAAAGGGAAGGGTCTTATGGCAGAAACTCACGATTGGGATGATGAAGATACCTCCGAAAGCGACTCTCAAAATAGGTGTTTCATGGCTATCTCTGAAGAAATGGAAGTTTCTGAAAAGGCAACCTCTCCAATGGCTCTCGTGTCGACTGAGTGCTCGACGACTTATGCTCAGGTACATCCTTTTAATAATATGTCAGATAAAGAAAAGATTGATGCCTATGAATCCTTAACTCAAGATTTTTATTCTGTTAAAGACAGTAAGAATAGAAAATCTGCTCAAGTGAAAAAGCTCAAAGCTGAACTTGAAATTTGCATGTCTAAGCTTAAAAGGTTTGAGGAAATTAAAAATGAGCTTGAGGACTTGAAAACAATAAATCATGTGATTTCAAAAGAAAAGAACTCTCTGTTTAAGAAACTTAAAAGAGAGCAAGAGGTGGTGAGAAAATGGACTGATTCTTCAAAAAATCTTGAACAACTCTTTCAAAGTCAAATCAGTGGAAAGAGCAAAATCGGTCTAGGATTTGGCAAAGTCTCTTCTGAAACTTCTTCCCATACACCTCTTCCTTCCTCAAGTGTGTGGGATGATGCCTCTGATTCAAGTTCTTGTAATTCCATATCCTTAAACTCTTTAGATCTGGGTGAAGCTCTAAAATATGGAATGTTCATTAAAGCAAAAGAGGCATCCTCAAATCAACCTTTTGAAAACTCTGACTCGGATGAAGTTTCAAAACTCACCCTTGATCTCTCAAAAAGTTTAAACATTGTTGAAGCATCATCCTCTAACTCCTCGCAAGTCATTCTGTTGAAAAGATCAAAGCCCACCGATGTCAACACCAATGATCCTCCCATTCCTCTCCATGAAGTGTTAAGATCTATTCACGTTGATGAGTATACTGAACCTAATCCCTCAAAGATTCCCAAAAGAGAACCTCAAGTTCACCCAAGAGGTTTTTCAGCTTCTGACAAAGGGAAATCGGTGGCTGTTTCTGTGACCGATTTCCACCCCAAAAGGTTCTCTTCAAAGAATTCTCATGGTAACTCTTCCTTTCTTCAAATTCCAAGATCAGTACTTTTGAAAAGGCCAAACCCCACAGAATCCTCCAACTCTCCAACTAACATCTCTGCCAAAGGAATTCTTGGGTCCAAACCTCCTGTTTTGTTCTCCCATAACAAAGTTTTAAAAACCAATGCTAAAAACCAAAATAGGAAAAGTGTTCAAAATGTTAAAAAGGTCTTTATCTATAGAAAATGCTATAACTGTGGTGACACTTTTCACATGGCTAAGGACTGTCCCAAGGAAAGAATCGAAAGAACCAAACCTAAGGACCCCTCATCATCTTCTAATCCTAAAGGACCCATTACAAAATGGGTACCAAAGAACTAATCTGTGTGCATGCAGGTTTCTGAGCGCCATCAAATATGGTATCTGGACAGGGGGTGCTCACGCCACATGACGGGAAACAAATCTCTTCTCATCAACTATGTGTCTGAAAAGGGTCCATCTGTCACTTTTGGTGATAACTCTAAAGGCTACACCAAAGGCTATGGAACTCTCACAAATGGATCAGTCACTTTCAATAAAGTGGCATTTGTTGAAGGTCTCATGCATAATCTTCTTAGTATTAGTCAACTGTGTGATCTTGGATATAAAGTTATCTTTGAACTTTGTATCTGTACGGTTGTGGACAAGAACTTCAACGTAATGCTGTCTGGAAAAAGGATGGATAATGTCTATGTCATTGACATGGGACTAAGCAACAATTCATCAAATGTCTGCTTCGTGTCAGATGACTCTTCCAAAAGAAACTGGTTATGGCATAAACGTCTTTCTCATCTAAACTTCAAAACTCTCCACAAAATTTCAAATAAAGAGTTGGTGTCTGGCATGCCAAAGCTGAATTTTATCAAAGAAAAGCTGTGTGATGCATGTGAGAAAGGGAAACTCACCAAAACTTCCTTCAAGACCAAGCAATGCTCTTCCATCACTCTTCCTCTCCAAATGCTGCACATGGACCTATGTGGACCAGTCAGCACTCCGAGTCTAGGAGGAAAAAGGTACATTCTTGTAATTGTTGATGAATTTACCAGATATACTTGGGTGTATTTTCTCAGGTACAAAAGTGATGCAACTGAAGAAATCATCAACTTTGTCAAGAAAAATGAAGTTCTAAATGGCCAACTTGTTCGATCAGTAAGAAGTGATAATGGCACTGAATTCAGAAACAGTGCTCTTGAAGACTTCTTCACTGAGAAAGGGATTTCTCAGAACTTTTCTGCTGTCCGTACTCCACAGCAAAATGGAGTGGTGGAAAGGAAAAATAGAACTCTATGTGAAGCTGCCAGATCGATGCTAAGTGAATCAAATCTACCTACCTATTTTTGGGCTGAAGCTGTTAACACTACCTGCTTTACCCAAAATAGGTCTGTGATTTCTAAAAGGCATGATAAAACCCCATATGAAGTCTTCCATGGCAGAAAACCGAATATTGGATTCCTTCATGTGTTCGGCTGTGTGTGTTTCTTTCTTAATGATCGTGATAACCTTGGGAAGTTTGATCCCAAAGCAGATGAGGGAATTTTTGTTGGGTATTCCTTATCCTCCAAAGCTTATAGGGTGTATAATCTCAGAAGAAAATGCATTGATGAGTCTATCCATGTCAAATTTGATGATCTTAGATCCTCATCTTTGTCAAATGATGATGATGATTTGCACAGATGGATATCATCATGCATCGGTGCTGCTCCTTTGTCTAATCCTATTGATACTCAACTCACTCCCTCCATTCCATCTCCTTCTAGTATCCAAAATGAGTCACCCTCTTCTCCTCATACCGAAATTGCTCAGCCTACCGACACCATTCCTCTCACCGAAAATGAGCCTTCACCCACCACCGAAAATCCTACTTACCTCCAAACCTCTGATCCCACTCCTTCGACTCATCTCACTCAATATACTCCATCACCTCTACCCCCTGCCTCAAAATGGACTAAGGATCACCCTATTGACCAAATCATTGGTGATCAACAAGCAGGTGTCCAAACACGTAGAGGAGTTGGAAATATTTGTCTCTATGTGAATTTTCTCTCTCTTCTTGAACCCAAAAAGATTGATGAAGCTCTAGCAGATCCCTGCTGGATCTCGGCCATGCAAGAAGAGCTCTCTCAATTTGAGAGAAACAAAGTTTGGAGATTGGTTCCCAGACCTCGAAAGAAGACAATCATTGGAACCAAATGGATCTTCAGGAACAAAATGGATGAAGATGGTACTGTTATCAGGAACAAGGCCCGATTAGTAGCTCAAGGATACAGACAGGAAGAGGGCATTGACTATGATGAAACATTTGCCCCTGTTGCAAGACTTGAAGCTATAAGAATCTTTCTGGCTCATGTTGCCTACCGAAATTTTAGGGTCTTTCAAATGGATGTTAAAAGTGCCTTCCTCAATGGGGAACTTGCAGAGGAAGTCTATGTGAAACAACCTCCTGGCTTTGTAGACCCAGCTCATCCAGACTATGTGTACAGACTTGACAAAGCACTGTATGGTCTCAAGCAAGCTCCTCGTGCTTGGTATGACACTCTTGCCAACTTCCTTCTAAAACATGGATACTCCAGAGGTAAAATAGACAACACTCTTTTCATCAAGGAAACTTCAGGTAACCTCATTCTTGTCCAAATCTATGTTGATGACATCATCTTTGGTGCTACTGATGAATCACTTTGTGATGAGTTTGCTTCTCTCATGATGAGTGAATATGAGATGAGCATGATGGGAGAGCTTACATTTTTCTTGGGCCTTCAGGTCAAACAAACTTCAGAAGGAATCTTTATAAATCAAAGTAAATATATTCGTGACCTTCTGAAGAAATTTAATTTTTTAGATAGCTCTCCTATGAAAACTCCCATGGCACCACCGTTGAAACTAAATGCCGATCCTAACGGTATATCTGTGGATGTTACCCTTTATCGGGGCATGATTGGTTCTCTTCTGTACTTAACTGCTAGCAGACCGGACATTATGTTTGCTACTTGTCTTTGTGCCCGTTATCAGGCAAATCCAAAAGTATCACACTTAAAGGCTGTAAAACGGATTTTTCGGTATCTCAAGGGTACCTTACACTTGGGTCTTTGGTATCCCAAAGACTCAGGTTTTGAACTAATTGGGTATTCAGATTCAGATTTTGCAGGCTCTCAGGTTGATAGAAAAAGCACTACAGGAAGCTGCCAACTCCTTGGTGGTAAATTGGTAAGTTGGTCCAGCAAGAAACAAAACTCTGTGTCAACCTCTACTGCTGAGGCTGAATATGTAGCTGCGGGAAGTTGTTGTGCTCAGATCCTATGGATGAAAAATCAACTCAGGGATTACAATCAATTCTTTTCTAAAATCCCAATTCTGTGTGATAATTCCAGTGCAATAGCTATTGCTAACAATCCTGTTCTCCACTCCAGATCTAAACACATAGATATCCGATATCATTTCATCAGGGACCACATTTCCAAAAGTGACATTGAACTGCACTTTATTCTCACCAATTTGCAGCTTGCTGATCTATTCACCAAACCCCTTGATGAAACCAGGTTCAACTTTCTCATAAGTGAACTTGGGATGTGCAACCTTCAAGAATAAACATGTGTTTCTGCTCCACCGATCTCACATCGGTGGACATTTTCTTCTCCACTTCTATCTCTCCACCGATCTCTCATCGGTGGACAAACAGGTGTTTCTCAACCATCTTCATTTTCTTTTCTTACACCGAAATCTCAAATCGGTGGAACTCCTCGACTTCTTCCACCGAAATCGAATATCGGTGGAACCTTTCAACCCCTTCCACCAAATTCTGTAATCGGTGGAACCCTACTTATCTACCCCCGAAATCTCAAATCGGTGGAAACCTGCGACTTCTTCCACCGAAGTCTCATGTCGGTGGAACTCTCCAACTTCGGTGAAACCCTTCTTATATCTACACCGAAATACCACCGATATACCACCGATATACCACCGAAAGACCACCGATTCACCACCGAGCCTTCACCGATCCACTCTCTTATCGTATACGACTCCCAATGTGTCAGTGATGGGAGACCTTTCACATGTCAGCCGCTATGTGTCACGACTCCTCGTTTCCCACTCCTCCTTTCGAGCCGCCTTGTCCCATCTCCCCATAAAAACTATCATCAGGTTATCCTTCTCTCTTCTATATATATCTGTATGACCCTCGCATATTTCCCTCTCATTTCTTTTTCAAAACCTGCAACCCCTTATCTCTCTCTCAAAAACCTCTCATGGCTTCTTCTCGATACCCTATTCCCACACGATTTGAGGAGCTTAAGTTTAATCAATGCAATCACGTTGCCCGCTTCGACCCGGATCCAGCTCATCCCGAGTTCTCCATAGTCGCAAAGTTCCTCACTCGCTCTCCTCTTCTTCATGCCTTTTCGTGCAACCCCAAGATGAGTAAAATGCTCATTGGCAGATTTTGGTTAACATGTGTGTACGATCCCTCCAACGAAGCCATTCACGCCTCCATTCTTTCCAACGACGCCGGTGATCACGACCTTACTTTTGGGGTCGATGATGTTCGTCTAGCTCTCAAGATCGACGCCTTTTCCGACTATGAAGACATGCATTTGGACACCATACATGAAGACATTGTTCTTACCACCGGTTATGTGCTCGACGACTCCTCCAAAAGCTCCAAAGGCCCCGGTACTCTTCTTCGCAGCAAAATGGGAGGCATTTGGAATTTCTTCTTTGCCCACGTTATCCATTGCCTCTCACGCAAAACAAGTGGGCATGATCAATCGCCTTCACACGTCAACAAACTCGCTCATGCCCTCATCTTCCAAAGAAAAGTCGACTTCGCCCAATATTTCTTCTCAGAGCTTGTCGAGGTCATCAAGACACCCAAGAAATGCTATGTTGCCTTTCCACGCTTCATCTCAATGATCATACAGCACAAACTTTCTAAGGCATTGGAGTCAGATCGCAAATCCCCTTTACCGCGCTTCTCTTATGACTGGTCTTCTCCGTGTGTAGGCACCAAAACTCTCAACGTTAAGCCACTCGCCACCGATCGCCCATTACGACCAGGTATGATCTCTTTTGCTCTTTCTCCCGAACTACATTGGGGTGATGCGGAAATTCCCGGGTTTCAACACCTAGAAATTCCCGAGGACCCTCCAACTGTAGTGGCCCCTACTCCCCGTTACCGAGTTACGTCGGGTGGCACTCAAAAGAAACAACAAAAGGCCACCGACACCTCCGCACCCGCTTCTCGAACTACGTCACCGAGAGTTCCCTCGGAGGCTTCCCCGGTTCAAACCCCTTCTCATAAGCGGAGGCACTCATCTTCCCCTTCGGGATCTCTTCCAAAGAGGTCCCGGAAACCATCGGCCCCACCAACAAATCCAACTGTCGATTCTCAAAAATCGCCGGTTGTTGAACTTCATCCCTCCGGGCCAAGGGTATCCGTTTCAAACCCCACCAACTCCTCTGTTGCCTCTCAAAAGGCCTCAGTTGTACACTTGGAGAACCCTCAACAAACCTCCCCACTCGATTCTTTGGGTGGTGGAGATGACCTCGAGGTCTCTCCTCTCGAGGGTTCTGATTTTTCACTTCACAGCCTTTCACCCGATCAGTTTATGATCGATGAGATTGCACAACCCAATCAGGGTTCCCCCCACAGACTTCACCCCCACATGATTTCTTTGCATTTCTTTTAGCGGACACTGGTTCTCCCCGAACCATCCCGTCCCCCGAAGAACATCACATCGAGCCTCCCTCGCCGAGGCAACACTCTCCACAACGAACACCCTCACCTCCCCGACCTCCCCGAACCCTCTACACCGACGAACTCGCGCCTCACTTACGACATCCGCTTCCCGAAGCGGATCCCCTTCGATGGCACTGTTCGTTCCCCGAAATCGGTGGTCACACCCCATCCCACCAAGACCGACCTTCCACTTTCCTTCAATCCACGATCTCTCTGATCTCCCAGGCCAACTCTCGAATCTCAACCCTTGAGACAAAGTTACCTCAATTGCTATTCAATGCCATCACCGATGCCCTTGTACCAATAAATGATTCTCTTACTACATTGTCTTCTAAGGTTGAGTCCCTCTCCAAGGCCTCCAGCACCGAAATGTCAGAATGGGAAATGGATATGGGTGATTTCTCTATGGTTCCCAACACAATCTCTGGTACTTTGGCATTTCTACACTCCAAGTTTGATAAGGTGTTTTCTGAAATGGGTTTTAAGGTTCCGGCTGTTCCTGAGGGGGAGAAAACCTCCGCTCCACCGAAATTACCATCCATAAAGAAATCTTCCAGTAACAAGCCTCCACCGAAAACCACTTCACCGAAATCCTCTTCTGTTTCACCGATACATACAGGTACCACCGAAGCACTAGAACTTGGTGCATCAACTGAGGGGGAGCAATCCAGTAAAGCTTCCAAAGACAAAGGCAAGAAAGTCTTTTCGGCCGAAGATTTGGCTAAGGAAGAAAAGAAGAAAAAGGAGTTGGCAAAATATGGGGCTCGACCTAAAGATGCTGAATCTCTTAAACTCAAGCCTGCTTCTCATATAATCTCCACCGAACTCGGTCTCTCCCCTCAAGAAATTGAGGATGCAAAAATCGCTCAAATCAACTTAGATAAATCCAGAGATCTATCCCTTAAAGCTGCTGAAGAAGAAGCTGCAAAAGCAAAATCCTCCGATGCCATTCAAATCCAAAAATCGGTGCTGAGTGCCCTAGAAAAAGAATGAAATTAGCTGGTACAAAAAGACCATGCATCACCGAAACAACAGGTCACCGATTTCAACTGTAAAGATTGCCACCTCCAAAGCAAACCCGGAAGACATCAGGCTGATCATTGACAGAGAAGATGGTTCGATGAAAAGTGTGAAAGAAAGTCATCTTTAACTCTTCGGTCTCTCAGAATGGTACGAAATCTCTCAACACCTTGTCAGGAGTCCAAATCCAAAGAAAGACATCTTTGTCAAGTACATTGATGGACTGATGGGAAAGATGAAAGAATTCAAAAGAAAACACAACATCACTCTCTCCACCGATGAAAGAGCCAAACTTCAATCCTAGAGAGAAAACGTCATCTTCCCAAAGTTAAAAACCCACCTGACTCAGTCTTCAAGGAAATGGCGAGGGAAGGTAAAATTCCAAATGTAAACAATCTAAACCTCACCATTCCCACTTCGGTCCCCTATCCTACCACAACCTTAAGCCTCTCATCAATACCAGGATTGTTCTTTAACGACGGTCTCGGTCGTCGGGCCTTCTTCAGATTTGCCCAGATACCCTTCGCTGATACTATCTTTTTGGAAGGCATCCACAACCTCTTTCCGAACATCCCCGAAGCTCAGCCTTTCTATAGAAACTTACTGGATGAAATCAAGCGCCGCAAAGCCTCAAAGAAGTAAGTTCTCTCCATTTGGTACTTGTAAAAGTTAGTTTCTCATTTTGAAAATTGTACGAGAACTTATCTTAATACAAGTATCTCTATTTGAATTTTATTTCTGTACATACTTTACTTTTCGTTACCTGTAAATACTGTACATAGTATACATACTCATACAAAAAAAAAGATCAAAAAGAACAAAAAGAATGGTCTATGTGAAAAGAACCCAAAAGAGTAAAAAGGGTCAAAATGCACTTACTTTTCAGTTACTCTTGAATATCTAAGAAAGGAGCTCAAATTCAAATAGGGGGAGATTGTTGGGTCACCAAGGATTTGAAATTGACTCACCGAT
The DNA here is from genome assembly GCA_033807775.1 of Saussurea involucrata. NCBI lineage: Eukaryota > Viridiplantae > Streptophyta > Magnoliopsida > Asterales > Asteraceae > Saussurea > Saussurea involucrata. Next base: position 95,318,733 of record CM066322.1, read on the forward strand.
GTTTTCCCTAAAACTCCTATTTAGAATATTTTAGTTTGGTTCTTTGAATGACTTGTACAAGATATCAAATGTTCGGTGAAGTCGAAGATCAACCGAAACCAAGCTTGAAGACTCTCTACTTGTGGAAAATAGAAGACTCTCGGCAACTTACAAACAAGTCATCTCCACCGAACTACCTGGACAGTTTCGTTGGTCTCTTCCCACCGAATTGTCTAGACAGATTCGGTGGCCACTTCACCACCGAATTGCCTGAACAGTTTCGGTGGCATCGTCTTCCACCGATGAGCCTTGACAAATTCGGTGGACACTACACCGAATTACCTGAACAACTTCGGTGGCCCTCCTCACCACCGAAATGCTCTTACATTTTCGGTGGTCGATCTCTCTCTACCGAAGTTCTTCTATTTTCGGTGAAACCTCCTTCGGTGCCAAAGTCTTAAAGGGAAGATCATTTATTATGGGACAATATCCTCTAGCAGATAAAAGTGATAGTTTGTCTCTTTATCCATAATCAGTTAAAATCCGTTTTTATCTGCATGAGTTATTCTGTCTGTACCTAGTAAAAAGTGACAAGGACCTTTCATCTCTCCAGAAGTCAACATACTCAGCAAGTTGAAAGATGACAAGTGTCCCAAGCATTTAATGCTTGGGCACTCCTTGGCACTATAAAAGGAGAAGGCCTCACCATTCAAAAGGCACGCTTTCAGAATTCTCTTAGTGCAAGAAATCTTCCTTTAAGCCTTAAAACTCAATAGCTTTGCTCTCAGTGTTCTTAGTTATTTTGTTAGTATACTTTGTGTAAGATTGTTAGAATAGTTTATCTGTTATTTTCCGCAACAGTCTTAAGTTTTCTATGTGTAATTCTTGTTGAAAGATTTTCAATATAAAGAATTAAAATTGTGAAAATTTTGAAGTATTGTATTCAACCCCCCCCCCCTCTACAATACTTGGTTAGCCATCTGGGACTAACAACAAGGAACATATCTTTGGTATTTCGAAGATACTTCAATATGTTCTTAACAGCAGTCCAGTGACTTTCTCCTGGATTCTGTTGGTATCTACTCGTAAGGTTCTGAGAGAACGCTACATCAGGTCTAGTGCACCTCACTGCATACATGATGGATCCCACAGCCGAAGCATAGGGGATTCCCTTCATCCGTTTCACCTCATCAGGTGTGGAGGGTCCCTGAGTCTTACTCAAGTTTACATTGTGTTGCATTGGAAGACTTCCACGTTTGGAAGCATCCATTCTAAACCGTTTTACAATTTTGTCAATGTACGCACTTTGACTTAAACCAATTAACCGCTTCGATCTATCTCGATAGATCTTGATTCCTAGGATGTACGCCGCTTCGCCTAAATCTTTCATGGCAAAACATTTTCCAAGCCAGGATTTGACATCTTGTAGCATTGGAACGTTGTTCCCCATGAGCAATATGTCATCAACATATAAGATTAGAAAAACGACGATGCTCCCACTAGCTCTCATATATACACATGGCTCATCAAGGTTTTGAGTGAAACCATACGTTTTGATTTCCTCATCGAACCTTTTATTCCAACTTCTGGATGCTTGCTTCAGTCCATAAATGGATCTTTGAAGCTTGCATACTTTCTCGGGATGTTTCGGATTCACAAAACCCTCAGGTTGCACCATGTAAACATCTTCATCAAGGTGATCGTTCAAGAAGGCGGTTTTGACATCCATTTGCCAAATCTCATAGTCATGGTACGCTGCTATGGCTATAAGAATCCTAATAGCTTTAACGTCAGCAACAGGCGAGAAGGTTTCTTCATAGTCAACCCCGTAGGTTTGAGTGTAACCCTTTGCTACTAGACGAGCTTTATAGGTGTGTACATTGCCATCCATGTCGGTCTTCTTCTTGAAGATCCACTTGCTTCCGACAGTCTTGCTGTTCGGAGGAAGATCAACCAAGTTCCAGACTTTATTGTCTTTCATGGATTGCATTTCAGCATTCATAGCTTCAAGCCATTTATCGGATTCTAGATCCAACAATGCAGCTTGATAGTTAGAGGGTTCACCATGATCCCCAAAATTCTGCTCCTCAGCATCGATATAATAACTATATCATTTAGGTGCTCGAGGTGTCCTTGCAGATCTACGAATGGGAATTACATCATTCTGTGGTTCAACATTTGCATGTTCAACCTCAGCGTGATGTTCGCTAGTGTCACCAGGAGGTTGCGCATCTTCGCTTTGAATCTCGTCAAGGTCTACTGTGCTCCCACTTGCTTCTTGTAAAATGAGACTGTTCTCAAGAAACTCAGCATACCGAGCAACAAATATTTTGTTTTCGGGTGGGTAGTAGAAATAGTAACCCATTGTTTTCTTTGGGTACCCTACGAAGATACACTTGATAGATCTAGGCTCAAGTTTGTTCGGTGTGTCTCGTTTGACGAGAGCCTCACAACCCCAGACTTTCAAGTAAGACAGATTAGGGACTTTCCCGTGCCATATTTCATATGGTGTCTTATCAACCTTCTTTGTCGGAACCATATTGAGTATACGAGCAGCAGACTCTAGAGCACAACCCCAAAAGGACAGTGGCAAAGTAGTTAGACTCATCATGGATCGAACCATGTCTAGCAAAGTTCGATTTCTCCTTTCAGATACACCATTATGTTGTGGAGTGTATGGAGGAGTTAATTGTGAGACAATCCCACACTTAGTCAGATGGTCTAAAAACTCTTGACTCATATACTCTCCTCCTCGATCAGATCGGAGAGCCTTAATAGTCTTGTCGAGTTGATTTTCTACTTCACTTTGAAAGGCTTTGAACGTTTCAAAGGCTTCATGTTTATGTTTAATCAAGTAAACATAACCATAGCGACTGAAATCATCAGTGAAAGTGATGAAGTAGCTAGCACCTTCCCTAGACACAGTTCTAAATGGGCCACATACATCAGTATGTATGAGTCCAAGAAGATCTTTGGCTCTTTCACCTACATGGGAGAAAGGTTTTCTTGTCATTTTCCCAGATATGCAAGAGAGGCATTTATCAAACGACTCATCATCGGATGACTTTAGAAGCCTATCGTGTTGCAGCTTTATAATGCGTTTCTTGCTTATGTGGCAAAGACGGCAGTGCCATAGGTAAGTTGAATCCAAATTACGTTTGGATTTCTTAGTGCTACACGTGTATATAGAACTTTCGTTTGAAACAAGATTATCCATGTCAATTTCAAAAATATCATCACGAGGAATAGCATTAAAATAAAATATATTATCCTTAGAAACCGAAATGCCATAATCCGTAAAAACATGGATAAAACCATTTTTCTTCAAACGAGAAAGCGAAACAATACCCCTAGTAATAGTAGGTGCATAATGACAATTGTCTAAAACAAGAATCAATCCATTAGGGAGGATAAGATCAAAGCTCCCTATAGCTTTAACAGCTGCACGCATTCCTGTTAGTCCCAGATGGCTAAGCAAGTATTGTAGAAGGGGGGGTTGAATACAATACTCAAAATTTTCACAATTTTAATTCTTTTTATTGAAAAACTTTCAACAAGAATTACACAAAGAAACTTAAGATTGTTGCGGAAAAGAACAGATAAACTATTCTAACAATCTTGCACAAAGTATACAACAAAACAACTAAGAACACTGAGAGCAAAGCTATTGAGTTTTAAGGCTTAAAGGAAGATTTCTTGCACTTAGAGAATTCTGAAAAGCGTGCCTTTTGTATGGTGATGCCTTCTCCTTTTATAGTGCCAAGGAGTGCCCAAGCATTAAATGCTTGGGACACTTGTCATCTTTCAACTTGCTGAGTATGTTGACTTCTGGAGAGATGAAAGGTCCTTGTCACTTTTTACTAGGTACAGACAGAATAGCTCATGCAGATAAAAACGGATTTTAACTGATTATGGATAAAGAGACAAACTGTCACTTTTATCTGCTAGAGGATATTGTCCCATAATAAATGATCTTCCCTTTAAGACTTTGGCACCGAAGGAGGTTTCACCGAAAATAGAAGAACTTCGGTAGAGAGAGATCGACCACCGAAAATGTAAGAGCATTTCGGTGGTGAGGAGGGCCACCGAAGTTGTTCAGGTAATTCGGTGTAGTGTCCACCGAATTTGTCAAGGCTCATCGGTGGAAGACGATGCCACCGAAACTGTTCAGGCAATTCGGTGGTGAAGTGGCCACCGAATCTGTCCAGACAATTCGGTGGGAAGAGACCACCGAAACTGTCTTGGTAGTTCGGTGGAGATGACTTGTTTGTAAGTTGCCGAGAGTCTTCTATTTTCCACAAGTAGAGAGTCTTCAAGCTTGGTTTCGGTTGATCTTCGACTTCACCGAACATTTGATATCTTGTACAAGTCATTCAAAGAACCAAACTAAAATATTCTAAATAGGAGTTTTAGGGAAAACATCGGTGAGTCAATTTCAAATCCTTGGTGACCCAACAATCTCCCCCTATTTGAATTTGAGCTCCTTTCTTAGAATATTCAAGAGTAACTGAAAAGTAAGTGCATTTTGACCCTTTTTACTCTTTTGGGTTCTTTTCACATAGACCATTCTTTTTGTTCTTTTTGATCTTTTTTTTTGTATGAGTATGTATACTATGTACAGTATTTACAGGTAACGAAAAGTAAAGTATGTACAGAAATAAAATTCAAATAGAGATACTTGTATTAAGATAAGTTCTCGTACAATTTTCAAAATGAGAAACTAACTTTTACAAGTACCAAATGGAGAGAACTTACTTCTTTGAGGCTTTGCGGCGCTTGATTTCATCCAGTAAGTTTCTATAGAAAGGCTGAGCTTCGGGGATGTTCGGAAAGAGGTTGTGGATGCCTTCCAAAAAGATAGTATCAGCGAAGGGTATCTGGGCAAATCTGAAGAAGGCCCGACGACCGAGACCGTCGTTAAAGAACAATCCTGGTATTGGTGAGAGGCTTAAGGTTGTGGTAGGATAGGGGACCGAAGTGGGAATGGTGAGGTTTAGATTGTTCACATTTGGAATTTTACCTTCCCTCGCCATTTCCTTGAAGACTGAGTCAGGTGGGTTTTTAACTTTGGGAAGGATGACTTTTTCTTTCAGGGATTGAAGTTTGGCTCTTTCATCGGAGGAGAGAGTAATGTTGTGCTTTCTTTTGATTTCTTTCATCTTTCCCATCAGTCCATCAATGTACTTGACAAAGATGTCTTTCTTTGGATTAGGACTCCTGACCAGGTGTTGAGAGATTTCGTACCATTCTGAGAGACCGAAGAGTTGAAGATGACTTTCTTTCACACTTTTCATCGAACCATCTTCTCTGTCAATGATCAGCCTGATGTCTTCCGGGTTTGCTTTGGAGGTGGCAATCTTTACAGTTGAAATCGGTGACCTGTTGTTTCGGTGATGCATGGTCTTTTTGTACCAGCTAATTTCATCATTCTTTTCTTTTTCTAGGGCACTCAGCACCGATTTTTGGATTTGAATGGCATCGGAGGATTTTGCTTTTGCAGCTTCTTCTTCAGCAGCTTTAAGGGATAGATCTCTGGATTTATCTAAGTTGATTTGAGCGATTTTTGCATCCTCAATTTCTTGAGGGGAGAGACCGAGTTCGGTAGAGATTATATGAGAAGCAGGCTTGAGTTTAAGAGATTCAGCATCTTTAGGTCGAGCCCCATATTTTGCCAACTCCTTTTTCTTCTTTTCTTCCTTAGCCAAATCTTCGGCCGAAAAGACTTTCTTGCCTTTGTCTTTGGAAGCTTTACTGGATTGCTCCCCCTCAGTTGATGCACCAAGTTCTAGTGCTTCGGTGGTACCTGTATGTATCGGTGAAACAGAAGAGGATTTCGGTGAAGTGGTTTTCGGTGGAGGCTTGTTACTGGAAGATTTCTTTATGGATGGTAATTTCGGTGGAGCGGAGGTTTTCTCCCCCTCAGGAACAGCCGGAACCTTAAAACCCATTTCAGAAAACACCTTATCAAACTTGGAGTGTAGAAATGCCAAAGTACCAGAGATTGTGTTGGGAACCATAGAGAAATCACCCATATCCATTTCCCATTCTGACATTTCGGTGCTGGAGGCCTTGGAGAGGGACTCAACCTTAGAAGACAATGTAGTAAGAGAATCATTTATTGGTACAAGGGCATCGGTGATGGCATTGAATAGCAATTGAGGTAACTTTGTCTCAAGGGTTGAGATTCGAGAGTTGGCCTGGGAGATCAGAGAGATCTTGGATTGAAGGAAAGTGGAAGGTCGGTCTTGGTGGGATGGGGTGTGACCACCGATTTCGGGGAACGAACAGTGCCATCGAAGGGGATCCGCTTCGGGAAGCGGATGTCGTAAGTGAGGCGCGAGTTCGTCGGTGTAGAGGGTTCGGGGAGGTCGGGGAGGTGAGGGTGTTCGTTGTGGAGAGTGTTGCCTCGGCGAGGGAGGCTCGATGTGATGTTCTTCGGGGGACGGGATGGTTCGGGGAGAACCAGTGTCCGCTAAAAGAAATGCAAAGAAATCATGTGGGGGTGAAGTCTGTGGGGGGGAACCCTGATTGGGTTGTGCAATCTCATCGATCATAAATTGATCGGGTGAAAGGCTGTGAAGTGAAAAATCAGAACCCTCGAGAGGAGAGACCTCGAGGTCATCTCCACCACCCAAAGAATCGAGTGGGGAGGTTTGTTGAGGGTTTTCCAAGTGTACAACTGAGGCCTTTTGAGAGGCAACAGAGGAGTTGGTGGGGTTTGAAACGGATACCCTTGGCCCGGAGGGATGAAGTTCAACAACCGGCGATTTTTGAGAATCGACAGTTGGATTTGTTGGTGGGGCCGATGGTTTCCGGGACCTCTTTGGAAGAGATCCCGAAGGGGAAGATGAGTGCCTCCGCTTATGAGAAGGGGTTTGAACCGGGGAAGCCTCCGAGGGAACTCTCGGTGACGTAGTTCGAGAAGCGGGTGCGGAGGTGTCGGTGGCCTTTTGCTGTTTCTTTTGAGTGCCACTCGACGTAACTCGGTAACGGGGAGTAGGGGCCACTACAGTTGGAGGGACCTCGGGAATTTCTAGGTGTTGAAACCCGGGAATTTCCGCATCACCCCAATGTAGTTCGGGAGAAAGAGCAAAAGAGATCATACCTGGTCGTAATGGGCGATCGGTGGCGAGTGGCTTAACGTTGAGAGTTTTGGTGCCTACACACGGAGAAGACCAGTCATAAGAGAAGCGCGGTAAAGGGGATTTGCGATCTGACTCCAATGCCTTAGAAAGTTTGTGCTGTATGATCATTGAGATGAAGCGTGGAAAGGCAACATAGCATTTCTTGGGTGTCTTGATGACCTCGACAAGCTCTGAGAAGAAATATTGGGCGAAGTCGACTTTTCTTTGGAAGATGAGGGCATGAGCGAGTTTGTTGACGTGTGAAGGCGATTGATCATGCCCACTTGTTTTGCGTGAGAGGCAATGGATAACGTGGGCAAAGAAGAAATTCCAAATGCCTCCCATTTTGCTGCGAAGAAGAGTACCGGGGCCTTTGGAGCTTTTGGAGGAGTCGTCGAGCACATAACCGGTGGTAAGAACAATGTCTTCATGTATGGTGTCCAAATGCATGTCTTCATAGTCGGAAAAGGCGTCGATCTTGAGAGCTAGACGAACATCATCGACCCCAAAAGTAAGGTCGTGATCACCGGCGTCGTTGGAAAGAATGGAGGCGTGAATGGCTTCGTTGGAGGGATCGTACACACATGTTAACCAAAATCTGCCAATGAGCATTTTACTCATCTTGGGGTTGCACGAAAAGGCATGAAGAAGAGGAGAGCGAGTGAGGAACTTTGCGACTATGGAGAACTCGGGATGAGCTGGATCCGGGTCGAAGCGGGCAACGTGATTGCATTGATTAAACTTAAGCTCCTCAAATCGTGTGGGAATAGGGTATCGAGAAGAAGCCATGAGAGGTTTTCGAGAGAGAGATAAGGGGTTGCAGGTTTTGAAAAAGAAATGAGAGGGAAATATGCGAGGGTCATACAGATATATATAGAAGAGAGAAGGATAACCTGATGATAGTTTTTATGGGGAGATGGGACAAGGCGGCTCGAAAGGAGGAGTGGGAAACGAGGAGTCGTGACACATAGCGGCTGACATGTGAAAGGTCTCCCATCACTGACACATTGGGAGTCGTATACGATAAGAGAGTGGATCGGTGTAGGCTCGGTGGTGAATCGGTGGTCTTTCGGTGGTATATCGGTGGTATATCGGTGGTATTTCGGTGTAGATATAAGAAGGGTTTCACCGATGTTGGAGAGTTCCACCGACATGAGACTTCGGTGGAAGAAGTCGCAGGTTTCCACCGATTTGAGATTTCGGGGGTAGATAAGTAGGGTTCCACCGATTACAGAATTTGGTGGAAGGGGTTGAAAGGTTCCACCGATATTCGATTTCGGTGGAAGAAGTCGAGGAGTTCCACCGATTTGAGATTTCGGGGGTAGATAAGTAGGGTTCCACCGATTACAGAATTTGGTGGAAGGGGTTGAAAGGTTCCACCGATATTCGATTTCGGTGGAAGAAGTCGAGGAGTTCCACCGATTTGAGATTTCGGTGTAAGAAAAGAAAATGAATATGGTTAAGAAACACCTGTTTGTCCACCGATGAGAGATCGGTGGAGAGATAGAAGTGGAGAAGAAAATGTCCACCGATGTGAGATCGGTGGAGCAGAAACACATGTTTATTCTTGAAGGTTGCACATCCCAAGTTCACTTATGAGAAAGTTGAACCTGGTTTCATCAAGGGGTTTGGTGAATAGATCAGCAAGCTGCAAATTGGTGGGAATAAAGTGCAGTTCAATGTCACTTTTGGAAATGTGGTCCCTGATGAAATGATATCGGATATCTATGTGTTTAGATCTGGAGTGGAGAACAGGATTGTTAGCAATAGCTATTGCACTGGAATTATCACACAGAATTGGGATTTTAGAAAAGAATTGATTGTAATCCCTGAGTTGATTTTTCATCCATAGGATCTGAGCACAACAACTTCCCGCATCTACATATTCAGCCTCAGCAGTAGAGGTTGACACAGAGTTTTGTTTCTTGCTGGACCAACTTACCAATTTACCACCAAGGAGTTGGCAGCTTCCTGTAGTGCTTTTTCTATCAACCTGAGAGCCTGCAAAATCTGAATACCCAATTAGTTCAAAACCTGAGTCTTTGGGATACCAAAGACCCAAGTGTAAGGTACCCTTGAGATACCGAAAAATCCGTTTTACAGCCTTTAAGTGTGATACTTTTGGATTTGCCTGATAACGGGCACAAAGACAAGTAGCAAACATAATGTCCGGTCTGCTAGCAGTTAAGTACAGAAGAGAACCAATCATGCCCCGATAAAGGGTAACATCCACAGATATACCGTTAGGATCGGCATTTAGTTTCAACGGTGGTGCCATGGGAGTTTTCATAGGAGAGCTATCTAAAAAATTAAATTTCTTCAGAAGGTCACGAATATATTTACTTTGATTTATAAAGATTCCTTCTGAAGTTTGTTTGACCTGAAGGCCCAAGAAAAATGTAAGCTCTCCCATCATGCTCATCTCATATTCACTCATCATGAGAGAAGCAAACTCATCACAAAGTGATTCATCAGTACCACCAAAGATGATGTCATCAACATAGATTTGGACAAGAATGAGGTTACCTGAAGTTTCCTTGATGAAAAGAGTGTTGTCTATTTTACCTCTGGAGTATCCATGTTTTAGAAGGAAGTTGGCAAGAGTGTCATACCAAGCACGAGGAGCTTGCTTGAGACCATACAGTGCTTTGTCAAGTATGTACACATAGTCTGGATGAGCTGGGTCTTCAAAGCCAGGAGGTTGTTTCACATAGACTTCCTCTGCAAGTTCCCCATTGAGGAAGGCACTTTTAACATCCATTTGAAAGACCCTAAAATTTCGGTAGGCAGCATGAGCCAGAAAGATCTTTATAGCTTCAAGTCTTGCAACAGGGGCAAATGTTTCATCATAGTCAATGCCCTCTTCCTGTCTGTATCCTTGAGCTACTAATCGGGCCTTGTTCCTGATAACAGTACCATCTTCATCCATTTTGTTCCTGAAGATCCATTTGGTTCCAATGATTGTCTTCTTTCGAGGTCTGGGAACCAATCTCCAAACTTTGTTTCTCTCAAATTGAGAGAGCTCTTCTTGCATGGCCGAAATCCAGCAGGGATCTGCTAGAGCTTCATCAATCTTTTTGGGTTCAAGAAGAGAGAGAAAATTCACATAGAGACAAATATTTCCAACTCCTCTACGTGTTTGGACACCTGCTTGTTGATCACCAATGATTTGGTCAATAGGGTGATCCTTAGTCCATTTTCAGGCAGGGGGTAGAGGTGATGGAGTATATTGAGTGAGATGAGTCGAAGGAGTGGGATCAGAGGTTTGGTGGTAGGTAGGATTTTCGGTGGTGGGTGAAGGCTCATTTTCGGTGAGAGGAATGGTGTCGGTAGGCTGAGCAATTTCGATATGAGGAGAAGAGGGTGACTCATTTTGGATACTAGAAGGAGATGGAATGGAGGGAGTGAGTTGAGTATCAATAGGATTAGACAAAGGAGCAGCACCGATGCATGATGATATCCATCTGTGCAAATCATCATCATCATTTGACAAAGATGAGGATCTAAGATCATCAAATTTGACATGGATAGACTCATCAATGCATTTTCTTCTGAGATTATACACCCTATAAGCTTTGGAGGATAAGGAATACCCAACAAAAATTCCCTCATCTGCTTTGGGATCAAACTTCCCAAGGTTATCACGATCATTAAGAATGAAACACACACAGCCGAACACATGAAGGAATCCAATATTCGGTTTTCTGCAATGGAAGACTTCATATGGGGTTTTATCATGCCTTTTAGAAATCACAGACCTATTTTGGGTAAAGCAGGCAGTGTTAACAGCTTCAGCCCAAAAATAGGTAGGTAGATTTGATTCACTTAGCATCGATCTGGCAGCTTCACATAGAGTTCTATTTTTCCTTTCCACCACTCCATTTTGCTGTGGAGTATGGACAGCAGAAAAGTTCTGAGAAATCCCTTTCTCAGTGAAGAAGTCTTCAAGAGCACTGTTTCTGAATTCAGTGCCATTATCACTTCTTACTGATCGAACAAGTTGGCCATTTAGAACTTCATTTTTCTTGACAAAGTTGATGATTTCTTCAGTTGCATCACTTTTGTACCTGAGAAAATACACCCAAGTATATCTGGTAAATTCATCAACAATTACAAGAATGTACCTTTTTCCTCCTAGACTCGGAGTGCTGACTGGTCCACATAGGTCCATGTGCAGCATCTGGAGAGGAAGAGTGATGGAAGAGCATTGCTTGGTCTTGAAGGAAGTTTTGGTGAGTTTCCCTTTCTCACATGCATCACACAGCTTTTCTTTGATAAAATTCAGCTTTGGCATGCCAGACACCAACTCTTTATTTGAAATTTTGTGGAGAGTTTTGAAGTTTAGATGAGAAAGACGTTTATGCCATAACCAGTTTCTTTTGGAAGAGTCATCTGACACGAAGCAGACATTTGATGAATTGTTGCTTAGTCCCATGTCAATGACATAGACATTATCCATCCTTTTTCCAGACAGCATCACGTTGAAGTTCTTGTCCACAACCGTACAGATACAAAGTTCAAAGATAACTTTATATCCAAGATCACACAGTTGACTAATACTAAGAAGATTATGCATGAGACCTTCAACAAATGCCACTTTATTGAAAGTGACTGATCCATTTGTGAGAGTTCCATAGCCTTTGGTGTAGCCTTTAGAGTTATCACCAAAAGTGACAGATGGACCCTTTTCAGACACATAGTTGATGAGAAGAGATTTGTTTCCCGTCATGTGGCGTGAGCACCCACTGTCCAGATACCATATTTGATGGCGCTCAGAAACCTGCATGCACACAGATTAGTTCTTTGGTACCCATTTTGTAATGGGTCCTTTAGGATTAGAAGATGATGAGGGGTCCTTAGGTTTGGTTCTTTCGATTCTTTCCTTGGGACAGTCCTTAGCCATGTGAAAAGTGTCACCACAGTTATAGCATTTTCTATAGATAAAGACCTTTTTAACATTTTGAACACTTTTCCTATTTTGGTTTTTAGCATTGGTTTTTAAAACTTTGTTATGGGAGAACAAAGCAGGAGGTTTGGACCCACGAATTCCTTTGGCAGAGATGTTAGTTGGAGAGTTGGAGGATTCTGTGGGGTTTGGCCTTTTCAAAAGTACTGATCTTGGAATTTGAAGAAAGGAAGAGTTACCATGAGAATTCTTTGAAGAGAACCTTTTGGGGTGGAAATCGGTCACAGAAACAGCCACCGATTTCCCTTTGTCAGAAGCTGAAAAACCTCTTGGGTGAACTTGAGGTTCTCTTTTGGGAATCTTTGAGGGATTAGGTTCAGTATACTCATCAACGTGAATAGATCTTAACACTTCATGGAGAGGAATGGGAGGATCATTGGTGTTGACATCGGTGGGCTTTGATCTTTTCAACAGAATGACTTGCGAGGAGTTAGAGGATGATGCTTCAACAATGTTTAAACTTTTTGAGAGATCAAGGGTGAGTTTTGAAACTTCATCATCGGTATACTTCTTGGTGCATGAAGATAGATATAGCACAGTATGTGGAACAATGTTCAACTTGTTGCAGGTTAAAATGGAGCATCAATGACACTACAGTAAGTTACAATACTTAGAAATTCTGGTTTGGAAATGGGATCATATTACGATGGATTTTGTAATGAAATTACCGAGAATGCTGAGGGGTTTTGATGCAAACTGGGTTATTGTAGATCGTCTATCAAAGTCTGCTCATTTCTTACTGATAAGAGCTATGGAAGAGCTCTTTATGTCTTTTATGAAATATTTCCTTTGAAGCTTGGTTTGTTCAAAATTGAAGAGAGTACCATACAGAACAGTTAAGGGCATGAACTCAAGATCCTTGGTAGTTTTGATGCAAGTACATATATTTTCCCAAAATTCTGGGAGACAATCCATGAATTTGCACAAGACTTCCTCATTATCATAGATTCTGCCCAATAACTTAAGATCATTAAGAAGAGAGTTAAAACGGTTATAGAAGCTAGGAAGAGATTCTCCTTTTTCAAACGAGAAGAGTTCATACTTTCTTATAAGACCAATCTTTTTACACTTCTTAACTTCCTCTGTACCTTCGTACAGAACACATAGAGTGGTCCACATTTCTTTGGCAGTTTCAAAGTTCACCAAAGAGTGGTAGACCTCATCAGGAAGAGAGAGTGCAATAATAGCTCTTACTTTGGAGTCAAGAGAGACCAAACGTTTTTCCTCATCGGTATACTTCTTGGGGTTTTTGAGAATATAACGACCAGTAGCACTGGATTTTTCTTCATCAGAATCACTAGAGATTTCTTTTTCAACAGTCTCTTTACCAGGCCTCTGCGTTTCATAGCGAGCCCAAACTCTGGGGATGATAGGTCCCTCTTTGAGAATGGTTGGATATCTAGTATCCACTCCTTCCATGAACAGCATCATGCGGCTTTTCCATAAAGAGAAGTTGTTAGCATTAAACTTAGGAGGTTTTGAGATGGACCCATTTTCAGCAAAGTTATTTTGAAAAGAGTTTTCAACAGTAGAAGAAGAGGCAGCCATCGCAGATCAAGTTTATGGAATTAAACTTTCTGCTATGATACCACTTGTTAGTCCCAGATGGCTAAGCAAGTATTGTAGAAGGGGGGGTTGAATACAATACTCAAAATTTTCACAATTTTAATTCTTTTTATTGAAAACTTTCAACAAGAATTACACAAAGAAACTTAAGATTGTTGCGGAAAAGAACAGATAAACTATTCTAACAATCTTGCACAAAGTATACAACAAAACAACTAAGAACACTGAGAGCAAAGCTATTGAGTTTTAAGGCTTAAAGGAAGATTTCTTGCACTTAGAGAATTCTGAAAAGCGTGCCTTTTGTATGGTGATGCCTTCTCCTTTTATAGTGCCAAGGAGTGCCCAAGCATTAAATGCTTGGGACACTTGTCATCTTTCAACTTGCTGAGTATGTTGACTTCTGGAGAGATGAAAGGTCCTTGTCACTTTTTACTAGGTACAGACAGAATAGCTCATGCAGATAAAAACGGATTTTAACTGATTATGGATAAAGAGACAAACTGTCACTTTTATCTGCTAGAGGATATTGTCCCATAATAAATGATCTTCCCTTTAAGACTTTGGCACCGAAGGAGGTTTCACCGAAAATAGAAGAACTTCGGTAGAGAGAGATCGACCACCGAAAATGTAAGAGCATTTCGGTGGTGGGGAGGGCCACCGAAGTTGTTCAGGTAATTCGGTGTAGTGTCCACCGAATTTGTCAAGGCTCATCGGTGGAAGACGATGCCACCGAAACTGTTCAGGCAATTCGGTGGTGAAGTGGCCACCGAATCTGTCCAGACAATTCGGTGGGAAGAGACCACCGAAACTGTCCAGGTAGTTCGGTGGAGATGACTTGTTTGTAAGTTGCCGAGAGTCTTCTATTTTCCACAAGTAGAGAGTCTTCAAGCTTGGTTTCGGTTGATCTTCGACTTCACCGAACATTTGATATCTTGTACAAGTCATTCAAAGAACCAAACTAAAATATTCTAAATAGGAGTTTTAGGGAAAACATCGGTGAGTCAATTTCAAATCCTTGGTGACCCAACAATTCCATTGCCTACGTACAGGTCCAAAGCTCCGTCGTTTAGCTTTCTACTTCCCCTTAGTCCCTGCACATTATTACAAATGTGAGTTCCACAACCGGTATCATAAACCCAGGATTTACTAGGGAAAGCATAGAGTTCTATAGTGAAGATACCTGATGTGCTAGTCGGGGTAGCTTTGTTCTTCTTCAACTCTGCCAGGTAAGTAGGACAGTTCCTCTTCCAGTGGCCTATCACTCCACAGTGATGGCAGGTGGCGTCCTTTGCAGGGTGCTCCTTTTTAGCAGGTGGGGGGATCTTAGGTTTAGGTTTATAAACATGTTTACCCTTGCCACGACCCTTGCCCTGTGCTTGAGGTTTGGATTTATGGATTTTTCCTTCCATGATTGCTAGAACAGCAGGAGCTTTCTTTGGCATCCCTTACTCTGCAAGCTTCAGCATAGCATGCAGTTCAGAGATAGTCTTCCCCATGCTATGCATGTTATAGTTCATAACAAACTGGTCATAGTCCTTGGATAGTGAGGTAAGAATCAAGCTCACTCCAAGAACTTGTGGCATGGGGTAACCAAGACGCTCCATACGGTCAAGATAGCCTTTCATCTTCAAGACGTAAGAGCTAACTGACTGGCCATCCTCCTGTTTACAAGCGTGGAATGCTTTGACTGTTTCAAACAGTTTCTGTTATGCCTGTTGTTGAAACATAGTTTTCAACACTCGTAACATCTCAAATGCTGTGAGTTCCTCCATGTTCTTTTGGATCTCGGGGGTCATGCTCACCAGCATGAGAGCAGCTACTTCTTGTTGTTCGTTAAACCTACGGGTGTAGGCTGTGCGAACTGCAGCAGAAGCAGTGGCAGGAGGTGCCTCAGGTAAGGCCTCTTCCAGATGGATCAACTTATTTTCAGCTCTGAGGACGATCCTCAGATTTCGATACCAGTCGATAAAGTTGATTCCTGTCAGTTTCTCTTTTTCAAGAACTGACCTGATAGTTGAGTTGCTTAGGGTTTGATTTGTTGTTGACATCTACAGACATACAAAGTTCAAAATTAGTAATTTCAATAATTAATCCTTTTTTTAAATTAACTACCCAAGTTTTACTTTTAAAACAATTAATTTACGAAAAAAGGCTAAGATCCTCATTGAGGTTCTATCATCACATCAGTTGATCTGCTAGCAATGATAGATTCAATAGGTAGGTGACGTTTACCAATTGCATTACAAGTGCAATTCTTAGATCCTTATGGGACCCATGGCATCTAGTGGCCGAGCAACTAGTGTCAAGCTGGCATGTTTAGTCCCATCCTTGCCTCGGGTTAAGGTCTCACCTGCTTAACTCGATTAAGTCATCCAATTTGAAATCATGTGAAAATAGATCTAGGTCTCACGCATAGACAATAATCACCTCGGGATTACAATTCAACCTAGGTCTCACGCATAGGCAAAAGGTAATGGCGAGGGATTTCAAGCTAATTGGACGGCATGACTTAAAATTGTGACGGGTATAGTATTTTGATAAAACGTGTCAAAAAAAATGTACGAAAGAAGCATGCATTCTTCATTCGTAGCATAAGTTAAAAACATTTCTTAACTTGGATTCTAATTTGTTTTATTTTATGTGTGTCGAGATGTCCATTTAATATATAACTTATATGAGATATTAATTAGCTTGGACATTACATAAATTAAATAACCGATAAAACTCTTTTAAGCGTTATTTATATAAAACAATAGATTTAAGTTTCAAATCCAATTTAAACTTATATTAACTAAATCTTTAGATTTAGTTTTAAAAGTGGTATGTGTTTAATTTTATGTTTGAAAATCCCATTTGCAAGTTATAATATCAAAGACATATATAACAATGCAACATAAAAGAAAATAAACACACAACCAAAATGTGCAAAACCTCAACCGATGAACACCTATGCTTGATCTCGTGAGCCATCACACGGACCAAGAGGGCAACTAAGGACGGGCCAACATAAACCCTTTTTGGGCTCCCACTTGCTCCAAGACTATCAAGAGCAAGTAGAACCCACAAGAACATTCGAACACAAAACTGTCTGGAAAAACGCAGCAGCTTCGGGGTCCGAAACGACATGGAAGGAGTCTTCCCCAATCGAAACATCCTTCTGCAAAATTGTGCCCCTACGTCTTATGGAACTCCAGCAACAAGAATCAGCCCAATCCGATGTGCCAAACTCCGGGAAATTCATTTTTCGCGCCGGTTGTCCAGCAGCTCCGAAAAATGCTTCTCGTCTCTAACTTGTCGCCATTCGATTCCGAGCAATGGTTACAATATTTGATAAAATACATTTATCTACTACTAAATCAAGAAGAAAAAAAATTGCCTAAACTATTACAACCCAAAAACTCGACAAATAATTAAACAAAGCACACAAACGGTCAAGGTTTTCATCGGTTTTGCACATCAACATAATAATACTGTTGGGTCACCAAGGATTTGAAATTGACTCACCGATGTTTTCCCTAAAACTCCTATTTAGAATATTTTAGTTTGGTTCTTTGAATGACTTGTACAAGATATCAAATGTTCGGTGAAGTCGAAGATCAACCGAAACCAAGCTTGAAGACTCTCTACTTGTGGAAAATAGAAGACTCTCGGCAACTTACAAACAAGTCATCTCCACCGAACTACCTGGACAGTTTCGGTGGTCTCTTCCCACCGAATTGTCTGGACAGATTCGGTGGCCACTTCACCACCGAATTGCCTGAACAGTTTCGGTGGCATCGTCTTCCACCGATGAGCCTTGACAAATTCGGTGGACACTACACCGAATTACCTGAACAACTTCGGTGGCCCTCCCCACCACCGAAATGCTCTTACATTTTCGGTGGTCGATCTCTCTCTACCGAAGTTCTTCTATTTTCGGTGAAACCTCCTTCGGTGCCAAAGTCTTAAAGGGAAGATCATTTATTATGGGACAATATCCTCTAGCAGATAAAAGTGACAGTTTGTCTCTTTATCCATAATCAGTTAAAATCCGTTTTTATCTGCATGAGCTATTCTGTCTGTACCTAGTAAAAAGTGACAAGGACCTTTCATCTCTCCAGAAGTCAACATACTCAGCAAGTTGAAAGATGACAAGTGTCCCAAGCATTTAATGCTTGGGCACTCCTTGGCACTATAAAAGGAGAAGGCATCACCATACAAAAGGCACGCTTTTCAGAATTCTCTAAGTGCAAGAAATCTTCCTTTAAGCCTTAAAACTCAATAGCTTTGCTCTCAGTGTTCTTAGTTGTTTTGTTGTATACTTTGTGCAAGATTGTTAGAATAGTTTATCTGTTCTTTTCCGCAACAATCTTAAGTTTCTTTGTGTAATTCTTGTTGAAAGTTTTCAATAAAAAGAATTAAAATTGTGAAAATTTTGAGTATTGTATTCAACCCCCCCTTCTACAATACTTGCTTAGCCATCTGGGACTAACAAGTGGTATCATAGCAGAAAGTTTAATTCCATAAACTTGATCTGCGATGGTTGCCTCTTCTTCTACTGTTGAAAACTCTTTTCAAAATAACTTTGCTGAAAATGGGTCCATCTCAAAACCTCCTAAGTTTAATGCTAACAACTTCTCTTTATGGAAAAGCCGCATGATGCTGTTCATGGAAGGAGTGGATACTAGATATCCAACCATTCTCAAAGAGGGACCTATCATCCCCAGAGTTTGGGCTCGCTATGAAACGCAGAGGCCTGGTAAAGAGACTGTTGAAAAAGAAATCTCTAGTGATTCTGATGAAGAAAAATCCAGTGCTACTGGTCGTTATATTCTCAAAAACCCCAAGAAGTATACCGATGAGGAAAAACGTTTGGTCTCTCTTGACTCCAAAGTAAGAGCTATTATTGCACTCTCTCTTCCTGATGAGGTCTACCGCTCTTTGGTGAACTTTGAAACTGCCAAAGAAATGTGGACCACTCTATGTGTTCTGTACGAAGGTACAGAGGAAGTTAAGAAGTGTAAAAAGATTGGTCTTATAAGAAAGTATGAACTCTTCTCGTTTGAAAAAGGAGAATCTCTTCCTAGCTTCTATAACCGTTTTAACTCTCTTCTTAATGATCTTAAGTTATTGGGCAGAATCTATGACAATGAGGAAGTCTTGTGCAAATTCATGGATTGTCTCCCAGAATTTTGGGAAAATATATGTACTTGCATCAAAACTACCAAGGATCTTGAGTTCATGCCCTTAACTGTTCTGTATGGTACTCTCTTCAATTTTGAGCAAACAAGGCTTCAAAGGAAATCTTTCATAAAAGACATAAAGAGCTCTTCCATAGCTCTTATCAGTGAAAATTCCAAAAAATCTCAAAACCTCCCTAGAATCACCTATCCTTCATCTGACTCTGATAATGACAACCAGTCAAATTCTACCCACCAAACGGAGGCATATCTAAGTGATGCTGATGATGAAGGTGAGGATATTATGATTGAACAATTGTCAGACGAAATGGCAATGATGGCTGGTTCTAAAAATAAATCTCGTCCTTTCAGCAAATCCAGAATTTTTAGAAAAACCTCATCTTTTAAGACTTCTTCTGATAAGTCTAATGAGGAGTGTTTTAATTGTGGCAAGAAAGGACATTTTGCATCTAAGTGTAGGAGCAAGCCTATCTCCAAGTCTAAAAACCCACTCTCTGAGGGTCTCTCCTCAAAAAGGGAAAAATCCAAAAATATGACTTTCAAATCAACCTTTCCCAAAAAGGAGTCCCATTCCTCTTTTCATCAGGAGCGTGCTGAGAAATATAAAGCCAAGTACAAGAAAGAGAAGGAAATGAGTGAAAGTCTGGAAAGAAAAGGGAAGGGTCTTATGGCAGAAACTCACGATTGGGATGATGAAGATACCTCCGAAAGCGACTCTCAAAATAGGTGTTTCATGGCTATCTCTGAAGAAATGGAAGTTTCTGAAAAGGCAACCTCTCCAATGGCTCTCGTGTCGACTGAGTGCTCGACGGCTTATGCTCAGGTACATCCTTTTAATAATATGTCAGATAAAGAAAAGATTGATGCCTATGAATCCTTAACTCAAGATTTTTATTCTGTTAAAGACAGTAAGAATAGAAAATCTGCTCAAGTGAAAGAGCTCAAAGCTGAACTTGAAATTTGCATGTCTAAGCTTAAAAGGTTTGAGGAAATTAAAAATGAGCTTGAGGACTTGAAAACAATAAATCATGTGATTTCAAAAGAAAAGAACTCTCTGTTTAAGAAACTTAAAAGAGAGCAAGAGGTGGTGAGAAAATGGACTGATTCTTCAAAAAATCTTGAACAACTCTTTCAAAGTCAAATCAGTGGAAAGAGCAAAATCGGTCTAGGATTTGGCAAAGTATCTTCTGAAACTTCTTCCCATACACCTCTTCCTTCCTCAAGTGTGTGGGATGATGCCTCTGATTCAAGTTCTTGTAATTCCATATCCTTAAACTCTTTAGATCTGGGTGAAGCTCTAAAATATGGAATGTTCATTAAAGCAAAAGAGGCATCCTCAAATCAACCTTTTGAAAACTCTGACTCAGATGAAGTTTCAAAACTCACCCTTGATCTCTCAAAAAGTTTAAACATTGTTGAAGCATCATCCTCTAACTCCTCGCAAGTCATTCTGTTGAAAAGATCAAAGCCCACCGATGTCAACACCAATGATCCTCCCATTCCTCTCCATGAAGTGTTAAGATCTATTCACGTTGATGAGTATATTGAACCTAATCCCTCAAAGATTCCCAAAAGAGAACCTCAAGTTCACCCAAGAGGTTTTTCAGCTTCTGACAAAGGGAAATCGGTGGCTGTTTCTGTGACCGATGTCCACCCCAAAAGGTTCTCTTCAAAGAATTCTCATGGTAACTCTTCCTTTCTTCAAATTCCAAGATCAGTACTTTTGAAAAGGCCAAACCCCACAGAATCCTCCAACTCTCCAACTAACATCTCTGCCAAAGGAATTCTTGGGTCCAAACCTCCTGCTTTGTTCTCCCATAACAAAGTTTTAAAAACCAATGCTAAAAACCAAAATAGGAAAAGTGTTCAAAATGTTAAAAAGGTCTTTATCTATAGAAAATGCTATAACTGTGGTGACACTTTTCACATGGCTAAGGACTGTCCCAAGGAAAGAATCGAAAGAACCAAACCTAAGGACCCCTCATCATCTTCTAATCCTAAAGGACCCATTACAAAATGGGTACCAAAGAACTAATCTGTGTGCATGCAGGTTTCTGAGCGCCATCAAATATGGTATCTGGACAGTGGGTGCTCACGCCACATGACGGGAAACAAATCTCTTCTCATCAACTATGTGTCTGAAAAGGGTCCATCTGTCACTTTTGGTGATAACTCTAAAGGCTACACCAAAGGCTATGGAACTCTCACAAATGGATCAGTCACTTTCAATAAAGTGGCATTTGTTGAAGGTCTCATGCATAATCTTCTTAGTATTAGTCAACTGTGTGATCTTGGATATAAAGTTATCTTTGAACTTTGTATCTGTACAGTTGTGGACAAGAACTTCAACGTGATGCTGTCTGGAAAAAGGATGGATAATGTCTATGTCATTGACATGGGACTAAGCAACAATTCATCAAATGTCTGCTTCGTGTCAGATGACTCTTCCAAAAGAAACTGGTTATGGCATAAACGTCTTTCTCATCTAAACTTCAAAACTCTCCACAAAATTTCAAATAAAGAGTTGGTGTCTGGCATGCCAAAGCTGAATTTTATCAAAGAAAAGCTGTGTGATGCATGTGAGAAAGGGAAACTCACCAAAACTTCCTTCAAGACCAAGCAATGCTCTTCCATCACTCTTCCTCTCCAGATGCTGCACATGGACCTATGTGGACCAGTCAGCACTCCGAGTCTAGGAGGAAAAAGGTACATTCTTGTAATTGTTGATGAATTTACCAGATATACTTCAGTGTATTTTCTCAGGTACAAAAGTGATGCAACTGAAGAAATCATCAACTTTGTCAAGAAAAATGAAGTTCTAAATGGCCAACTTGTTCGATCAGTAAGAAGTGATAATGGCACTGAATTCAGAAACAGTGCTCTTGAAGACTTCTTCACTGAGAAAGGGATTTCTCAGAACTTTTCTGCTGTCCGTACTCCACAGCAAAATGGAGTGGTGGAAAGGAAAAATAGAACTCTATGTGAAGCTGCCAGATCGATGCTAAGTGAATCAAATCTACCTACCTATTTTTGGGCTGAAGCTGTTAACACTGCCTGCTTTACCCAAAATAGGTCTGTGATTTCTAAAAGGCATGATAAAACCCCATATGAAGTCTTCCATGGAAGAAAACCGAATATTGGATTCCTTCATGTGTTCGGCTGTGTGTGTTTCATTCTTAATGATCGTGATAACCTTGGGAAGTTTGATCCCAAAGCAGATGAGGGAATTTTTGTTGGGTATTCCTTATCCTCCAAAGCTTATAGGGTGTATAATCTCAGAAGAAAATGCATTGATGAGTCTATCCATGTCAAATTTGATGATCTTAGATCCTCATCTTTGTCAAATGATGATGATGATTTGCACAGATGGATATCATCATGCATCGGTGCTGCTCCTTTGTCTAATCCTATTGATACTCAACTCACTCCCTCCATTCCATCTCCTTCTAGTATCCAAAATGAGTCACCCTCTTCTCCTCATACCGAAATTGCTCAGCCTACCGACACCATTCCTCTCACCAAAAATGAGCCTTCACCCACCACCGAAAATCCTACCTACCACCAAACCTCTGATCCCACTCCTTCGACTCATCTCACTCAATATACTCCATCACCTCTACCCCCTGCCTCAAAATGGACTAAGGATCACCCTATTGACCAAATCATTGGTGATCAACAAGCAGGTGTCCAAACACGTAGAGGAGTTGGAAATATTTGTCTCTATGTGAATTTTCTCTCTCTTCTTGAACCCAAAAAGATTGATGAAGCTCTAGCAGATCCCTGCTGGATTTCGGCCATGCAAGAAGAGCTCTCTCAATTTGAGAGAAACAAAGTTTGGAGATTGGTTCCCAGACCTCGAAAGAAGACAATCATTGGAACCAAATGGATCTTCAGGAACCAAATGGATCTTCAGGAACAAAATGGATGAAGATGGTACTGTTATCAGGAACAAGGCCCGATTAGTAGCTCAAGGATACAGACAGGAAGAGGGCATTGACTATGATGAAACATTTGCCCCTGTTGCAAGACTTGAAGCTATAAGGATCTTTCTGGCTCATGCTGCCTACCGAAATTTTAGGGTCTTTCAAATGGATGTTAAAAGTGCCTTCCTCAATGGGGAACTTGCAGAGGAAGTCTATGTGAAACAACCTCCTGGCTTTGAAGACCCAACTCATCCAGACTATGTGTACAGACTTGACAAAGCACTGTATGGTCTCAAGCAAGCTCCTCGTGCTTGGTATGACACTCTTGCCAACTTCCTTCTAAAACATGGATACTCCAGAGGTAAAATAGACAACACTCTTTTCATCAAGGAAACTTCAGGTAACCTCATTCTTGTCCAAATCTATGTTGATGACATCATCTTTGGTGCTACTGACGAATCACTTTGTGATGGGTTTGCTTCTCTCATGATGAGTGAATATGAGATGAGCATGATGGGAGAGCTTACATTTTTCTTGGGCCTTCAGGTCAAACAAACTTCAGAAGGAATCTTTATAAATCAAAGTAAATATATTCGTGACCTTCTGAAGAAATTTAATTTTTTAGATAGCTCTCCTATGAAAACTCCCATGGCACCACCGTTGAAACTAAATGCCGATCCTAACGGTATATCTGTGGATGTTACCCTTTATCGGGGCATGATTGGTTCTCTTCTGTACTTAACTACTAGCAAACCGGACATTATGTTTGCTACTTGTCTTTGTGCCCGTTATCAGGCAAATCCAAAAGTATCACACTTAAAGGCTGTAAAACGGATTTTTCGGTATCTCAAGGGTACCTTACACTTGGGTCTTTGGTATCCCAAAGACTCAGGTTTTGAACTAATTGGGTATTCAGATTCAGATTTTGCAGGCTCTCAGGTTGATAGAAAAAGCACTACAGGAAGCTGCCAACTCCTTGGTGGTAAATTGGTAAGTTGGTCCAGCAAGAAACAAAACTCTGTGTCAACCTCTACTGCTGAGGCTGAATATGTAGATGCGGGAAGTTGTTGTGCTCAGATCCTATGGATGAAAAATCAACTCAGGGATTACAATCAATTCTTTTCTAAAATCCCAATTCTGTGTGATAATTCCAGTGCAATAGCTATTGCTAACAATCCTGTTCTCCACTCCAGACCTAAACACATAGATATCCGATATCATTTCATCAGGGACCACATTTCCAAAAGTGACATTGAACTGCACTTTATTCCCACCAATTTGCAGCTTGCTGATCTATTCACCAAACCCCTTGATGAAACCAGGTTCAACTTTCTCATAAGTGAACTTGGGATGTGCAACCTTCAAGAATAAACATGTGTTTCTGCTCCACCGATCTCACATCGGTGGACATTTTCTTCTCCACTTCTATCTCTCCACCGATCTCTCATCGGTGGACAAACAGGTGTTTCTCAACCATCTTCATTTTCTTTTCTTACACCGAAATCTCAAATCGGTGGAACTCCTCGACTTCTTCCACCGAAATCGAATATCGGTGGAACCTTTCAACCCCTTCCACCAAATTCTGTAATCGGTGGAACCCTACTTATCTACCCCCGAAATCTCAAATCGGTGGAACTCCTCGACTTCTTCCACCGAAATCGAATATCGGTGGAACCTTTCAACCCCTTCCACCAAATTCTGTAATCGGTGGAACCCTACTTATC
This sequence comes from Saussurea involucrata, assembly GCA_033807775.1. NCBI lineage: Eukaryota > Viridiplantae > Streptophyta > Magnoliopsida > Asterales > Asteraceae > Saussurea > Saussurea involucrata. The sequence continues at coordinate 95,343,195 of CM066322.1, forward strand.
TACCCCCGAAATCTCAAATCGGTGGAAACCTGCGACTTCTTCCACCGAAGTCTCATGTCGGTGGAACTCTCCAACTTCGGTGAAACCCTTCTTATATCTACACCGAAATACCACCGATATACCACCGATATACCACCGAAAGACCACCGATTCACCACCGAGCCTACACCGATCCACTCTCTTATCGTATACGACTCCCAATGTGTCAGTGATGGGAGACCTTTCACATGTCAGCCGCTATGTGTCACGACACCTCGTTTCCCACTCCTCCTTTCGAGCCGCCTTGTCCCATCTCCCCATAAAAACTATCATCAGGTTATCCTTCTCTCTTCTATATATATCTGTATGACCCTCGCATATTTCCCTCTCATTTCTTTTTCAAAACCTGCAACCCCTTATCTCTCTCTCGAAAACCTCTCATGGCTTCTTCTCGATACCCTATTCCCACACGATTTGAGGAGCTTAAGTTTAATCAATGCAATCACGTTGCCCGCTTCGACCCGGATCCAGCTCATCCCGAGTTCTCCATAGTCGCAAAGTTCCTCACTCGCTCTCCTCTTCTTCATGCCTTTTCGTGCAACCCCAAGATGAGTAAAATGCTCATTGGCAGATTTTGGTTAACATGTGTGTACGATCCCTCCAACGAAGCCATTCACGCCTCCATTCTTTCCAACGACGCCGGTGATCACGACCTTACTTTTGGGGTCGATGATGTTCGTCTAGCTCTCAAGATCGACGCCTTTTCCGACTATGAAGACATGCATTTGGACACCATACATGAAGACATTGTTCTTACCACCGGTTATGTGCTCGACGACTCCTCCAAAAGCTCCAAAGGCCCCGGTACTCTTCTTCGCAGCAAAATGGGAGGCATTTGGAATTTCTTCTTTGCCCACGTTATCCATTGCCTCTCACGCAAAACAAGTGGGCATGATCAATCGCCTTCACACGTCAACAAACTCGCTCATGCCCTCATCTTCCAAAGAAAAGTCGACTTCGCCCAATATTTCTTCTCAGAGCTTGTCGAGGTCATCAAGACACCCAAGAAATGCTATGTTGCCTTTCCACGCTTCATCTCAATGATCATACAGCACAAACTTTCTAAGGCATTGGAGTCAGATCGCAAATCCCCTTTACCGCGCTTCTCTTATGACTGGTCTTCTCCGTGTGTAGGCACCAAAACTCTCAACGTTAAGCCACTCGCCACCGATCGCCCATTACGACCAGGTATGATCTCTTTTGCTCTTTCTCCCGAACTACATTGGGGTGATGCGGAAATTCCCGGGTTTCAACACCTAGAAATTCCCGAGGTCCCTCCAACTGTAGTGGCCCCTACTCCACGTTACCGAGTTACGTCGGGTGGCACTCAAAAGAAACAACAAAAGGCCACCGACACCTCCGCACCCGCTTCTCGAACTACGTCACCGAGAGTTCCCTCGGAGGCTTCCCCGGTTCAAACCCCTTCTCATAAGCGGAGGCACTCATCTTCCCTTTCGGGATCTCTTCCAAAGAGGTCCCGGAAACCATCGGCCCCACCAACAAATCCAACTGTCGATTCTCAAAAATCGCCGGTTGTTGAACTTCATCCCTCCGGGCCAAGGGTATCCGTTTCAAACCCCACCAACTCCTCTGTTGCCTCTCAAAAGGCCTCAGTTGTACACTTGGAGAACCCTCAACAAACCTCCCCACTCGATTCTTTGGGTGGTGGAGATGACCTCGAGGTCTCTCCTCTCGAGGGTTCTGATTTTTCACTTCACAGCCTTTCACCCGATCAGTTTATGATCGATGAGATTGCACAACCCAATCAGGGTTCCCCCCCACAGAATTCACCCCCACATGATTTCTTTGCATTTCTTTTAGCGGACACTGGTTCTCCCCGAACCATCCCGTCCCCCGAAGAACATCACATCGAGCCTCCCTCGCCGAGGCAACACTCTCCACAACGAACACCCTTACCTCCCCGACCTCCCCGAACCCTCTACACCGACGAACTCGCGCCTCACTTACGACATCCGCTTCCCGAAGCGGATCCCCTTCGATGGCACTGTTCGTTCCCCGAAACCGGTGGTCACACCCCATCCCACCAAGACCGACCTTCCACTTTCCTTCAATCCACGATCTCTCTGATCTCCCAGGCCAACTCTCGAATCTCAACCCTTGAGACAAAGTTACCTCAATTGCTATTCAATGCCATCACCGATGCCCTTGTACCAATAAATGATTCTCTTACTACATTGTCTTCTAAGGTTGAGTCCCTCTCCAAGGCCTCCAGCACCGAAATGTCAGAATGGGAAATGGATATGGGTGATTTCTCTATGGTTCCCAACACAATCTCTGGTACTTTGGCATTTCTACACTCCAAGTTTGATAAGGTGTTTTCTGAAATGGGTTTTAAGGTTCCGGCTGTTCCTGAGGGGGAGAAAACCTCCGCTCCACCGAAATTACCATCCATAAAGAAATCTTCCAGTAACAAGCCTCCACCAAAAACCACTTCACCGAAATCCTCTTCTGTTTCACCGATACATACAGGTACCACCGAAGCACTAGAACTTGGTGCATCAACTGAGGGGGAGCAATCCAGTAAAGCTTCCAAAGACAAAGGCAAGAAAGTCTTTTCGGCCGAAGATTTGGCTAAGGAAGAAAAGAAGAAAAAGGAGTTGGCAAAATATGGGGCTCGACCTAAAGATGCTGAATCTCTTAAACTCAAGCCTGCTTCTCATATAATCTCCACCGAACTCGGTCTCTCCCCTCAAGAAATTGAGGATGCAAAAATCGCTCAAATCAACTTAGATAAATCCAGAGATCTATCCCTTAAAGCTGCTGAAGAAGAAGCTGCAAAAGCAAAATCCTCCGATGCCATTCAAATCCAAAAATCGGTGCTGAGTGCCCTAGAAAAAGAAAAGAATGATGAAATTAGCTGGTACAAAAAGACCATGCATCACCGAAACAACAGGTCACCGATTTCAACTGTAAAGATTGCCACCTCCAAAGCAAACCCGGAAGACATCAGGCTGATCATTGACAGAGAAGATGGTTCGATGAAAAGTGTGAAAGAAAGTCATCTTCAACTCTTCGGTCTCTCAGAATGGTACGAAATCTCTCAACACCTGGTCAGGAGTCCTAATCCAAAGAAAGACATCTTTGTCAAGTACATTGATGGACTGATGGGAAAGATGAAAGAAATCAAAAGAAAGCACAACATTGCTCTCTCCTCCGATGAAAGAGCCAAACTTCAATCCTTGAAAGAAAAAGTCATCCTTCCCAAAGTTAAAAACCCACCTGACTCAGTCTTCAAGGAAATGGCGAGGGAAGGTAAAATTCCAAATGTGAACAATCTAAACCTCACCATTCCCACTTCGGTCCCCTATCCTACCACAACCTTAAGCCTCTCACCAATACCAGGATTGTTCTTTAACGACGGTCTCGGTCGTCGGGCCTTCTTCAGATTTGCCCAGATACCCTTCGCTGATACTATCTTTTTGGAAGGCATCCACAACCTCTTTCCGAACATCCCCGAAGCTCAGCCTTTCTATAGAAACTTACTGGATGAAATCAAGCGCCGCAAAGCCTCAAAGAAGTAAGTTCTCTCCATTTGGTACTTGTAAAAGTTAGTTTCTCATTTTGAAAATTGTACGAGAACTTATCTTAATACAAGTATCTCTATTTGAATTTTATTTCTGTACATACTTTACTTTTCGTTACCTGTAAATACTGTACATAGTATACATACTCATACAAAAAAAAAGATCAAAAAGAACAAAAAGAATGGTCTATGTGAAAAGAACCCAAAAGAGTAAAAAGGGTCAAAATGCACTTACTTTTCAGTTACTCTTGAATATTCTAAGAAAGGAGCTCAAATTCAAATAGGGGGAGATTGTTGGGTCACCAAGGATTTGAAATTGACTCACCGATGTTTTCTCTAAAACTCCTATTTAGAATATTTTAGTTTGGTTCTTTGAATGACTTGTACAAGATATCAAATGTTCGGTGAAGTCGAAGATCAACCGAAACCAAGCTTGAAGACTCTCTACTTGTGGAAAATAGAAGACTCTCGGCAACTTACAAACAAGTCATCTCCACCGAACTACCTGGACAGTTTCGGTGGTCTCTTCCCACCGAATTGTCTGGACAGATTCGGTGGCCACTTCACCACCGAATTGCCTGAACAGTTTCGGTGGCATCGTCTTCCACCGATGAGCCTTGACAAATTCGGTGGACACTACACCGAATTACCTGAACAACTTCGGTGGCCCTCCTCACCACCGAAATGCTCTTACATTTTCGGTGGTCGATCTCTCTCTACCGAAGTTCTTCTATTTTCGGTGAAACCTCCTTCGGTGCCAAAGTCTTAAAGGGAAGATCATTTATTATGGGACAATATCCTCTAGCAGATAAAAGTGACAGTTTGTCTCTTTATCCATAATCAGTTAAAATCCGTTTTTATCTGCATGAGCTATTCTGTCTGTACCTAGTAAAAAGTGACAAGGACCTTTCATCTCTCCAGAAGTCAACATACTCAGCAAGTTGAAAGATGACAAGTGTCCCAAGCATTTAATGCTTGGGCACTCCTTGACACTATAAAAGGAGAAGGCATCACCATACAAAAGGCACGCTTTTCAGAATTCTCTAAGTGCAAGAAATCTTCCTTTAAGCCTTAAAACTCAATAGCTTTGCTCTCAGTGTTCTTAGTTGTTTTGTTGTATACTTTGTGCAAGATTGTTAGAATAGTTTATCTGTTCTTTTCCTCAACAATCTTAAGTTTCTTTGTGTAATTCTTGTTGAAAGTTTTTCAATAAAAAGAATTAAAATTGTGAAAATTTTTAGTATTGTATTCAACCCCCCCCCCTTCTACAATACTTGTTTAGCCATCTGGGACTAACAAATACAATATCATTAAGATTGTTGGCTTGGTCCATGATAAAAATGCATGTTTTACCATGGATCTAAAACACTTACAATAAGTAAAAAAAAAACAAGCCAACGAAAACGAAGAAAAACTACAATAATTAATCTACGATTAGTATATGTAACTTGTGGCTATAGGATCTTAAAGTACATTATTTTAGACCCAACGATGGTCGAAATTTTCAGAAAAAAAGACTTTAGTTTTAGCCACTTTTACATATACAAGTTAATCATATGGCACATACGATGGCTCTGATACCACTGTTGGTGATTATGAAAAGAAACACAAAATAAACATATATAATAACGCAGCGGAATAATCACCAAAAGGATCAACGTATTGCCAATATAATTAAACTAGAAATACAAATAACGATATACCTTTGTAGCGTGATTTGTACACCAATCGGGATCTACTTGTGTGCTCTTTGGAAACCAAACATTCAATAGAGAATGCCTCTAAAGTAGTCCACACTACACCTCCTTGATCACCACCGGATGCTAGTCCTCCTTAGTAACGGATCTTGTAGCTTCAATTAATCAAGAACGAAACTAGAAGATCAAAGTGGAAAAACCCAAGAGAGGGCTAAGGGTGGGGCGCCGATTTTAGAGAGAGGAGAGGAAAAATTAGGTTAGCTTAATTAGGTCATTAACATTTCTATTTATTAATGAACCCTAAAGCTACATTGGGCCTCTTAAAGGTTCTCCCTAGTAAATCTTCATGGGCCTTGAATTAATTAAGTTAATAGGCTAGCTATTAACTTAAATCCAATACAAACCCATTAATCCACTATTAATGATTTGTGCCCATTTAATTACCCCATGTTACTTAGGCTATTAATATAATGTAAATACAATAATTACATTATATATTAAATGGTATCTCAGTGTATTGTGTGTGACCCTATAGGCACATGTGTATCTAGCCATATAATTATATATTATGACACGAGCATATTCCAACACAAATTACTTGTATGCACAAGTGCATGCCGTCCAGATGATGAAGGCTACCAGGGTGTTCTTCCGTTTTTCCTTTTTTTTAGATTTTCCCCGAACCTGACTCTATAAATATAAATGGATATATGTATATGTTACGACTACAAATGAAACAATATTGCAATCTAGGTGTTTGGGAGTGCTTTTTTAGTCCAAAAGTGCTTATTGACTTATTGCTTTTGGAAAATGAGTTTTTAAAAAAGTGTTTGGATTAGCTTTTGAGATAGGAAAATGTAAAATGACCAATAAGTCAGGAAAGTGTGACTTCTTGAAAATCACGTTTCCAAGGCAAACCAAAAAGCTGTTTTAAAAGTCCTTTTGCATTTGCCAAACAAGCTTTTTAACTTATTGACTTTTTGAAAAGCCAATAAATCAATAAGCAGATTTAAAACACACTCTCAAACACCCTCTAAAGGTGCCATGGACAAAAAATGGAGAAATATAAAATGGATGAAAGCAGAGGAACTCGAGATTGATGCTTACTGTTGGTGGTGGTGGTGGAGGTGATGGTGATTACAAATCTCAAGGTATTCCTTTCTTCTTCATTTGCATTTCTTTAATCTCCTTTTTTGGCTTTTATTAATTATAATGGATTTGGTGTAGAAAACCTAGCAATCTGTGCTACTTCTTCGTCACCAAGAAAAACCCTGAAAAAAGAGTTGTGTGTTAGTGAGGAAAACAAACACACACATTAAGAAAAACAAACCCCAAATCCCAAATGCCACAAACCCAAGAAAACTTTGCCATTTGATGCAAATATCCAACACTCCTAGCTCTACACCCCATAACCATAACCATAACCATCTAAAACTTCATTCTTTCTCAAAACCTTCGCTTTATACCCTTTTCTTGATTCTCTCCACCGCCGCCGCCGCCAGCTCTAACCATGAAGCAACTGTTCTCTTTACGTGGCTTCATGGTTCTTCCTCACCACCACCACCTTCTTTTTCAAATTGGAAACTTGAAACCGCCATCGATAAGCCATGCAACTGGACTTATATAACATGCAACTCGCTTGGTTTTGTATCTGAAATCAATATTCATTCAGTCCCTTTACAAGTACCCTTACCCACCAATCTTTCTTCTTTTCCCTATCTAAAAACACTTGTAATATCCGAAGCTAACATCACCGGAACTCTTCCAGATGACTTCGGTGGCTGCCGTGAACTCGTTTCCATTGATTTGAGCTCCAATAATCTCATGGGTTTTATCCCAGAATCCATCGGTGATCTTGAAAACCTCCAAGACTTGATCTTGAACTCCAACCAGCTCACCGGAAATATCCCACATGAGCTCGGGAACTGTCGGAGTCTCAAGAATCTTGTCCTATTCGACAACCGGCTAACCGGTAAAATCCCACCTGAAATCGGACGTTTGCAAAACCTTGAAGTAATCCGTGCCGGTGGAAATAAAGACCTCGCCGGAAAAATCCCAGACGAGATTGGAAACTGCGAAAACCTAACGATTCTCGGCCTTGCCGACACGAAGTTATCAGGTTCGCTCCCTTCCTCGTTGGGTAAGCTCAGTAAACTCCAAACACTATCCATATACACCACCATGCTTTCCGGCGAGATTCCGCCGGAGATTGGTAACTGTTCAAACCTTGTAGAATTGTACTTGTACCAGAATAGTCTTTCTGGTCCGATCATACCCGAGTTCGGAAACCTCCAAAAACTTGAAAAATTGTTGCTTTGGCAGAACAATTTTGTTGGAGAAATCCCTGAAGAAATAGGAAACTGTACTAAGTTGAAAATGTTTGATGTTTCTTTGAACTCGTTATCTGGCTCAATTCCATGGTCTATTGGTAATCTTGTTAATTTAGAAGATTTCATGATCAGTAATAACAATGTCTCTGGTTCGATACCAATAGTTATTTCGAACGCTATCAATCTTCGACAATTGCAGCTTGATACTAATCAAATCTCGGGTTTAATTCCTCCCGATATCGGAAACTTGCAAAATCTTCAAGTGTTTTTCGCTTGGGATAATAATCTTGAAGGAAGCCTCCCTTTAAGTTTGGGAAATTGTAGTAATCTCCAAGCATTAGACTTATCACATAATTCACTCACTGGTAGTATTCCACCAGGGTTGTTTCAGCTACAAAATCTCACCAAATTGCTTTTGATTTCGAATGATTTTTCGGGTTCAATCCCTAAAGAGATTGGAAGTTCCATCTCTTTGGTGAGGCTAAGGTTGGCAAAGAATCGTATAACCGGTGAAATCCCAAAAGAAATCGAGGGTCTAAAAAGTATAAACTTTCTTGATTTATCAGGAAATCGGCTTTCTGGGATGGTGCCTGGTGAGATTGCTGGTTGTATGGAGTTACAAATGGTGGATTTCAGCGATAATATGTTAGAAGGCTCTTTACCAAATTCTTTATCATCTTTATCTAGTCTCCAAGTTTTGGATTTTTCAAGAAATCGGTTTTCTGGTCCTATTCCTGCTAGTTTCGGGAGGCTAGTTTCTTTAAACAAGCTTATTCTGAGCAAGAACGCGTTTTCTGGATCAATCCCTTCTTCGATTGGACTCTGTTCAAGTCTCCAATTGCTCGATATCAGTAGCAATGAGCTATCCGGTGAAATCCCAATGGAGTTATGCAATATCGAAGCACTTGAGATAGCCCTGAACCTGAGCTGCAACGCGCTATCGGGCCCCATTCCAGCTCAAATATCGGCACTCAACAAGATCTCCATTATTGATATCTCATATAATAAGCTTAATGGAAACTTGAGCTCGTTTTCTGGGCTTGATAACCTTGTCTCACTAAATATCTCAAACAACAATTTCAGTGGCTATCTACCTGATAATAAGCTCTTCAGGCAATTACCTGAAATGGATTTAGCTGGGAATCAAGGGTTGTGTTCTTTCGGAAGAGACTCGTGTTTCTTGACCATTGTTGACCAAACTGGAGTCGAAAAAGATGAACATAAATCAAGAAATGCTAAGAGACTAGGTTTCTTGCTTGCAATGCTCGTTGTTTTCACAGTTGCGATGATGATTATGGGATTTATTGCGGTTGTAAGAGGGAGGAGGAATTTCAAGGGAGATGATGAGTCTGAGCTTGGGGATTCATGGCCATGGCAGTTCACTCCATTTCAAAAGCTTAATGTTTCTGTGGAGCAAGTTTTGAAATGCTTAGTGGACACTAATGTGATTGGAAAAGGGTATTCTGGGGTTGTTTATCGTGCTGATATAAACAATGGCGAGGTGATAGCTGTGAAGAATCTTTGGCCGTATATGGCGGTTGATGGTGGCTGCAAAGAAGAGAAGTCTGGTGTCAGAGACTCGTTTTCAGCGGAGGTGAAAACTCTGGGGTCCATACGTCACAAAAACATTGTGCGACTCTTGGGTTGTTATTGGAATCGGAAGACGAGATTGCTCATGTATGATTACATGGCTAATGGGAGTTTGGGTAGCCTTCTTCATGAAAGGAAAGGGAGTTATTTGGAGTGGGAATTGAGGTACCAAATCTTGCTAGGATCAGCACAAGGGATTGCTTATTTGCATCATGATTGTGTTCCTCCAATTGTTCATAGGGATATCAAGGCTAATAATATCTTAATTGGTCTAGAATTTGAGCCATATATTGCAGATTTTGGCCTTGCAAAGCTGGTTGATGATGGCGATTTCGCTAGGTCCTCTAAAACAGTTGCAGGTTCCTATGGGTACATCGCACCTGGTAAACATTTACATTTCTTTATAGCTTGTACTCTTGTTCATATAGAAATTTTCACAAACAGGTTGTGGGCACTCTTGTTCATATAGACATTTTCACAAACAGGTTGTGGGCACTCTTGTTCATATAGACATTTTCACAAACAGGTTGTGGGCACTCAAGAAAAGTTGTAATAATTCTACTAATTGATTTTTTAATTTTTGTGTGGGTACGTCAGAATATGGTTACATGATGAAGATAACGGAAAAGAGTGATGTTTACAGCTATGGAGTAGTGGTACTGGAAGTGTTAACAGGTAAGCAGCCTATCGATCCAACGATACCAGATGGACTCCACATAGTGGATTGGGTAAGGCAGAAAAATGGAGCAAGGGAAGTAATAGACCCGAGTTTATTATCCCGGCCGGAATCGGATATCGAAGAAATGATACAGGCGTTAGGTGTTGCATTACTATGTGTGAACTCCACACCGGAAGAAAGGCCGACGATGAAAGATGTGGCGGCGATGTTGAAGGAAATCAAGCGGGAGAGAGACCAAGAGTATGCAAAAGTTGATGCTCTTTTGGAGGGTACCGGAAATAATGGTGGGAACCATAGTGCAGGAGTTCCGGCAACATCTTCGTCGTCGCCGAATTATAAAAATGGCAGTAATCCAAACCAATTCTCTCCGTCGCTGCTTTACTCATCTTCCTCGAGTAGTGGATTCAAATGAAGAATTTTGTTTTTCTTTTTCATTTAATAAAAAAAATATTAATGATTTTATACCTTTTTGAGTTCATTGTCATCCCGTTTTTATTTTCGAAATTTTATTTTAATGATCAAGGCATAAATCATGGGTTTGGTTTGACGAATTGGTCTAAAAAAATTAGATTTTGAGAAAAGAATTGAAGTTGGGATAATCTAAAATATTTGGTCGGTTTAATTTAATTATAGGATTTAGGATGTAAGAGCATCCACACCTATATTGCATAAGACCTTGTAAGATTACATGTCATGTAGATTTCAAGGTCTTGTAAGTTTAGCAAGACCTTCAATTTCAGAAAGGTTTTTCACAATGAATTATATATAAAACAAATAATTTTTGTTTAATTAAATTTTCATTATTTTGTTTAAACATTAATTATTAGTATGTTTATTAAATTTAATTCATTTATTAATTTATTTGAACAATATTTTTTATTATTTTTATTAAAATTTCTACCCACAATTTATTTAACTACAGAAAGTTTATCTAGAGAGTGAGAGTGAAAACGAGAGAATGAAAAATGAGAGTAAATTAATTCTGCTACAATATGTCCAGCATCTTCAACTTTATATACTTTAATTTCACATTGACAGCTTCAGTCCTTCAAAGTTCACTATTGTTGCTCCGCTAACCCTAGAGGTTCACTAGATGTGAGGCGCAGTCCACAACTTCCATAGTTTCCTAACATTAACCCCTGTATTACTCAATAACCAACAACAACAATACCTTAAGTTAGTAAACGTCAAGAATAGTCAAGATTGGACAAAAGATGTTATATCTTTTAACACCCTCCCTCAATCTTGACACCTAAACAAATCTAAAAAATTTAATTTTCCACAAAGATACTTATGTTGATTTATACCAAGTGATTTTGGTAAAAATATCTGCCGGACTTTCGTGAAAACCGAGTTATTTGCAATTTGAATAGCAGACTTGTTGTCACAATATAAATTTACCGGAAGTAAATCTTTAACTTTCAAATCTGCCAAATTTTCTAAAACCCAAATAATCTCACAGAGTGCAGAGACCATTGCCCTGTAGTCTGATTCAGCAGAAGAGCATGAAACAGTAGTGTGTTTCTTACTCTTCCATGAAATCATGCTATTGCCTAAAAATAGACAATAGCCGGTGACTGAGCGTCGTGTCGTAAGACACTTCCCCCAGTCAGCGTCAACATACACATTTAGTTTAACTAGTAGAAGCAGAAAAAATAACTCCTTTACCTGGTGACAATTTCAAATACCGTAATACTCTTAGAGCAACTTCAAATGAGACAAACAAGGTGAGTGCATAAACTGGCTTAAACAGTGTACTGCAAATGCGATATCTGGTCTAGTAGCTAGCTGTTGATCCAAACCCTCAGTGATTTGATAATGACCCTCTCTTATATACTTAGTGAAAATTGTAAGTAGACAATTTGTATTAGAGTTTCACTATCGCTGATAAGTACTAAGATCTTACAGTACCGCTGATAGAAACTCTCGCTCTGTAGATTAAAAATTCAGCGAACACTGTTCACCATAAATGTCCTGAGCCTGTTCAGTTCTTATGATGATCGCTGATAAGTTAGTTGTTTACTTATGATCCCTTAAGACAAGTTTCACGTCAACATAGGTTCTACGCTAAAGTCGAAGATCAAGCTCAAGAACCAGCGACAAGTCTCCTAATGAACTGATGCGGATCAGCGAAGACTCAGATTTGTCCACACAACGTGAAGTATCAAGTACAAGACTTCAGCTATCGCTGAACTTTATCATTCGCTGAATAGATAATGATAATGTTCTGAATCAACGAAAGCTGATCATGAAGTTCTCCGTACAAAGTACTTTTGTCTTAACCACCCTTGCACGACTCCGTACTAAATGTCAGAAAATAACCTTCTATTGTCTGAAATCGTACAACCACTCTGATACTACACTGTTCATTCATGCGGCTACTAAGGTTGTCTACAAAGGTCAATGACATGCAACCAATCCACTGATGACACGTGTAAAGTATATACTGACTTGCAATAAATGCATGCAGTATATAAAGAGATGAACCCACTTCATTTGAAGTAACTTGCTAACTCTGGACAAGTTCAATCTCTTATCTCAAGATAGGTTATTATTAGTAATTTCCTTATCTCTCTTAGTGCAAGAAATCTTTGTGTTCCAACTTGTTTAGATTTAGGTTTATCCTTAATCTTGTTTCCGCAACAAGTTGTAAATTGTTAATGATTTATCAATAAACAATTTAGAAAAATAAAATTTGTGTGTTTGTATTCAACCCCCCCCCCCCCCCCTTCTACAAACTTGTATAACCCTTCGGGACCAACAAGTGGTATCAGAGCGGATTTGTTTAAACTCATAAACAAGATCTAATATAAGATTTTTCTCTTCCTTGCTATTTTCTGAAAATGGCCACCTCCACAAACACAAATTATATAGACAATGGTTCTCTTGCTAAACCCCCTAGATTTTCCAGAGATAACTTCAACTTATGGAAAAATAGGATGCCTCTCTTCTTAGAAGGTGTAGACCTTACTATGCCTTACTATCTTGAAAACGGCCCATTCATCCCTGTAACAATTGATCCTTCAATTCCAGCTGCTGCGAATAGACCTGCTATTCCAGAAAGGCTGATTCCTAAGGAAATACACATATGGACCGATGAAGATAAGAAGAAAGTGGCTATAGATACAAAAGCCAAATCCATACTATCCATGGCTCTTCCTGATGAAGTTTACCATTCCGTCATGAATCTGAAATCATCAAAAGCCATGTGGGACACAATATGTGTTCAGTATGAAGGAACGTCTGAAGTCCAGGACTCAAGAAAGATCAACCTGGTAAGACAATACGAAAGCTTCATTTCTGGTAAGAATGAAACTCTCTCTGAAGTTCACCAACGTTTCAACTGTTTAATTATAGATCTGAAAACTGTTGGTAAGGAATATTCTAACTTTGAAGTGCTGACAAAGTTTCTAGAATGTTTACCTGAAAGCTGGGACAATTATTCTATATGTCTCAAGCTGTCAAAGGATCTAAAATCAATGTCCCTTTCAACCTTATATGGCACGTTGCTGAATCATGAACAATCGAGCCATCTTAAGAAGAATCTTGTAAAAGATTCCAAAAGCACCCATGTTGATTTAATCTCAGAGGAACCTTCTACTCAGCGACCCTCGGTCACTATCACTGAGTTAGAAAGTAACTCTGAAAGGTCATCAGACTCTGATTCTTCAGATGATGATGAATCTTTGGCTCTCCTAACTAAAAAGTTCAGGAGATTTGCCAAAAAGAAAATGTTTAGAAAGAACAAACCTCTTTCCATAACTGACAAGCCTAGATCATCAGCTTTTGTTGATAAGGCTACTGCTACTTGTTTTAACTGCGAAAAGACAGGACATTTCGCTAACGAGTGCAGGTCAAATAAAGTTTCTAGACCCTCAGCTTTTCCAAAGAAATCCTTTGTTCCAAGGAATAAAGATGACAAATACTCAAAGCTGAAAGAAAAATATGCGAAGCTGAAAAGCTTTAAGAAGAAAAGTAAAGGCCTGATGGCTAACTATGATTGGGCTGCTTCTAATGAAGAAGCATCATCATCTGACTCTGAAGATGATGAAGCAAATCTATGTTTAATGGCCAAGATTGAAGATGAGGAAGAAAATTCAGACATTCCCTCCACTTCAACCTCTGCAATTCAGGTATCACCTTCCTTCTTTACCAATATTGCAAATATTGATGAAGCTGATAGTCTCCGTAAGATCGATCTCTTGACTAGAAGTTTATACGAAGCCATGAACGGCAAAACTGTGGTTGAAAACCAAAACCTTGATCTCGCTGAACAGCTTAAAAACTGTCATCTTCAAATAGAAAAGCTTTCTAAAATTGAAGAATATCTTAAAGATCAAGTATATTTAAATCAGCTAGTCAAAATCGAACGAGCAGAAGCTATCGCTGCATTAAAAGCTGAAAAAGCTACTGTTGAAGGATGGTGTAACTCTTCAACAAAGATTACTGAGATAATTAAGTCTCAGATTCCACTGAGTGATAAACGTGGTCTGGGTTACAATTATGAAACTCCAAAACCAACCATTGAGCGTTCAATGCTTAAATTTGGAACGTTCTTATCCTCAGTCGCTGATACTTCATCTTCTCAGTGCTCCTCGTCCATTACACCAATCCCTGAGGAAACTCCTACCTCAAAAGGTAAAGAGAAAATGGTTTATCCAAAACCTACCTCTGTCTTGAAAGATAAAGGTAAAGGAATTGTTATTTACCAAAATCCTTAGAAGGGTACTTGTTGATCCAAACCCTCAGTGATTTGATAATGACCCTCTCTTAAATACTTAGTGAAAATTGTAAGTAGACAATATGTATCAGAGTTTCACTATCGCTGATAAGTACTAAGATCTTACAGTACCGCTGATAGGAACTCTCGCTCTTTTAAATTAAACATTCAGCGAACACTGTTCACCATAAATGCTCTGAGTCTGTTCAGTCATTATGATGATCGCTGATAAGTTAGTTGTTTACTTATGATCCCTGAAGACAAGTTTCACGTCAACAAAGGTTCTACGCTGAAGTCGAAGATCAAGCTCAAGAACCAGCGACAAGTCTCCTAATGAACTGATGCGGATCAGCGAAGACTCAGATTTGTCCACTCAACGTGAAGTATCAAGTACAAGACTTCAGCTATCGCTGAACTTTATCATCTGCTGAATAGTAAATGATAATCGCTGAATCAACGAAAGCTGATCATGAAGTCCTCCGTACAAAGTACTTTTGTCTTAACCACCCTTGCACGCCTCCGTACGAAATGTCAGAAAAGAACCTCCGACTGTCTGAAATCGTACAACCACTCTGATACTACACTGTTCATCCTTACGGCTACTAAGGTTGTCAACCAAGGTCAATGACATGCAACCAACCAGCTGATGACACGTGTAAAGTATATACTGACTTGCATTAAATGCATGCAGTATATAAAGAGATGAACTCACTTCATTTGAAGTAACTTGCTAACTCTGGACAAGTTCATATCTCTTATCTCAAGATAGGTTATTATTAGTAATTTACTTATCTTTCTTAGTGCAAGAAACCTTAGTGTTCCAACTTGTTTAGATTTAGGTTTATCCTTAATCTTGTCTCCGCAACAAGCTGTAAATTGTTAATGATTTATCAATAAACAATTTAGAAAAGTAAAATCTGTGTGTTTGTATTCAACCCCCCCCCCCCCCCCTTCTACAAACTTTTATAGGCCTTCGGGACCAACAAGTGGTATCGGAGCAGATTTGTTTAATCTCATAAACAAGATATAATCTAAGATATTTCTCTTCCTTGCTATTTTCTGAAAATGGCCACCAACACAAACACAAATTATATAGACAATGGTTCTCTTGCAAAACCCCCTAGATTTTCCAGAGATAACTTCAACTTATGGAAAAATAGGATGACACTCTTCTTAGAAGGTGTAGACCCTACTATGCCTTACTATCTTGAGAATGGTCCATTCATCCCCGTAAGATTTGATGCTGCAATTCCAGGCACCGAGAATAGACCTGCTATTCCAGAAAGGCTGGTACCTAAAGAAATCCATCAATGGACTGACGAAGATAAGAAGAAAGTGGCTATAGATACAAAAGCCAGATCCATACAATCCATGGCCCTTCCTGACGAAGTCTACCATTCCGTCATGAACCTGAAATCATCAAAAGCCATGTGGGACACAATATGTGTTCAGTATGAAGGAACGTCTGAAGTCCAGGACTCAAGAAAGATCAACCTGGTAAGACAATACGAAAGCTTCATTTCTGGTAAGAATGAAACTCTCTCTGAAGTTCACCAACGTTTTAATTGTTTAATTATAGATCTGAAAACTGTTGGTAAGGAATATTCTAACTTTGAAGTGCTGACAAAGTTTCTAGAATGTTTACCTGAAAGCTGGGACAATTATTCCATGTGTCTCAAGCTATCAAAGGATCTAAGATCAATGACCCTTGCTACCTTATATGGCACGTTGCTGAATCATGAGCAATCTAGCCATCTTAAGAAGAATCTTGTAAAAGATTCCAAAAGCACCCCTGTTGCTTTATTCTCAGATGAACCTTCTACTCAGCGACCCTCGGTCACTATCACTGAGTTAGAGAGTAACTCTGAAAGGTCATCAGATTCTGATTCTTCAGATGATGATGAATCCTTGGCTCTCCTAACTAAAAAGTTCAGGAGATTCGCCAAGAAGAAAATGTTTAGAAAGAACAAAACTCTTTCCATAGCTGACAAGCCTAAAACATCAGCTTTCGTTGATAAGGCTACTGCTACTTGTTTCAACTGCGAAAAGACAGGTCATTTCGCTAATGAGTGCAGGTCAAAGAAAATCATGAGACCTTCAGCTTTTACAAAGAAATCCTTTGTTCCAAGGAATAAAGATGACAAATACTCAAAGCTGAAGGAGAAGTATGCAAAGCTGAAAAGCTTTAAGAAGAAAGGAAAAGGCCTGATGGCTGACTATGATTGGGCTGCTTCTGATGAAGAAGCATCATCATCTGATTTTGAAGATGATGAAGCAAATCAATGTCTCATGGCTAAGATTGAAGAAGAGGAAGAAAGTTCAAACATTCCCTCCACTTCAACATCTACCATTCAGGTATCACCTTCTTTCTTTACCAATATTGCAAATATTGATGAAGCTGATAGTCTCCGTAAGATCGATCTCTTGACTAGAAGTTTATACGAAGCCATGAACGGCAAAACTGTGGTTGAAAACCAAAATCTTGATCTCGCTGAAAAGCTTAAAAACTGCCACCTTCAAATAGAAAAGCTTTCTAAAATTGAAGAAGATTTTAACGATCAAGTATATTTAAATCAGCTAGTCAAAATAGAACGAGCAGAAGCTATCGCTGCATTAGAGGCTGAAAAAGCTACTGTTGAAGGATGGTGTAATTCTTCAACAAAGATCACTGAGATAATTAAGGCTCAGATTCCTCTGAGTGATAAACGTGGTCTGGGTTATAAATATGATACTCCAAAACCAACCACTGAACGTTCAATGCTTAAATTTGGAACGTTCGTATCCTCAGTCGCTGGCACTTCATCATCTCAGTGCTCCTCGTCCATTACACCAATCCATGAGGAAACTCCTACCTCCTCAAAAGGCAAGGAGAAAATGGTTTATTCAAAACCTACCTCTGTCTCTAAAGACAAAGGTAAAGGAATTGTTATTTATCAAAATCCTCAGAAGGGTACCTTAGTACCAAAGCTGAATGCTTCTAAAGCCTCAGTGACCAACCCCTCTGGATCTAGAAAGCTGATCTTTGGATCTATTCAGTGATCTACTCCTAGACTCAGAGTGGATGTCCTTGGTAAGAAATCTGAAGAACTGAATGTTCGTCCCATTTCTAAAGCCAATAGTTTACTTGGTGCTGGCACTTCTAATTCAAAATTAAAAGCTCAGCATACAAGTGGTCCTAGAACTACTTTTAGTTATAGGAAATGTTATCACTGTGGACTTACCGATCATATTGCTAGTAAGTGCCCCACAGCCACCAAAGCTGAAAAGATAACTAAGGTGAAGATTGCCCCCAAGGTAAAGAAGACCAACCCTGGTGCAAATCAGGTCAAGGTGAATTCTACCACTGAGGTTAAGAAATTAACCAAAGTGAAGAAAGACAAAGCTGAATCTTCAAATGCTGCGAAGACTGCTGAACCTTCAATTCCAACTACTTCCACTGAAAAACGTGTATACATGGTTAAGTGGGTACCTAAGAAAAACTAATCTTCCTTTGTATTGCAGGTTAAGAAGGGTATCTGGTATCTCGATAGCGGATGCTCTAGACACATGACTGGAAAGAAAAACCTGCTCGCTGAATACAAGGAAGAGAAGGGTCCCTCTGTGACTTTCGGTGGAAATGGAAAAGGACATACCCGAGGGTATGGTGTACTTTCAAATGGTTAACATCATTCAGAAGAGTCGCATATGTTGAAGGGCTGAAACATAATCTTCTGAGCATCAGTCAGCTTTGCGACATGGATAACAAAGTGATTTTCACTAAGGAATCCTGCTTTGTCTCTGACAAAAAGGAGAAGATAGCTCTCAGCGGTTATCGTTTGGAAAATGTTTATGTAATAAACATGGACTCAACAACCACTGAGAACTCCTGTTTCTTCTCAAAGGCATCTTCTGATGTCAACTGGCTATGGCACAAGAGGCTCTCACATCTAAATTTCAAGACACTGAATACTCTTTCCTCTAAAGAGTTAGTCACTGGTCTACCTCAGCATTCATACGCCAAAGAGTCTTTATGTTCAGCGTGTGAAAAAGGGAAGCAGACCAAGGCAAGCTTCAAGTCAAAGCAAGTCTCCTCAGTGTCATCTCCTGTACAACTACTCCATATGGATTTGTTTGGACCTGTTAACAAACAATCCATCGCTGGAAAGAAATATACGCTGGTCATAGTTGATGAATTCTCTCGTTACACATGGGTAATGTTTCTCCGTTCTAAGAGTGACACCCCTGAAGAACTCATCACCTTTGTTCGGAAGATGGAAACTCTTAACAATATGACTGTTCGCTCAATAAGGAGTGATCATGGAACTGAATTCAAAAACAGTTCTCTTGATTCCTTCCTTGAGAGTAAGGGTATTTCTCACAACCTTTCGTCAGTGAGAACACCGCAACAAAATGGAGTCGCTGAAAGAAGAAATAGAACAATTATTGAAGCTGCACGTTCAATGCTCAGCGATTCTCACCTGCCTACTCAGTTTTGGGCAGAAGCTATCAACACTGCTTGCTTTACGCAAAAACAGGTCGCTGATAGTTAAAATATTCAAAAAGACAGCCTATGAACTTTTTCATGGGAGAAAGCCTTCAATCAGCTTTCTTCACATCTTTGGATGTCAGTGTTTCATACTGAACAACAGAGATGCCCTTGGAAAGTTTGATCCTAAGGCTGATGATGGAATCTTTCTTGGATACTCCTCAGTCTCCAAAGCCTTCAGAGTCTTCAACCGTAGAAGACAAACTGTAGAAGAAACTATTCACGTCACGTTTGACGAATCCCGTTCAGCGAACTCTAAACCGAACGCTGATACAGAAGAACTGAATCAATGGATGTTTTCTCATCTTGGTGATTCAGAAGATATTCCCACTCCTCATGCTCATCCAGTAGAAGATGATAGTCCCACTATCATTCCAGATATACAGAATAGTGAAGCTGAAACATCTTGGGTCTCAGTTGTGCCTATAAACACTATACCTACAGTTGATCCAAATGTCTCAGAAATTCCATCTATTTCTCAACAATCAGTGAATGAAGTGACAAATGCAAACATTCCTCTCTTAGCTGATAATCCAGAAGTAGCTGAAGCCTCATCTTCAGTTTCTCCAGTTCAGACTGAGTCAGCGACGTATGCTCCGGCTCAGCGATGGACTGTAAATCACCCAATCGATCAAATTCTTGGGGATCCCAACGCTGGTATTCAGACTCGTAGAAGTGCAGGTAATATTTGTTTATTTGTTAACTTTATTTCTCTAACTGAACCAAAGAAAATAGATGATGCCCTCAGAGATCCAAACTGGGTCAGCGCTATGCAAGAAGAGCTGACTGAATTCGAAAGAAACAAAGTTTGGAAACTCATTCGTAGACCAACTGACAAAACAGTGATAGGCACTAAATGGGTCTATCGAAACAAGTTGGACGAACATGGTACTGTAACACGCAACAAATCTCGTCTTGTTGCTCAGGGATACAGACAAGAGGAAGGCATAGATTATGACGAAACTTTTGCTCCAGTAGCAAGACTCGAATCTATTCGTCTTTTCTTAGCATATGCTGTACACAAAAACTTCACTGTACATCAGATGGATGTTAAGTCAGCGTTTCTGAATGGAAAGCTGAATGAAGAAGTGTATGTGGAACAACCTCCAGGATTCTCAGATCCTAAGCGTCCAGGTTATGTTTATAAACTAGACAAGGCACTTTATGGCTTAAAGCAAGCTCCTCGTGCATGGTATGATACTATCTCTACTTATCTCCATATTGAACAATTTGAGAGAGGTAAGATTGACAAAACTCTATTTTTTAGAAAAGTGAAAGGTCATATCATTTTAGTTCAAATATATGTTGATGACATTATATTTGGTTCTACTAACCCTGATCTTTGTACTCGTTTCGCTGATAGAATGAAAGATGAGTATAAAATGAGCATGATGGGTGAACTAACATATTTCCTTGGTCTTCAGATTAAGCAAACTGAAAAAGGAACTTTCATTAATTAGGGAAAATATGTTAAAGATATGCTGAAGAAATTCGACTTAACTGAAAGTTCAGCTATGAAAACCCCTATGGCACCACCGCTGACACTTGATAAGGACACAAAGGGTGTTCTTGTCAATGTCACGCTGTACCGTGGGATGATCGGCTCACTATTGTATCTTACAGCTAGCCGACCCGATATTATGTTTGCAACATGCTTGTGTGCACGATATCAAGCTGAACCTAAGATATCTCATATGAAAGCTGTAAAGCTAATCTTTCGATATCTTAAGGGTACAGCGAATCTAGGTCTTTGGTATCCCAAAGACTCAGGATTCGATCTAACCGCCTATTCAGACAGTGATTTTGCAGGTTGCAAAATGGATAGGAAAAGCACCACAGGAGGATGTCAGCTCCTGGGTGGAAAGCTGGTAAGTTGGACAAGTAAGAAGCAAAACTCAGTGTCCACTTCCACAGCTGAAGCTGAATATGTAGCCGCTGGAAGCTGTTGTTCTCAAGTCTTGTGGATGAGAAATCAGCTACTAGACTATGATCTTCAGCTCTCCAAAATTCCAATCTATTGCGACAGCACTAGTGTAACACCCCGCTTACCACGACACAATATTGTCCGCTTTGCCCCACTGGCTCACGGCTTTGTTCTTGGCGACCTGGCGAGGACTTTCCAGGGGGTCACCCATCCTGGTACTACTCCTACCCAAGCACGCTTAACCACAGAGTTCCCAAGGAACCCGCATGCTTGTGGCCCCAAAACGCGTTGTGTCTGGTAAGGCCAAGGTTTACTAATATACCCAGCATCTCTCCTGTCCACGGCCGATGTGGGATATGCCTAAGGTGTTACCACACACCCCCCCCCCCCCCCCTTAGGGACTCATCGTCCTCGATGAGGTTTGCCCCACCATCCCGAACGGCACAGGAGTGGCTCTGATACCATCTGTAACATCCCAGGCCAACCGTACCAGATATTGTCCGCTTTGTCCGCACACCTGGACTCACGGTTTTAAAACGCGTCTGATAGAGGGGGTATCAAGTCCCTTATAAGGCAACCTTTGTTCCCCTCCCCAACCAATGTGGGATCTTATTTGTAACACCCCGCTTACCACCACACAATATTGTCCGCTTTGCCCCACTGGCTCACGGCTTTGTTCTTGGCGGCCTGGCAAGGACTTCGCAAGGACTTCCCAGGAGGTTACCCATCCTGGTACTACTCCCACCCAAGCACGCTTAACCACAGAGTTCCCAAGGAACCCGCATGCTTGTGGCCCCAAAACGCGTTGTGTCTGGTAAGGCCAAGGTTTACTAATATACCCAGCATCTCTCCTGTCCACGGCCGATGTGGGATATGCCTAAGGTGTTACACACACTCCCCTCAGGGACTCATCGTCCTCGATGAGGTTTGCCCCATCATCCCGAACGGCACAGGAGTGGCTCTGATACCATTTGTAACACCCCGCTTACCACGACACAATATTGTCCGCTTTGCCCCACTGGCTCACGGCTTTGTTCTTGGCGACCTGGCGAGGACTTCCCAGGGGGTCACCCATCCTGGTACTACTCCCACCCAAGCACGCTTAACCACAGAATTCCCAAGGAACCCGCATGCTTGTGGCCCCAAAATGCGTTGTGTCTGGTAAGGCCAAGGTTTACTAATATACCCAGCATCTCTCCTGTCCACGGCCGATGTGGGATATGCCTTATTGCAAATAGTTCAGTGTGTGGATTGATTCATGCGTGACATAAGTGATGCATGGAGGAAATTTTGGTAACATTTCATAAGGAGTTGTTTAGTGCGCTTTTTAGTCAGCTAAAGGTTTTATTGACATTTCCATGAAAATGCGATTTATCGACTTAGGGGTATGCATACTGGGGTAACCTTTGTTCTCGACATTTTGATGAACGAGTCGTGCATGAAAATGTTTTAGTTCCTTTTTGTCGAAATGAAAGACCATTTGATCCAAAGAGTGTTTCAATGTTGTGAACATCATGCATACGATTACAATGTGTTATATTTTGGAAATATAAATGCGTAGATTTTTGACATTCGGTTAATTTAGAATTACCGACCATCTTTTTGGGAAACTAAAAACTTTTTCTTTGGAGGAAACGAGTATTTTGAGCAATTTCGATAAATACATTTTTTAAACTATAATGTTTTGACGTTATATGTCCCAAGTACGAAACTTGAGGAAGTGTTACAAGCTTGCATGTCTGCCCCCAGTTTGAGATTTTATGAGGTTTTAGTCGATATTTCCAATTAATAGAAGCGGACTGGTTTCTGTCTTCAAGTTTGAAACTTACACGAGACAGTTGTATTTTAACAAAAATATATTTGTAAACCGTGTCATCGTTTTGTGTAACTAGCTGACGCGCGAAAAATTTGTAGCGAACCCTGTGCCACGTCAATTTATGACCAAAAAGAAGAATTTTTGAATCAATTGTCGTGAAACTTCTTTTGAATTATGTGCACACCTTTGTCGGACCCTGTTTAAGGTCAAGCGGTTACTTTAAGTGCACGACATGAGTCAATCCATACTGGAATCGAGGCGGTTCATTTCTTTAATTTATTACGCGTTGCTTTTGTGTGAGTAAACTGAACTGCAATGGAACGATTTTCAACATGATTTTCCTATGTGGGACGAGCGTGTCCAGTTTTGTGTAACTATCGATCAGGTAATAGTAGTTTTATTACATACGATCTTTTTGAGATGAAAATCCTGATGTTGAAAATATTTTGTAAATGATTTTGTAAACCATTTGGGAAGATGTGCTTTTAAGTGTTATGTGTCATTTTGAGAATTTTAAGGGTGTGAGTCCTCTTGGAAAACTCTTTTGTGTAAACCGTGTTGAGTTTTGTGGCTAATGTTGATTTTAGAGTATTACTTGCTTAGACTTTATTTAAACGCGTTTTTGACCGACTTATGGGTCTAGCAAGCGTGGAGCATTGTGATCGGTTTTGACTTGGAGTTAGTCATGGGCCAATTGCCCGGTTTTAATGGCTCGATGTGGAGTCTAGTTGATGAATTGTTTTTGTCACACCATTTGGCATTCTTTGCACATTGAGTGTTTACATGTTTGGGTGAGTGAGTCAATCCGGAATAGGCATGTTGTTGGTAGGCTGTTTGCTTTGGATCCCTAGACACGTTAGTCAGTCGTTGGTAATGGTCGGTTGGGTATCTCGGGGTGGGACCCCGGTATTCATGTGTTTTAACCTAGACTTTCCAGTAGGTACTAGGAGGATATAGTTGTGGGCACTTAC
The DNA here is from genome assembly GCA_033807775.1 of Saussurea involucrata. Classification (NCBI taxonomy): domain Eukaryota; kingdom Viridiplantae; phylum Streptophyta; class Magnoliopsida; order Asterales; family Asteraceae; genus Saussurea; species Saussurea involucrata. The sequence goes on from CM066322.1 coordinate 95,367,030, forward strand.
CTGGGAGGTAGTTCCGGTGTGCTGGGTCTTGAGGCGTTACCTGGGAGGTAGACGTCAAGGTGTATCCTCGATACGGTGTGACTTGGCTTCGTAGAGCAAGTGTGGATGATACGTCGATGGTGGAAGGTAGGTATTCCATGCGCGTTAGTACTGTAGGCCGAATAGTATCGGTTAAGGGATTGATGCCCTTTGTTATTAAGGGAATAAATGCGCATCAACCATTTTGAGGTAGGTGGTATATTTAGGTGTCGACTTTTGGGCTTGAGGCCAAACATCTTTAGTATAATCGGAGAGTTGTAGCCGATTTTAAGATAATCGTGGTGACGGTAGTAGTAACCCTGAAATGATCACTTGTGATGAATGGTTATGGTAGGACGACCTACGTGTGTGTTAGTTGTTTTGGTTGTGGGGGATATCTATTTGTGTTAGTGTCTAGGATAATACCACGCTGATGTTTGTTATTGTGATCGGTTGGACCGATGTTCGGCGGGTGGCCGATGTTTGTTATTGTGATCGGTTGGACCGATGTTCGGCGGGTGGCCGATGTTTGTTATTGTGATCGGTTGGACCGATGTTCGGCGGGTGGCCGATGTTTGTTATTGTGATCGGTTGGACCGATGTTCGGCGGGTGGCCGATGTTTGTTATTGTAATCGGTTAGACCGATGTTCGGCAGGGGGTCGATGTTTCGTTAATATAAGTTATTGAAAATCTTTGGAGTCTATTAGAATTCGTAGAAGTTAATCGTCAATTAATGATAGGAGGGATCGTAATCGAGTATCCTGTAGAGTATGCTGGTGAGCAGCTTTAGAGTGGTTAGAGCCTAAGATTTTACTCGGGATGTATGGAATATCTAAGGTTGGGGGACAACCGTAGTCGCTTGGCTAGGAATGATTTCAATCGTCGGGGTGTTCTGCCGATCATAACCCAGTGTCTTAGAAAGAGTACGTTAGTAAGAATAGTATTCGAGAAGTTTAGAAGGGGTTTCAAGTGGACTTAGGAACCTGAGGTTGAGATGAGGGAGAACTATCCGGAGCTATTCGTAGGCAGAGACTTCGAGGGCGAAGTCTAATCCAAGCGGGGGAGAGTTGTAAAGCCCGTGTCCCGGTACGTTTATTATTTAATTTTAATTATTTAAAATGTTCACCTTTAATTGTTTTGGTTAGTGGTTTGGTGTCAAAAAGGACCAAAATGTTAGCATACGTGTCGTTTCGAGGTAGATTGTGAGATGAGGTGTAGTTGAGGGGCTATTTGTGCAATTCTTGGAAACTTGTGCATGGGTCTCGGCCCATGACCGAAACCCCATTCTCGTTTTCCTTTTTCTTTCCTTGTGAATCAAGCAACCTTTCCCAAAAACCCTACAATTCATTCTCTTCTTTCTTGTGTGGTGCGGCCGGGAGTGAGAAACGAAGAGAGAGATCGCGAGAAGAAGAGAGAGGAGAAGAAAGAATCAGCGGCAGCCACCCTCGCCGCCGCTGCTGCTGTCGCCGGAGACCGCCACCACCGGCTGTCGTCGGAGGAGTCGAGGGTGAGAGGCTTGGTTGTGGTGGTGAGACGCCGTCGTAAGGTAAGTGGTTCTCGTTAGTCTCGTTCTTTTCTTTTCCTTTTCGTTTTTCCGGCGAGACCACCACCGCCGCACGCCGCCGCTGCGGTGGCTGTGGGTGGAGGGCGGTGGCAGTGGGTCACACTCTTAGCGTAAACCCCGAATCGTTTGAGCCGTGAACCGTTTATAAAGTTATTTTTTTTATGAAAATTTTAGTGTGCTGTCCAGTTTTCGCACGACCATAACTTTTCCGTCGTAACTCCGTTTGAGCCGAAACTGGCGCCCACGGTTCAAGTTCAGGGTCGAGCACGTTTTCCGTGTTTTAGCGGAAAACTGGTTCGGTCTCTAGCTGGGCGAAAAAGTGGTCGCAAGTTCGGCGATTCGTCATTTTATGTGTAAAATTCTGGAATCTGCCACTGTTTTGTGTAGACCATAACTTTCTGCTCGTAACTCGGTTTGGGGTGAAACCGGTGTCAAAAGTTCCCTTTTTGAGTCTAGAAACTTTTCTGTGTTTTGTGCAAAACCCAGTTCGGGACGTAGCATGGGTCGATTTGTCGTTTTATACTGAAAGGTGCTGAATTTCGCTGTTCCGGAAACTGTTTTTATAAAATCCGTAGTAAATTGTAGAAAAATCGTTAGGAGGCGTATAATATGTCCTTGGAACCCTAACTCAGAGTACTTTCTGGTCATGAAATAATATTGGGAATTTTCTGGGTTTAAAGGGGTCGAAACAGGTCCCGAACAGACCTGTTTTGGGTGAACGGAATTTAGTTTTAGTGACGGTTTAAGCGTGTGTCGTGTCATAGGGTCCGGGTCTCGTATTGACACGTTTTAACATGCATTTAGGTGCTGGGAAGTGACCGTAATTGTGAAGCTTGAACTGTGTTATTAAGCTGGGCGCGCATTCGAGGTGAGTTCTCTCACTGTGTAGTTAGGGGTTGTATGCATGTCATAATAGTTTTTATGTACTACTGTCTTTGTTGTGTGAACTAGTTGTTTGTGGTGTGTAATATTTGATTGGTTTGAATGCTTAGTATAAATGTTTTATATTACAATTCGGTGAGACCGAGGAAGTGGAAAGAAACGTTGTGGGAACTCGGTGTGACGAGTGTGTTACCTTACAATTCGGTGGGACCGAGGAAGTGGAAAGGAACGTAGTGGGAACTCGGTGTGACGAGTGTGTTACATTACAATTCGGTGGGACCGAGGGCTCGATGGGACTGAGCTGTTGGATACATAATTACTTGTAGATGTATACTTGTTTTATGTAACTGTGATGTTGTTGCTTATGTGCGGATAGGGGTGATGTGTATATAATTCCTATATGCGCATGTGTTGGAATTCACTAAGCTTCGTGCTTACCCTTTCCCAATAAACTGTGGTTTCAGGTCCGAGCGGCTCCAAGGCGTGACAAGTACACACTGGCGCGCGAGGAGAGCTGGTTGTTTTATGGTTTTATTAATTAAACGTTTATTCCGCTGGTTTTTATTATAAAGATATTAATTATGAGTTTGCAACCGAAACATTGGGCTCATTTAATGAGTTGTTATAAATGAATTGCTTATTTAAAAATTTAAATTTGCTTGTAATTTTTGGGACGTTACAACTTGGTATCAGAGCCGGGAACCGGACTGGTGTGCCAGCGAGGACGCTGGGCTCCCAAGGGGGGTGGATTGTAAGATCCCACATTGGTTGGGGAGGGGAACAAAGGTTGCCTTATAAGGGACTTGATACCCCCTCTATCAGACGCGTTTTAAAACCGTGAGTCCAGGTGTGCGGACAAAGCGGACAATATCTGGTACGGTTGGTCTGGGATGTTACAACTAGTGCCATCGCTATAGCAAACAATCCAGTGCTACACTCAATGACAAAACACATAGAAATCAGATATCATTTTATCAGAGATCATGTGATGAATGGTGATATAGAACTTCATTTTATCCCAACTGATTATCAGTTAGCTGATTTATTTACCAAACCTCTTGATGAGACAAGATTCAACTTTCTCATCAGCGAGCTTGGAATGCTGAACTTTGAAGGGTAAAATCTTCAGCGGTTCACATTAATCAGCGAAAGGATAAAATCAACTCGTATAACCTATTCAATCATCTTCTCTCTGAATAAACTTGGTTAAACTGATATCCAGGTATGTTTTCTCTCTCTGACAAACGCATGAAAATGCAAGATTTCAAAAACAAATGCATCGCTGAATATCTCTTCCTTAACAGCGATATTTTGAAAATTCTTAAAACCTTCACTGATATCTTCTATTCAGTGCTTCATGTTTTTCAAAAGAGTCCCTGAGTTTTTCAAAAAACCTCAGAGACATCCTAAAAGAATGTGAAAGGACAGTTGTGACGTCATTGCAACGGATAACACCAGGCACGATTTCTTTCTGACACACGTTTGCACGTTTCGCTCAAACTTCCAATCAAATGCAAACACGTGTCCGTGTCATGATGAAAACCTTTTCCCGCTCAAGGTTTTCTCTCTCTAAAACTCCCTATATAAACAACTCTTGGTTTATATTTGTCTTTTACGCGAACAATCTTCCTCCGCAAGAAAGAATCCTCTGTTGCATTTGTGCTCTCAAAAACCTCAAGAACTGTTCATCATCTTCTTCATCAAAACATCAAGGTTAATATGTTCTTATCTATTATCAAATGCGTATAACTTGTTTTCGATCTTCTCATTGTTCTAACAAGATCAAACAAAAGAACTTTGTAAAATAAAATCATTTCTTTCATGGTTTTATGAACACAACCATTTCATGGTTGTTCTTCAAGTTTTAAATCTAAATCTTAAACTTGTTCTTCATTCGTATCCAGTTTTCTTTTAGAAACTGGAATACAAGACTTTATGGGTTTTACATTTCATTTCAAAAATCATGAAAAACCCTAATCTTCATTAAGACATTTATGTCTGAATGAAATGGACAAAATTCGAACAATCTTAATGGAAATTCTTTCCATACTAAGACAATTCTTATTTGTTAACATCTTTGGTTGAACTGATAATACAGAGAAATGGCATCTTCAAAGATCAATGTCACCGCCGAGTCCATCTCCGCTGACTCTGAGGAAGTGGACATCATTAAAGCCCCTCAGGTTAAGTTCAAGCTGGATCAACTAGATTGGACTAAGGTGAACAACCTCTCTGCGCTTCTCGAGTTTCCTCCTCGAAAGCAAGTCACACATCTGGATGATGCTGTGAATTTCCTGAAAAACTGCTGCATTTCAACAGCCCTAACCATCACACCTCCTGCAAGTCAGTTACTACTATCCCAGTTCTGGTACTCTGCCAGACACACTCAGCTACCCTCCGCCAAAGATCCCTCCAAAACCATCGATTGCATACTCAGCGATACTGAGTATGGCACAATTAAGATAACCCCCGCAATCATTCGAAAAGCCCTGAACTTTCCCAATGCCACCAAAGAAAAACCCTTCGTTCCATTCCCTGACCATAAGAAGCAAGCTGACAAAGATGCCATCATTGCTTTTCTCGACACAATGGGTTACATCTGGGACATTGGAAGGGACAAGAAGCCCGAGAAGAAGCTGACGCTGATAAAGAAGTCCAAAATGCCCAGCGAGATGAATTTCATCTTCACTCACCTGATCAGCTGCATGACAGCGAAGTCCGGCTCTTCTGATCAAGCCGCACAACCTACGCAAGCTATGGGATACGCACTGCTGAAAGGTCTAAACATTGACTGGGCCTCTATTATATATGATGACCTAGTACAACGCATGGATTCTGCCGCTGACCGACCAGCATGGGTTCCTTACCCAAGATTCATCAGCGCCATCTTCCAATATGGCCTGAAGGACAGCTATCCTCAAGAGGGTGACCTGAAACTTTCTCAGGTTGGCCCTAAGGTGCTCGATTTCAAACCTGTCGACAATGAGGTACGTCTCTCTACTCTTCTCACTCTTCTAAATTCTCCGCTTTCTGTGGCTCCTTCAGCGACAATACCCATCGCTGATACCCCGGCCACACAATCCTCTCCTTCTAAGAAAAGTAAACCCTCTCACACCCAACTTGATTCCAAAAGGATCAAGAAAACCAAGGAGCAACCCCAGCAATCCCATGCTGAAGACTCCTCAGCTCATTCTGAAGAGCTGAAGGAAAGTTCCGTGGTACGCTCTGCCACACCCATTCAAGCCATCCCTTCAATCCCGGCTTCAGCGTCTCCAAACGCTGAGGTTAGAAACTTGGAAACTACCCAACCTCCCTCAGTCTCTCAAAAGACTGATGAAGTAGTTCTCAACGAATCCAACGCTGAACTCGCAACCCGAACCCCATTCTTATCCTTCGCTCCTCCCTCCACTTCTTTGGACACTCCTCCAGCTAACACTGGAGATGCCATCATTCCAGAAGCCACCGCTGACGCTTCTCAACAAATGATGAAGACAGGACCTGCAGAGATCACCATACCTCACCGTACTTTCGAAGAGGATATGGAACATTATTCAGGAGTCCGCAACTTTGACGATTTCATCAATCCTCCTGCAGGTACAAATCAACCCATATACACTGTAACTAAACCTGAAACTTCTGAGCTTTCCTTTGTTCACAAGTACTTATGTGTTACAGGTCCTAATTTGGGAGACATCAACGAGTCTCTGAAGTCCGTGGAAACTAAGCTGACTGGTCTCACCACCACACTCTCCAACAACTCTACAGCTGTAACAAACGCTGGAGAGAATCTGACGAAGCTGACAACGGTGGTGGAAAAGAAAGCTTCCACAGACGACATCAAGATTGTTGATAAGACTCTCAGCGATTTCGCCAAAGTGCTCGCTGACATCTACACAGACTACACCTCACTCAAACAATCAGTTTCCTCCATGTCCGGCGAAGTAACAACGCTGAAGACATCGGTTGGAGCACTAGAAGGTGATATGTCTGCTGTGAAGACAAACGTTCAAACTCTGACGACTGACTTAGGCTCTGTAAAGACCGACGTTGGTTCGATGAAAACAATGATTGAAGAGCTGCTCAACAAGGCAAGAACTCCTGCTCCTGAACCTGCCCCTGTATTGGAAACTTTCACAGCGGCGGATCACAAAGAGCTGGAAAAGATCAATCCTGCTATATCTGGCCTTGAAGACAGATTGGCAGCGATAGAAAGTTGTATTAAAATCTCTGGCCAAGAAGACAGAGAAAATACAAATGCTGAGTCTACTCATTCCTCCCCCAATCATGAGAAAGAGGGGGAGAAGAGCGCAAAACATTCCGGTGAGAAGAGCGTTGAAGATCTAAACAAAAGCGCTGAAGATCTGAACAAGAGCGCTGAAGACCTTTCCCAAGATGAATCTATCAGGGGAGAGAGGAATGAAGATCTGATCGCTGAAAAACCTCAGGGAGATGAAAACCCTGAGGGAACCGAGAAGCTCGCCTCTGTATCTGAGGGGGAGCAACTCAAAGAAGATGCTGAGGAATCCGAAGCAGAAGAAGATGAAGACATAGACATCCCTGAAGATGAACCATCCTCCTCTCCAAGGAAGGATGATGATGATGATGATGACGATGATTTCTTTGTTGTCAAACCTGCTCCTCGAACCAAAGCTCTTAAAGGTATTTCAATAAAAGAACCTTCAGGGGAGAAGACAAAGACAAATCCCTCAACCTCTGGAGCTGAGAAAGGCAAAGGCAAAAGCGTCGCTGAAGATGACAATCTGACGATCTTGCTTGAAAAGCCGGTTTGTCAGGTACACTAATCATCTCTTACTCCATCCCTCCTCTATCATACACTATCAGTTCCTCTACCCAAGCCTATACACTTAAACCAATTCTCTCTATCTGTTTCTACCCAAGTTCTTACCTGTAAGATCGCTGTGTTTCAGCTAGTCCTCTCCCCTGTTTGAGGATATCGCTGAAGGCTACACAACTGCGACTTCACCAATAATTCCAGCTGTCGCTGAAGAAATAATCCCAGTCTTGGATTTGATCTCTGAGACTGATGAACCAGAAGAACAACCTCTCTCGCACAGAAACAGACCTTCCTCAGCTCCTCAAAAGCTGAGTGAAGAGGATCAAAAGAGAAGAGAAGAAATAATAAAGCGATTCGAGGATCAGCGAATTATTCTAAGGCGTGATCAACTGCCTTCAGTTCCTCCTAAGTTCAGAATTTCAAAAGCTGAATACAAGGAACACCTCAGAGTTGAACGCCTCATCGCTGAAAGAAAGGAAGCTGAAGAGAAAGACAGAGAATACGCCATCAAGCTTACTCAAGAATTTGTCAAAGACCCCAAGCTGAAACGTGTTCCCATTCAAATCCAATGAAAGCTTTGGGAAGAAGCCCAGAAGATCGTGGAAAAGAAAACTGAAGTTTCTCAGACCACCCTGATCTGGTGTAAAGAGAAAATTCACTTCAGATATCGTCCAGCGAAGATCAACAAGGTATTCATCTCTAGAAGAACCTCTATCGGAGTACCTATTGTTGACATCAAACTTTTCAGAGAAGATGGCCAAACTGAAACCTTTCGCGCTGACACTGTAAAAAGGTATGGTCTCTCTGAATGGCTGGAGATGAGGTTAGCTATCCAATCGTCACAATCTAAGTACAAGGATCATTTTGAAAAGCTGATAAACAGACAGATCGATTTGATATCTTCTTGTGTGGACATTCCTCCTCCTCCTGATCTAAAGCTGAAAAGAAAAAGGGGCTCTCCAAAGAAGAAACGTCAAGATTCAAACTCAGGTCCTGTCATACGAAATGAAACTGGAATTGGTTTCTATCGCGCTGAAGTGCTTGGTCCTGATCCTGATCTATCTGCCCTTGACATTTCTTTGCCACCATGTGAACTTTTCGTCCCTGGTAAAGTCATCAGTAATCCTTATGGAATATTCTTTCTTGACTACGACGGACGTAAATGCTTTCAACGGATCGATGAGCTTCCAATCACTCCAATCGAACAGCTTAGAGATCTCATCTACTGATGTGACTTCAGAAAAGACATTCAGGCACGACACCTAAATCCCTTGATCTTTGAAGAAGCGTTGAACAAAAGAAAACAAGGTGTAACGGTTCCTGACTGGATGATCCCCACTGAAAAGTCGACCCTTGATGAACTTCTCATTAAGGAAGAACCTTTTGAAAACTGATATAATCTCCTTTTTCTCTATTGTATCAGTTATCTTTCTGTACTTGTAAATTATTTCACTTGTACTTGTAATCTTTCTGTTCTTCATTGTAACCTGATTTAAAGTTTTAAAGAAAGATTTCAGCGAACGTACTTTACTCCATCAGTACTGAAAAGATCCCAGAAAACAGTAAAAGGGACAAATATTTTATGAGTTCTTTTAATCCTTATGTTTTCATTAAATAGCAATTTTCTCTGTTGCTATGTCATAATCAAATAGGGGGAGATTGTTGATCCAAACCCTCAGTGATTTGATAATGACCCTCTCTTAAATACTTAGTGAAAATTGTAAGTAGACAATATGTATCAGAGTTTCACTATCGCTGATAAGTACTAAGATCTTACAGTACCGCTGATAGGATCTCTCGCTCTTTTAAAGTAAACATTCAGCGAACACTGTTCACCATAAATGCTCTGAGTCTGTTCAGTCATTATGATGATCGCTGATAAGTTAGTTGTTTACTTATGATCCCTGAAGACAAGTTTCACGTCAACAAAGGTTCTACGCTGAAGTCGAAGATCAAGCTCAAGAACCAGCGACAAGTCTCCTAATGAACTGATGCGGATCAGCGAAGACTCAGATTTGTCCACTCAACGTGAAGTATCAAGTACAAGACTTCAGCTATCGCCGAACTTTATCATCTGCTGAATAGTAAATGATAATCGCTGAATCAACGAAAGCTGATCTTGAAGTCCTCTGTACAAAGTACTTTTGTCTTAACCACCCTTGTACGCCTCCGTACGAAATGTCAGAAAATAACCTCCGACTGTCTGAAATCGTACAACCACTCTGATACTACACTGTTCATCCTTACGGCTACTAAGGTTGTCAACCAAGGTCAATGACATGCAACCAACCAGCTGATGACACGTGTAAAGTATATACTGACTTGCATTAAATGCATGCAGTATATAAAGAGATGAACTCACTTCATTTGAAGTAACTTGCTAACTCTGGACAAGTTCATATCTCTTATCTCAAGATAGGTTATTATTAGTAATTTCCTTATCTTTCTTAGTGCAAGAAACCTTAGTGTTCCAACTTGTTTAGATTTAGGTTTATCCTTAATCTTGTCTCCGCAACAAGCTGTAAATTGTTAATGATTTATCAATAAACAATTTAGAAAAGTAAAATCTGTGTGTTTGTATTCAACCCCCCCCCCCCCCCCCCTTCTACAAACTTGTATAGGCCTTCGGGACCAACAGTACTTTAGTACCTAAGCTGAATGCTTCTAAAGCTTCAGTGACCCATCCCTCTGGATCAAGAAAGCAGATCTCTGGATCTATTCATCGATCTACTCCTAGACTCAGAGTGGATGTCCTTGGTAAGAAATCAGAAGAACTGAATGTTCCTTCTATTTTTAAAGCAAATAGTTTACTTGGTGCTGGTACTTCTAATTCTAAATTAAAAGCTCAGCATTCAAATGGTCCTAGAACTACTTTTAGCTATAGGAAATGTTATCACTGTGGACTCACTGATCATATTGCTAGTAAGTGCCCCACAACCACCAAAGCTGAAAAGATAGCTAAGGTGAAGATTGCCCCCAAGGCAAAGAAGACCACTGAGGTTAAGAAATTAACCAAAGTGAAGAATGACAAAGCTGAATCTTCAAATGCTGCGAAGACTGCTGAACCTTCCATTCCAACTACTTCCACTGACAAATGTGTATACATGGTTAAGTGGGTACCCAAGAAAAACTGATCTTCTTTGGTATTGCAGGTTAAGAAGGGTATCTGGTATCTCGATAGCGGATGCTCTAGACACGTGACTGGAAAGAAAAGCCTGCTCGCTGAATACAAGGAAGAGAAGGGTCCCTCTATGACTTTCGGTGGAAATGGAAAAGGACATACCCGAGGGTATGGTGTACTTTCAAATGGTACAACTTCCTTCAGAAGAGTCGCATATGTTGAAGGGCTGAAGCACAATCTTCTTAGCATCAGTCAGCTTTGTGACATGGATAACAAAGTAATCTTTACTAAGGAATCCTGCTTTGTCACTGACAAAAAGGAGAAGATATCTCTCAGCGGTTATCGTTTGGAAAATGTTTATGAAATAAACATGGACTCAACAACCACTGAGAACTCCTGTTTCTTCTCAAAAGCCTCATCCGATGTCAACTGGCTATGGCATAAGAGGCTCTCTCATCTAAATTTCAAGACACTGAATACTCTTTCTTCAAAAGAGTTAGTCACTGGTCTACCTCAACATTCATATGCCAAAGAGTCTTTATGTTCAGCGTATGAAAAAAGGAAGCAGACCAAAGCAAGCTTTAAATCAAAGCAAGTCTCCTCAGTGTCATCTCCTCTACAACTACTCCATATGGATTTGTTTGGCCCTGTTAACAAACAATCCATCGCTGGAAAGAAATATACGCTGGTCATAGTTGATGAATTCTCTCGTTACACATGGGTTATGTTTCTCCGTTCCAAGAGTGACACCACTGAAGAACTCATCACCTTTGTTCGGAAGATGAAAACCCTAAACAACATGACCGTTCGCTCAATAAGGAGTGATCATGGAACTGAATTCAAAAACAGTTCTCTTGATTCCTTCCTTGAGAGTAAGGGTATTTCTCACAACTTCTCTTCAGTGAGAACACCGCAACAAAATGGAGTCGCTGAAAGAAGAAATAGAACAATTATTGAAGTTGCACGTTCAATGCTCAGCGATTCTCACCTGCCTACTCAGTTTTGGGCAGAAGCTGTCAACACTACTTGTTTTACGCAAAACAGGTCGCTGATAGTCAAAAGATTCAATAAAACAGCCTATGAACTCTTTCATGGGAGAAAGCCTTCAATCAGCTTTCTTCACATCTTTGGATGTCAGTGTTTCATACTGAACAACAGAGATGCCCTTAGAAAGTTTGATCCCAAGGCTGATGATGGAATCTTTCTTGGATACTCCTCAGTTTCCAAAGCCTTCAGAGTCTTCAATCGTAGAAGACAAACTGTAGAAGAAACTATTCACGTCACGTTTGACGAATCCCGGTCAGCGAACTCTAAATCGTCCGCTGATACCGAAGAACTGAATCAATGGATGTTCTCTCATCTTGGTGATTCAGAAGACATTCCCACTCCTCATGCTCATCCCGTTGAAGATGATGGTCGTACTATCATCCCAAACATGCAGAATAGTGAAGCTGAATCATCATGGGTCTCAGCTGTTCCTTTAAACACTATACCTGCCACTGAACCAAATGTCTCAGACATCCCATCTATTTCTCAGCAATCAGTAAATGAAATGACAAATGCAAGTATTCCTCTCTTAGCTGATACTCCAGAAGTAGCTGAAGCCTCATCTTCAGCTCCTCCAGTTCAGGATGAGTCAGCGATTTATGCTCCTGCTCAGCGATGGACTGTAAATCACCCAATTGATCAAATTCTTGGTGATCCAAACGCTGGTGTTCAGACTCGACGAAGTGCAGGTAACATTTGTTTATTTGTTAACTTTATTTCTCTAACTGAACCAAAGAAAATAGATGATGCCCTCAAAGATCCAAACTGGGTCAGCGCCATGCAAGAAGAGCCGACTGAATTCGAAAGAAACAAAGTTTGAAACTTGTTCGAAGACCAACTGATAAAACGGTGATAGGCACTAAATGGTTCTATCGAAACAAGTTGGACGAACATGGTACTGTAACCCGCAACAAGGCTCGTCTTGTTGCTCAGGGATACAGACAAGAGGAAGGTATAGATTATGACGAAACATTTGCTCCAGTAGCAAGACTTGAATCTATTCGTCTATTCTTAGCATATGCTGTACACAAAAACTTCAAAGTACATCAGATGGACGTTAAGTCAGCGTTTCTAAATGGAAAGCTGAATGAAGAAGTTTATGTGGAACAACCTCCAGGATTCTCAGATTCTAAGCGTCCAGGTTATGTTTATAAACTGGATAAGGCACTTTATGGCTTAAAGCAAGCTCCTCGTGCATGGTATGACACTCTTTCTACTTATCTCCATATTGAACATTTTGAGCGAGGTAAGATTGACAAAACTCTGTTTTTTAGAAAAGTGAAAGGTCATATCATTCTAGTTCAAATATATGTTGATGACATTATATTTGGTTCTACTAACCCTGAGCTTTGTACTCGTTTCGCTGATAGAATGAAAGATGAGTATAAAATGAGCATGATGGGTGAACTAACATATTTCCTTGGTCTTCAGATTAAGCAAACTGAAAAAGGAACTTTTATTAATCAGGGAAAGTATGTTAAAGATATGCTGAAAAAATTCGATTTAACTCAAAGTTCAGCTATGAAAACCCCTATGGCACCACCGCTGATACTTGACAAGGATTCAAAGGGAATACCTGTTAATGTCACGCTGTACCGTGGGATGATCGGCTCTCTCTTGTATCTTACAGCTAGCCGACCCGATATTATGTATGCAACATGTTTGTGTGCACGATATCAAGTTGAACCTATGCTATCTCATATGAAAGCTGTAAAGCGAATTTTTCGATACCTTAAGGGTACAACGAACCTAGGTCTTTGGTATCCCAAAGACTCAGGATTCGATCTAACCGCCTATTCAGATAGTGATTTTGCAGGTTGCAAATTGGATAGGAAAAGCACCACAGGAGGATGTCAGCTCCTGGGTGGAAAGCTGGTGAGTTGGAAAAGTAAAAAGCAAAACTCAGTGTCCACCTCCACAGCTGAAGCTGAAAATGTAGCTGCTGGAAGCTGTTGTTCTCAAGTCTTGTGGATGAGAAATCAGCTACTAGACTATGATCTTCAGCTCTCCAAAATTCCAATCTATTGCGACAGCACAAGTGCCATCGCTATAGCAAACAATCCAGTACTACATTCAAAGACCAAACATATAGAAATCAGATATCAATTTATCAGAGATCATGTGATGAATGGTGATATAGAACTTCATTTTATTCCAACTGATTATCAGTTAGCTGATCTGTTTACCAAACCTCTTGATGAGACAAGATTCAACTTTCTCATCAGCGAACTTGGAATGCTGAACTTTGAAGGGTAAAATCTTCAGCGATTCACATTAGATCAGCGATACTACTATACTTTGGATAAAATAAACTTCTTTAACCTATTCGATCATCTTCTCTCTGAATAAACTTGGTTAGCTGATATCAAGGTATGTTTTCTCTCTCTGAAAATCGCATGAAAATGCAAGATTTCAAAACAAAATGCATCGCTGAATATCTCTTCCTTAACAGCGATATTTTGAAAATTCTTAAAACCTTCACTGTTTTTTTTCCATTAAGTACTTCATGTTTGTAAAAGAGTCCCTGAGCTTTCAAAACCTCAGAGACATCCTAAAAGAATATGAAAGGACAGTTGTGACGTCATTGCAACGGATAAACCCCGACACATTTTTCTTTCTGACACACGTTTACACGTCTCGTTCAAACTTCCAATCAAATGCAAACACGTGTCCGTGTCAAGATGAAAATCTTTTCCCGCTCAAGATTTTCTCTCTCTAATCTCTCTATATAAACAAACTCTTGATTTATATTTTCCTTTACGCGAACAATCTTCCTCCGCAAGAAAGAATCACTATTGCATTTGTGCTCTCAAAACCTTCAAGAACTGTTCATCATCTTCTTCATCAAACATCAAGGTTAATATGTTCTTATTTTTTATCAAATGCGTATAACTTGTTTCTGATCTTTTCCTTGCTTATACAAGATTAAACAAAAGAACTTCTTAAAAATGAAATCATTTCTTTCATGGTTTTATGAACACAACCATTTCATGGTTGTTCTTCAAGTTTAAATGCAAAAATCTTAAACTTGTTCTTCATTCGTTTCCAGAATCTATTTCTTCATAGAAAACTGGAAAACGAGACTAAATGGGTTTACATTTCGTTTCTCAAAAGCAAGAAAACCCTAATCTTCATTAAGACATTTGTGTCTGAATGAAATGGATAAAATTTGAACCATCTTAATGGAAAATCTTTCCACATTAAGATTATTCTTATTTGTTAACATCTTTGGTTGAACTGATAATACAGAGAAATGGCATCGTCTGACATTCCTGCTACCGCTGAGAACATCGCCGCTGATACTGAGGAAGTGGAAATTTTCAAGGCTCCTCAGGTTAAGTTCACTCTGGAACAACTAGATTGGACCAAAACGAACAACCTTTCTACGCTTCTCGAGTTTCCTCCTCGAAAGCAAGTCACACATCTGAAAGATGATGTGAATTTCCTAAAGAATAGCTGCATTTCAACAGCCCTGACCATCACACCTCCTGCAAATCAGCTACTACTATCCCAGTTCTGGTACTCTGCCAGACACTCTCAGCTACCATCCGCCAAAGATCCCTCCAAAACAATTGATTGTATCCTCAGCGATACTGAGTATGGCACAATAAAGATCACACCTGCCATCATTCGCAAAGCTCTGAACTTTCCCAACGCTACAAAAGAAAAACCTTTTGTGCCTTTCCTTGACCATAAGAAACTTGCTGACAAAGAAGCCCTTATTGCATTTTTCGATGCAATGGGCTATGTATGGGAAATTGGCAGAGAAAAGAAGCCCGAGAAGAAGCTGACCCTGCTAAAGAAGTCGAAAATGCCCAGCGAGATGAACTTCATCTTCGCTCACTTAATCAGCTGCATGACTGCAAAGACCGGCTCCTCTGACCAAGCCGCTCAACCTCAGCAAGCAATGGGATACACTCTGCTGAAAGGTCTACATATTGACTGGGCATCTATTATCTATGATGACTTGGTGCAAAGAGTAGATTCTGCCGCTGACAGACCTGCATGGGTTCCATACCCAAGATTCATCAGCGCCATCTTCCAATATGGCCTGAAGGACAGCTACCCGCAAGAGGGTGACCTGAAACTCTCTCAGGTTGGCCCTAAGGTACTTGACTTCAAACCGGTGAAAAATGAGGTACGTATTTCTACCCTTTTAACTCTTCTCAACCCTACTTCTTCTACTTATGTGGCTCCTTCAGCGACAATACCCATCGCTGATACCCAGGCCACAAAATCCTCTCCTTCTAAGAAAAGGAAACAATCATCTACACAACTTAGTTCCAAAAGGACTAAGATAACCAAGGAGAAACCCCAGCAATCTCGTGCTGAAGACTCCTCAGCTCATTCTGCAGAGCTGAAGGAACGTTCAGTGGTACGCTCTACCACATCTGAACAACCCATCCATTCCATCCTAACTTCAGCGTCTCTAAACGCTGAGGTTACAAACTTGGAATCTACCCAACCTCCTTCAGTCTCTCAAAAGACTGGAGAAGTGCTTCTCAGCGAATCCAACGCTGAACTCAGTACCCAACCCCCATTCTTATCCTTCGCTCCTCCCTCTACTCATTTGGACTCTCCTCCAGTTATCGCTGGAGCTGCCATCATTTCTACGGAAACTAAAGCTGATACTCCAGGGATGATGAAGACAGGACCTGCAGGACAATCCATGGGCACTTTTGAAGACGACATGGAACATTTTTCAGGAACCCGAAATTTTGACGAGTTCATCAATCCTCCTGCAGGTACACACCAACCAATAAACACTGTAACTAAACCCCAAACTTCTGAGCTTTCCTTTGTTCACAAGTACTTATCTGTTACAGGTCCTAATTTGGGAGACATCAACGCCTCTCTGAAGTCCGTGGAGACAAAGCTGACAGGTCTCACCACTACTCTTTCTAATAACTCTACAGCTGTAACAAACGCTGGAGAGAATCTGAACAAGTTGACAATAGTGGTGGAGAAGAAGGCCTCCACAGATGACATGAAGCAGGTTGATAAAACTCTCAGCAAATTCGCCAAGGTGTTCGCTGACATCTACACATACTACACCTCTCTCAAAAATTCAGTTTCATCCATGTCCAGCAAGGTCACAACGCTGAATACATCGGTTGGACAACTCAAGGGAGATATGTCTACTGTAAAGACTGACTTAGGCTCTGTAAAGACCGACGTTGGTTCAATAAAAATAATGATGGAGCAGCTACTAAATAAAGCGAACACTCCTGCTCCTGACCCTGCACCTGAGCAATTCACTCAAGCTGATCGTGATGTACTCTTGAAGATCAGTCCTGCTATCACTGGCCTCGAAGCCAAAGTAGCAAAGATTGGACTTTATGTTGGTATCCCTGGCCAAGAAGACAGGGAACCCAAAACAGCTGCTGAGTCAACTCATTCCTCCCCCATTCATCGTGAAGAAGGGGGGGAGAAGAAGACTGAAGACCTTCTCCACGATGAATCTGTCGTGGAAAAGAAGACTGAAGACCTCACCCTCGCTGAAGAGAGTGAGAAGACAGCTGAAGAAACCACCGCTGGACCTCAGGGAGTTGAAAACCCTGAGGAAACCGAGAAGCTCGCCTCTGTATCTGAGGGGGAGCAACTCGAAGAAGAAGCTGATAAATCCGAATCCAAAGCAGAAGACGATGAAGCCGTCGACATCCCTGATGATGAACCATCCTCTTCTCCAAAGAATGATGATGATGATGACGAAGATGACGATGACTTCTTTATCGTCAAACCTGCTCCGAGGATCAAAGCTCTTAAGGGAATCACAATAAATGAACCTTCAGGGGAGCGGACAAAGACAAAGCCCTCAGCATCTGAAGCTGAGAAAGGCAAAGGCAAAAGCATCGCTGAAGATGACAATCTGACGATCTTGCTTGAAAAGCCGGTTTGTCAGGTACACTAAATTTTCCTTACTCCATCCCTCCTCTATACACTTTCAGTTTCACTATCCACAAGCCTATACACTTTAAACCTACTTCCTCTCTCTGTCTCTACCCAAGTTTCTACTCGAAAGATCGTTGTGTTTCAGCTAGTCCTCTCCCCTGCTTGAGGATATCGCTGAAGGTTCCACAACTACGACTTCACCAATAATACCAGTTGTTGCTGAAGAAATAATCCCAGTCTTGGATTTAATCTCTGAGACTGATGAACCTGAAGAACAGCTACTCTCGCACAGACGCAGACCTTCCTTAGCTCCTCAAAAGCTAAGTGAAGAAGATCAGAAAAGAAGAGAAGAGATAATAAAGCAATTCGAGGATCAGCGAATCATTATGAGGCGTGATCAACTTCCTTCAGTTCCTCCAAAGTTCAAAATTTCCCATAAGGAATACAAGGAACACCTTAGAGCTGAACGCCTCATCGCTGAAAGAAAGGAAGCTGAAGAAAAGGACAGAGAATACGCCATCCAGCTTTCTCAACGATCAGTGAAAGACCCCAAGCTGAAAAGAGTTCCTATTGAAGTTCAACGTCAGCTGTGGGAAGACGCCAAGAAGATAACTGAAGAAAAGAGAACTGTATCTCAGTCCACTCTAGCCTGGAGCAAAGAAAAGGTAAACTTCAGATTATCTCCTGCCAGAATCATCAAGGTACTCATTTCTAGAAGATCAACCATAAACGTTTCAATCGTTGAAATCGAGATGTTCAGAGATGACAAAAAGTATGAAAAATTCTATGCTGAAGCAATCACGAAATACGGTCTCTCTGAATGGTTGGAGATCAGGTTAGCCATACAGAAGTCTCAGTCCAAGTACAAAGAATATTTCGAAAAGCTGATAAACAAGCAGATCGACATGGTCTACTCTTGTGTGGATATTCCTCCTCCTCCTCCTCTCAAAAGTCAGAAAAGAAAGGCCTCAGCGAAGAAAAAGTCTAAATCTTCAAATGATGGTCCTCTTATACGAAATGAAACAGGTATTGGTTTTTCCAGAGCTGAAGTCCTTGGTCCTGACCCTGATCTTTTCGGACTCGATACATCTCTTCCTGAAGGTGAGACTTTCATCCCTGGAAAAGTCATAAGCGAACCCTACGGGATATTTTTCATTGACTACGATGGTGGAAAGCGTTTTCAACGCATCTCTGAACTTCACATCACTCCCATCGAACAGCTGAAAGATCTTATCTACTGGTGTGACTTCAGAAATGATCTTTAGGCAAGACATCTGAAACCCTTGATTTTTGAAGAAGCTCTGATCAAAAGAAAACAAGGTGTAACTGTTCCTGACTGGATGATTCCCACATCACAGACCCTTGATGAACTTCTCATCAAGGAAGAACCCTTTACAAGCTGATATGATCGCCCTTTTCTCTATTGTATCAGTTATTCTTCTGTACTTGTAATTTATTTCGCTTGTACTTGTAATCTTTCCATTTCTCTTTGTAACCTGATTCAAAGTTTTAAAGAAAAATTTCAGCGAATGTACTTTACTCCATCAGTACTGAAAAGATCCCAGAAAACAGTAAAAGGGACAAATATTTTATGAGTTCTTTTTATCCTTATGTTTTCATTAAATAGCAATTTTCTTTGTTGCTATGTCATAATCAAATAGGGGGAGATTGTTGATCCAAACCCTCAGTGATTTGATAATGACCCTCTCTTATATACTTAGTGAAAATTGTAAGTAAACAATTTGTATTAGAGTTTCACTATCGCTGATAAGTACTAAGATCTTACAGTACCGCTGATAGAAACTCTCGCTCTGTAGATTAAACATTCAGCAAACACTGTTCACCATAAATGTCCTGAGCCTGTTCAGTTCTTATGATGATCGCTGATAAGTTAGTTGTTTACTTATGATCCCTGAAGACAAGTTTCACGTCAACATAGGTTCTACGCTGAAGTCGAAGATCAAGCTTAAGAACCAGCGACAAGTCTCCTAATGAACTGATGCGGATCAGCGAAGACTCAGATTTGTCCCCACAACGTGAAGTATCAAGTACAAGACTTCAGCTATCGCTGAACTTTATCATTCGCTGAATAGATAATGATAATGTTCTGAATCAACGAAAGCTGATCATGAAGTTCTCCGTACAAAGTACTTTTGTCTTAACGACCCTTGCACGACTCCGTACGAAATGTCAGAAAAGAACCTTCTATTGTCTGAAATCGTACAACCACTCTGATACTACACTGTTCATTCATGCGGCTACTAAGGTTGTCTACAAAGGTCAATGACATGCAACCAATCCACTGATGACACGTGTAAAGTTTATACTGACTTGCATTAAATGCATGCAGTATATAAAGAGATGAACCCACTTCATTTGAAGTAACTTGCTAACTCTGGACAAGTTCAATCTCTTATCTCAAAATAGGTTATTATTAGTAATTTCCTTATCTCTCTTAGTGCAAGAAATCTTTGTGTTCCAACTTGTTTAGATTTAGGTTTATCCTTAATCTTGTTTCCGCAACAAGCTGTAAATTGTTAATGATTTATCAATAAACAATTTAGAAAAGTAAAATCTGTGTGTTTGTATTCAACCCCCCCCCCCCCCCCCCCTCCCCTTCTACAAACTTGTATAACCCTTCGAGACCAACACTAGCAGGTATATTAACCTTCCTACAAGCCTTTAAAAAATAGTAAAATCCTTTAAGGGGATGATGAATACTGGCCACGACCAGAGTTTTCAGAAGTAAAAACATTGCTTGAGAAAGGTTTGAAGATTTGACCAAATTTTGACCAGAAAGGTTTGAAGTTTTGACCAAAATTGACCAGATTTGGCCTTGGTAAATTGAAAAGAAAAGAAACTTGGGAAACCCAATCTATTTATAACACCTTTCTATTGTGTGACCATTAAGTACACAATGTTTACAGCTATGAATTGGCTTACCAGTTTTCCCTTTGAATGTCATTAGTTTTACCAGAAAAAGGCAGAATTCTGACCTTTGGTGTCAGAAAGTCGAGTCACACCACTATGTGACTCTTCCCTTGAAACCAAAAGAAGACAGTTTTCACAGTTGGAAGAGGACCAGTGGTTAAAAACATTACTTCTTATATGTATGTACACATCATCAGACCAATTAAGAACTGCATTAAAAAAATACAAGAGTAAACTTTAAGGACTTAGAGACATGATTCCTTGCCACTCGAAAGGTGGCAGGTCAAGTCAACTGCTTAGACACTCCAAATAAAATGCACACAAACAAGATAAGACCATAGAGTTACGTACCAACTTACCAAACAGAGGTACAAGAAAACGCAAAGAGAGATACTTACAGAGCCTTCCTTTGCAAGAGCACAGCGGAATATTGATGGTTAGACGACTGGAACCTCTTTAAAAGAGATCC
Organism: Saussurea involucrata; assembly: GCA_033807775.1. Lineage (NCBI taxonomy): Eukaryota > Viridiplantae > Streptophyta > Magnoliopsida > Asterales > Asteraceae > Saussurea > Saussurea involucrata. The sequence goes on from CM066322.1 coordinate 95,387,750, forward strand.
AGTGAAACACACTTACCCATTACCCAAGCAGGTCGAGTAACAGCCAAGACAGGATTCAAGCAACCTGAACAAAAAAATGGATAACAACAACTACAACTACAACAGAGCCAACATCTATTCACACTAAGGGCACACATTCTTTAGTAAACGCTCAAGAGAATGAAAGTGCGAGACAGATCCTTCTGTGAGTGGTTAAACAGAAGCACTCAAAGGACCACGCAGATTTAACCAACAATCACGTCACAAGGAAGCCTATATAATAATCACGAGTAAAAGTACAGTGATATGTGTGTGATATGTGGTAAGAGAGCTTGAAGAAATTAAAGTAAAACACTTATATACTAACCATGATCGATCTACATTACACACACGAGAGGAGTCTCAGAACTGGATATGTGTCGAACACAGATCTACGAATATCAGATTCTGAGCACGTCAGACCTGAGATCAAACACTTAGGAAAAAGTAGATCTAGATATGTTTTGAACATCAAAGGCGTGCGGATGAGATCTACAGTGATCAGATCCAAACATCCATGATGGAAGAAAAAAGAATATTAACTTTTTTTGCTGAAAAACAGAAGAGGAACAATGAACTCGTAGACCAAATGTATGAAAACACAAGATCTACAAGGAATGAAGGACACTAATCGGATTAAACATGACCTACCGAGGTCAGTTCTAGGCCGAGGTTCTTGATATAAATGAAACACTACTCCAAACAAGATTAAAGGAGTAGCAAATGAAAGAATATCAGATCTGAGTCAGAATAACAGAGTCTAACAGAGTCTGAGACAAACGATAAGAAACCACGCACTGGACAAGTTCTAGAGAGATCGAATCCAGTTCAGTAGACTTAAAAAAGTAAAATATTGTAAAGCCCGTGTCCCGGTATGGATTTCTTCCTGATTATTTATTTATTTTATAATTTCTTTTAATCGAATTTTAACGGAAAAGACCAAAATGTTAAAGCGTGATGAGGAGGGACTAATTTGGTTAAGTTTGTAAACTGTTTGTAAGGAAACTTGAAGTCAGGGACCATTTTGTAATTCTTTGAAACTTGCATGGGGATCGGCCCTTAAGGAACCGCCCCCCTTCCCTTTCTCGTTCACTTCCGTCCCACGCAAAGAGCATCCACGAAAACCCTAATCTCTTCTCCTTCTAGCCTTCATCGCCGATTCCCTTTCCCTTTCCCCTTGCTGCCACCGCCGGACCTTACACAAACCGTCGGCGCCGCCGCCACTGGTTTTGCCGGCGAGAGAAAAGTGACATGCAGAGAGAGAGGGTAGAGAGAGAGAGAGAAGCCGGACGTTGGTCGCTGTTGTGTCATCGTTGAGGTAAGGCTCTATCTTCCCTTTTGTCTTCTTTCTTTTGTCGTCTTCAACCGCAAACCACTGCCGCCGCAGCCTTGGCTGCCGGCGGGTGCGCCGCCTTGCACCACCAGTTGGGTGTTTGTGATGGCGGGTGTACGTCGGTTAGGGTGCACGTGGATGCGTGTGGCTGAATAGGGTAGTCAGGATTTTCCGTATGGCCTCGTCGTAGAATCGCCAGAAAAACACCACCGCCGCCGCAGCCATGGCTGCCGGCGGTGTTCGCCGCAGCCGTGCGCCACCGTTCGATGGTTGTTCCGTGTGCAAGTATGGCTGCTTGTTCGGGTGTGTGTGTAGGACCAAGTTGTTTGGGTTGGGTATATGTGGTCTCGCAAAGTTACCACCACCGCCGGGGGGTGGCTGCCGCCGCCGACCACCACTGCCGGAGGTGGCAGTGGGTGGTGCGCGGTTTAGTCCAGCCTCATGAGCATAAAACCCAATCCCTAAAACCCTAACTAGTAAACCCTAGTTGCAAACCCGAAAACCCTAAACCGTTTTTAAAGGTTATCATTTTATGTGAAACGTCCGTTTTATCCCTGTCTTGTAAAATCCTTAGTTATTCTAGGAAGCTCGGATTGGGGTGAAACCAGTGCACATATTTCCCAAATTGTGTCTACTGAGTTTGTTATGTTTTGCCGAAAAATCAATTCGGCCTCTAGCTAGGGCCAAAATGGCAATTAGTACAGACTGGTCCGGAATTCCTGTTTCGGGTAGTCTGTCTTAGAATATTCGTATAAAATAGTAGGGACCTCGTATGAACGCGTGCGATATGTCCCTGGAAACCTAAGACATAGAACCTTCTATTTATGGAGTTATCTTGCTGGTTAGATGGGTTTAAAGGGGGCTAAACATGTCACGAACAGACCTGTAGTTTTAGACTAAAAACCGGGAAAGTGCACGTTTAGACTTGTAGTTGTATTTCGGGTTGGGACTTCACTTTAACGCTTGTTAAAACTTTTTTAGGTGGAAAGAAGTGAGTTGGAGTGGACGGGCTCTTATTTCTATTCGTGGAGTTCTACATTGCTTTCTGAGGTGAGTTCACTCACTGTGTAGGATAGAGATTGTATGCGCGCTACTATAGTTCGTGTGTGTTAACTGTTTTGTTTGAGCGTAGTACTAGGCCGAGTTAGTGTCTAGTATGAGATCTTGGGTGTCGTATGAATCTCGGGGAGACCGAGGACTCGGGGAGACCGAGGAATACGTGCACGTGTGATGTAAGAACTCGGGGAGACCGAGGGATGCTTACACGAGTGTTGTATGAATTCGGGGAGACCGAATGATGCCTGCATAAGGGTTCTTGCATGAGCTTACTTGTATTATTAAACTGCATGTATTAGTTGTTATACCTATCTGCTGATAGGGGTGGTGTCGATATGATTGATATCGTATGCATGTGTTTTAATTCACTAAGCTTCGTGCTTATTCTTTCCCTACAAATTACTGTTTCAGGTACGAGTGGCAGCAAGGCGTGACGGTACACACTGGCGCATTGAGAAGACCTTTGTCATTATTTATTTGAGACTTAAGTTTAGACTTATTACATTCCGCTGTGTTAATTTGGTTTGGTTATTTAACTTAACGGTTTTTGATGAAACGTTTATTTGGGTCCAAACACTTATGGTTTTATATAATAAAATGGTATTTTTAAAAAGTTCAAATTTATTGTAATTTTTGGGACGTTACAAGTTGGTATCAGAGCACAGCTTGAGCGAATCAAACACATTTTGGTGTGTTTGAACTCAAGTTTGCGGCTCGGGAGTATCTTTTTCCTTTTAAATTTTTTGAGAAATAAAATAGAGGAAAAGTACGTTTTAGAAACGGTGACCGGAGGCGCAGTGTGTACAGTCAGCCGATGCCAAGGGAAAAAGTAAAGTACTTAGTGTAATTAATTGCTTTCTAGAACATAGGAGTATGTATGCTAGATTGTCTGGTGCTTATTACACTGTACTGCATGATTGTTACTTGCTAGTAGGAATTTATGCTAGTCCTGATAGGTTGTTAAGTGAATGCCTTATAAGTTGTATGCAGTAGGAACCAAATAGCCTTAGAATGCTGGATTTAGTTCTATTGCGCAGCTCTTGTTTGAGTCTAACCATTGTAGGATAGAATCTTTTATTCGAATGTCTATCTGATTTCACACTGTATGCAACTGTGCATTCGCGCGGCGACTCGTCATGGCTAGTGGGGGTTTCGTCATAACAAGGGTAGTGGAATGGGGTGAAATTCCTAGTGAGCTAGGAAGAGTGTTTACATATGCTGGTACGGGCATATGGGTTGAAACTGTCGGCAAGGAACTACTTGGACACTTCGGGACGGGACTCGAAACGAGTAAGGATAGGTGTGGAAGGTAGTAGTAGAGCTCCTACTATCTGAAGCACACGATCCGTGCTCGAGTCGGGGAAAGTCACGGAGATTCCGAGGAGTTGAGCGTGAGCGTAGTTAGCAGGATTTATTGCGTGCTAATAAATCGTTGTATTAATTACCCATAATGGACATCACGAGGAGGAACAACAATGTTGATCCAGATGCGGGTACTGGATTTACTGCTGAGCAGATTCGTGAGATGATTGCGGCTGAGGTGACACATGCTATTGGGGAGGCGATCCCCGAGATTATTACCGCCATTCGTAATGAGGTAGTAGTGTTGATGGAGGAGCGCATCGCGGCGATTCCACCCCCTGCTGGTGGGCAGCCCCGAGCGCGAGAGTTTCAGTATCGGGATCTCTCTGCTTGTTCTCCTCCTGAGTTCAAGGGAGACTCGAACCCGATCGTCAGTATGAACTGGATCTCGGATATGGAGTGCGCATTCCTTACTAGTGGTTGTCCTGAGAACCTGAAGGTTCGTTTTGCGGTGAACCTGTTACGAGATGGAGCGAAAGACTGGTGTGCTACTGCTTTGACGCTTGCTGAGCGCACTACTTTGACATGGGAGGAGTTCGTTGTACGGTTTCGTGCAGAGTATGTGCCTCCACTGGAGATGGAGAGGATTGCTAAAGAGTTCTTGGATCTCACTCAGACTACGGAGACTGTAAAGGAGATGAACCGAAAGTTCACGGAGATGGCACTATTCGGTCCTCAGTATGCTGCTTCTGAGGACATGAAGATGACGCGGTACAAGGATATGTTACGTACCGAGATCAGGAAGTTCGTGAGTACTACGCAGTATGCCTCACTTGCTGCGATAATGGAGGCTGCCCGGAGACGGGAACTTGAGTTGGAGACGCAGGCCAAGAAGCGGAAGGCGGTGCAGACCGTGGCACCAATTTCAGCTGTTCCGAAGAAGACGAAGTTTGCGGACTCACGCTCGAGTCAAAGGAGTGGTGGGTTTAAACCCAGGGATGGTAACGGAAGGAGGGACGACAAATGTTTCAAGTGTGGCCAGGTAGGACACTACGGTCGTGATTGCAGGGTACCCCTGATGGTCTGTTTTAACTGCAAACAGACGGGCCACGTGAAGGCCAACTGCCCGAATCCGAGGGTTACTGATGGGGGTGGGGCACAAAGAGCTCCTGCAGCTGCCCCTTTGCGTATTACCGATGGTAGTGCGGGTTAGGCTAGACCCGAGGCGGCCCGAGGTAGAGTTCATCAGCTGAAAGTGAAGGAGGCACAGGCTACGCCTAAAGTGGTGACATGTATATTTCATCACTTATTTCTTGTTGATTATTGATTGTTGTACGTAATTGCTTTTGCTTAAACTGTGTGATCAGGTACGTTCTTAGTTAACTCGGTGCCTGCTGTAGTGATGTTTGATAGCGGGGCTACTCATTCTTTCGTGTCTCACACTTTTAGTGAGTGTTTGGGCCGAGTTGTAGGACGGTTAGGATGTCCACTTGTGGTTGAGGTTGCTGATAATAGGACCTTGACGGTTACTGACGTGTATCGTGGGTGCACTTTGGAAATCTCTGGTGTGAGATTTCTTATTGATTTGATTCCGATTGCTATGCGTGAGTTGTGCGTGATTGTGGGCATGGACTGGATGGATGCTTTCGATGCTGAGATTGTTTGCCGTCGCAAACAAGTACGAGTTCGAACCCCAAGCGGGGGAGAACTGCTAGTTCAGGGCGACTCGCCCAGGCGGACCTCAGTGATATGTTCGACTACGAGGGCGCGGAGATACTTACAATACAGTGGTCAGGGGTATTTAGCGTATGTGATAGACACGCGCGTCGACGGAGAGAAGAAGACTGCGGAGGATGTGCCAGTTGTACGGGAGTTTGCTGATGTATTTCCCGACGACTTACCGGGGATACCTCCCGAGCGATAGGTAGAGTTACGTATTGACTTGATTCCGGGTGCTGCTCCGGTGGCCAAGACACCTTATCTCCTGGCTCCATCGGAAATGAAGGAGTTGTACACGCAGTTGCAGAAACTTCTCGAAAAGGAGTTTATCAAGCCGAGTTGTTCACCGTGGGGAGCCCCGATTCTGTTCGTGAAGAAGAAGGACGGGTCCCAACGGATGTGTATAGACTACCGTGAGTTGAATAAGCTTACGGTGAAGAACCGTTATCCTCTGCCAAGGATCGATGACTTGTTCGACCAGCTACACGGAGCCTCGTGGTTCTCCAAGACTGATTTGAGATCGGGGTATCATCAGATGCGGGTGAGGAGTGAGGATACGGAGAAGACGGCATTTCGTACACGTTATGGCCATTATGAGTTTGTGGTGATGCCTTTCGGGCTCACCAATGCACCAGCAGCGTTCATGGACCTCATGAATAGGGTATGTAGCCCGATGCTGGATCGGTCGGTGATTGTGTTCATCGACGATATTCTCGTATATTCGAAGTCGAAGGAAGAGCACGAGATGCATTTGCGAGAAGTTTTGGGGGTTTTGAGGCGGGAGAAGCTTTATGCTAAGTTCTCCAAGTGTGAGTTCTGGTTACGAGAGGTCCAATTCCTATGGCATGTCATGAACCAGAATGGTATTATGGTCGATCCGGCTAAGATTACAGCAGTGATGCGGTGGGAGGTGCCGAAGACTCCCACTGAAGTATGGAGTTTTCTTGGGTTAGCAAGGTACTACCGGAGATTTATTCAGGATTTCTCCAAGATTGCGTTACCTATGACCCGGTTGACGAAGAAATCTGCGGCTTTTAGTTGGGGTGAAGAGCAGCAGAGGGCTTTTAAGGAGCTGCGCAGACGTTTATGCGAGGCTCCGGTGTTGACTTTGCCCGAGGGTATGGAGAATCTGGTAGTGTATAGCTTACGCTTCGAGGCAGTTGAAGCCTCATGAGGCGAACTACCCGACGCATGACCTAGAGTTGGGAGCAGTGGTGTTTGCTCTCAAGATTTGGAGGCATTACTTGTATGGCATCAAGTGTACGATATACACTGACCATAAAATCCTCAAATACTTGATGGACCAGCAAAACCTCAACATGTGTCAGAGGAGGTGGCTTGACGTAGTTAAAGATTATGATTGTGAGATACTTTACCACCCGAGTAAAGCGAATGTTGTTGCGGACGCACTTAGTCGACATCCGGTGGGTGAGCCACTGCGGGGTTTGTGTAAACGGTTAACAGTGGTTACACCTCTCCTTGAGTCGATAGGTAGTGCTCAGGAAGTGGCAGTTCGGGACGAGAATGCCAAACGCGAGAGAGTTTCGGGTGAAATTCTGAATTTTGCCCGTGATAGTCGAGGTTTATTGACCCGGTATGGTCGAGTGTGGGTTCCCTTCGCTGGCAGGAACAGGCAGATATTGTTGGACGAGGCACATAAGTCCAAGTTTTCGATTCCTCCTGGAGCTACGAAGATGTATCGCGACCTGCGGGAGAATTATTGGTGGCCCGACATGAAGCGGGATGTCGCCAAGTGTGTAGAGGTATGCTTGACATGTCGGAAAGTCAAGGCTGTGCACCAGCGGCCGCATGGGAAGTTGCAGCCTTTAGAGATTCCGGTGTGGAAATGGGAGCAGATCACGATGGATCTCATTACTAAACTCCCAACGACTCCACGTGGGAATGATGCTATTTGGGTGATTGTCGATCGTCTGACCAAGAGTGCTCACTTTTTGGCCATCAGGGAGAGCTCCTCGGCGGAGAAGCTCGTAGAGATTTTCATGCGAGAGATTGTAGCCAGGCACGGGGTGCCAGTTTCGATTGTCTCTGACAGGGACACCCGTTTTACCTCCCGGTTTTGGGAGAAGTGTCAGGTGGAGATGGGTACGCGGTTACATTTTAGCACGACCTTTCATCCACAGACTGACGGGCAGAGTGAGCGTACTATTCAGACACTCGAGGACATGCTTCGGGCATGTGCTATTGATTTTCTGGTAGGAAGTGCAGGACGCCCATTTTCTGGGGCGAGGTTGGCCAGCGAGTATTGGGGAGCACTGATATTGTGCTGAAGACGACTGAGATGATATAGATGGTACGGGACCGTTTAGTTACTGCACAGAGTCGGCAGAAGAGTTACGCCGACAAGAGACGATCAGATTTGGAGTTTCAGGTGGGAGATTATGTTTTGTTGAAGGTTTCACACTTGAAAGGGGTGATTCGGTTTCGTAAACGGGGAAAGTTGGGGCCCCGTTACATTGGACCTTACAAGATCATTGCTCGAGTGGGAAAGGTAGCTTATCGCTTAGAGTTACCGGACGAGCTGAGTTTGATCCACAACACTTTCCACGTGTCTCAGTTGCGGAAGTGTATGGTGGATGAGTCTGCGGTGATTCCTCTCGAGGATATTCAGATCGACGAGTGGCTTAATTACGTAGAGAAGCTGATTGCTATTATTGATAGGAAGACGAGGACCTCGCGTAACAAGGTGGTTGGCTTAGTGAAAGTCCAGTGGCAACACCGAAAGGGTTCCGAGTGGACTTGGGAACCCGAGGCTGAGATGCGGGAGAGCTATCCGAAGCTGTTTGCGGATGTAGACTTCGAGGACGAAGTCTAATTCAAGCGGGGGAGAGTTGTAAAGCCCGTGTTCCGGTATGGATTTCTTCCAGATTATATATTTATTTTATAATTTCTTTTAATCGAATTTTAACGGAAAAGACCAAAATGTTAAAGCGTGATGAGGAGAGACTAATTTGGTTAAGTTTGTAAACTGTTTGTAAGGAAACTTGAAGTCAGGGACCATTTTGTAATTCTTTGAAACTTGCATGGGGATCGGCCCTTAAGGAACCCACCCCCTTCCCTTTCTCGTTCACTTCCGTCCCACGCAAAGAGCATCCACGAAAACCCTAATCTCTTCTCCTTCTAGCCTTCATCGCCGATTCCCTTTCCCTTTCCCCTTGCTGCCACCGCCGGCACCGCCGCCACTGGTTCTGCCGGCGAGAGAAAAGTGACCTGCAGAGAGAGAGGGTAGCGAGAGAGAGAGAGAGAAGTCGGACGTTGGTCGCTGTTGTGTCGTCGTCGGGGTAAGGCTCTCTCTTCCCTTTTGTCTTCTTTTTTTTGTCGTCTTCAACCGCAAACCACCGCCGCCGCAGCCTTGGCTGCCGGTGGGTGCGCCGCCTTGCACCACCAGTTGGGTGGTTGTGATGGCGGGTGTACGTCGGTTAGGGTGCGTGTGGCTGAGTAGGGTAGTCAGGATTTTCTGTATGGCCTCGTCGTAGAATCGCCAGAAAAACACCACCGCCGCCGCCGCAGCCATGGCTGCCGGCGTTGTTCGCCGCCGCCGTGCGCCACCGTTCGGTGGCTGTTCCGTGCGCAAGTATGGCTGCTTGTTCGGGTGTGTGTGTGTAGGACCAAGTTGTTTGGGTTGGGTATATGTGGTCTCGTCAAGTTACCACCACCGCCGGGGGGTGGCTGCCGCCGCCGACCACCACTACCGGAGGTGGCAGTGGGTGGTGCGCGGTTTAGTCCAGCCTTAGGAGCATAAAACCCAATCCCTAAAACCCTAACTAGTAAACCCTAGTTTCAAACCCGAAAACCCTAAACCGTTTTTAAAGGTTATCATTTTATGTGAAACGTCCGTTTTATCCCTGTCTTGTAAAATCCGTAGTTATTCTAGGAAGCTCGGATTGGGATGAAACCAGTGCACAAATTTCCCAAATTGTGTCTACTGAGTTTCTTATGTTTTGCCGAAAAATCAATTCGGCTTCTAGCTAGGGCCAAAATGGCAATTAGTACAGACTGGTCCGGAATTCCTGTTTCGGGTAGTCTGTCTTAGAAAATTCGTATAAAATAGTAGGGACCTCGTATGAATGCGTGCGATATGTCCCTGGAAACCTAAGACATAGAACCTTCTATTTATGGAGTTATCTTGCTGGTTAGATGGGTTTAAAGGGGGCTAAACAGGTCACGAACAGACCTGTAGTTTTAGACTAAAAACCGGGAAAGTGCACGTTTAGACTTGTAGTTGTATTTCGGGTTGGGACTTCACTTTAACGCTTGTTAATACTTCTTTAGGTGGAAAGAAGTGAGTTGGAGTGGACGGGCTCTTATTGCTATTCGTGGAGTTCTACATTGCTTTCTGAGGTGAGTTCACTCACTGCGTAGGATAGAGATTGTATGCGTGCTACTATAGTTCGTGTGTGTTAACTGTTTTGTTTGAGCGTAGTACTAGGACGAGTTAGTGTCTAGTATGAGATCTTGGGTGTCGTATGAATCTCGGGGAGACCGAGGACTCAGGGAGACCGAGGAATACGTGCACGTGTGATGTAAGAACTCGGGGAGACCGAGGGATGCTTACACGAGTGTTGTATGAATTCGGGGAGACCGAATGATGCCTGCATAGGGGTTCTTGCATGAGCTTACTTGTATTATTAAACTGCATGTATTTGTTGTTATACCTATATGCTGATAGGGGTGGTGTCGATATGATTGATATCGTATGCATGTGTTTAAATTCACTAAGCTTCGTGCTTACTCTTTCCCTACAAATTACCGTTTCAGGTACGAGTGGCAGCAAGGCGTGACGGTACACACTGGCGCATTGAGAAGACCTTTGTCATTATTTATTTGAGACTTAAGTTTAGACTTATTACATTCCGCTGTGTTAATTTGGGTTGGTTATTTAACTTAACGGTTTTTGATGAAACGTTTATTTGGGTCTAAACACTTATGGTTTTATATAATAAAATGGTATTTTTAAAAAGTTCAAATTTATTGTAATTTTTGGGACGTTACAAATACTAAAAATCTCATATCTGAGTCAAAAATGACAAAGTCTGAGACAAAAAACAACAGATCTTTTAGGTAAACAGGAACGAAAAAATATTTCAGAAGATGAGACAACTCAGATCGTTACCAACAGTGGTAGGATCTGAGTGGCACAACCACGAGGATTTGAAGTGACCGAAGCAAACAAATGCTTCTAAATGAGCAGGAGTGAAAATGAAAGAACATACAAATGCTCGTGTTGAAGGCGATGAACATGACACACCAGTTGTTGAAGGCGATGAACATGTTAATGAATGAACATACAAATGCTCGTGTTGAAGGCGATTGTAACGACCCGGATTTCCAAACATAGTTCAAATAGCATACATTGCATAACGTCGTTAAAACCAGAGATACATCATATAACAAATATGGTCCCCTAGTCTTTACAAACATTCAATACATCATTACAAACGTTTACTTAGTAACTTTACATCATTACTACTAACATGCTGTAACTACTAAACACATCATACTCTTCAACTACATAGTCCTTCCAAAAGCTATTCGCGGTTTAACCTTCTTATTTGCTCCTACTCGATCCACGACCTGGAATTCATATTTTTAAAACAAAATGAGGGTTAGACCTTGAGGTCTAGTGAGAAAATCCCCGTTAGTTAAAAACCATTGGCACAACATCATACACATAATTCACATAGGAATACCAACTAAGACTCATGCATCATGTATCCTTCCATCTCATTCTCTTGGCCATATTAATTGGTTGCGAGCCAATTAATTAATTCACACCACTGTACTGAATACAGCCAACACCATTGTCCCTCTGTACAGCCAACATACACCGGTCCTAAGCCCGACCAACTAGCACCCATGCAGTGCAATACTCATATAAACATCATATGCACATTATTACACTCATTCACATATATGTATTCCAGTTAAAAAACATTTTAAGTAAAAACTCAATTGTTTGCTTAACACAACTCTTCCCGGTCTTTTCCAACATATTTAGCTTTCACCTTCGATTCACAGTATCTGAAACAATTGAATACAGATATCTCTTTACCAAATAGAACACACAAGTCTTACTAAAGCTAAGAACTCTAGATAACTTTAATCCTCAAATGTTACCCCCAAACCCGAACTTAAGTCGAGTCCACAGTACAGTCAGTCCTTATTCATCCAATATCCAAGAGTCGACAAAACACAGGCTACTGGATACTCCAAATACATCTAAACTCTCAAAATTTACCAAACAACTACAGTATCCGGACAACACAACCTTTCCGGACAACACAAACATTCCGGACAACATAAACAACCCGGATAAGATAACTATCCGGACAACATCAATAATCCGGACGATATCCGGAAACCAAAGTAACCCGGATACCACCCGGTATCTTAATTTATCCGGAAACTTAAGGGAAAAGAGGAACTTACCGGGTACATAAATCTTCCGGACACCAGCAAGCAAAACTACCAGACACTCTCAATCTATCCGGAAACTACTGACAGTTCATCCCATTTTCACCCAGAATTCGACTTAATTATTACTAGTTATGTAAATGATGATTCTACTCCGATAGAAACCTTCCAGTAGCAATTACAGACATAAAATACAAAGGAACATACCTCAATTCCTCTTCCAAGTACACCAATTTGAGTCTTTTAGCCACAAACCCTTCTTTCCTCTTTTGGTCTCAAACACACACACACACACACACTGAATTTTCTGGATATTTTGTTGTTGTGAAAATATCTGATTTAACTAAGTATTTATATTTTTGACTTAATTTACCATTAAAGCTTAAACTATCCAATAATGACCCAAAACACCCTTAATTTCTAACTTAACCCAAACTTACCCTAAACATCAATTATAGAGTTAACTAGATTTTAACGGAACTCGAATTTAACTAACGAACTTACCCGGGGTATTACATCATCTCCCCCTAAAAAGAATTTCGTCCCGGAATTCGGTTAAGAAAAAAGGAACGGGTTTTTAGTTCTCATTTCTGATTCTGATTCCCATGTAGCATCCTGCCCCTTGTGATGTCGCCACTGTACTTTTACTTGCTTGATCTCCTTATTTCGCAGAACTTTGACTTTACGATCAACAATGGCTTCAGGTTCCTCCACATAATTCAACCTTTCATCAACTTGTATTTCTGGTAGAGAAACTGCCTGACCCGGCGTAACCAAGCACTTCCGGAAATTCGATACGTGAAAAGCGTTGTGAATCCTACTTAACTCTGACGGAAGATCCAACCTGTAGGCTACTTCACCAATTCTTTCTGTTATTGCAAATGGTCCAATATACCTTGGGCTCAGTTTTCCTTGTTTCCCAAATCGAATGACTCCTTTCCAAGGTGAGACTTTTAACATCACAAAATCTCCAACTTGGAATTCTAACGGTTTTCGGCGTCGGTCGGCGTAGCTTTTCTGTCGGTCTTGAGCCACTTTCAAACGTTCCCGAATCTGAGTAATTTTATCCGCGGTTAACTGAACTACATCTGGCCCCGCTAGCTGTTTCTCTCCCACTTCGTTCCAACACAAAGGAGTTCGACATTTTCTACCATATAAAACTTCAAACGGTGCCGCTTGAATGCTGGAATGATAACTGTTATTGTAGGAAAATTCGATCAATGGTAAATGCTTATCCCACGATCCCCCAAAGTCAACAATGCAACCCTGGAGCATATCTTCTAATGTCTGAATCGTTCGTTCACTTTGACCGTCAGTTTGAGGATGATATGTTGTGCTTAACTTTATCTGGGTCCCCATTTCCTTTTGAAAACTTCTCCAGAATCTTGAAGTAAAATGACTATCACGATCAGAAATGATCGAGATTGGAACTCCATGTCGAGTTACTATTTTGTCAATGTACAATTTACCTAATCGTTCCAATGAATCAGTTTCCTTTATCGGTAAAAAGTGTGCAGACTTCGTCACCTTGTCGACTATCACCCAAATAGAATCAAATCCCTTCGGAGTCCTTGGTAGCTTTGTGATGAAATCTGTAGTAATCTGATCCCATTTCCACATTGGTATTTCTAATCGTTGTAACTGACCAAACGGCTTTTGATGTTCAATCTTTACCTTCTTACAAGTAGTATAACCTTCCACATGTTGAGCAATACTCCTTTTTATTCCCGGCCACCAATAAAATTGTTTCAGATCTTTGTACATCTTGTTCGTACCTGGATGAATAGAGAAACGAGATTGATGAGCTTCTTGTAGTACCCGATCACGTAAACCACCCAAACGAGGCACCCAAATTCTGTTCCCCAGACACAATAACCCACGATCATCTTTCACTAGCAATGTTGATAACCCCACTAACCGTTCTGATTTCAGATATTCTTCCTGATAAGCTTCTACTTGACACTTCTTCAGTTCGTCAAAAATGTTAGGTAGAAGCTCAGCTCGTAGTGCAATAGCTTTTATTGTTCCACTTCTTTCTTGATGACTCAGCGCATCAGCTACCACGTTCGCCTTTCCCGGATGATAAAGGATTTCACAGTCATAATCATTCACCAATTCTAGCCATCTTCTTTGCCTCATATTTAATTCTTTCTGATCAAAAAGATGTTGGAGACTCTTATGATCGGTATAAATTTGACATCTAGAGCCGTAAAGATAATGTCTCCAAATCTTCAACGCGAATACAATTGCTGCCAGTTCCATGTCGTGTGTAGGATACTGTCTTTCATGATCTTTTAACTGACGAGAAGCATAAGCAATAACCTTTCCACGCTGCATAAGTACACAACCCAATCCCAATTTGGAAGCATCACTATAAACAATAAAGTCATCGGAACCTTCAGGTAGTGATAGTATTGGCGCGCTACAGAGTTTTTCTTTCAATATTCGGAATGCTCCATCCTGTTCTGCTTTCCATTCGAGCTTTATATTCTTTCGGGTCAGCTTGGTCAAAGGCGTAGCGATACGGGAGAAATCTTGTATAAACTTTCGATAATAGCCGGCTAAACCCATAAAACTTCGTACCTCGGTTGGCGTTCTCGGTGGTTCCCACTTTTCAACTGCTGCTACTTTCATTGGATCCACTTGAATACCTTTCTCAGAAACTACATGTCCGAGAAACTGAACTTCCCGTAGCCATAATTCACATTTAGAGAACTTAGCGTATAACTGTTCCTTCTTCAACAATTCCAGAATTAAACGAAGATGTTGGGCATGCTCTTCTTTGGACCGGGAGTAGATAAGGATATCATCGATAAACAAAATAACGAATTTATCGAGATATGGCTTACATACTCGATTCATTAAATCCATAAAAGCAGCTGGGGCGTTCGTCAATCCAAAAGGCATTACTAAGAATTCATAGTGACCATACCGTGTGTGAAAAGCAGTTTTTAGAACGTCTTCTTCTTTAACCTTCAGCTGATGATAACCAGATCTCAGATCAATCTTGGAGAAGTAGCAAGCTCCAACTAGTTGATCAAAGATGTCATCAATTCTAGGAAGCGGATACTTGTTCTTGATCGTGCGCTTATTCAATTCCATATAATCAATACACATCCTCATCGAACCATCATTCTTTTTCACAAACAGAACCGGTGCTCCCCACGGCGAAGAACTAGGTCTGATGAAGCCTTTATCTGAAAGATCCCTGCAGTTGTGTCATCATCTCTTTCATATCTAGAGGTGCCAAACGATACGGTGCACGGGCAACAGGAGCGGCTCCAGGAATCAGATCTATACCAAACTCTACTTGTCTAACGGGCGGAAGGCTAGTCAGATCTTCTGGAAAAACTTCCGGAAATTCACGAACAACCGGAATATCTCCCAGCTTATTCTTTTCTAGCTTAATATCTATCACATAAGCTAAGTAACTTGAGCAGCCTTTATTGATACACTTACGAGCTTTCAACAAAGAGATAAGGCAAGACTGATGATTTCTACGGTCACCATAAATCACTACTGGTCCCTTCTCAGGTAAGACAACATTTATCAACTTCTTATCACAAACTATATTAGACTGATTCTCGGCTAACCAATCCATTCCCACTACCACATCAAATTCGATCAAGGCTATAGGAAATAACTGAATAGGCACTCCACACCCATCTATGTTTATCACACAACTATCAAATACCTCATTAACCGGTACTTGATTATCATTAGCCGTATCTACCATTAACGCATGATCTAACACTTTAGGCTTTAAATGCATATAGGCAGCAAAAAAAGGCGACACAAACGATCGGTTTGCACCAGAATCAAATAACACTTTAGCACGTGTAGAATTTATTAAGAATGTACCTGTAACCAGGAGTCTCATCTGCTTCTTGCTCTGTCATCTGGAAGGCACGGCCCCTTGCTCTTGGTACTTCTGGCTTTGGTACTATCGGTCTAACACCCGTTGGTCTTACTGACGTACCACCTGGTTGTATTCTCCCCAGTGGACAATCGGACTGAAGGTGATCAGGAGAATTGCACGAGTAACAAAATCTAACTACTCGACAGTCTTTAGCAATATGACCGATCTTTCCACACTTATAACAGTTTCTAGGATCAACTTGACAACTTCCTTGATGAAAACGATGGCACTTTGGGCAAGGTCTTTCAACTGATCGAAAAGGTGGACGGCTATCAAATCTCTGAAATCTAGACTTCTTTGGATCGTACTGTGGTCCTTCCCATTTTATCTTCCCAGCACTTTTATCACTAACATCTCTCTTATTATCCTGTTCTACATTTTCCGCGGCATCAACTGCGTCTGAGAAGGTTTTGGGTCCTTTTGCAACTACTAACTTTCTAACTTCTGCATTCAATCCGAAGATAAACCTTTCAATCTTCATTGCCTCCGTGGCAACGTAGTATTCCGCGAAACGAGACTTTTCCAGAAAACGAGCGGTGTAGTCCCGAACTGACAAATTTCCCTGCTGCAAGTTCATAAACTCCCCTTCCAATTGTTTTACTGCTGCTTGAGGACAAAACTGTTTCCTAAAAGCTATAACGAATTCTTCCCAAGAGAAGGTAGAATATATGTCAGACCCTCCCGAAGAAATATGAGCTTCCCACCAGTATAAAGCATCGGCTTTTAACATTGCCGTTCCATATAGTACTCTATCCTCTTCGGCACACTTACTAGTTTTGAAAATAGCTTCTATCTCCTTCAGCCACCTCATAGCTTTCACTGGGTCTCTATCTCCTGCATAAGTTGGGGGTTTGCAACTTAAGAACATTTTATAGTCACACTTCCTTAGTACTGGTGTGATTGTAGGTGTAATAGGCATCTCGTCTTCCTGACCAGGATCTGGTGTATCAGCTTCATTATGACGAGTTCGATCAAACATGGCTTGTATACTGGCCTGCAGTCTTCCCATTTCGGCTGTTAAATCGCCCCTAGTAACAAATTCATTACCTCGCGACGGAGCTCCACCTCCAGTTCTACCCCCAATTCTGCCTCCAATTTTGCCTCCACCTCTTTCTCCCCCTCTTCCCCTTCCTCCAGCTGTTGGGTTTGTTCTATTCGGATTTTCTCCTCCTTCCCGATTCGTTTGTCTAGTACCACTTGCCATTCTGCTGATTCAGACAAGATTAATATACACATAAGTACATACCTCATATAACAAGGTATTCTAGTTCAAACATGTACCTGTAAGATCACAATTACACTGGCCAGGTGTAAGATGAAATTACCTTACATGATGTTCCTTCTACCTTTTATACTTATTCATCCCAAGGTTCTAAAATAATAGGGACATCCTACTTCACATGCAGTTTAAGTCTAGGTACAGATACAAATACCTAAATCCCTTAAACTAGGGCTCTGATACCATCTGTAACGACCCGGATTTCCAAACATAGTTCAAATAGCATACATTGCATAACGTCGTTAAAACAAGAGATACATCATATAACAAATATGGTCCCCTAGTTTTTACAAACATTCAATACATCATTACAAACGTTTACTTAGTAACTTGACATCATTACTACTAACATGCTGTAACTACTAAACACATCATAGTCTTCAACTACATAGTCCTTCCAAAAGCTATTCGTGCTTTAACCTTCTTATTTGCTCCTACTCGATCCACGACCTGGAATACATATTTTTAAAACAAAATGAGGGTTAGACCTTGAGGTCTAGTGAGAAAATCCCCGTTAGTTAAAAACCATTGGCACAACATCATACACATAATTCACATAGGAATACCAACTAAGACTCATGCATCATCTATCCTTCCATCTCATTCTCTTGGCCATATTAATTGGTTGCGAGCCAATTAATTAATTTACACCACTGTACTGAATACAGCCAACACCACTGTCCCTCTGTACAGCCAACATACACAGGTCCTAAGCCTGGCCAACTAGCACCCATGCAGTGTAATACTCATATAAACATCATATGCACATTATTACACTCATTCACATATATGTATTCCAGTTAGAAAACATTTTAAGTAAAAACTCACTTGTTTGCTTAACACAACTCTTCCCGCTCTTTTCCAACAGATTTAGCTTTCACCTTCGATTCACAGTATCTGAAACAATTGAATACAGATATCTCTTTACCAAATAGAACACACAAGTCTTACTAAAGCTAAGAACTCTAGATAACTCTAATCCTCAAATGTTACCCCCAAACCCGAACTTAAGTCGAGTCCACAGTACAGTCAGTCCTCATTCATCCCCTATCCAAGAGTCGACAAAACACAGGCTACTGGATACTCCAAAAGCATCTAAACTCTCAAAATTTACCAAACAACTACAGTATCCGGACAACACAACCTTTCCGGACAACACAAACATTCCGGACAACATAAACAACCCGGATAACATAACTATCCGGACAACATCAATAATCCGAACGATATCCAGAAACCAAAGTAACCCGGATACCACCCGATATCTTAATTTATCCGGAAACTTAGGGGAAAAGAGGAACTTACCGGGTACATGAATCTTTCGGACACCAGCAAGCAAAACTACCGGACACTCTCAATCTATCCGGAAACTACTGACAGTTCATCCCATTTTCACCCAGAATTCGACTGAATTATTACCAGTTATGTAAATGATGATTCTACTCCGATAGAAACCTTCCAGTAGCAATTACAGACATAAAATACAAAGGAACATACCTCAATTCCTCTTCCATGTACACCAATTTGAGTCTTTTAGCCACAAACCCTTCTTTCCTCTTTTGGTCTCAAACACACACACACACACACACACACTGAATTTTCTGGATATTTTGTTGTTGTGAAAATATCTGATTTATCTAAGTATTTATATTTTTGACTTAATTTACCATTAAAGCTTAAACTATCCAATAATGACCCAAAACACCCTTAATTTCTAACTTAACCCAAACTTACCCTAAACATCAATTATAGAGTTAACTAGATTTTAACGGAACTCGAATTTAACTAACGAACTTACCCGGGGTATTACAGCGATGAACATGACATACCATTTGATGGCGATGAACACGTTAATGAAGGTTGTTGCAAATCGAAGCTCTGATCTCATGTAGTCTCTCAAACCAAGATCTAACGAGATCAGATCCAAGAGCAGAAACACCGAGACCAAAGAGTAAGGCTACGAATGGTCAGACCTACATAGGGCAGAACCAACGCGTAGAGAAAAGAAGGCAACAAGAGGATACCGAAGGTAGAATTGAACCAGTCCTATTGAGGAAAAGTTCAGGTGCCTTCTGTGATAACTCGATGCACACAAGGAGATGAAACAAACACCAGAACCTACCTATGGAAGGCAGATCGAGATGCTAATCGGAGTAAAACACACCGAGAACCAGTCCAATAGCGGACAGATCCAGATTGTGACGTTAAAAAAACGTGTGAACCAGTCCTACGGAGGACAGATCCAGACGCACAGCGTCGAAAAAACACAGCAAGAGCAGTTGCAATATTTGATAACTATGAATGAGAGAGGCAAATAGAATGACTCTAGACAAGGTATATAGAGACCAGATCTAGAGTGAGGCCTTGAAACAAATGCAGATACAGATATGAATGTAAGAGGCAAAAACACAACCCTAGCCAAGATCTACTGAGATCAGATCTAGAGTGAAGCCTTCAAAGAAAAATAAAAATACAGAACACCATATCAGAATGAACAAGGTAAAGAAGACAACGAAAAAATCAACTCTAGACAAGATCTACAAAGATCAGATCTAGAGTGAAACCTTGTAAACAAACAAAACGAAGCACACACTGGCGCTGAATGAGACTAGCCAGTAGAGACAACGTTATGCACAGAAAATCAGAAAAAGAAGCAAACACAACTCAAATGACATCGATTGGGACTAGAAGGTCACAATCAGATGCATCGAGTGATAGCAGAGGAGTTCCATACCTGTGTTCGTTGTTTGAAGATGGAGAGGAAAAGTCAATCGCACCTTGTAGCTCTGTGTTCGTCGTTTGAAGAGGAAGACGAAGAGTCGATCGCACCTTGAAGAGCGCAAATAAACCACAAGATTTTGATGCGTAGCACAGCGGAACCAAAACTAGATAGGATCAACACCTGAACAGAAATAAAAGACTAGATAGAATCAAGATCTGAAACTTAGATGGAGGACTTAATCCAAATAATCCATCACAAGTTCAGATCTGATCAGATCTAGACAACCGTGGCCTCAACTAAGTCTCACAAGCACACTGTGATGTATGGCAACTTCAGTGATGCAAATAATCAGCAAACAATGAAGAGTTGCAAGGCCTCAACGATGTCTCATAGGCACTAAATGCTTAAAGAAAGAGAGAACTTCAGTGATGCATATACTCAGCAGAACAATGAAGTGAAATAAATCCTTAAATAGATTGAGATTCAAAACAAGGATGAGATCTAACAGAAACCATAGAAACCGTTGAGATCTAACACAATAGCAACGAAATTAGGTAACAAGTCTCAGAACTCAGCTAGATCCGAGACACACCTCAGAATCGTTGAAAACTCAGAAAATCCACAACAACGAAGCTAGGTACAGAAACAAACAACAACTTCAGAAATCGTTGAAATCTAAAAAGAACCAACGAAACTGAAAGGATCCACACCTCAGACTTGTTGAGATTTAGCAAAATAACAACGAAAATAGATGGATTAACCAAAAACTAAGCACTAAAGACTCAGGGATCGTTGAGATCTGAAGAGAAAACAACGAAACTGAGAAGTTCAGTACAGAAAGCAGGAAAGAAATATAACTAAAAAATCTGTTTAAAGCGAAAGTACCAGAAACCTCATAGATCGTTGAGATCTAAAAAGAAATCAGCGAAGTGAAACAGATTTGTATACACAAGGAACGAAGATATCGAGAGTAACAGATCTGTTTTAAAAAACTATGGTTCAAACAATTAGTTGATAACAGTTTTTGAAAAGTTTTGTATATAAACTCAACAAGAACCACAGTAAATCGTTGAGATCTAAACGAAATCAGCGAAAAAAGAGATAGATCTGTACACACATAAACGAATGTATCAAGAGTACCAGATCTGTTTAAGAAGAATGTTTAAAAACAAAAGGTTGATAACAAATTTTGAAAAGGTTTTGTACATACACTCAACCAGAACACAGTAGCTTACCAAAGTAGATGATGTTCACAGGAGATCAGAGCCAGTGCTCTGAAATCGTTTTTTGGTGAATTCGTTTCTACAAAGAACAACAAAGCGATGAGACAAAGTCTAAAGAGATAGTATCAATCATCTAAAATCAGTTACCAAGAGCACAGATCTGAGTCGCTAAAATCAGTAGCCAACGGATCTGTGAGAGGCAAGAGAAACAACTCGAAAAATACGCCGATTAAGACTATAATAGTCAGAATCCAGCGTATATCGAGTGAAGCATAAGAAGATCTGTAACAGAAACTTAATCGGCGTCGATCTTGACTACAGAGTCATAATCAACAACCAGATCTGTATACTAACAACAACCAAGAATCATAGAGATCGAGCCATTACGGCTCTGATACCATGTTTAAATGCTTAACACCATCATCTTATTATTAAACTATCATGAACAAGATACAAAACCTTCAAGAGGTATGAAAGATAAACAAATATGAAAACACTAATTAACTACAGAAAGTTTATCTAGAGAGAGAGAGAGTGAAAACGAGAGAATGAAAAATGAGAGTAAATTAATTCTACTACAATATGTCCAACATCTTCAACTTTATGTACTCTAATTTCACATTGACAGCTTCAGTCCTTCAAAGTTCACTATTGTTGCTCCGCTAACCCTAGAGGTTCACTAGATGTGAGGCGCAGTCCACAACTTCCATAGTTTCCTAACATTAACCCCTGTATTACACAATAACCAACAACAACAATACCTTAAGTTAGTAAACGTCAAGAATAGTCAAGATTGGACAAAAGATGTTATATCTTTTAACAGGAAAGTCTTTGTGAAAACTTATGGGTTCACTTTTTTTTAGTTGACCCTCTATATGTACTCATGTGGTTGGTTAATTTTGGCTAACCATCTCAAGTTTTGGGTTGGTTGCTTTGAAAGGAACAACCAAGGTGAATGAGGTGGCATGATGAGAGTTGAGTATTCCACAAACATTGAAATGTGATTGAGTTTTATCATCCCACATTGGTGAAAAGATAAAAGTTTTGAAATAGGAATGGTTATAAGAAAAAGAGGATGTATGCTTTCGTGTTAATTCATTTGGTCAGCTCAATTTAGGTTACCTTGTTTTTGCATCGTCCCACATTATTGAGAATATACAAGTTTTGAAGTGTGATGTTTCTATAAGAAAGGAGAGATGAGTGTTTTTGTGTCAACTCCTACGGTTGACTCAATTTAGCGTACCTTATTTTTGCAAAAAAATCTCTCTCTCTCTCTCTCTATATATATATAACAAATAAAGCTGACTCATTTTACAATACTCAATCAATCAATATATCAATATCAATCAATATCGACATTAATATATATAACCATGGTTGGATCAAAACTAACCAAATAGAAAAAATTATTAGACAACATTAAAAGAGAAACCAAGGAGAAACCACCAAGATTGACATGGTATCATGAGAGTTAAGTATTCCACAAACATTGAAATGTGGTTGAGTTTTATCATCCCACATTGGTGAAAACATAAAGATTTGAAGTAGGAAATGGGTATAAGAAAGGAGGGATGGATGCTTTTGTGTAAATTCATGTGGCTTGCTTAATTTAGCTTACCCTATTTATGCATCATCCCACATTGGTGAGAAGATGCAAGTTTGAATTACGAGATGAGTATAAAATATGTGGGATGAATGTTTTTGTGTGGTTGAGTTTTATCATCCCACATTGGTGAAAACATGAAAGTTGTGAAGTAGAAAAAGGCTATAAGAAAGGAGGGATGGATGCTTTTGTGTCAATTCACGTGGTTGGCTTAATTTAGCTTACCCTATTTTTGTATCATCCCACATTGGTGAGAAGATGCAAGTTTGAAGTATGAGCTGAGTATAAAAAAGGAGGGATGAATGTTTTTGTGTGGTTGAGTTTCATAATCCCACATTGGTGAAAAAGATAAAAGTTTTGAAGTAGGAATGACTATAAGAAAAAGATGATGAATGCTTTTGTGTTAATTCATGTGGTCAACTCAATTTAGCTTACCTTATTTTTGCATCATCCCACATTGGTGAGAAGATGCAAGTTTTGCAGTATGAAGTGAGTATAAAAAAAGAGGGATGAATGTTTTTGTGTGGTTGAGTTTCATCATCCCACATTGGTAAAAAGATAAAAGTTTTGAAGTAGGAATGACTATAAGAAAAAGAGGATGAATGCATTTGTGTTAATTCATGTGGTCAACTCAATTTAGCTTACCTTATTTTTGCATCATCCCACATTGGTGAGAAGATGCAAGTTTTGAACTATGAAGTGAGTGTTAAAAAGGAGAGATGAATGTTTTGTATGGTTGAGTTTCATCATCCCACATTGGTGAAAAGATAAAAGTTTTGAAGTAAGAATGGCTATAAGAAAAAGAGAATGTATGCTTTCGTGTTAATTCATGTGGTCAGCTTAATTCAGCTTACCTTACTTTTGCATCATCCCACATTGGTGAGAAGATGCAAGTGTTGAAGTATGAAGTGAGTATAAGAAAGGAGGGATGAATGTTTTTGTGTTAACTCCTACGGTTGACTCAATTTAGCCTACCTTATTTTCGCAAAAAAAATCTTTATTTATATAACCAATAAAGTTGACTCATTTTGCAATATCAAATCAATCAATATATCAATACCATTCAATATCGACATCAATATATATAACTATGGTTGGTTCAAAACCAACCAAATGGTAAAAATTATTAGGCAAATTTAAAAGAGAAATCAAGGATGATGACATTGGACCATTAGGTTTGAGTATTACTTAAATTTTAAAGTAAGATTGAATTTCATCATCTCACATTGATGGTGATATAATAGTTTGAAAAAAGATGATAGGTATTAAAAGAGGGATGAATGACTTGAAATCTATAACCATGGTTGTAATCAAAACCAACCAAATAGTAAAAAACTTAAAGAGAACCCAATGATGATTATTTGGGACCATGAGGTTTGAGTAATCCTCAAATCTTAAAATAAGGTTAAGTTTCATCATCTCAAATTGGTGGTAATATGATAGTTTGAAAGAAAATTATAGGTATAAAAAGATGGATAAAGATTGTGAAATCTATAACCTTGGTTGAAATCAAATACAACTAAATGGTAAAAATTAGAGTGTGAGATTAGAGGAAAACCAATGATAATGATTTCACAACATGAGATTTGAGTATCCCTCAAATCTAGAAATAAGGTTGATTTTTATCATCCCACACTTGTAGGAATATGATAGTTTGGAAGATGATGATGAATATAAAAAAGAAGAATGAAGGGTTTTGAAATTTATAAACATGGTAGTAATCAAAATCAACCAAATAGTAAAATGTGTGACGCAAATTTAAAAGAGAAACAAAAGATGATGACTTCAAACAATGAGGTTTGAGTATTCCTCAATCTTGAAATAATGTTATGTTTAATTATCCCACATTAGCGGTAATATGATAATTTGGAAGAAAAAATGATGGGTATAAAAAAGAGGGATGAATGGTTATCAATAACGATGGTTGAAATCAAAACCAACTAAATTGTAAATATTATAGTGCAAAATAAAATAGTAATCAATGATGAAGATTTAGTTTATTTTTTGATATATATATATATAGAGGGATAATAAATTATAAACCGCTAAATGTGTGTAAACTTGTAAAGTTTTGGAATTCATAGGTTTTCTTGATGAAATTATTTTATGAAATTGTTTATTTTGATAAAAATGTTTCATATCATTCATTTCTTAATGAAATTGTTTCATATATTTGTGTTTTTTTATGTAAAACGAAAAAGTTTCATCAAGTTTCATAGGAATGGAAAAAAATATATGAAACTGCATAAAAAACACAAATATATGAAACAATTTCATCAATAAATGAATGATATGAAACAATTTCATTAAAATAAACAATTTCATGAAAAAAAAATTATTAAAAAACCTATGAAATCCAAAGTTTACACGAAAAAAAATTTACAAAATAGTGAGTCTCTATATATATATGTATATATATATGTATATATATATATATAGACTCCGTAAAATGCAAAGCTTATATTTGTTGCACCCCTTATAAACCACAGTCTGTATATGTGCAGACTGGTTCTGCATATATGCATATGATGGACATACATTCATATGGGACAATGCATATATGCAGAACCAGTCTGCACATATGCAGACTGTGGTTTGTATTTGATTTGTACCCTATATATATATACATATATTAATTGATGAATTACGTTTCATTTTAATTCAACTCATTATCTATAAAAATAAATTATCGTCATCGTACAACGCACGGACCCAACACTAGTCAATATATGTATATGAAACACGATATTTATTAAAATACATAAATAATTAAGATTGATATTTTCAACATAATGTATTTTTTTTATAGTCGGTAGAAGTTTTAATTTTGTTTATTGTTTTAACGGTCAATATTCTTGTGCCATTTCACCAACCATCTGGATCTGGATCGACATGTGAAACAAGCATAATATTCCAATTTCCGTCTCCGAAAAGCCTACAAATACCAAGATTTGTACACACATTTAATTACACAAAACCATCAACTTTCTTTCAGAAATTAATTAATTCATCATGACTGTTGTTACTACTGAGGTTGAGATCGCTGCTGCATTTCCTGCTGATAAGCTTTTCAAGGTGATTGTTAACTTCGATACACTTGCACCCAAGGTAGCTCCTGAAGTTTTCAAGTCCATCTCGATCGTCAAAGGAGATGGAGGTGTTGGAACCATCAAGAAACACATATACGGTGACGGTAAGAAAGTGCATCTTGTTTTGATCATAATTATGCAAATATTATATCTTTATATTTCACTTCTATGTATACACAATTAAGACCACTATAATAAAATCGGGTTTATAAAACACAAAGAATGTCTAAGAAGCCGTTTACCAACGCTTACTCGGGTAAGCACTCACCAAGTCACATTACCCTACGGATGAATATGGCAAGGATCAAGAATCTCACCCGGTAAGAGCTAAGGCAAGAACCGACAGTCTTACCCCGGTAAGTGATTGTGAAGACTCTTATCACGGTTAACGTTTACCGGAAAAATAGTTGCATACAATATCATTTTGGTGGACTAAAATCTTACCCGGTATGTAAGTGATAGTGTTAATTTTACCGGTAAGCGCTTACCCGGATAAGTGTTCGGTAAACGGCCCCTAAGTGTTCTAATAGAATAAATAATATAGCTACGACTAAAGTTTAAAAGATCAAACAATAAAACGCTATGCCTAAAAGTATGTTACAATAAGTTAATAGAATGCTTTAGGCATATTAACAATGTTTTTAGAATTTTTTTTAAAAAATAAAACGTCGTATTAGTTATTTTTTAGAACAATTTTAAGGATGAACACATCTTGTTATACGATACTTGTTTTTCAAGACATTTTTTCTATTGTGTGGTATAAAAAATTTAAAGGGACATTTATTTCAAAAGCAGACTAAAATATTTGTTAAAATGCCTAAAACTGTTTTATAAACTTATTGTAACACTTTTATAATATAATCTCAAATCTTATAAAGCAATTTATATTAGAACACTTGGACATTCTTCACATCCTATAAATTAACACCATTTTGTTGTAGTGGCTCCTAAACTCAAAGAGCTTATGAGAATATGCGGAATCCCATTATATTATCCTCAAAAAGAGTTATATATTGAGGAGAAATGGTACAAGTCTATATGATGTGAGACTCTAACAAAGTTATTACTGGTTGTGTGCTTTATGCAGCTGTACCATACACAACATCGACAACAAAGGTTGATGCGGTTGACCTGAGTAACCTTTGCATCAGCTACACGATCTATGAAGGTGATATCTTGTTCGACTTTTTAGACTCTATCACTCATCACATTAAGATCACACCTAGTGTTGATGGCGGGTCTATATACAAGCACACGACCGTGTTTAACTGTAAAGGTGAAGCAACGGTACCGGATGAGATGGTTACCCAGACCAATGAAGGATACAAGAAAGCCTTCAAGGCGATAGAGGCCCATGTCCTTGCCAATATTGCTGATTATTGATAAATCTACTCGTTTTCTTTCGATTTCTATGGTTTCACAAGTGTGTTTTCTACCACGGAAAATCGACACTAGTTTTTATATCATTGTTGCATGTATGTTTGTATTTGATGTGACCATATGTAACTTTAAACGATCAAATAAAACTGAGTTTTGAGTGACGAAATGACTCTTGCTTGCAGGTGACTCACAACCATAATAGTTGTTGAACCCTCAAGTATTATACCGAATAAAACAAATAATTCTATAAAACTAATAAACAAAAACGAGAATGGAAATAATTTATGCACCTTTTCTATGATATACACGGATTGGTATGGATAGAGCCTGCCGATGCAGAGTCAGAAAAATGGTAATAATCGAAATCAACCGCCAAAACTGCTCCAGAGACCTGCACGGGAACTCATGGGAGGCTTTGTTTGGACAACTCAACAGAGTCTGGCGAGGGTAATGGGGCGACTTTGGCCGCACGAAAACCCGTGTGAACTTTTGTTTCGGTTTTAGTAAAAACTCATTTAAGCCCAATCTTTTTGACCATTAAAGATTAGCTATTCTCTCACTAAAGACCAAAGAAATCCCCTTATTTGGGTCTTTTTCCATTTTGATAACTAGTGTGAGATTAGACTTCTTAACCCACAATAGTTTCTAAGACTTTCCTATGTGGGACACTTATTTTGCAATAAATCTTCTACGTCGATGAAAGTTTAAACTCTTTTTAAAAGTAGTCCACAGTACCATATCACTAACTACTTTATAAATGATATTTATATATTTTAATAATTTATAATCCAATTGATAATGAATAAAACACATGCATATATTGAAAACACTCTAATATATAGAGTAAACTACAAATTGGTCCCTGTGGTTTATTGTTTACAACACATTTGATCCCTACAATTTAAAAGTTACATTTTAAACACTAAAGTATGCAAATCGGTCCAGATTTGGTCCCTGCCTTTAACGGGCGTTAAATAAACTCGTTAAATAAAGGGCATTTTCGTCATTTTACTTATCTATTTGTTTTTGTAACCAATCAACAACCACAGGGACCAAATTTGTAGTTCACTTTGTCTTCTCAGGCCAACTTCGTCTTCTCTGGCCGAACCCAACCCTTTCCGACTATCTTCTCCGGCCAAACCAAACACTTACCGACCATCTTCTCCGGCCAAACCCAACTCTTACCAACCTTCTTCTTCGGCCAAACCTAACCCGTACCAACCCTCTGCTCCGCCAAACCCTTACCGACCCATTTTCTACGGCAAACACAACCATTTTCATCCATCTTCTCCGATCATCTTTTCCGGTCAAACCGATATCTAAACAACAAATTAATTTGAAACTCAAACACCTAAACCGAAACTAAATCCAAACCCTTAAATTAAAATCTAAAATCATGAGACTACGTGTGTTAGGACACAAAATGTCCTAATTATAAGATAGTTTTGTAAAGGGGTATTAATTGTTATATGGGCTTGGGTTATTATGTTATGGGCTTAGGCTAAATTGTGTAACAAGGGAGTATATAAGGTTAAGTGTGTGTAATTAGGGTTAGTGAATCATTGTTGCAATGTAGGCTATGGTGTAGTGTGTGTAAACTAGAGAGAGAACCATTCTCTCTCTAGGTAGTTCTTCATTTCAATAATACACCACTTTGGTTTATATATCTCATCTTGTTACTATCTTCTACATTATATGAATCGTTACTTGGTTAAAATGGGACTCTCAACGTACTCCAAAGTCAATCGGTGAACTTAAATTCAAATCCAAGCCAAAATCAAAACTAAAATAAACTCCAAATTCAAACCCTAAAGAGATGAACTCCTTTAATATCTAAACCAAATACAAATAAAACCCAAAATGATCACCGGAGAAGAAGAGTTGCTGAGACAGATCACATGGACCAATTTTGTAGTTTACTCTAAAAAAAACCCTAGATTGATTGCTTTATCTTCGTTCGTAAATATGGAGAAATCGTGTTTATATTAGTTTCTCGTTAATCTCCATAGCCAGCCAAGACCTTAACCATTTTCTTGCACTTTAATTGGTTCTTTTTTGACTCTGTTACACCCACCCCCTCATCTTTTTGCTTCCTTCCCCTCTTCCCCCTACCCACCAGCTATCAAAGACGTTGTGTGTCTGTAATAGATAAACATCCTGGGGTTCTTGATTTTTTGATTTTGCTTCAATTGAGAGAGGTAGGGGTCAGGTCCGTAGTGGAGAGGTGTCGGAGGCGTCGAAGGTGAGGTGAGGTGAGGGTTGGCAAGTGGAGGGGTGTCGAGGGTGAGTGAGGGTTGGCTGGTGGAGAGGTGTCGAGGGTGAGGTGAAGATTGGCCGGTCGTGCTTCCCGATGGCTTTGGTTTACCTCTGTATGTGTATATACATATATATACCTATATATATATATACCTATATATATATATATAAAAGAATAAATTATATTTTTAGATAATATATTAGATTAAGTTACGTTTTTGGTCCTTGTAATTTACAGATTTGTTTATCTATTGAAGAAAAATAAAATATAAGTGAAAAAGACGAGAATGCCCCTCATTCAATGAGTTTCTTTAACGCCCGTTAGAGGCAGGGACCAAATCCAGACCGATTTGCATACTTTAGTGTTTAAACTGTGTAATTTTTAAATTGTGGGGACCAAATGTGTTATAAACAATAAACCCCAGGGACCAAATTTGTAGTTTACTCTAATATCGATTAAAATACAAATATTTAGGGGTGAACATGGTACGGTACCATGTTTTTTTTCCATATACCATGTACCAACCAATTACAATTGGTACACAAAATCTTATACCATGTACCAACCAATTATACTTGGTACCAACTAAATTGGTACCAACATTTTTCGGTTGGTACACGTTGGTACGGTTTTGT